>CAOLHI010000378.1:0-671967 GCA_948474755.1 Ctenosaura bakeri | reverse complement strand
CAGATGTGGGTAATCAGATCCTTCTTACTTCTCATTTCAGAAGCTGGAGGATTTTTCAGAAGTGGGGAATAGGATCCTTCTTACTCCCCATTATTGAAGCTTCAAAAGCTTTAGAAGGAAAGATTCTTCCTCCTCAAGCTGTTGCCTAACACATTTGTTGTTGCCCTCTGAAAAATGCATCCTTCACTCTGGAGGTGAGTCTTATCTTCTGCTCTTAGGAAAAGTTTTAGAAGGTTCTTTTAGTATGCAGCGACACAAGCCCGCCTCAAGCCCATTGCCTACCTTGTTTGCTGTTCCCATCTGACAAATGCATCCACACTTTGGGCTTGTGATAGATTGTCATGTGACCAATAGGCAAAAAGAGGTGGAAGCATTGTTCAGAATCGTAAGGTTTCTGAAGGAATGTGTTATGTTACTGAACCAAGGGCATCAAGTCAGTCACTAAAAATATACAAGAATTGAGTTGAGTCAGTGCATCGTTTATTGCTGAGTCGAGTCCCAGACAAGTCACTGAAGTGACTTAAGTCCGACTTGAGTCCTAGTCAGTTAACTCAAGTCTACATCACTGCATGCCAGCTCTCTTCAAGAGGCTTAGATATCAACATATTAATAAAAAAAGAGATAAGTAGGTCTCTGCTCTCAGACTTACATTCTAAAAAGGCATGATAAAAAAGGGAAAGGGGAAGTGGAGAGTAAGGAAAGGACCACCCTCCCTAGGAACAAGTTTCTTAATATTGTGAGGTTCGTCAGCCTGATGAAATTCCTATTGCATGTATTTATTTTACATTTATTAGCATCCTGTGGTTCTGCTGGCAGAACTTTTGAGAGTCTTTATTGTTGTTATGTGCTTTCAAGTAAACTCAACCTTATGACCAACCTGTGATGGGGTTTTCCTGGCAAGATTTGTTCACAGGATTTTGCCATTGGCTTATTCTGAGGCTGAGAGGGTATAACTTGACCAAGGCCAGCCAGTGGAATTCCCTTGTCTCCCATTGTCCTAGTCCAATGCTCAACCCATTACATTATACTGGTTCCTAGAGAAAACCATAGATTCATAGAATTATACAGTTGGAAGGGACACTGAGGTTCATCTATGCCTATCTATTCAGAAATAAGTATTATTGGGCTTAGTGGGGCTTATTCCAAGCTAAGCAGGAATTATACTCAACGGAGTTTATATCTATAGCAGAAATGTATAAGATAACCCTATAAGTCCTAAAAAAAAATTTGCTTTGTTTGCTGCTAGATAGGTTTGGAAGTGTATATTCAATTGACAGAACAGCCTTTTCCTATTTGGCACCATTCAGATGTGTTAGACTGTCTATGGCAGGAGTTGGGACGTGATGGGGATGATAGCAATTGTTGCTATAGAATCTGATAAGAAAGGTAGGAGGTAGAGAAAATGTATGTGGAAGTCCAGCCCTCTCTCAGACTAGTAGCAGTGGAATCAACCACACAAATGCACAAACATAATTTGCAAAGAGTTCCACATTTGTGAGTTTGGAGGATGCACAATGCTGCAAAAGACTGATTCCCCCCCCCAATAATGCAGTACAAAACAATGTGAAATTTGTGAGGCCCAAGAGCTACATATGGTGCTTTGAGAGCTTAGTGTAGCCTGTGGGAGGCCCCACTTTTAGAGGGATAGCCATCAGTCTCAACTCTCAATGACCTTTGAAAGGGCTATTTTCAGGCAGACAGTGATATTGTTCCTCAACACCTTCCTGCATCTCTGCTAGTTTCAGTGGGACAGTCAAGTAAGTGGTTAAGACAGCATAAACCCCAATGAATACAGAAGAATTTAGTTTGGAGTAACAAACCCTATGATTACACTGTCTTCTGTCTCTGTGGGATTATATAGCTGAGTTTCGAAAGCTTCATTTTGTCTGGATTGTGGTCATGATATTTTACTGCAGGAATGGCAACTTCTGACCCTCTAGATCAGGGGGATTGGGGAGATAACACAATGTGGGAGAGGAAATAGGCAGAATGCTGCATTCTCAAGGAATCTTAAGGTGTTTGGAGCTATGGGGGCAAAATATTTGAATTTATCTGTGGGGGCAAAATATTTGAATTTTGGGAGACCTAGAGGCTTTGGGAGTATCTAAGGAGGGCTTGGGGGACTACAAAATGGAGCTGGGGCCATCTGAGATCCATGGGCCACAGTTTCTTAGAATCATACAGTTGGAAGGGGACCTATGGGCCATCAGGTTCAACCCCCCCTCAGTGCTGGATCTCCAGCTACAGCATCCTCAGAAAGTAGGTGCCCAGCCTCCTTTTGAAGATGTTCACTGAAGGAGACACCAATACATCTCTAGGTAATTAGTTCCATTGCCAAGTCACTCTTACTGTTAAGATGTTCCTTCTAATGATCAGTTGAAATCTATCTTTCTGTAGTTTAAAACCACTAGACATAGTCCTGCCCTTTGGGGCAGCAAAGAATAGGCTTGCAGCCTCCCCTATGTGTCAGCTCTTGAGGTATTTAAAGAATACAATCATGTCACCCATCAGTCCTTGTTTCACCAAGCTGAACATACCCAGATCCTTTAATCTTTATACTTGTGTTATTTGACTTTAACTTCATTCATACTTCACCTTTGCCTGTTCTGGCTAGGGACGGCAGGAATTGCAATCCAACAATATCTGGAGGCCCCAAGTCGTTCAACCCTGTTTACTGCACTGCATCTATATTATATTGCAACAATTTCTTAACTCAAAAATAATTGGTGCTTTATGTCGGTGTAAGAGTAATTAGATCTTTAGTCTGTGTGTATAATTAAGTTTAATCTTAGGCCATTTCTGCACGAGGCGAGGGAATTGTTCCGTGCCGGTATTTACGGGATCTTTCTGGGCATGGACCAATGTGCACTGTCCCTTAAGCCCTTTCACAGGGCTCCTCATCTTGTCCAGGGTGAATTGGAGCAGTGCGAGGTCTTAGATCAGCACTGCTCCAGCTTCCAAAATGGTGACTTCCGGTTGTTTGTGGGTCCTGACCAACTGCGAAGCTCACCACGCCTAAAGCCTGCCCTCCACAGATCGCAGCCTCGCATAGGTGCAGGCCTGCAAATCTGCACAAGGGAGCAGGTATGCAATGGGGCGCTCCAAAAAATTAAAGAACGGTTTTCTACCACTCTTTAAAAAGTGCGCTGGAGGACCAGTTGAGGGCATTTCAGAGCAGACTGAGGTGCGGATCTCAGGTAAGTAGTCCGGACCTAGTCTGCTCCAAGGTGCAGACGACCTCCGTGAGAGGACACACTGAGCCATTTTAATTCCCTCGTGCAGAAATGGCCTTAAAATAGTACATTTCAGATTTTTACAGCTATTATTAAACATATGCATACACTGACTTTGGGTACAGTAAGTGAAACAATTTATTATAATTAGTTTTACAAAAATAATGATCTAAACTTAAGGGGACATTCAGTATCTCTTTCTGTTATTTATTTTTTTTACATAAGAGCATATAAACATTCAACAGAATGAAACACAGATTTAGAAAGCATTCTGCTAGATTTTTCTCATGGAAAACATAGACTCAGCATATGTTTTATCCACCAAAATATTCAGAAAAGTATGTAATATAAAAAATGGTCTGTGGCATCCAAAATAGGTAATACAACCCTCAGAGAATACTTTTTATTGGAAAAATCAAATATCAATTAATGATTAATTTATTTTATAGTCATTAATTAATTAAAATAAACTCCTCAGTGAAAAATATGGTGACTAAACACTGAATTAGTTATTAAAAGAAAATACCCAATTATTTTGGGTACAGTATATTGAAATATACAGCAATATTGATTTGAAGCTAACAAGCTTTTCCTTTGGCTGTTTTTTTTCGCAGTCATTATTCAGTCATCTATTCTTTAATATTTCAATTTATATTAAGTTATATAAGAAAGCAAATCAACATTAAAAGGCTACCATAAAAAAAGAGGAGGGAGTAATCACCCACCAGGGGGCTGGGTTGATGAAGCATCTTTCTAAGCATTTTGGTGTAAGATAGACTTCATCAAAGTCCAGAAAAGATATTTTTTTGGGACTGAAACTCCTCCAATTCCCCAGCCAACATGGGGTTTTGACAGGCAGTCTGGGAGCTCTAGTTTAAAAAAGTAACTCCTCCAACTTTTGTTTTTGAAATTATAATTGAGATTAACCATATGCAATGAGTATGGGTTTTGATCTGAGATGTGTATTGCCAAATTCAGAGAAGTGCAAATCTGAAAGAATAATTATGTCCCCTCACACAAAATATGTCAGAAGGCGAAGGTCAGGTCCATTCACGCTTGAATTCATAACCATGGAATTTCTTGAGCATCCCTATTTTGTGGTGGGTGTGTGGGGAGATAGTGTTCCTTGCCACTGGAAGAAGTTAATGGAACTAGTGATGACCCATTAGAAAAAATGTCAAAATCCACATCAGACATATTCTTAGGAAAGCCAGGAAGGACCCCTCCTTGATCTCCTTCTTTTGGCAGGCAAAGACAGATGATGATGAGGAGGAGGAGGACGATGATGACGACGATGGCTATTACTATTATTATTAATTTCAATAGGCTTTTGAGATTAGGTTTTAAAGGGAGGGGTATTATGACCAGGGTGCGTTATTCTAATTGTACTGTGTGTGTTTTTTTAAAATAATGGCTTTTAAACAAGTTTAGTTGTATGCTTAAACTGTTTTTAGTATTAAGAGTATGATGACCTTTTAATGTGGCTTTTTTTTTTTTTTGGTATGGTTTAACTATAGCAAACTTGTTTTAATTTGTAATCCTCCCTGAGTTCCAGTTGTGTGAGAAAACATAGAGTATAAATAAAGTCACTGTGTTACCCTGTAATTTGGGGGGTCCCTGGAGGGGCGCCCACTTTGCCAATCAAACATACCAAATTGGGGAAAATTAGCTGGAACACTGTTTTGGCTAGCGAGAGGCAGGATAACTTTGCAGGGATCTTTAAACCCAATGTCTACGGCTTCAGGTCAGGGAATAGGCACACAGGTCTTTAAAAGTAACAAAGATAACAACTTTATTGGGAAATAACAGAAAATAAACCACGCACACACACACTAACTAACTGGAAGGCAGAATGGGAGAGCGTAGGGATGGGTAATACAACCTGGTCTCATTGTCCTGGAAGAAGAGATGGATGAGGTTCCGAAAAAGAAAGCTCAGCTTGGCCAGCTGAGGGGAGTTCCTTAGACAAACCAGCGACAGGGCGGGATGGCAGTCCAAAGTAGTCCAAAGACTGCTTGAAAGTGAGGGGTTTTTATAGAGGAGTTTGTGCCTACCGGCTATGGCAAGCCAGGTGAGAACAAAAGGTGTTTTGGCGCTGGACAAAGGATCTGGAAAGGTCAAATTTAACATGATAGGATTTGTGTTTGATGACAATAGCGTGGCTGGGATGTTGATGGCCCAACATAAAAGGTAGCTCGGCTGAGAGCCGTGCAGCTATTGTGGAGTTTGCGGCTGAGACTTCCCTGAAGTGGCGGGCAAGGCTGGAGTTGCTGGCTTCAATGGGGAATGGAATGCAAAACCATTAGCGGCCGCACTCAGGTCCGTGTTTGTCCGGAGAACCTCGCAAACATGTGGAGTGAGGTAACTGTGAGCCAGTCCAGCTAAGGCCGAATTAGGCGATATCAAAATGATATCTGGGGGTCCTCACCCAAGGTGCCACACCGGATGTAACAACTGCTGCTGATGATGATCATTGTAATCATGAGGATGAACATGGTGATGATCGCGATGATCATCTTATCAATAAAATGTCAGAAGATATTGTGTATACCTTAGAGCCATCCTAAGGCATTTTGATGCTTGAAGGCAGCTTGAAGGTTCCATTTTCTAATGTCAGTTAGACTGACAGTCAGCTTTTCTTTCAATACATTAGCAGCAAAGGGAAATGCTTCAAAAGCTCAACAGAGCTGGCAAATGCAGGCGGCTTGGGTTGGATTGTTTTCTCCCAGAAACTGATACTTGAGATGATCACCTCACTCTGCTTAATGGTTCTATCAGACATTCAAATTCATCAGCCTGGATGCTGAATGTTAGGAGTTTTGAGAGAGAGAAAACGTGAGCTGAATGTTGAACATTCTTATGTTGAAGCCAGAAAAATTGTATTCAGTCACAATCTTTTGACTACATAGGACAAGCTGCTGCTTACCTTGGGAATCAGCCTTAATGGAGCTTATTTCTAAGTAAACATGGAAAGCAATGTATTGTTATTGATATTAGACTCAACTAAGTTTAATGCCAATTTCAGGTGGCACCTATAGCTGCTGAGTCTAGAGTGGGGGTTAGCCAAATAGCAAGAAACTAACTGACAAAAATATATCTTGTTATATATTGCAAATATAAAACCCACTTATTTAAGGTCATGGAGTAAACTGGCATCCACCCATGAGCTGCTTCTGACTTATGAGCTGCCAGTTGTTTACCACCGACATAGATTGAGAAATGAGCTCATAAAGCATTCTGAAAGCTTTAAGTCTTTTTCATTTTACTGACCAAAAGACAAGAGAAAAACATTTTCCCCAAATCTCCATGTGGTCTTGCTAATGCAGCGTATCCCAGACCTATATCATGTTTGTAATCCATTGAAACCATGGTGAGATAAGGTCAGTATTCACTCATCCATCAAGTCAAAATTGAGGATGACATGGCTTAATCTCCAGGCTATCTGCTTCCTACTCTCCTCTCTAAGTCATCTTAGGCATATAGATGGTAAAGGAAATCCAGTCTTTCTGATCAGTCTCTTCCCTATCAGGAAAGAGGGTGTCATCAAAATAGTACAATGTGGCATATTACATCCAGATAGATAAGGAAGGCTATGACTATTTACATTACACAGGATTTACATTATACAGATTAAGCTCTGCCAAAACAATACTCCAAATAATAACCAGACATTGTAAAAGAAGGGAAGCAACAGAGTGCATTCATGAGGTTAGCAAATTTGTTAATACCAGCATGAGTTATATGGGTTTTTTTCCTTTTCTTTCCTCTTTGTGTTGGAAACATGTTGGTAGCAGTATCTTAAGCCTGAGCTAAGTGGGCTTGTCTTTGCTAAATACATAAAGAAAGGTGCCTTGTGTTACCAGAAAACCTCTTAGATTAAAATTCACTTGGTGGTGGGGGGCTTAAATGTGTCTATAGACTCCAGAATTATTTGATTCATTTATTTATTTGGCAGGCAACAGGAATCCATGAATGTGTAGATTCATCTCAGATGAGAACCAGGATCAATGTGGAATGAAATTGGACAAAGATTTGGAATACAAATAGCCAGTAATCTATAATTACTCCTGTTCAGTCATCCATAATGTCTACTTTGTGCATTAAGTTCCAGAGGATTCAGGCTCTGCTGCAGTTTCATACTATGAGTGGGGTCTTCTGGGACCAAGCTTTGTTTCCCCTTCCTGCCCCTGCCTCCCCCACCCAATTTCTGTTAGTAGAATCAGATGAACTACTTTCAGGGCCAGGCCAAGAGATTTTGCAGAAGACAAAATTGTGCCCCACTGAATGCACAGAAATCAACTGTTGAAACCTGGTTCAACTTAGGCAATGGGATAGGGTCCTCCACCACATCTGGAGATATTAGATTAGTTTGATGGGATGTAATGAAGAAGGGAATGGCAATAGAGCTCAGGAGGAACAGTGTGTGTGCCAGGGGAGGTTGCCTCTGCTTTTGTTGCCTGTGGTGGCTGCCTCATCCTGCCTAATGGCAAGCAGCTTAGAAAGCTTCGTGCCAAGTATGGTAGCTGCCAGTGTCTGTTTGTCTTGGGTGCAGCTGCTCGTGGACACTGCGTTCAGGATCCTTCAGCTGTTGCCATTTATTCCCAAGGATACTCTATATTTTCTGATACTTGTCCTTGGTAAAAATGAGATTTGTCCTTAATTTGCCTTCCAGGAAAAGGACAGGAATGTGCTTTTGGGAAATATTCTCAGTGGAGGTACTTAGAAGACGTCAGAGCATGGCCTCAAGATGCATGATACTGCCAACTTGTTCAGCTAAGCAGACACTAAGTCTGCTCAGTGTCACCTGGGTACCATGAGTGTGCTGCTTTAAGTTTCATGATGAAAGAAGATATAAATGTGTCAAAACATAAAGTGTGTGTATGTATTTTGCCCCAATTCTACTCTTGGCTTATACACATCTGCAAATGGGCATAAAATTGCAATGTACTGTTTCACTGTTCCATCTTCCCATAACCATCATTAATCCATTACATATTTTTGAATGAGTTCAAGTTGCAGCTGTTCCATAAAATGTACAACCAGGCTCATCTTCCAAAGCTGAGAGGACAAAACATTACCAACCCATGCTAAATAGTTTGAAGATCTTACTCTCTTATCCACATTGGACCAGATGCTTTATTTTTAACAGCTATAATCTGATCTCTGCCAAGAGATTTGGTTCACATTTACTGACTAATATGCATACATGACTAATATGCATCAATGCCCAGAAGAAATTGAGATAGTCAAAAATGTTCTATACCTTGGCTCAGTCGTTAATCAGAATGAAGACTGAAGTCCAGAAACTGGAAGAAGATTAGGACTTGGAAGGGCAGCTATGAAGCTATGACAAGATCTGCCAGGGTAAAGATAAGTTATTGAATGTCAAAGTCAGGATTGTCGATGCCATTGTATTTCCAGTTTCTATGTATGGTTGTGAAAGCTAGACATGAAGAAAGCTGACAAGAAAAGAATCAACTCATTTGAAATGTGATGCTGGAGGAGGGTTCTGTGGAACCCTGGACTGCCAAAAGGACCAACAAACAAACAAACAAACAAACAAACAAAAAAAAACCAAATAAATATCCTAGAGCAGCCAAGATGACTAAACTGAGACTGTGGTACTTTGGACATATCATAAGAAGACATGACTCACTAGAAACGACAATAATGCTTCTTAATGTAGAAGGCAGTAGGAAAAGAGGAAGACTATATTGCAGTTGGATAGACTCAATCAAAGAAGCCACAGCCCTGATTCTGCAAGACCTGAACAGGATAACTTAGCGGTCTCTCATTCATAGCACCAAAATAAGATGAAGTCAACTTGACTGCAGTTAACAACGCACATCTAATTCTTAAACTTCTTTTTTCTCTCTCTCCCCCGCCCCTCCGCAATCTATATTTAATTAGGAGTTCTTTATATCCTTTTGAAAATTATCATGTTTGCATTTCTATTTTATTTGTGTGTTTAAGGTAACAGTTTAAAAGAAAAGTGTGAATAAATTAATTTTTTAATACAGAAAGGTACATTCAGATCCATTATGATGTCTATTTTTAAAAAACAACTAAACCATTTCAGTGACTTTCCTAAGAGATCCTACTTAGAAATTGAACCCTGTGAGATTCGGAATGTTTTCAGTATATAAATGTATCCTAATTTTTGCATGGAAAATATGTAGTTGAGTATGGTAGTGAAAGATCCACAGATTATTTATCTCAGATTGTTTCTAGAACAGATTGGGGAGAAGGGACAACCATCCCATATCCAGCTTGACCAGTTGAAGCTTCAGTTGCACAGGTTCCTCTCATTTCTTTAAATTCAGCAGAGTTGCAGAAGTTGTGGCACAACATGGGAAACTTTCAGAGATGCTCTGCACCTATTAGAGTTTAGTGCAGCTCTAGAACATATGATCTGTATTCTGAAGGTCCTGGGTTCAGTTCCCAGCCTCATCTTCAAAGAAGCCTGAGAAGGGTTCTTGAGTAAAATGCTGAAAAAATGTTGCTGGTCCATGACAGAGAGGCAAATCTTTGTAAATTTCATTCTTGCAGGCAAGAATAAAAATTGTAACTACTTTTTTTCTTGCTGTGAGAAAGTTGTCAAATACTGTGCAATTTTTAAAGCATAATCAGAGTTTGGGAGTAATTCTCCATGGAAGAATCTACCTTTTTGCACACAACACAGCATTTTCTGTAAAGAAATGTTATTTCCTGTGCAGAAAATGCTGTTTTCTGCACAACTCTCCCACATCCTTTTCCTCTCCTCAAAATAAGTCCCAAGCTGCAAAAATTCTCACTAGTCTTGGATACTCCTTGCCAAATTTCCCTAACACTGGAGAAACTTATTTCTCAAAAAGTTTTGAATATTATTTTCGTTGTTAGTTAGTGCAGGACCCATGGTGTGAGCTAGTGTAAGCAGCTTCCTAATTTCTTTACGGATATAGATTTTACAAAGTATTGTGTCAGTCTCAAAATCTGATGTAAGTGTAGAAGAGGAATAAGCCCTAACCATGGAGCTCTGAGGAGCATCAACTATTGCAGTAGCTTAGACTGGAGAAGTACTTCTAAAGCTGACAAATATGTATGTTTTGCACCATGTGTGAGAAGCATTCTTATTCTGAGAATTATTTATTTACATTTATCCGTAATTCACCTTTTCAAGTGGCTGCTTTTACTTCGGTAAGGAAAAGTCCCAGTTTTATACTCAGGCCAATCCTATGAGCTGAGACAGTCTAAGACAATGGCCATTTCCTCCCTACAAAGTGCTATTATTCCACTTTCAACATCCTGTGGAATTCTGGAGTTTGTAGTTTCCTGAGGCCAAAGACCTCTCTGGCTGAGAATGCCTCTCCCTAAACTGCAAACTGCAGGATCCATAGGATGTTGAAAGTGGAATAATAGCACTATAACAGTGTAGTGTAGAAATGGCCAATAATTGACCTAAGGTTCTCAAGTGTCATGTTCTTTTAGGGCCCTTCATGCTGAGCACAGACAGTCTATCAAAAGGTATGTATGTATTATATTACAAAATGGCTATTGTCTTTGACCTATCACCTTTCTTCTGGCACGGCAAAGTCACTTTCTCAGATCTACACCATTTCCACACTAGGCTGTTATAGTGCAGTGATTCCACTTTTAACCTCCTATGGAATCCTGGGGTTTGCAGTTTAGGGAGAGGCCAGCCAGCCCCTCCCTAAACTGCAAACCCCAGGATTCCCTAGGAGGTTGAAAGTGGAATCATTGTGCAATAACAGCCTAGTGCGGAAATGGCCCTAGTTGTGTATCTTGTTCTGACTTTGATATTCCCTGGTCCAGGAGAACCTTCTTTGTAAAACACTGGATGGGTACAAGGAAAGGAAAATGAATGGGTGCAGGTGCTGGTGTCGAATCCCTGTAACTGAGGGCATTTTCACACTACACTATTATAGTGCTATTATTCCGTTTTCAACATCCTATGGAATCCTGGGGTTTGCAATTTAGGGATGGGCATGAATTCCCAGCCAGAGGCTCCAGAATTCCGCAGGATGTTGAAAATAGAATAATGGCACTATAACAGTGTAGTGCTGAAAGGCAAGATAATCAATTACTATGTACATGAATTAAAATAGAGATTGTGTGCATTATATTTATTGATTTAACACATTGATATGGCTGCTGACCAACATATGTCCTTTGGGTGGCTTTCAACATAAAGTTGAACAGGACATTGAGAGAGAGAGAGAGGGAGAGAGAGAGAGAGGGAGAGAGGGAGAGGGAGAAATGGAATACTAAGCAGGCACAAGTAAATTGATTCCAGTGAATTAAGAATGTGACATGACTTATATCCTTCTCACTGAGCTCTGTCAGAATAAAAAATGCTGGCAATTTTATTAGCTGATATTCATACTAAAACCTGGAAATATTACTTTTTTCAAATCACATGGCTCAGAATACTTGAGCTAGTATGGCCACAGATCATGATAGCTTGGGGATTCTGAGGGCTGTAGTCCAAAACAGTGACTGTTCCAAATTCTGCTCTTTTTGCACAAGTGTAATCATCAGAGCTTTGGAAAATTTTGGACTTAGTAACTCCCAGAATCCCTCAGCCAACACAGCCACTGTCCATTCTTAGTAGGAGAATTCTGAGAGTTGCAGTTTAAAAACAAATCCCTGTTCTATTACTATCCTCATGGAATAATCTTGGTTCAGCATGTAGCTAGACCCCCCAACCCTCTCATATTTCCAGAATAGCATGCAAAACATCCACAGCAAAACAATGGTTATGCCTCTTTTTTTATAACGTTAAAGCCCTTATCTTTCCCTTGAGAAATAGGAAGAGAAGCACATGTCTCTATTAAAGCTGTGTCTAAACTTCTCCTGAAACAGTCTCTGTTGGTAAAGAAGAAACCCAAGACAGAAATCCTTCCTTTCTACACAATGGGTTTTGTGGCTTTTAGGCTACTTTTAAGCAAACGCTTGCAGTAAGAAGCAATCTGTATCCTTTTGTTTTATTTCTTGGCTCAGCTTCCTAATTTGGACCACATGCGGCTCAGTTTGGTGGGGCAGAACACCAAAGCCACAGTATTCTGGGGACCACTGATTCAGCTTTTAAGCCTTTTGGGGTGTCACAAGACAAGTACTGGGAAATCATGTTTGTCATCAACAGGATTTGCACTGGATGTCTGTGATCCTTTTGAGAGCTGGCTAGGTCACATATTTAAAGACTTAAAGAATATATGAACGATTGAGTAATACTTTACCTTCTTGATTGGACATATCAAAGTATAGGTACTTTTGAATATGTATAAAGAAAACAAGGGACAGCATGCAAATTGTCCAAAATCTCAGCAAAATACATATGACTGGGGACCTGAGTTATTCCCAGGAATCAGCACTGTGATTTTGCAAAAAATATCAACTATTCTAGTATGCAAAAGTTTTCATGCAATATATTGGGGGACATGAAACTTTAGACCAATGCAGCTGATATTTTGCTGGTTGAAGACTTTTTACTATTTTAAGAAAAGTAGCAAGTGGTTCTACCTATATCTCCTGTCAAGGTAAAGTTTAAGTTATTTTAATAGCTGTGGTAGAAAACAAGTATCCATTCCACTTGCCCAGCAGAAAAAAACCCTAATTAAATAATCAATTTGCTGTGCTTTTTTATGATACTCTAAGGCTGGAATCCTGTTGGGTTTTCACACTGGCACAAATGCCTTTACACAAGCATTTGCATTTTCATAGAAATTGTACAAAGGCAGTATCCTATTCACCCCACTTCTTTTGGGCTGAACCAAACTCTTGTACAAGCACTTGCACAGTGTAGAAGGTTCCAGAAGTGGGACTTTCAGTGGAGATTGAGGAGTTGGATCTATTGTGCAATGGGAGATTGAAGGTTTGTGTTACCATTTGTATAACTGGTCGTGCAAGGGTGCGATCCAGCAACTACGCTTGGAATAATTTTATACAATGCAACTGGTGAACAAGATCTTGTACATAATCTGCTGCCTCACCTTGCCTAATAGTAGGGCCAGCCCCAGATTGTCCTCATTGACCCTGCTGTCCCATCAGTACCTAGATCTTAACATAGTAACAGAATGAGGCAGTGGGAGAAGCACATCTGTGATATCACTACTCTTCTCCCCTTCAGATCCATATGTTCTTGTATTAAGCAAGGTCAAATGTACCAAATAAATTAGTGCTAATATTAGCACTCTGTTTTCTTCCTAATGTCTAGACAATATTTAGTGTAGTATTGATTAAATCACAAAGGAATACTTCATCTTTGTTTAATAGATGAAATACTTTAATTCCTTTTGATGAACTAAGGTGGGAAAATAATAACTTGTTCCCAACTTCACCAGAGAAGAGGCCCATCACAAACTCCAGGCATTTCTGAGGCATGGCTTGTTATTTTACTTTACTTTAATTAAGGCAACAACAAGAAACAATGGTCTAAATCCTATTGGTAGTTCTCATCAGAGACCCATTGAACCAACTGAATTTACTTAAGTATTGATGCACCATTCAACAATTGGTTCAATAGATAAGCTGTAGTTGGGACTAACCAATGAGAATTCATAGAATGCCATGCTCCTATTCTCCAACACTTTGTATCACTGTAAAAATGCCCAATGTAACTATGTGGATCATAGTGAACACCTCTGAGTGGGGCAACATGTGGGACCAAAGAAAATATACATTAAGAATAAGTGAGCAACATCTAACTGCTATCTGATTCTGCTTCACTTTCCCTTGAATGAACACTAGGATGGTCAGGAATTTGGATGTATTAGGGCACATCTGTTGGAGAAGGGGAATCTTGATTACAACCATGTCATCATGTACATATTGAATCTTGTCTGATGTCAAAAACTAAGAAGGCTCAGGACGGTTGGTTAGTTGCTAGAGGGAAGACCACCAAGGAATACCAGGGATTACCAGGGAACCTCCAAGCAAGGACATCTCACAAATGAGATTCCCACCAACAGGGGTGTAAGACAGGGATGCATTCTTGCTCCCACCTTATTCAATTTATATTTGACTGATCTTCCTCAGATCTTGGCACCTTTACCATCCCATCCACCAAAGATGGATTCAACAAAAGTCTTTATCCTTCTTTATGCCAATGATGCTGTATTGATTTCTCAGACTCGTCTTGGACTTAGAAGATTATTGAGAGGCTTTCATGAATACTGCAACAATAACTTTTTATCAATCAATTATTCAAAAACAAAAGTTCTCATTTTTGCCAAAAGAAAAATTAGATACTCATGGTTGATAGGGGGAAATCGAATTGAACAAGTGGACTCGCATAAATATCTGGGTATTTGGTTTCATGAAGCTATAAGATGGAGGACTTAGGATAAGTACATCAAACTGAAAGCCGAACAAAATTTGAGAGCATTAGTATGGTTTTAATTTACTAAGGGTGGTAAATTTATTCCAGCTGCCATACGGGTTTTTAAAGCTAAAATTGTCCCACAGTTGTTTTACGGGGCTTCAATTTGGTTTCCTCTTAATAAGAATTCTTTTAAAGGAATTCCGTCTTTCTTTCTGAGGCTAATATATGGTGTCCCCAGATGTGTTGCTGGATCTGCCCTCTACTTGGAGTCAGGTCTAAATTCTTTAAAAAGTCTGGAGTGGATGTACTCTATCCACTTTTGGTTCCGTTGCTGTTATACAATTAATTACAACTCTTTATTGGCTAAAACTATGTCAGACTCCTTTAAATCACCCTGGAGGAAGGCAATTGAATGTAAGATCATCTCAGTGGGATTATCCACATCCCACTTGTTATCTCTAGACTTAGATGGGGCCAAAGCTATTGTCAAGCAGAGGTTGAGGGACACTGATTACCAGGAACTGCAAGAGACAGCTAGGGGACCTTGCTTCCTTCAGTCACTGGGTTTACCATGCTTACCTTGCAAAGATGGAATGCCTTATTTAAGCTGGTTAACAGTTTCAAAATATAGAAGGGCTTTCTCCCTGGCAAGGTTTAATGTCCTTCCCTCAAATTTGCTAACTGGTGGATTCAGCAAAACACCACTGAGCAAAAGATGCTGTCCCTGTGATAATCAGGAAATTGAATCTATATCACGTGTACTTTTTCATTGTAGTTTCTGCCAAGGGGCTAGGGAAGATTTATTACACCCACATCACACAACGCTTCCCTGGGTGTCCTATAGAGCCTCTAATGGTTATCTTACTGCAAGGTTCTGACAAAGAGATTACTCTTCAAGTGGCAAAAATTTTAAACTTAGCTATTTTAACTAGATCTTCCTTGTCTATGTAAATGAAATATCTGCTTACCTATATTGTATGCTAACATTATCACCCTGATTATATTTTCTCTAGTAAATATGAGCCACCATATTTATTTATATTTGTATTGTTTTAAAATGATTCTAATATGCTGTTTTAATGGTCTGTTGACCAGGGAACCCCAGAGAGTCACTGCTGCCAGTAATGGTTGATGATACTGGAATAGATGGATAGATGATCTGACTGTGGCAGCTTCCTATGGTCTGATAAGGCAGCTTCTTATGTTTTTCCCAGTGGAGTTCATCATGGGACCCCAAAGAACATCATCTTCCTTCCTAGCCATTGACCTGATCATGCTGGCTGCAGAACTGCAGGAGTTCTGTATTTAAAAAGTAAATTCTTAAAACTCTGATTATGATGACATTAATTTTATGCCAAATGCCTTTTGTCAAAAGAAACAAGACCCTGTAAATTATAGCAAAATTCAGGAGACGGCATTTGGGAGGCGACCATAAGAAATAAGTGACGTATAGATAGCTTCAATATACAATAGTTTAGCAATGTTAAAATACTTACCAGTTACCACTACAAGGAACTTTTATCTTGGTACAGGCTCAAATTTTCTGTGAGTTTAATTATCTCTAGATCAGCACGTACAATATTTAAGTTGTCATGAATGTGAAAGCTCCAACAGTTACTATTCCTGTAGGAACAAATTATTGGCTAAGTCAGTATGGAGTAGAGCCATGAGGTCTAGGTAAGAACTGCCCCTACAGGTATTTCAGAATCAGGTTCTGAGAGAATTCCTTTGTGTTCCCTGTAGGATATACCTCATAATATCATGTGCATAAAGGTCAGGCACCCCTCTATGTAGAATAGAGTATGCAAGCCACAATTTTATATTGGCTGAGGTCACTGAAATAGTAGAATACTCCATGTTCTATGCCATTTCTCAAGGAGCACTCAGTGTCATACAGTTGGACCACTGCTTCTGGAACATGACCTGTCTAGGGATCTGCTGAGTACAGCAGAACTTGATAAGGCTGAGAAATTGATTGAAGAGGACATTTAATAAAGATTTTCCCATCAGATTTTGAAATAATTCAGAATAACCCATGGTTTGTCTTAATGATCTTGCTTTACTAAGGTAGATGACATCTAGCAAAGGTATTCTGAGAGTTTGCATAGCATTCCTTTGTCTTAGTCCTTATGAGAGTGACTTTTCAGTGCTCGCAGCCTTTCAATCCTTTTCTGGGAATGCTGCCAAACCTATGCCTGTAGGGATGAAGTCAAATGCTAATGCTGGTACAGTCAGTCCATTACATCTCATGCTGTCAATTGTGTGAAACCTTGGAGCTTGTATCTTCTTAGGATTTAGCAATAATCTCCTGGGCTTTTACATTTTCTCAAATGACTTTCTATGTGCTTGTTGATTTAGACTAGGCTTGGGCAAATTGTGGTTAGACTACATCACTCATTATTATTATTCATTGGCTATGCTGGCTAGGGTTGATGGAAGCTGCAATCCAACAACACCTGGGGAGCCACATGTTGCCACTGATCTGGGCAAATCTGTCATATACAAATCTGTCATATACATATACAGTGTTATTTGCAGCTGTAGCTAGGTAAATTAGGAAAAACACCTGAGTACCATTGCAGTATCTTAGAATGGAGAACTTGTCACCCAGGTTGTTCTTATGGGAAAAAAAAATATGTTTATCATGTTAACAAACTGCCACCAGTATACATCCTGTGATTTCACACTGTTTTGTAGTAGTTTGATTGATATAACATAGGTATAAGATTAATCCATAACAGAGACAAACCTAAATAAGAACAAAAAGAATGCTATTATTATATCATATTGTTGCACAGCAGAATATATTAACTTCAGATGTTTTGCCTAATTCCTGCCTGACAACCTGACTAGAGAATATTGGGATCACTTTTGTCTTGTTAACCTCCTGAACCTTCTGTTTAAATTAATTCTTTCTCTCTCTCTCTCTCTCAATCCCTGCCCCCAGCAAGAATTCTTAGCACAGATTTGGTTTCTGGACTGAAATCTTGCTCTTCTTCTCATTGGCATTATGGACAGTGACATCTTGACCAAAGTCTTAACCACGCTAGAGACAGGTTCAAATCCACTCCCTGACATGGAAACCCACTGGGTGGCCTTGGGCAAGTCATACTCTGCCAGCCTCAGAAGAAAGACAATGGCAAACCTCCTCTGAACAAATCATGACAAGAAAACCCTGTAATTAGTGCTCCTTAGGGTTGCTGTAAGTCAGAACAACTTGAAGGCACATAACAGAGAAGCACTGACAATTAACATGTGGAAGCATAAATTCCCAGAAGTTTAATATGACAATAGATTTGATCTGATTATATATGATTTAATTAAACTATTTATTCCACTCCACCATCCTTCCATTCAAATAAAAACACTCACCGTATTAAATCTAGTAAAAATAATCAGAACATGCTGTGGAAAACTATGTTGACTTCACAAATTTTCATGGAATGACATGTTTATTTTGCAATGTTTTCTGTATCAGTTTCATTGATTGAACTCATTTGCAAATGCATCATGTTGGCCCTCTTCAGGCCTTTGCCATATACACACCAAACATCAGTAGAAATGGCAGACATGTATGTGTTCAATGCACAGTCTGCAATGATTTGCCTCTGTACACAACTGTTACATATGTTGACATGTTCTGTCCCATAAAGACGCTTGAGTGACCAAAACTGCAAATTGCAAGAGAGACGGTGATGAAAACAATGGTAGGAGTAGGATCAGTGGTGTGGAGGGCCTTGTGACCCTCTAGATATGAAAGATGTAGTTCATATATAGTCGTCTACACATGGAAAACTATAGATCACTCTAAAAGAAATTGGAGTGCCACAATGTTTGATTCTTCTTTTGTGTAAACTATATGAAGGAAAGAGGCCATTGTCAGGACCTAATATGGAGAAACAGAATGGTTTCCCATTGGCAGAGCTGTCAAAGAAGGCTGCATTTTATCACCCCATCCATTTAATTTATATGCATGAATATTGCAGGAAGAAACATCAACAACTGAAGATACAGAGATGAAACCATACTACTAACAGGAAATATCAAAGATTTGGGACAACTGTTGAGGAAAGTCAAGGAAGAAAATGCAAAAGCAGAGTTAGAGCAGAACATTAAGAAAACAAATATAAGGACCATGGATGATTTGCATAACTTTAAGCGGGGTGATGAAGACATTGAAATAGAAATTTTCTAAACCTTGGCTTTACTCAAGACGGAGACTGTAGTAAGAAATCAAAATAAACACTAGGGTTTGTTGAGAAAAAACTGAAATATATAATACCAACCCAATTTGAACAAGCAAATAAGATTGGAAAATGGTTAGCCTATAGACTTAAAAAAAAAGAAAGAAAAATGGTCCTTGAAACTGAAGGATGGCAAGAAATTGATTACTCAACCAGACAAGATTAAACAGACTTTTGAGAAGTTCTTTAGTACGTTATTTGAAGAGCAAAATTCTCCTCTGAAAGCGGAGAAAGACATACATCTTTATGTGAAGACAATAAATACTTGGAAGATATCCAAAGAAGCACAAAATCAGTTGACTAAACCAATAACAATTAATGAATTGGAAGAGGTAATAAAAGCCTTAAAATCTGATAAAGCACCAGGGCTGGATGGCTTTATAGCGCTTTATTACAAGAAATTCTTAAAAGAATTGATAACACCATTGCAGGCAACGATAAAAGAAATCAAGTTGATGGGAAAGCCGGAATCTTGAGGAGAATCAAATATGATATTGATACCAAAAGAGGGAAAAGATAAGAGAGAAGTTAAGAATTATCGGCCAATCTCCCTATGGAAGATTGACTACAAAATTTTTGCATCAGTTTTGGCAAAACGGCTAAGGAAAGTATTATAAGACAAGATAAAAGTTGACCAGATGGGCTTTTTACCTCACGTACATGAGGAATAATGTGAGAACAATACTTGACGTAATTGAGTATTATGATAAAAATCCTGGAAAGAAATCTGCATTAATTTTTCTGGATTCGGAAAAGGCTTTTGATAATATCTCTTGGTTATTTATACAGCGGATATTGAATAAATATAACCTAGGGGAGGGTTTTTGTAAATGGATTGATAAAATTTATCAGAACCAATCTGAAAAATTGTTAATAAATGGGGATACATCAGCAAGTTTCCTCATAATAAAAGGGCTGAGACAAGGATGTCTACTGTCTCCACTAATTTTTATTGCGGTTTTGGAAATGTTGTTAAATAAGATAAATGAGGACTCAGAGATACAAAATCTGAGAGTTAAGAAAAGATAACTGAAATTAAGAGCCTTCGCCGATGATGTGGTCATCTTCCCAGAAGATCCGAAAGATTCAATCTCGTAATTGTTGGCAATCTTACAAGGATTTGGTCAGGTGGCAGGATACAGAATCAATAAAGAAAAGACAGTAATAATGACAATGAACATGACGAAAAAGCAGCAAATGGAATTGGAAAAAACATCAGAATGTCAATTAACCAACAAAATTAAATACTTGGAAATAATTATTACAAAGAAAAATCAAGAATTTTTTGGAAATAATTATCAAAGAATATGGAAGAATATTAGAAGGGACATGCAAAAATGGACTAAATTAAACTTATCATTTTTAGGAAGAATTAATGCTTTTTAAAATGTCTCTACCACCTACACTTATGTTTCTTTTCCAAAATCTACCAATAATTGGAAATGGGGGAGTGTTTAAAGAATGGGAAAATGAGCTTCAAAAATATATTTGGATAGGCAAAAAAACAAGAATAAGATTTAAAGTATTACAGGATGCAAAAGACTGAGGAGGGTTGGAAGTGCCATCCTTGAAGATGTATTATTATGCAAGTTGTTTAGATTGGATTAAAGACTGGATTATATTAGAGAAATCTACTTTAAAAGATCTGGAAGAAATTGATAACAGATTTGGATGGCTTGGTCATTTATGTTATAATAAAATAGCAGTGAACAAAAACTTTAATAATCATTGCATCTGGAAAACTTTACTAAAGATCTGACTCCAGATAAAACAGAAATATTATATAAAACTCCCAATTTGGACATCCCCTCAAGAAGCTTATAAGATTGCATTGACAAAGCAAGGAAAGCTTTTGATTTATCAAGATATAATAAAATGGGAAAGAGACAATCCAAAATTGAAGTCGATAGAAGAGCTAAAAACTAAAGATCATGAGCTAAACTGGTTCTCTTGGCACCAGTTGAAAGAAAGGTACAAAATGGACCAAAAATTCTATGGTTTTGAAAGACAAGAAAATGAACTAGATCAACTGTTGAGAGAACATCAAAAGAGAATCTCGAAGCTTTACAAATTATTATTAAAAAGGGACTTTGAATCTGAGTTAATAAAAGAGTCAATGATTAAGTGGGCCCAAAATATAGGTTGTCCAATCGAGTTAGAGGCATGGGAAAAAGTATGGAAAACAGACATAAAATTCACTCCAAATTCAAATTTAAGAGAAAATTGTTATAAAATGTTACATAGGTGGTATATTACTCCAGAAAGACTTCAAAAAATAACCAAAAATGGAGATGTGAAGTGCTGGAAATGTGGGAAAAAGGTGGGAACTTTTTTTCATATGTGGTGGACTTGTTCTAAGGCTAAGAAATTTTGGAAGGGAATTCAGGATGAAATTAAAAAAATTTCCAAAATTAATTTTGAAATGGTACCAGAATTTCATTTATTGAATATATTAGGCCAGAACTGAGAGATTAGAAAACAACAGAAGATATTATTGTATTTGATCACAGCAGCACGGCTGACATATGCACAACATTAGAAAGTTAAAACAGATATTCAATTAGATGAATGGGAAATAAAAATGTTAGATATGGTACAGACTGAAAAATTAGCTAACTCTCTTAAGAACAAAATGGTTCAAAATTTTGAAAGAGAATGGAAAAGGGTAATGCTTTGGCTAAATCTGTAAATATCTGTGGATTCAGTATATTGGTATTTGATAAGATATGTATAAACGGAAGATAGATTCAACTAGAAACTTTTGATATACAGAAGCGGGGGGGGGAATGGAAGAATTATAATAATGATATACATATTTGTGTACTTTGAAAATTATAAAAATTATATATAGATATATATAAAAGAAACACAAGGGTTTGGAAGGGCAGGTATGAAGGTACCATTAAGATCTTCAACTGTGAAAATATATCACTGGATACCAATGTCAGGATTATCCATGATACACAATTTCCGGCCCTTTCTGCATGTGTGTGGGGGGAATGCCCGAAAATGGAGCTTACCGGCTTTGTTTTCCGGCCGGCCGAGTCCGTTGCCACAAGGAGCAGCGCGAGTCCGCAGTCCTCCGGCATCCCAAATGGTGGCTTCTGGTTGGTGGAGGCTCTCCACCAACTGGAGAAGCTCACCTGCTGGAAGCCCACCCCCAGCAGATCTGCAGGCACGCACTTGGGCGTGCCTGCAAATCTGCTCTGGAGCGGCACGGGGTTGCATGCTCCATGCTTTTTAAAAACCTCTAAAAAGAGGTTTTTAAAAAACACGCCGCGCGGCCAGTTCCGGTCGCTCCGGAGTGGACTGAGCTATGGAACTACAAAAAGTAGTCCACCCCAGTCCACTCTATGGTGCAGAAGACCTCCATTGGAGGTTACTCTGCACCGTTTTTATAGCCCGGTGCGGAAAAGGCCTCTGATTACTATGTATGCTTATGAAAGATGGACAGTGAAGACAGAAAGAAAGGGAAAGAATCAGCTCACTCAAAATATGATGATGAGGAGAGTTTCAAGGATATAATAGACCCAAATAGGTCCCCGAGCAAATCAAGCCTGAACTCCCCTTAGAAGCTAAAATGACCAAACTTAAGCATGAGACTAAATGACCCACTAGAAAAAAGAAGCTAATGCTTGGTAAAATGGGAGAAAGAAGGAAATGGAGAAGACCACATTACAAGAGGATAATCAAGGAAATCAGAGCTGTGAATCTGCAGGAACTGAGAGGGCTGTTACAGTATTCTGGAGGTTTCTCATTCGTAGGGTCATCATAATTCAAAGCTGACTTGATGACAATTAAGAACAACAACATGACAGAAGAGGAAGAAGTTATGATGGTCTGTTATTGTCTCAGTGAGTAGGATTCAGGGCATTGTTTGATGAACTGAAGGAAAAATCTGCTAGATCAGACAAAGGGCCAATCTAATACCATGCTGTGGGATCTAACCTAGTCTAGTCAGTTTTATTGTATTTGACTAAAAGCTATTACAAATTCAGGGATAGGCATAACTTAGGTCAACACTCCACTTTTACTTAGAAACATAGAATCATAGAGTTGGAAGAGACCCCAGGGGCCATCCAGTACAGTCTCCTGCCATGCAGGAACACACATCAAACCATTCCCAACAGATGGCCACCCAGTCTCTGCTTAAAAACCTCCAAAGAAGGAGACTCTACCACACTCTGAGGCAGCATATTCCACTGCTGGACAGCTCTGACCATCAGGAAGTTCTTCCTGAAGTTCAGGTGGAATCTGCTTTCCTGAAGCTTGAATCCATTGCTTCTTGTCCTAGTCTCTGGAGCAGCAGAAAACAAGCCCACTCCCTCCTCGACATGACATCCCTTCAAATATTTAAACATGGCTATCATGTCCCCTCTTAACCTTCTCTTCTGCAGACTAAATATCCCCAGCTCCCTAAGCTGTTCCTCATAGGGCATGGCTTCCAGATCCTTCGCCATTTTGGTTGCCCTTCTCTGGACACATTCCAGCTTATTCACACAAACTACTTTACAAAGAAAAGGCACTAGGCCTTTTGTTTCCAGAAAGCCTAAATGGATTCATACTTGAAAGGTATTTTCATATAAGGGTACAAATGATAGCAAAACCATACCTTCACATGTTGTGTCTCACCTGTGGTTGTCAAGATGCCCATGAATAGCCCCCAGTAGCACATGAACAAAATAGCACTTCCTGCCTATGTTCCTCAGTGACTGAGGAGTCATGTTGCTTCTGATACTAGAGCTATAATTTAGTCATCATGACTAGTAGTCATTGGTAGACTCATCCTTCATGAATTTTTCTAACCTCTCTTTAAAGCTAACTGCTTGGCCATCACTATATCTTGTTACCATGAATTCCATGGCCAGACTCCTGTTGATAAAATACCAGGTTCTTCATATGTATGTTTTTAAAGTTTGTTGTGCAGGGAGGTATCTAGTACCTCCTTGTACAACATCTCTCTCCTCCTGCAAACCTATTTCAAAGAGCAGATATCTGTTGTTTCAGGTATTTAGTGGCTAGGAGAGAGCATGAGGCTGGTAGAAGAGCACCCTTTGCCCTCTTGGATCTGCAGTGTTCCTGTGGGAGATCAGGGAGGACAACAGAGCAGTGTAGCCAAATGTTGCCTGGGCACCTCACAACCTCCTTGACGCTAAATCACCATGGAGGCAAGATAAATTGCTGGGAAGCTGCATTCCAGAACAGGGCAGAAAGGGCAGCCTAGGCACTGGCAGAGCACTGCTGTCTGTTGACTGTGATCTCAACTTTTTCTTCTATGATCTCCTTTGACTGAAACAGATAAGACTGTACAATATAGGGCAGTGATACTTCTCCCACATTATGATGGAAGTTCATCTCTCCCCTTTACTCCTCCAGGAAAAAAAGGAACTTATGCTGTAGTGCACCCAGAGCCCAAATTAAGTGTTTTGGTGGAAGGAGCAAGAAAGAGATGTCCTCACACCCCTAAATGATACCTATTTGTTTTCCACTTTTCATCTCCTTCACTGCTTGGAAAAAAAAAAAAAAGGTTTTGGCTCCTCTGGTGATTTCACATGATGGGCTCCTGGGAACAAGTCTACCAAAAGAGGAAATACTAGTGTCATAATCTAAATATTGAGAACACAATGGTCCTTGTAGTCTCAAACTATTTGAAAACAGGTGATTCTTAAGACTATTATCTGTGCATTTAGAAAAGATTAGGGCAAAATTGCCTAATCCCAGAAGATACTTTGTGGGTCTCTCCACCTAATCCCAGGAAGTTTCAGAGCATATATATATGTAAAGGCTCTGAACATATTTCATGGTGTCATCCCAACTGAGTAGTGAAAGCTGCATCAAGAAGGAAAAGGTAAGCGAGAATATTTTCACTGATATATTGTACCGCCTCATTGATCATGGGTAAACAGAATATTAGTATAATGAAGAGCAGAATGAGTGTCAGTCAGGAAAAAGCTCCAGTGCTTTTTATTCTCAATGCATGTTGTTGGCTCTCTTGCTATATGTCTTCATTTTGACTCTAACTTATGGTGATTCTATCCTTGGGTTCTGGCAAGATTTCTTCAGAGGTTTGTCACTGCTTTTCTTTAAAAGTGACGGAGATGCCCATGGTTAGCCAGTAGGTTTCCATACCCAAATAGGGATTTGAACCCTGGTTTCCTAGAATAATGTAGTATGAGTGTTGGGCTATGACCCTGGAGACCAGAGTTCGATTCCCTACTTGGCCATGGAAACCCACTGGATGACCTTGGGTGCATCACACACTCTTAGCCCCAGAAAACTACATGATAGGTTTGTCTGAAGGTTGCCATAAGTCAGAACCAACTTGTAGGCACACAAAAACAACTCTTAGAGTCCTAATCCAATCTCAACACACTAACCATGATGGCTTTCTGTCTCCATTATACAGGCTCTCACTTCAGTGATCCTTGATTCTTACTGAAATCAATTTCCGTGTTGTTCCATAGCATTCCACTTCTAAATTTTTACAATAATTATTCTAATCTCCTATCCAAATCAGTTTTGGAAGCCAGCCAGAGAACATATGTTATGAGCAGTTGTATAAATACAGTAAATAACAGTTGGATACTTCAAAAAAAAATGTTTCAGGACATTTTTATTTTGAATGTATGTTCCAAATTATTTAAAAAATTCGGGCAGTTTAATTACATTTTAACTACAAACTTTTGTCTGTTTTATCTATATTATTTTTCTAAATTGTAGACTGCCCTGAGTCCCAGTTTTTGGAGAAAAGTTGAGATACAAATAAAGCAAATGAATCAATGAGATATAAAAGATTTATATTCTTATTTTCCTAATCCCCATATTCAATTACGTTTTTTATTTGCACTTGTGGGACCTATTGGCTTCCATTTTCCTCTGTGCTACCCCACCCCCAGGTATCTGGACAAAGTAACTTAAGAAGAAATACATCTTCTGTAGCAATATTTCTCTGTTGTTTTCCTTTTCCTTTTCTTCTTAGCTTCCTCCCTCTCTCCCCCCACCATTTTTTTGGATATACACTTTCCACGCCCATCCAAATGTAGCTGCATATGACTTGTTTATAGTTAAGGATGCAAAAAGCTCTGTAACTTTCACTTTCTCCAGCATTCATATTTTAAAAACCTCATACTGTATCCATGATGACTATTTGGAAAATTATGAAATTTTGTAAAGTCTTCAAGAAACTCAACTGAAATGAACTTTTCCTGCATCTGCACTGGTCACAATAATCAGGTATAGTGGTTCCCAACATGAAGAGGAATATGTTGTCCTGCCAGCCATATAGTTATTAACAATGAGGAGCCTGCCAGATTAAAAGTGCCAACCCATCTACCTTAGCATCACCAACACAGATGAAAACTGGAGAGTCAAGTACTCAAGCCCCTGGGGCAGAGTGGATCAATCTATTGGCTTTAGTTTCTCCACCAACCAATTTTCAACACTCTCAAATTCTTTCTATCCCAAATTTGAATGTTGTTATGCATTCCTAGTCAATTCATTTCAAAAGAAAACTTCATCAAAATTTTTAACCACCCCTAAAGTCCTGGCCTGTTAGTTTACTGAGTCCAGCAATATCTCCTTTGAATGCCAGAATTTCTCTGACTTTTCTCAGTAGATATTTTTTCTGTCTTACTAAACTCCTTTTAAAATTGAGATGTCCGAGACTGAAGTTTGAACTGTCTGCATGCAAAGCCCATGTTCTGTCCAAGCATAACATCCTGTTCCTTGATTAATATTGTGTGAGTGTAAATCCAGATCAAATTGTGCCTTTGGGTTTTATCCATTCCTAGAAGAATGTTGTCATGTTATAATGCTCAAAATAGCATTTACTCATCTCAAGACGAAATCGTAGTTCAGTCTTCCACTACCCAAAACCCTCCAAATATGCTGGACTACCACTTCCACCAACTAGAGGAGGTGTTATTTGGGAATGATGGTAGGTGTAGTTCAACAAATTGGGAGGGTGTGAGGCAGGGGAAAACTATAGCTGGAAAGAAATGGATAAAATACTGCTAGGATCACATGCAGCTTTAGATTTCATTTTTATTTTTCAAGGCATTCATATTCTCCCCTTCAGGTGCAAATGTACTAGTCAGAGTGGTTTATAGCAATCTGAAAACAAATTACAATGCCATAGAATGACAAGAAAATAGCCAATAAAACTGATGAAGTCAACAGTTTGAACTGGATCATAGAAGACTATCTGTTGTGCAAATAAAAATGGAATGTAAAGGAATAGAAAAGATCTTGGACAACTGGAGAAAAACTGCATTTGAGTGGAGAGGGAGGGCACTAAACTCCATGGAAGGAAGGTGTTCTAATCACCTGGATGTAGCCACTGAAAAGGTTCTGATCCAAACTGTCCCATATTTGCACAGTTCTTGTCAACCCTGGCAATTTGTTTATCCAGATGTTCTGCTTCTTTTCGACCTTTAATGTCTCTGGGTACTGTGTTTGCACATTTATATGTATGAGCTCTACTTTCTTTAATGGCAATATTCAGTTTTTCACTTCAAGAGATGGTTTTGTTTTTTCTCCCTAGAGATCTGTCAAACAGAATGAAGGCTCTTCTTGTGCTTGCCTGCCTTTTGGCCATCATTGTGTCTTTTGAGGTAAGCATTAAGAGTCAAACACCTCACCTCTATTTCAGGTAGACAGCAAAAATGTCCAATTTATTAATCCTGTAGTAGGCTGCCATCCAGGGCTCCTAGCCAGCACGTGATGTGGAGAAGCGCAGGCATAGTTCAACAATAATGTCGATGGACTAGATTTTACATTTATTTTCACAGAATCCTAGAATTGTAGAGATGGAAGGAACTCCCAAGAGCCATCAAGTCCAACAGCCTGCCATGCAAGATTTCACAGCTGAGGCATCATTGAGGGATGGCTATCCAACTTCTTTTAAGGCAGAAGTAGATAACTGAGGAAGTCTAGGAGTAGCATTAACCTCTGAGCAGATCCCTTGCAAGAAATGCTTCCAAATGCCCTCTAGGAGGCAGGGGGGCATTTTCACCATGTTCCCCTCACTGGGCCATTTTAGGTCCCGACGAGGCCTTTTTTTCACCTCCTGTTTTAAAAGATTTCCTTTGCTGAGTGTAAAATGGCTCAGAGGAGGCAAAGCCATGAAGAAAACACCACTTGTGCCTCTTTTGGGGGACACTTGGAGGTATTTGGGAACATTTTTGACCCCTAGTGGCTTCAATATGGCCCTGCAGCCACTTTCGTCCCATGGGCCTAACATTGCACATCCATGATATAAAGACCTCCAGAGAAGAGGAAGGAGAGTCTATCTGAAAGTTCTTTCTAATATTTAGCTAGAAACTTTTTTCTTGTAATTTGAACCCATTCTTTATATACGGTCCTTGGAACAGCGAAAAAAACAACAACAAAACAACTTTGCTCCCTTCATATATTCATATATTTAAAGTACCACCTCCCAGTTCTCTCTTCTCCAGGCAAAGTCTACTCTGGATTGTTCCCTACAGGAGCTTTTATTTTATATTTCATTTTTCCTTGAAAAATAGCACTTAAGGTGGCGAAAGATAATAAAATATTGATGCAGAAGGACAATTAAAATTTTGCTTTTTGAAAAAAGAAATCCATTGGCACACACACACACACAAATGCACATCAATAAAATGAAGATATAAACGGTAGTCACCAGAATTATTCCTTCTATCTGCAAACTAGATATTATTGGAGAAAGTATATTTTTAAACCCATAACAATGATGATATGCTAAAGATGCAAGTATGCTTATTAATTTCTCTCTTCTCCTCCCTCTGCCATGTCAGGCTAGTGGTAGCAGAAGTAGAAGCAATGAAAGAAGGTTTTCAGGGTGGAATCGTCCACGACCTTTCCCATCCTATCCAGCAGGAAATCCCTACTTTCCTCCTCAGTCGCCACCAGGCCCAGGGCCCGCGAGATATCCTTACCCTCAATATTATTACTACTACATCCCTATTGCAAGACCAACAACAACTGCAACAACTACTGCAACTACCACTACAACTGGAACAACAACTGACGCTAATGCTACTCAGTAAAATCCATCTACCAGATGGTAAGTGTTCACTGAAATATCTTGGCAGTAGAAAGGAACAGAGTGCAGTAGAGCACTTTAAGCTGCCTTTTAGATGCCTTGCTGTGTTCCAACCCAGCTTTCTTTCTGCCTGATTCACTAAAGAATTGTGACACAGCAGAATGGACCCAGAGGTTTGTAAAAAACCTCTCATAAGCCATTTCTGCACTACACTGTTATAGTGCTATTATTCCACTTTCAGCATCCTGTGGAATTCTGGGGTTTGTAGTTTCCTGGGGCCAAAGAGCTCTCTGGCTGAGAATTCTAAATGCCCCTCCCCAAACTGGAAACCCCAGGATTCCATATTGAAAGTGAATAACAGAGCTATAACAATGTAGTGCGGAAATGGCCATAGTCAACAAGGTATCATAGCTGGAAACAATGCTAGCTGGGGGATTCTGGGAGCTAAAATTAGGGGAAAAAACAAACAAATCTACAACTTTTTTTTTTAAATCCCTCTAGCTAGATCCCAATGCTCTGTAAGCATTTGTGGACTATATACCTGCAAAGTAGTTTATCAAAGCTCTACTAAGTTCCTTGAAGGTCTGTTTCTGCATACTGAGAAACTATAGTTACAAAAAAGTTAATTATATTAGGTGTTCTACATTCATGCCCCAAAGGAAGCTTTCTAAATGGTAGATAATTGAAAACAGTATAGTTGAGGAACAAAAAAGTAACTAATTTTTAATGCTTATAGTTGTTTTTTTAAATCCATGAATATACCTAATAGCTTTCAAATCCATACTCTCTAGCTGTCCTAATCTGGCAGAGACAGTCCTGATCAATCCTCTGCTTTCCTAGTTGCTTTTAAAATGTCCCAGTTTCCCTGTCCTCCTTCCACTTTCCTTCCTTGTCCTCAGCTTATGGAGCTTGTAGCAAATTGAGTTCAAACTGCGAAAGCAGTTTTGTAATCAACCACCTCAACAGAGAGGAGAGGAGAGGAGAGGAGAGGGCAGAATCTTGCCCTTACATTCAGGCAAAAGTAAACTACTTCAGCCTCTTTTACCATGTGTGTTCTTCTTCATTAATAACTTTTACCATCATGACCAAACTCTGATGTTGCTTGGTCACATGTGTCCCAGTTTTCATTTGTGGAGTGGTGGAGGGTATGCAAACCTCATCAAAAATCTCTCCTGAAATTATATCCCCCAGTTTTGAAATTCAAAACTGCATCCCTGCAAGTGTGGTTTGGTACTACAGCAGTAAATTTTGAAGTGCAGGCAACCACCTCAGCAATCCCTGTGGCTATACCACCAAGGAAAGTCCCAAAATGCAGGTGGCTTGTGTAACTGATCTAATAATGTTAACCAGTTCTAGCAATCTTCCCCAGTCTAAGTACTTTTTTTGGTTAAAAAAATTGTAACATTTCTAACCGCCCATTCCATATCACACCATTCCAAAATACTTTACCTTCATAACAGGATTGGCTCACAAAACTCTGTTTTTTCTGAGAGGGAAAAAAATTCTAGATACTGTGAGGCATGCAGGTGAGCTCATATGGAACGGCAGTGCCCAAGAGGGGTGGCAGATGGATCTAATGTCCCCAGGGCTCTGAACTGGTCCTAACATTTTGAATCCCAGTGAGTCCCTATCTTGTCAGCCCCTCATGCTAGTACATACCATGCACAGCTACTGGCATCCCTCTGTGGAAGCACTATGATTCCAAAATGGTGTCACATATATACACAACAAACAACTGCTGATCTAGGGTGAAGTGGCAACTATGGGCCATCAGATACTGTTGCACTGCAGTTCCCATCAGTCCTAGGCATTACAGCTAACAGTGAGGGATGCCAGAAGTTGTACACCATCTGGAGATCCATCCTTGCTCACCCATGCTCTGAGCTGAAAGCGTCTTTTTAAAGACTGAAACTTTTGGAACAATTGTTTTTCAAATCCTGCTTGTAACTCTTGCTGCATTAGAAGTGCCTGTTTAGTATTTTAAATAGTATGTAAAGCTATATTTATAAAGATATAAATCTGCCATTTCTTGAAGGCAACCAAAATTCACTGCAAAAGCTGACTGCCTTATCTTTACCACATGGGGTGGGCTATTGAATAATAGGCAGAAATGAACAGACTAATGTCTGAAGGTTTGACATCTTATGCCTTGTGTGGAGGTCAGTGCACAGCATTAATTACAAATCTTGATTTATGAAACCTCCACAGCCATCTGGTCACAACAAAGCATGCCCAGCTAGTCTGAGGCACAGAGTTTTCAGACAACTTGATCTTATTCATATTTTTACTTTTCAGACAAATATTGCCCAAGAACTTGCATTGGGAGATGTAGTTATGTCTCACTATGTCTCTGACTGATTTAGGTTGTCATAGAACCATAGTAAATTGTGTCTTTTGAATGTAGTTTTCTTCTGTTTTAATTCATGTGGAGAATTACATATATTAAGTGTAAAACATTTTTCATTGTATAACAATATAACTGATGATATTTAAAAAGTTGACTCTTTTAAAGTGACTGGGCATGTCATTAATTTTAAATGTACAAGGAGTAACATTTACTTCTCATCTCCAAAACAGTGCTCATTTGTGGGGATTTTTGGCCATTTTCATATTTTTGATGTTTTTTTAAAGTAAACAAACTAAACTTTAAACTTTAAATACTTGTCAAGTAAGACTTTTTTTTAAAGGAGTGTGGCTAATACTAAGATGTTAGAAACAACATTCCCGATCAAAGGAATTAAGCCTTTTTTCCCCCTAGGTGGTGACAGATTTGCTTTTTGACCTCAGGCAGCAAAAGATCTTGGCCTCAACCTGGAAGGAATTTTTTAAAATGAGAAGAGGGCAATCAATTTGGCAATGCTAGAACGTGAAAAGAGCCAAGTTGGATCAGATCAGGGACAAATCTAGTTAAACGTTCTGTCCACACAGCAGCTGATCAGTGTCCATGGGAAATTCCCAAGCAGAGCATGAGTACCATTCCACCATCTTGTTTGTGTTCTGCAACTACGAATACACAGAGGCATAATCCTTTTGGGATTAGAAGTGACACAGAGCCATTCTGGGGGGAAAATGGGATATAAGGTCAATAAATATAAATAGATATTCCTAACTGGTAGCCAAGAAAATGTTGATTGATAAACAGCAATTTCTATTGAGTTGGGGCCAAACTGAGTTTCTTTTGCTTGAATGTAGTGCTGCGACTGAATCAACAACCCTGATTCTTCTAGCTCAGTGGCAGACACCAGATCATCCTCCTGTTCCATCTGCAGTCCCTTAATACTCCGTGTTGGACAGAGGAACTGAGGAAAGAAAAGCTACATGGGATTCTGTTTAAATCCCTTGGGTGATTCTTTAGACTTAGCCAGTTGCAGGTTCTGGGATGTGGTCCAGTGCTCAAACAACTACACCATGCTGGATCTCTGAACCCTGTCCCCTATCCTAAATTGGAGATCTCCTTTAAAGTTCAGACTACAATCCAAAGTAGATCTCCTTCCTCAACTGACCCATAGCGTTTTTATTTTTATAAAGAGCAAGGAAACAAAGTAAAATACTTATTTTACTTTTTCACTGCTAACACCTGTTTTTTCTATTGTGTTACAGGTCTTGCTGAGACATCTTTTGGGAATCACAGTCACGAGATCCCTAGAAACAGTCTTGCTTCTGATTCTATATAATTACTATAACCTAAATAATCTTTATCCTGAATTCCTTTGTGGTGTTTTCCATGTCTTCATTTAAACTTCAAATTTTAAAGCTTTGTAATGTATTCTTTTGAATAAACGTGACCAAGCACTACTAATATTTCTTCCCTTTGTGTTCTTATGTGATGTGTGCTTATCAATAAAAAGGGAAAGAGTTTCCAGAAGTTTGCCTCTGGAACTAAGGGAACCATGTTATTATGCCTTTTTAAACAAATTAACATTCTCTGTCAGAATGAAAAACAAACGGAACAAATGATTAAGTGCAAAAATAACTCCATTTCTAATAGTCTAACACAGAGTGAGGAACAATGGTTAGTTGAAGGGCTAGTTTTCTGTCCATGGAATATTCTGGGACTACATAGACTGAGAAAAATGTAGCAGGGGGAGGGAAGAACCTGGGATTGAATGCAAGTCTATCTGTACTGTTTTTAAAAAAGCATTTTTTAAAAAAAATGTTCCATGTTACAAGAGAGTTCTTGCAAGCTATTTAAAAGATGAACTGCTATTCTTGGTGGTTTCCAGATGAGGAAATTCACTTTTCTTTGGCCAGAAAAAGGACTGTGTGGAGGTGTCTGGAGAGGTTTTGGGGGTCACACAAAGCACTACAGTTGCACTTGAATGCCTTGAGTCTAACAAATTGTCGTTAAACACAGAACCTAAATGCAAGGGCTGTAAAACAATGGTATTCAGTAGTCATGACATGACAGGTGTGTGGTATAGCAGTAAGAGCATTGTACTACAACTCTGGAGGCCATAATTCGGTTCCCTGCTCAGCCATGGTAACCCACTGGGTGACACTGGATGCATTACTCATGCTCAGCCCCAGAAACCCCTGTGAAAAGTTCACCGGAAGGCCAGTATAAGTCAAAATCAATTTGAAGGCACACAACAGCAACTAGGCATGACATAAACATGGCATATCCAGACTGATTAAAAACCCAGAAAATCCCAGATTTTGTTCTTTTTCTTTCTGATTTTATTTTGGAGATCCATACGCATTTTGTTTATTCCAGAATCTTTTCTGTCAGCTCCCAGTACAATCAATGACTTTTTATACCACCTTCCCAGTTGGGTTTATTTTAATCCAATATAAAATCCGAAAAAACAGGAAGAAAATCTGGGACTTTTCAATCAGTCTAGATGAACTTATAAGAGGGTTTTCTAGAATGGATGAATGGCTGATTATAGAAACAAATCTCAGGTGCGCTAGGGGTTGGGAAATCTTCTTCACATTGCAAAGATCCTAATACCTCTGGGTTTCTGAATCCATGTTAGCGTTACAATAGATATAACAACAACAGCAGCAACAACACAGATCTGAGATATCTAACAGTGATTTAAACTGGGGTGGGGAACCTGTGGCCCTGCCTAGATATAGTTACAATGCCCACTTTTATTTACCATTGCCTGGGTTGGATTCCACTAAAGGTGTTGGAGCCCTACTCTGTCTGAGAACCACAGGTCCACAATCCTGTTCTAGCACCTAGGGTAATTCTTCAGCGTTGACTGGCCCTGTCCACAGCTTTGCTACTTTCTTATTTTCAGCTCTTTATTAAGGTCTTACGAGATGGTCCTCCCTCATGACTACAATCAGAAAAATAAATACAAAAGCTGTAGATGTAGAAAGTATGTGATAAATAAACAGATATTGTAGATGAGGAACATGCTTTTGCCTCCAGTGCAGGTGGCAGTCATGGCTGCCTTCTCATGAATGTAAGAAGATTCATGTTGGATCAGATCAAAGGCCAATCTAGTTCAGCATTCTGTTCACACAGTGTCCAATCAGTTTCCCATGGGAAATGAGTGCAAGTGCATCCTCCGTCTATGATCCCTGACAGCTGATGTACAAAAGTGTCTCTCATACAAGTAGCCCCTGGCTACTGATCCCATTTTAAAGCCATCCGGGTTAGACAACTTGTGGATGACCTCAGGTTCTAGTGCTATGAGACAAGAGGAAAGCCTTTTCCTTAACAAGTTTCCCCATGCCACACATAATTTTACACATCTCTATCATGGCTTCCTTTTCTTACCGTTTTTTCCTGGCTCTTTCCTCATAAGGAAGTTGCTCCAATACCTTGATTATTTTACCCTTTTCCATATCTTTTCTAGAACTATAGTTTTCCCCCCACTTGTGGCACCAGAACCATATTCCAGATATGATTCACCAGGAATTTGTATCATGTTGACTATTTTGCTTTCTCAAAACCTAGGTTTCCACATGTTGTTGGACCTCAACTTCCACAAGTCACAGGAAGTATGGCCAGTTATCAAGGATTCTTTTTTTTTTTATGTAATTTTATTCAACTTCACAAATAAAACAAACATTTGTAATTGTACTTTTACATGAATTATTTTTGACCTTCCACACTGATCTAGATTTCATTTTCCATAGTTCTTTTACCAGTTTACATTAATGTACCACAATACAATGTTAATCTTACATGATAGTTCATACATTCCCCTTTCCACATTCCAGCTCCATGGTTATTAACTGCCGTCCCTTCATATATTACCATAACCATGAATTACTCATTTCCATTTGGCAGTACCCAGCAACTACCCATTATGATTTGCCATTCTTTTTTGATCTCATCGTCTGACTTCCCTTTTAACCTCTGGGAGACTATATCAGCGTTTCAATTTTCGACAAATGTTCCTACCATTGTTCAATTGTGGGTATTTGCTGAGTTTTCCAAAATTTTGCATATTCTATTCGAGCTGTTGTTATACAGTATTATTCTCCAATGTCTCTTCATATCAGTACCTTTAAATATATTTGTCATATTTAACAAGTACAATTCAGGTATCTTAGCAAATTGAACCTTCAATACCATACACATTTTGTTATGTATTTCACTCCAATATTTCTTTGCCTTAGGACATGTCCACCACATATGAAATATCGTTCCGACCTCTTTCTGACATTTCCAACATAGACCAGTACCTGTATTGTAAATCTTTTTTAATTTATCTGGTGTCATGTACCATCTATGAAACAGCTTAAAATAGTTCTCTTTTAGATTCTGAGCCATTGTAAATGTTTGTGTCCTTTTCCAGCTCCGTTCCCATGCATCTAACTGAATTGAATGTCCAATATTCTGAGCCCACAAAATCATAGCTGACTTAATTGTTTCCTCTAGTCTTTCCTGTAGTAATATTTCTTGATATATATGGGCTAATAAATGAGGTGGATTTTCAAACATCCATTTGGTCACTCCCATTTTTTCTTCTGATTCTATACCATATGTCATTAAGTCCATCTGAAATCTTTCAGTTAATTTTCTATAAGGGAACCAACTTAATGTTGTTCCTTCCTGTTCAAGTCTTTCTCTTGATTTAATCTTAAAATCCTTTGGAGTTGATCTCTCTAATAAGTCTTCATATCGCTTCCAAAGAAAGCTTCCTGAGGGGACACCCACGTGGGGAGCTGCCTTATGTTTTTGTTCTTATACTCGTTCCATATTTTCAAAAGTGTTTTTCTAATATAATGATGTGTGAAATCTTTATTCATTGTTGCTTTATTATAAAACATATAGGCATGCCACCCCATCCTCAAGTCCGCTCCTTCCAGTGCCAGCATTCTCGTGTCTTTTAAATCAATCCAATCTTTTATCCATGTAAATGCCACAGCTTTGTAATATATCTGAAAGTCTGGTAGTCCCATTCCTCCTCTGGATGTCTGATCTGTCATAACATTCCATTTTATCCTAGGCTTTTTTCCTTGTCATATGAATGTGGTGAATTCTTTCCTCCATTGTATGAAAGGCTTACTGTTTGTTATAATGGGAAGATTTTGGAATAAGAAGTTCATTTTTGGAAGTACATTCATTTTTATTGCAGCTATCCTCCCCATCATCGATAGGCGCATGGAAGTCCACCTTTCCAAATTTTGTTATTTCTTTCCATTTTTTCTCATAGTTATTTTGGAATAGTTCATTATTTCTTTTTGCTATCCAAACACCTAGATACTTTGCTTTCTGTCCTTTGTTGAATCCTGTTAAATGTGCTAATTCCTTCTCTTCTTTCTCAGTCATATTTTTCATTAATAAAACTGTTTTTTCCCTTTTTGACCTTAAATCCAGAGAATTCTCCATATTCTTGAATTATTATAATCAGGTCTTTAATATTGCTCTTTGGATCATCCAGAAATAGAACAAATCATCAGCAAAAGCTTTAAGCTTATACTAATATGTCTTAATTTGAACTCCTTTTATAACTTTGTCTTCTCTTATAATGTTATTTAGTATTTTCATTGACATTATGAACAGCAGAGGAGACAAAGGACATCCCTGTCTTGTCCCTCTGTTCAGTTCTATCTGTTTTGTTCTTTCTCCATTGATGACCAATCGAGCTCTTTGTTGACTGTAAGTCGCTTCAATCCATGACAAAAATTTATTTCCAGCTTGCATCTGTTTAACAGCTGTCTTCATGAATGGCCAACTAATCATATCAAAAGCTTTCTCTGCATCTACAAATATCATGGCTATTTTCCTTGCATTATGCTTTTCATAATATTCAATTATATTTAAGACCATTCTAATATTGTTTCTCAAAGATCTTTTCAATAAAAACCCATTCTGGTCTTCATCAATAAGCTCGGACAAAACCTTTTTAAGTCTCGTTGCCGGGATTGAAGCAAAAATCTTATAGTCTGTGTTCAAAAGTGAGATTGGTCTATAATTCTTTACATCAGTTAGATCTCTGCCTTCTTTTGGAATCAACACAACATTTGTCTCTCTCCAAGTGTCTGGTACTCCTTCCTTTATTATCCCATTTATTGCACTTTGGAGGGGTATTGAAATCTCATGTTCCATAATCTTGTAGTATTTTGCAGTTAAGCCGTCTGGTCCTGGAGATTTATCATTCTTCAGATTTCTGATTGCTTCCACTATTTCCATCATTGGAATAGATTTATTCAAAATTGCTCTTTGATCCTCAGTAAATCTCATTCTATTTGTTCTCTCCAAGTATTCTTCCAATTCATGTTGCTTTTTCATTTTTGGAATCTTACTCATCAACTTCTCATAATATTTATAAAATGCTTGTTTTATTCCATCTTGTTTTTTAATTCTCTCTTCTCCAGTCTTAATCTCTGATATGATATTCCTAGTCCATCTTCTATGCAGCAAATTAGACAGAAGCTTTGAAGGTTTATTAGCTTGTTCAAAAAATTGTATCTTATTCTTCATATCTGCTGTTCTATTTCATTCAAATTGAGTTGATTTAATTTAACTTGATAAACCTTCATCTGTAGTCTAATCTTCTTATCTGATGGATTCTGCCTCGTCTGTTTCTCCACTTCCTTAATCTTTGTCAGAATTTCCTGTTCAGTATGTCTTCTTTCTTTTCTAATCTCCGCAGACCATCTGATAAAGTTACCACACATCACGGCTCTACTTGCATCCCAAATAGTTTTCATCGGCAATTCAGGTGTCATGTTTTCATTAAAGTAATTGATTATCTCCTTTTTTGCTTCAGTTATGTACTTCTCTTTATTCAAAACCTTGCCATTCATTCTCCATGTTCTTTCTCTGTCCTTAATGTTTATCTTTAATAATAATGGGTTATGGTCTGAGCACAAGTTAGTAAGAATGTCTATATCTGTAGTCTTCAACAATAGTTGTTTAGATACCAACATCACGTCTATTCTGGACATTGACTTATGTCGATCAGAATAGAATGTATATCCATCCAGTTGTCCATTTGTATATCTCCGTGTATCAAAGAGGCTTAAGTCGTCCATCATATTGAAGAAGCTCTTAGGCAGTTTACCGTTATTTCGGGGAGTTAATTTCTGTATTGTTCTATCTACTTTTGGATTGACGGCGCCATTGAAATCCCCCAAAACAATGATGTTCGAAATTCCTGTATCATTTTGGTACTTCTGTATCTCTTCATGTATTGAGGGGGAAAATTCGCCTTTTGCTCCGTTTGGTGCGTATATCCCAACTATTAATATTTTGTCCTGTTTAGTAGTGACTTCTACTCCTAGATATCGACCATTACTATCCTGAAAAATTTGTTGCGCACCATATCTTGAATTTACATATATCATAACTCCCCTTTTCTTTTTGTCAATCGTTGCTGCATAACAACTTCCTAATTTTGGATTTCGAACATATCTCAAATCTTGTGTCCTAATTCAAGCTTCTTGCAGACATGTTATATCCAAATTTTGTTTTTCCAAATGATGAAATATTTGTCTTCTTTTATATTCAGAGTTAAATCCCTTAATATTCCAAGAATATACCTTTAGATCCATTTTGATAGATTTATTATTAATTTCTTATTTCTTCAAAAACACTTATTAATCTTTTATGGTTATCAAGGATTCTGAGAGCTGTAACCCAACAATATTTGGGAGCCCACAAAGTGCTAATCATTGTTCTGGAGTGATCATGAAATCAATTCTCACCCCTTAGGAAAAACCACACCATCTAGAGGCACCCCTCATTTTCTATTTCTGAACTTGCAGCTCAGGTTACTTGCTAGTTTGCTGAGTTCACTAACTTCCAGTGCTGATGAAATAAGAACCCGTTTTTCAGGGAAGTACTTGTGGAGAAATCTCAGATTATTTTCAAGACTTTTTTTTTTTTTGCTAAGAAAGCTTGGGAAAGAAGTTATTCTTATCCCTCAGGTTCAGTTCTTCCCTTTCACTGATTCTCCCATTTTTTTAATACTCAGCTGGGTAGGAAAGTGGAAAGGGGTCTGTAGGTCTTCAACAGTGGCAGGCTCCATCTTGGACACTTTTGAACAGGTCTTCGTTTCAACCAAAGTGCAGGAAAGAAAATGTTCTCAGAGGTTATCTCTTTCATTGGTTAGGCTGAAAGACCTTGACAACTGTCTTTTCTTAGGTTGCTTTCTGAGCATGCTTTATAGGCACCAAAACACATCCAGTCCTTGAAAACCATGGCCTCTACAGCTGAGGTCTTCCAAACTGGTGCTTGTGCCTGATATTTTACTAGGGTAAGTTTTGGGACAGAGAGATTAGTGGTAGTTTGAGAAGGCTGTTTAGTGGTTGGAGCTTTGATAGCAGGATGGCATTAAAACTAGGCCCAAATTTTAGAAAACTTTGGGATGGAATGGTGATCTGTAATTTCTGAATATCTCTCTCAGTACTATCACTACTTAAAAGTAGTTGCTGGGGAACACTGAGGTTCTCATCTGAAGAAATTGAAAGTCTTAGAGCCTTTCCACACTACACTGCTGTAGTGCTATTATTCCACTTTCAACATCCTGTGGAATTCTGGGGTTTGTAGTTTACTGAGGCCAAAGAGCTCTCTGGCTGAGAATTTTAAATGTCCCTCCCTAAACTGCAAACCCCAGGATTCCATAGGATGTTGAAAGTGGAATAATAGCACTATTACTGTAGGGCGGAAAGGCCCTACATCATGGGAATGATAAGAATGGAGGAAGACAGGTGGTAGGACTGGGGCACAGGCAAATTCTCCACTATGACCTTCCACCTCTTCCATCTGCTTCTATGTCCAGTCTCTTAATAACTATGGCAAAGGAGCAAGTGAGTGAACAGAAAGGAAGAGCCACTGTTGTTTTGGCAGAAATATCAGGAAGATCAGTGGTGTGTCAAGGGAGCATCTTGTGTGTGGTGTGTCAAGGGAGCATCCACTAGGGTTGCCAGGTTTTCAAAACAGCAAGAAGGGATAGTCGAAATTCATGATGCACAGATTGACAGTCAGGAAGTGGCTGTTAATAAGGTTGTCTTCTACCCAAATACTAAATAAAAACATTTGGTTTCATTTAACATAGCCATATAATGTTCAGTAAATCTGACATGTTGTCTACTTTCCCAAAATTTAAGTTACTTAATGATGCATTTTATGAAAAATCTCTTTTTGGTTTCTTTTTCTTTCTTTTTTTTTGGCAAGCATCAGCAATCGTGAGTCTGTTTTAATAATATCATAAAAATGCTTGCCAACTGTGATTAAAATTCAGAGTAACCTAAATCTCAAATTTGTTTAGATTTACAGAGCATCTGTTCCTCTCATCTCTTCCACACCTCTGATATCAGGATTTGAATGTTTTGTTCAGTCTAAGTAATGGACTAGCTTTCCAGCCCTCAAATAAGTGAAATCCCTTATAATAAGAGACAACTGCCAACCCCAGACTTCAGTGATAGGACCTTTGCTAAGGTGTGGGACTTGATAGGTACACCACAATACCTTCCCTGGAACAAAGGAGAATTCAGCCTAGGAGGCATTGTTAGGTAGGAGTGAAGAACCAGAGGTTATTGGATTCCAATAGTCAGGGAATCTGGGATTTTTAATTCAACAGTTTCCGGAAGGACACTTCTTGGCCATTGCTATGGAAGCAGAGAAGAGGGAAACATTTGGTCAAGGAAGTAGAGGCCATTGACTGTAATGTTTCTCCTTAAAATAAACCTGAACAAGACAGTGTTTGTTGTGACAAATGGGAGAGCTTGACGACATCCTCATGAGGAAGCAGAAAGATGCCATGTATGTTATGGCAAGGGTTGTGGCAATCACATGGTGATATCACAGCATACATATTTATTCTCTTAATATTTTGTCACACACCATGTGAATGAGTCAGGAAAACCCCACAGTCAGTTTCCTTGCCCCATATCCATATCAATGGTTACATGGGATTCCAGAAGTTATGCTGATATGCATTAAGGCAGCCCTGGTGGCACACTGGTTAAATGCCAGTACTGCAACCACAAGGTTGTGAGTTCAATCCTGCTGGGCTCCAGGTTGACTCAGCCATCCATCCTTCTGCAGGTTGCTAAAATGAGTACCCAGCTTGTTGGGGGCAATTAGCTAACACATTGTAAATCACTTAGAGGGCACTTAGCTGATAAGCGGTATAGAAATACAGATGTTATTGCTATTGCTGTTAGGTCTAGATGTAAATTATATGGCTCTCCTGAAGTTGTTGGACTATACCTCCCAGCATTCCTCATTACTAGCTAAGGCATCTGGGACTCCAACAACACCCGGAGATCTTCATGATTCCCATCCTTCTACTGAGTGATGTGCCAAGCTTTAAAGGTGGATTTTCTTAAGGCCAAGATGAATTAGCAGAGGCATCTCATGACCACAAGAATGTTGCTTCCACAATATATAGAACATCTCATTTTTCATCCTCTGGGTAACTCTTTGGCTATCCAAACAAATGAGTGACCACAGCAACTTAAGGGTTTAGCATAGTATATAGTCACCATTCATTCTCTTCCCATTCAAGCATAAGACAATCCATAAGCTCCTTTTGATGAGGAATCAAATTCTTACTCTTCTTAGACTCTTCAGATTTAATACTGCATCTGATTTGCCTTTACTTCCCTGAGAAAGGCCATTAGCTGGATGGGCCTGTTTGTGTGAACCAGACATGTGGATTTGGGCTCATACCAGTACAGGGATTTGACACTGAGATTAGTGATACCACTTGATACTGAGTCATGCAATGGAGAACAAGCCAATAGGCTGAAGGATAAAGACTGTCAGGTACAAATAATGACGAATTCTGTGGGACACCAAAGCCTAGGAATCACTCTTATTTTTTCTAGGAGTGCTGCTAGTGGAAGGTAAGTTGTAAGTGTGTTTTTCCTGATCTGAATTACTTTGTGCTTTTTCTTGGTGTATATAGCAATGTTCAAAATGTAAATGTTCCACTGCTTATTTTCTGTGTGGAAGCTAACATTCAGTAGGCCTTGGATGAGCAAACAGATTTAATTTGAGTATAGTTTATCCTAAAATGTATATGAAAAAGAAGAATGGGCTGAGAGCTGCCATCTACTGGAGAAGCCCTTCTGTGTTTCTCACCTGTTAGAGCATTACATTGCGAACAGAGGGAATGGCCTTCTCTGCTTTGATTGTTGGCTTGTGGAATGAAGCACCCTTTGGAGGTCCAGTTAACACCAATACTGATTTCCTTCTGGTGCTAAGTCAAAATATAGATTTTTATTCAGGCCTTTGGGGTCTGGTTTGCTTTTTCTAAAATGCACCTGGTTTTCATCTGTATCCTATTGAATTGCTTGATATTTTTTGTTGTTGTTCTTCATAGAATCATAGAGTTGGTAAAGAGCAGAAGGGCCATTGAATCCAACCCCCTGTCATGCAAGAATACACCATGAAACCATTCCTGACAGATGATGACCAGTCAGCCTCTGTTTAAAAACCTCCAAAGAAGGAGACTCCACCACACTCCCAGGCAGTAGCATATTCCACTGTCAAACTACTCTTAACATCAGGACGTTCTTCCTAATGTTTAGATGGAATCTCTTTTCCTGTTGCTTGAAGCCCTTGTTCCATATTCTAGTTTCTGGAGCAGCAGAAAACAGGCTCCATCCTCCATATGATTTCTCTTTAAATATTTAAACATAGCTATCATGTCTCCTCTTAACCTTCCTTTCTCCAGGCTAAACATACCCAGCTCCCTAAACCGCTCCTCATAGGGCATGGCTTACAAGCTTTCTATCATTTTGGTCTTCCTCTTCTTGTTATGTGCTTTCAAGTCATTTCTGACTTATGGTGACCCTGAGGGGTCATGGGGTTTTCTTGGCAGAATTTTTTCAAATGGGGATTTGCTCTTGCTTTCCTTTGAGCCTGAGAGAGTGTGACTTGGCCAAAGTCACCAAGTTTCCATTGCCGAGTGGGGATTCGAACGCAGGTCTCTCAGTGTCCTAGTCTAACACTAAAACCGTTACACAATGCTGTCTCTCCTTGATAAGTTTTTAGCCTTTTTCATTAGTTTTATTGTTTTATTATTTTCTTCAAACTGTTTAAAAAATTTTTCACTCGTACACCACTCTAAGGTCCCCTGATATACAGTGGGATGTAATTATTTTAATAAATAAATATACAAGATAACTACATCTTTACATTAGGCCTAAATCAGTGGGCTTTTGTTTTGTGTTTAAGTATGTGAGGCTGTGATATTCATTAGCTTTTTATGTATGACACTGCTGAAACACTTGTGTCTGATTTCTCTCAGTATTTGTCTGCCTTTCTAACATGGCAATATAGAAGTTTTCTTTCCAAAGAATAAATATCTCTTATGGGCTGTTGTAGGTTTTTTGGGGCTATGAGGCCAAGTTCTAGTAGTACTTGCTCCTGATGTTTCGCCTGCATCAGAGGCTGGCATCTTCAGAGGAGCTGTTATTTTTTGGGTATCTCTTTAGCATACTGCTACTTCTGCTCCTACTTCATTAGTGTCATTCGTGTTGTTATTGCTGCTACTTTTTAATCCCAGCCTTCCCTGAGGAAGGTCCACATAGAGTACAAGGTCGTTCCTGGAGATATTTTTTTCCACAATAAACCTCTGAGGTACATTAGGTCATTTACTAAACTTTGACCTTTTCCAGAGGATGTTGTCATCCATCCATAGGGACAGGAGAAGGACAGGACTGCGATGACAGTTACACACGACGTTGTCACAGTCCCGTCCTTCTCCTGTCCCCAGGCAGCGCAATTATAGAGTAAATCATTGACAGGTTTTCTCCATCAATGACCTGCAATCGCACTGCCGTCTCTCACTTACCTGGTCTGCAGAGGGCCCAGAAGTGCCATGGCTGTGCTTCCAGCTCCAACACAACCTGGGAAGGGATCTGGCTGCATTGGGGAGGAAGGACGCAGAGCCATCCTGCTTCCTGGAAACAGCCGGTGTGGAGGGGAATGCTTCTGTCTTGCTCGCCTTCCGGCAGAACCGCTGCCAGGATCCCCACAGGACATCGCTGGGATAAGATAGAGTCCAGGCTTTGTGGCTGAGAGTAGCTTTGTCCTTGGGTTTCCTCGTTTCTACTGCTGTTCTCTAACTACTACATCTCACTGGCATTCTGCCTCTACAACGTATTTATTTCTTCTTTTTTGAACCATGTAGCCATTAAATATAACAATATCCAAGGCTGGTCTTATTGAGATTCTTGTTTTTCCATCATGCTCTTTTCAGCCCAGTTCTGTACAGGTTTTAGCCTTTTTTCACCCTCCATCCAGAAATCTGTACATGCTTTTTCAATTTGTATGCCTGTTTGGATGCATACACTGATCAAATGAAGTGTGTTTGTGTGTGCTATTTTAGAAATGTGTGCATTCTTCTCAGAAATTTTACAAGATGTGATGATGTTGCCAAGTGGATGTGTTTACTGGAACCCATAGCAAGACCAGAAATTTCAGAACACAAGCTCTCTAATCCATATTAGGTTCCGAGAGAAATGTACTGAGTAAATGGATTTCTAAAAAAACCTTGACAGAGCAACTTCTTCACGCTTCCCTTCTTTGTGTGTGTGTATGTGCCTTCAAGTCACTCATTGACTTATAGCAACCCCATGAATTTCATAGGGTTTTGCTAAGCAAAGAATCATCAGAGGAGGTTTTGCCAATTCCTTCCTCTGAAATATACCCTGCAGCACCTGGGATTCTTTGGTGATCTCCCATTCAAGTGCTAATGAGGGTTGACCCTGCTTGACTTCCAAGAGCAGATGGGATCTGGTGCCTTTAGGGTATTTATGATCCCCTTAATCAAGGCAAGGGGAAAGAAGCTCCAAAGAAATAAAGAGAGAAAAGCAGAGCAGTGTCCTTGCCTACTTCATTGAAGGCTCCAAGCACTACAGGAATGTATCACTCAGGGCATGTGACGTGGTGTTGTGGACTGTGCAGTGTATCATATAATTTGAACTCTGCAAGCCTATGGCTAATTATGGTAGATTTAACTAGGCCATGTTCATTTGTTTCATAATGTCTTGATCAGAATGTCACATAATTTAGGAGTTTGAAAACAAAGTAGAAACTAGTATGGTGTAGTGCAGTAGTTCCCAAACTGAGATGGGACCCCCCAGGGGGGACATGATGGCTGCTGAAGTTGGATGGAAGAAATTTTTTGGACATTAATTTATTAAAGTCATCCCTTGCTCACTCACATGGGGAGTGGGAGGAGAAAGGATGGGATGGGGAAGTGGGAGGAGGGAGGGAAACATAGGGAAAGGGATGGCAGAGAAGAGGAGACTCTTCTCTATTGATTATTCTGCAGCCTGTTGTAGATTTTTAGTGCCAACTCTGCAGTCATGAGGGGCATATCCTTGTTTCCTTCCTCCCCTCTCCAGCACTTCACAAACTGGATAAAAAGAAGGAATAAGCATCTCTGAAAGGGTAGCTTTAACCACCATCCTGTCGCATCCCTCCCCCCCAAGCGTCACCCACCACTTACAAAGCTTACCCCCTTCCATGATGCAATGTGGGCTGTGCAATCACAGCAGCACTTAGGGGTACAATATCTACATGCCATCTCTCTATATGGAACAAGATGAGGTGGAGGAAGCAGGGAAGAGACTGAGAAAGGTGAAACAAGGAAGAGATGGTAGGGAACCCCCTTTTTGGACACTTTTTATGACCCCCTCCCTTCTTTGGAGCAGAGTTATTGACTTCCATGTGCACGAGTCCATCTACTTCTGTGGATTATGTTGAGTTAGGTATTGAATATTATTTCCTTATAAAATATTAAAATATGAATATATGTAAATGCGTGAATGAAAATACACGCACTAAACAGACAAAGTATTTCTATTTGTATATTACATTGAGCCAGGGGTGGGGATATCCACATGCTGATGTAAAGGGAGTCATGGGGTAAAAAGTTTGAGACCCACTGATGTAGTGGTTTGAGTATTGTGCTAAGACTCTGGGAGACCAAGATTCAAATCCTTGCTTGCCCATGGTAACACATAGGGTGAGCTTGGGCAGGTTGCACTCCCTCAGCTTCAGAGGAAGGCAGTGGCAAACTCCCTTGGAATGAATCTTGCCAAGGAAACCCCATGAGAATGACCCCCTGAGGGTCACCATAAGTCGGAAATGACTTGGAGGTACACATCAGCAATAAAAATGAAATATTAATAAAATTTAATAGAAAAAATGTTTCTTATTGAAACTTCTACCTAGTAAACTAAGGCCCTTTCCGTGCGAGGCTGGTGAATTGGTTCATGCCATTTCTTACTGGATTTTCTGGGCTTGAAACAAGGGGGACTTTCCCTCATTTCCTTCTGCACAGCTACTGCATATGTTCCATTCTGATTCGGAGGAGTGCAAGGTCATGAATCCACACTGCCTCCACCATGGCCACTTCCGCTACTTCCCTCACCCTGCCCCGTTGGTTGTGATTGGCCCTTTTTTTCTTGCATGTTTTAGTACGTCATTGCGTATGTGTGTACATGCCTAAGTCCATACTACCCCCTAGCCCCTCCCATGAGCCCTCCCCTGACCACCAATTCCCATTGGTGCAAATGTACGTGTCTGCACCACTGGGAAAGTACAAATCGGATCGATCTGGAAAATTGGAAAACCGATTTCTTCCGGTTTTCAAATAACGCACTTTATCACCACATGAGGGTGCATTTAGTTGGAATTACATGTGGAATGAAGGTAAATAAACCGAACCTAGTCCGCTCCAAGGTGCAGAAGACCTCTGTGGCAAGATACATTGGCCTGCCTTAATAACTGCGTGTGAAAAGGGCCATATTCCAGAATGTGAATTAGCACGAAGGTAGCCTACTGGTAGGGAATCAATTTTTTAAGTAAGTGTGTTCTCTAATTAGAAATAATTCGGGGAGATAAACTGACCATAGGATTGTTTTCCATCCAGCACATTTTTCATATGTATAAAACAGATAGCCATGCTGGCTCAGGAATCCTGGGACTTGTTGTAGAGAGGTAACTCTTCTGAATTTTTATTATTATATATGAGGTTGTTTACCATTAAGAATTAGGAGAATAGTGAAGAAGGGCAGCAAAAGGGGTTGAAGCATTTGAGAAGAAGCCAATCCTAATAGGTAGATTTCTTTCTCCAGACAGCATTATAAGTACAGGACCTGAGATGATGTCCCCCTCCCCCTCCCCTCTCCTCTTCCTCCTCCTCCTCTTTCTCTCTTTCCTGTATGCCTTCAAGTCATTTGATTTATGGAGACCCTAAGTCAAACCCATCACAGGGTTTTCTTGGTGACATTTATTCAGAGAGGATTTGCCACTGTTGTCTTCTTAGGACAAGATAGTGTGACTTGCCCAAGGTCGCCCAATGAGTCTCCATGGCTGAATGGGGATTTGAACCCTGGCCTCCTGGAGTTTAGTCCAACACTCAAACCACTAAACCATGCTGGCTTTCCTAGTAATGATGATTTTCCCCCTTTTGATGGCAAAGTTTAGAAGATCTGAACATTATTCTACTGAAGGAAAGTTCCCATATGGAACTCTGAGCAGCCTGAAGGAGATTTTTCTTTGCCTAGAAATTGCCTTGATTGCAGGTAAATATTGTATTGTTCTTTTGCACAGATTAAAACAGAGGTTGGCAACTTGTTCAGCATTCTGGGACAACTTACAGCTTTTGAAAAGCTGTAGGGATCTGGCTGATTTGCACATTGTTTTTCTTTGTGTCGGAGATAATTATATAGTCATGGAATGCAAATGGTCCTTTTATCCTGTCATTGTTTTTTGGTCCTCATCAGAAATATCTTCTCCACACAATGAAGACAGTCATCGTGTTGTTGCTGTTCTTATTTTTCACCATGAATGTCTCTCAGCGAGTACCAATTGTAAGTAAAATTACATCTCAACTTGATCTTTCTATTTAAGTCAGGGATGGGAAAATTCTGCACTGATTTTCCATCCAGTTGTGAGCTTCTTTTGCTTTTATCTCAGATCAGTGATTGGAGATAAGAGCTTAACCAGAATCCTGTGGGTTAGTTGTAGCTGGTGTAGACCAATTGAATCTATTGTTGAATAGTGAGTCAATAAATCCTATTGATTCAATGGGTATACTCTAATCAGGACTAAAATACAGTAGGTAGGATTTAGCCCACTATTTGAAGTCTAGTCTTGGCTTTGTGAGCTTACTAAGAGAATATCCAAACTGATATGAATTGTACAGCCCTCACCTTTAATTTGATTTGGTGATTTGGCCTTGCCCTGTACCTTTCACTCTTCCCATTGTTGAAATGCACCTCTAAGAGCTTTTCCAAACTGGAATTTGATCCCTGGGTTAAAGCTATTTTCCCACCCCTAACCTTAATCAGACAGCCTGAACTTTGTTTTGCTGTGCAGTAGCAGTAGTCCATAAGATCAAACAATAAGGATGCCTGCACTTTTCCATGACAAGCAGACACATCAGCTTGATGCCCATAGTCTAACTTTTGTTCAGCAGCAAGTTGTTTTCCCAATTGCTAATGAAGGGACAGATGGTGTTTGACAGATCAAAAGGGATTTTAGAAGGGCTCATACTTATTAGCATGTATTGCAGCTATGCCATCCAGGAGATTGACACCAACACTGGCAGATATTGATAGAAGCATAGGGTCATTTTCAGCATGATCAGTTGGAGCAGAGGCATTAGAATGTGGAGATTAAAAGGATACCTTTGGTGTTGACAATGACAGAACCCATTTCAATGACTGCGCAAAATCTTCAGAATGATCTCCTCTCTTTTTACTTCCCACCCCGTCTCTTTCCCCCAATTTGTTCAGTGGATTTATACATTAAATTTAAACTCTTGAAAACTGAAATAAATATTTTGACTGATTTTCTTTTAATAAAAAAAAAATCCTACATCTTGTTTTGTTTTCACAGCACCTTGTTCCCAGAAATGGGTATTTCTACAGGCCATTTTTACAACCAGTATCTCAGTTTAGTGACTGGAGATTCCCAGGCATTCGTAGGCTGCCATATTACTTCATGTACTATTTCATCCCTGTCTACAAGCCCACAGTAAGCATCACTACAAAGAAACCTGTGACACTGCCAAGGGTTCCAAATGGTAACAAACCTATGAAGGTTACCAAGAAACCTGTGACACTGCCAAGGGTTCCAGATGGTAACAAACCTATGAAGACTACCAAGTTCCCTTACGTTCCCACACCTAAGCCAGTGACACAGGTTTTTGATGAGGGAAGTGGTGGTGGAACACCTGGAGATCGTAACAGTGGAAGAGGCGATAGTGACCCACCAACAATTGGCTACTAAGTCAACTACTTGGACAGACAATTCAACAAAATTGATGTATCTCTCTCTGTGTAAAATCCATAGTCATATATCTTTAAAGGATGAATGAAGCCAGAGGTATACAGATTGGAATTGTGGTTCCAGGGAAGGTGCTTCATTCTTTACCTACTTTCTTTTTTCCCTTTCCAAATTTCTTCCTGTAGTTGCTATGCACCCTGTGGAAGGAAGCATATATGGGGGTCAGCAATATTTTTTCTAGAGATGGGGTTGGGCAATTGTAGAGTGGTATGTGATGCTAATACATACCCATAGTGTGTGACACAACCATGGAGTTGTGCACAATCCCTTGTGTGTCCTTTGTTGCTTAGCATTGTATTCCATGAGCTATAAAGCCTACACAGAGCAGCAGAAACTCCTGGGGATGCCCCCTGTTGCTGCAGGTTAGACCTCCTTGGAAACAGCATAAAGATATCATTTTGATATCAATAATTTGGCTCTCTTTTTTTTATATATGATTTTATTAAAGTTTCAACAAATAAAACAAACAATTATTTCTGTAATGTTTACATGCAATATTATTTCTTCTTCCTTTCCTTTCTGGATTACAATTATTAATATTTCCTCTATTTGTACACATATCGCAATAAAATGTTAGTAATCAATAATTCGTTAGTTCCTGCTATATTTCTCTACTTTACTTGTTACATGATATTTCAATGATTATTACCCTGTATAGTATTTGATATCATGTATCATGTATTGCCTTCTGCCTACACCCAACCTAAATCTGTAACAATCTTCCACTCTTTATTAATGTCTTCATCTGATTTCCCTTTTAGTCTTTGTGTAAGAATGTCCGCATTTCTATTTTCCATAAAGGTTGTCCACCACTGTTCAATAGTAGGTGTAGTTTCATTTTTCCAAGGTCGTGCGTACTCAATGCAGGCCATCGTCACCATATATAATATTATTCTCCAATATTTCTTGACTGACATTCCATCTAATATATATGTCATATTTAACAAGTAAAATTCAGGTGTCATCCCAAATTCAATCTTCAAAATTGAACTTATTTTCTTATGTATTTCTTTCCAGTATTTTTGAGCGTTGGGACATGACCACCACATATGAAATAGTGTACCAGAGTTCTCTTGACATTTCCAACATTGACCTGTACCTGTCTTGTAAATTGTCTTTAATTTTTCTGGTGTCATGTACTATCTATGAAATAGTTTACAATAATTTTCTATTAAATTTTGAGCAGCAGTAAATTTCTGTGTTCGTTGCCAACTCTGTTACCACCATTCTAACTGTATTGAATGTCCAACATTTTGTGCCCGTTGAATAATTTGGCTCTCTTCCACCATCCCTCTTCACGTGCTTGTGAGGCCCCCGGACAAGCACAGAACTAGGCTCGGCCATCAAATGCTGCAATATCCCAAGACAATACAGGCAGGCCAGAAATAGCCAGATCACCGCTTTAGAAGACCTCACTGCAAACACCCTCATTATGTATGCATGCTGTTTACAAAGGACTCCCTGCCTCGAGCAGGCAACTTGGCAAGCTGAATACTCAATTGCCAAGCACTGAGCATTTGCATACTGCCTACCTCTTTGTCAATTCGGACTTAATTCAATCATGCTAAATTCTGACCTTTCCAAAGCTTTGTCTCACACCTGAAACTCATTGTTTTCCCCAAGTACGGAATAGCCTGCAGTTACATTTCTCCCTATAAAAACCCCTGATTCCGAGACCTTCCTCGGATCGCTCCCGAGTTCCAGACAGCCTTGCTGCTGCTTTGCTTGGCGAGCTTTCCCTTAGCCCCACGTGCTGAGCCACATCAAACCCCAGCATCGCTCCCTATTCTTCCAGGCTTCAGGACAGGTTTCATATCACCCAATTCAACAATCCTTCTCAAAATCCCTCTATACCACTCCAACCTTTATTTTCCTTAGTTACTTGTGTGATTGTGTGTTGCATACACTGTGTGTCTGTGTTTAATAAAATCTCAATTATTCTTAAACTCTGGTTTGCTTCTTGGCTTTGCCTGACCCCGTAGACATTGGGTAAAAGATTCCGCTGCATTGCCCTGCCTCTTGCATTGCTAACTTGTGCTCTTGGCTAATTTCCCCAACTTGTTTAATTGTGAGCACATTTAGGCGTCCCTCCCGGGACCCCCAGTAAACAGGGTAATACCCCCTGAGTATGCTTGGCCAAGAGGGACTGATTGTGGTGAACCATGCCTACTCATGACCAAGCCTGCACTAGATGATTTTCCATGGGCAACCTTCGTAAGACTGTGGTCTTCATGATCAACTCTTGCAAGAATTCCATCAGATTTAGAAATCTCATATGAGGGCCTTCCCTCATGAGGTTTTGCACAATAAATTGGGTGTGAATATTTAAGGAGTGGTTCCATGGGGCTGCCTTCCAGATTTTGGATTATTGGGGCAACAGTTTCCTGGGATCTTATCCCCTTTCCATTCCCACAGTCAAGTCAGAGTGTGTCTTGTGCTTGAGTCAGGAGCAGGCTGATCCACCACGCATTTCAATTATGTAAAAGGTGCTGCCTCAAACCTTGCATTACTGGTTTTCACCTTAAATAGCTGATGTTGTTATTAAAAAAGGTTGCAGCCTGGTTTGACTCCAACACGAGTGTCCTGTTCTTTCTTGACACCAATTTGTGTCAAGAAACACCAGTAGATATGCTTATTAAAACTTCACATAAGAAGCATCAAGAGCTCCAGCCAAGCTATATTTGACATAAGAACAAAACAGAGCAACAATCTAAAAACAAGAGGGGAAAAGAAGCTAGACAAACCCAGTAAGCAGTCTTAATAGCATATTAATATTTCAGCCTCTTGGAAAGTAGGAAAACATACACATATTATAGCTCCCATCTATTCTTTAATGAATTCCATCACTTTTATAATCACCTTTAAACAAAACAAAATACAACACAGCAGGAGACAAGGAAACAGCCCTGGACTAAATGCATCCCTCAAGCTTTCTCTAGCAAAATAGAAATACTTTGCAGGTTGTGGCGTCACTCTCGGTCTTTCAGCCATCTTCATTACTTTCACTATAATAATTAATTTTTAGTAGCAGATTAATTTTAAAATATTTAGAAACATGGTGGGGGGAGCCATTTTTAAAAAATGTAATAACCAAGTTAGAAAAATAATTAACTCCTGGCTTTGGTTGGTTTCCTTTTGGTGGCAGGGTGCATTCTATCTAATCACAGATGAACTAAAATCTCAGATTTGTTGTGTTGTTTTGCTTTTAATGTGGTAGCAATCAGCTCCCAAAGGGAACAGGCACAAAAAAGGAAAGTCCTAAATAGTGGGTGCATCAATAATTGTTATAACTACTTCAATTGGTTTAAAAACACTTAGAAAGAGCAGCAAGTTAGGGGTTTGTTGTTGTTGTAGTTGTTTTTGCATAAACCAGGTGCAAAAGGCTGCACATTTGGCTCACTTCATAAGTTCTAAAAGGGTTAGAGAGATTTTTTTTAATGAAAGTTAGGAATTGGTGGCTGTGGATCATTGAGGGTCATCAGCAACTGTCCTTCCAAGGATATAGGTACTACAGTATATATTCATCGCTTTTTCCCTCTGGTGCAAATGGCTTGAAATCAGGAAAATGGAAAGGGAAGGAAGGGTTATCTGCAATTATGACAGTTGCACTCTGAATTCTGTCATTCCTATGGCTGTATTTATCCTTTAAAACTGTCAGAAATTTCAACATGGATCTTCCATCATCTCATCAAGCCTTAAGATGTTGCAGATAATTCAAAGTAATGCAATGTAATCTAAAGGAATTACTGAAATTGAGTTAGTAGTTATACAGAGCTATGGTTTGTTGTTAACATCATCAAGTTGACTTTGTCTTAAGGCAGCCCTATGAATGAGACCTCCAGGTCACCCTATTCTCAATCGCCCTGCTCAAGTCTGGCAAATTCAGGGATGTGTCTTCCTTGATTCAGTCTATCTATCTGTAATGCAGTCTTCCTTTTCCTGTTTCCTTTATGGAAAAGCAGAAAGGGCAAGTGTTGACCTTGCTTAAATAGCCTTTTTGTTCTGTTTTCCTTCTCTTCTTTTTTCCAAGGAAGAAAAATATCCATGTTCCTTCCATTATTCTTTATTCTCTTTGTGTATTTGAGAAAAATTATCTTCTGTTACCCTGTTTGCTGGGGGTCCTAGGAGGGACACCTAAATAACCAAACAACAACACAACTTTGGGGAAAATTAGCTGGAGCACTCACTAAAGCTAGCGAGAGGCAGGGTAACTTAGCAGGATCTTGCAACCCAGCGTCAGGTCAGTCAAGCAGTCAGACAGGTTAAAATAATAAAAATGATGTTTATTAGGTACAGACAGATATTAAGAACACCACAGTCACACAGATATCTAAGGATTCAGAAATTGACTTAGAGATAAGGATTTTCAGAGGGAAATAGGTGATACGACACCTGTCTTGTAGTCCTGGACCTTGAGAGCGAAGTTGGAGTGCGATGAAGAAGCTCAGCGCGATCGGCTGAGGGGAGCTCGCCAAGCAGAGCGGCGGCAAGGCTGGATGGAACTCTAGAGAGGTCTGAGTGATCCGAGGAAAGTCTAGGAATCAGGGGGTTTTATAGGGAGAAATGTGACTGCAGGTCATACCTTACTCAGTGAGAACAATGCATTTTAGGAGTGGGACAAAGCTTTGGAAAGGTCAGAATTTAGCATGATTGAATCAGAGCCAAATTAACAATAGTGTAGCCGGTATGCAAATGCGGAGTGCTTAGTACAGCTTTGTCAGGTTGCCTGCTTGAGGCAGGGAGCCTTTGTTAGCATCGCGCATATACAATGAGGTGTTTGCTGGAGAGGTCCCTGAAGCGACAAACTGGCTGTATCTGGCCTGCCTGGGTGAAGAATGGAATGTCCAGCAATTATCGGCCGTGCCTGTTTGCATGCTTGTCCGGAGGCCTCACAAACAAGTGGAGCAGGGTGGCAGAGGAAATCCAAATTGTTTGATATCAAAGTGATATCGAGTGCTATCTCCAGGTAGGCCTGGACCACAGTAACACTTTCCTGTCTTTTGTTGACTGAAGCCTAATTAAGGCTCTCCTAGCAATTCAAAAATATATAAACGTTTCTATAAAAACTAGGGCTGGTGTCTTGTTCAATAGTAAGAATGTAGTAAGCTTGACTTATGATATCATAATTATTCCAATTCATGATTATAGTTATTTCACAATCATGATGACCAAAAATGGTGCCCAAATCTTGTCTTTGATGCCTTGCCACTGCCACCCCGCCAGGCCACAGCAATTTCTTTTTTAATATTTTTAATATTAAAAATAAATTTTATTATAGTACAACATAGTATCACATACACTAACATACCAACATCCATCTAACATACAAACATACAAACATAAATTCAGACAAAACAAACAAATTGCTAATTACAATAATATACCATATATGGTACATAATTCATATTTCCTGATAACTGGTATTACCTTAATGATTAATAGAACCTATTTCTGTGTATATATCTGTTTATGCCTTATATTTACTTTTTTGTGCTTCTGTACACGTATACACTAAGTTCACTTTGTACTTCATATAATATTATACAATATATTATGTTATAGTACAATGTTATTCCATACTCATACAGAAATTATTAGTCTCATAACAAATTTACTGGTTCTATAAGTGTTCTTATTCTACCATATTTCCTAAATTTATTATAATTCTTACCTACCTTCTAACAAGATCGATTTCTACCAGGACTATACTATTTACTACCATCTTTATATATCTATATTTAGTACCATATCTTAAAATTTCTCTTAACATACATTACATGACAACTGACTAATTATTATAACAATACCTAACAAATACCTACAGATACATACCTTAAAACATCTCTTACATATCCCAAACATACTTTGACTTCTTTCAACTTGCCACTGGGTAATAATTCATCTTCTCTTGATAATCCTGCTTTCCCCTTCTATTTTCCCATACTTTTCACTGCACTAATCACACTCTATTCTACTCCGAAATTGTAATTTATCATTATATGAATTTTGTCTCTTTCCTAAATTTTTTCGTTTATATTAATTCTATTATTTTTTTGTTGTTGTTGTTATCATTCCTTACTTCTTCCGCTTACTGGTTTTCATCTAATCTAATTAATCTAAATAATAATATATCTTCCATTGCCTTATTATTATTCAAATAGCTTGATAGTTAATATTTAATCATTTATTTATTTATTAGTTTGTTTTAAATTTCTAATGCCCTGAATTGTTTAAGATTAACTTACATTAACTTACATTCAGTTATGTTACATTAATAAATTATTTAATAGCCATATATTCTTAACCTTCTGCATCTTATTTCATCCTTTTCATAATGAAATTAATCATATAATCCCATCAGTTCTTTTGTATGCCCCATCAAGTCCAGTAAATGGCCTGCACCAGCAGAAAGTTAAATATCCATGTTGGGTAAATATGATTCCCTTCAGGATAGGAGTGATCTTACTACTCCTATTGTCCAGATGAAATGATCCCCGCAGTCACAGAAGAACAGGATTGTATGCTCCAGTGTAAAATGATACGTATGTTTAAATATAAAGCACTCACAAGAAAATCATACCACAAAGGGACAATCTAGTCAACATGAGTAACTTTCTATTTGTTCTTATCACGACTGGCAAGCTTTCTTTGAGTAATATAGAAAAGAACACTAGAGGAAATCAACAAGTTTGCCACACCACAGAATTCCCAGTCAGTATAATGTCCATACTGTCCTCAAGACTGTAGACAACATGAATGCCAATTTCTATTCCTTTAAAGCTGGGTAAACTCTAATCTTCTGGAGTTTTGGCACTGGGCTAGGATTGCACGTGCATTCAAAGAGGACTGTAATTTTATGAGCGCTCTAAACAAAAACTCCCTTTGTCCTGAGAGCTTTGGGAGCATTTTCCACAAATGTTTGTGAGCCATCCACTGATATCACTGCTTCTCCTTTCTCGTGAGTCTCCAGGAGTGTTCCCAGGGCCAAAGGGCAAGTGGGCATGTCAGAAATAACATTAGGTGTTCTTGGTAGATTATCTTAGCCCAGGGGAGATTACAGGTCCCACAGTCAGCCACAGTAGGGAAGTCTCATGTGTTGGGAAAGGATGGGAAGGCAAGTGGTAGTGACAGTGGCAGTGGCAGCTCACAGAATCAGGGTGAACACAGGTTTGTTTACTGGCACACAAGTATTTGATCTAAGGTGTTTGTGAAATCTTGCAACATCAGGATTTTTTTTTTTTAAATTCACCAGCTTCAGTTTTCATGGACCATCAATGCTTGTGCCCAACACTTCTGTGCAACTGGAACTGAACTGGAGCTGATGTTAAGTGTATGCCACATAAAAAACTCAGTATAAACTGAGATCTCTTTGACCTCAATATCTGATTTGCAAAATTCTAGCTGCTATAAGGGTAGGAGAGTTAAGAAATAGACATTAAAATAGCACACTATAGCATATAGCAGAATAATGAGGCTGTTGAGACTTGTACTGCAATGAACAGGTAGAAAGACACTGTTAACAATTATCTGTGTAACTTAGGCCATTTCCTCACTACACTGCTATAGTGCTATTATTCCACTTTCAATATCCTGTGGAATCCTGGGGTTTGCAGTTTAGGGAGGCGCACTTAGAATTCTCAGCCAGAGAGCTCTTTGGCCTCAGGAAAGTACAAACCCCAGAATTCCATAGGATGTTGAAAGTGGAATAATAGCACTATAATGGTGTAGGGAGGAGATGGTCTTAGTAAATCAGAGGCAATCAAGACCTGCAGTAGGTATGTTAATTGAATTTCCAAAAATAGCCACCAGAGGGAGGGAAAGCACAAGCTACAGGATCATCTCTCCCTCTCTCTCCATTAATCTTGGTACAAATAGAAGAAATAAGTTTGTTACTTTTATTGGAGATCACAAGAATTGTTCCAAGAGTAGTACTTGTAATACATTAATTTAAAATATCAGTGAAAATGTTGAGGAAAAACTTTTCAGAGAAGAATATGAGAAGAAAGGCAAATAAAAGATCTTTGAGCTATTTTGGTGGTCAGTTACTTGGAAGTTCTTCTTACATTGCATTTATCAAGAATCCCAGACTTGCAGATGTGAGGGTGGGATTGCAGATCCCACTCTTACCCACAGTGCAAGTCATACTCTCTGCCCAATTTACATTATTAGTAAATCACAATATTTGGGAGGCTTCATTGAAGAAGATCTACTTACTATGTATTCTGCATTCTGCTCTAACTTAAAATGTGTCTAGGATTTGAGATGGTGATCAAGAGGATAACGATTATTGATACTCTTATCTTTCCATGCCAATCCAGGACTCAAGGTGGTTTACAAACAACTAAGTAAATAAACACACAAACACACAATATAAATAAAACATACAAAGGTTATGTTTTATTTCACTAACATAAAATGTTAAAATATACAATAAAAATAATAAAAAAGCAGTGTAAAAACAGTGGCCAGTATTCTATATCAGGTACTTAGTTAACTAGATTTTCTCGTCTGTAACTGTTTAGTATTCACAATGGCTACTTAGTCATGATTATGATGCCATTGCCATGATCATAATTCTCCTCCCACAACTTTCTTTACTGAGTTATCAGCTGCAGATGGGCAAGGCCAGAAAAGGTTACTTATTTAAATACACTTAGTTAATGCTCTTTTTTCAACAGTTGAAAGGTATTACCCTAAAAGGTAGGGGACTTTGAGATCCACCCACAAGGCCAGCATCTCCTTGGAATTTTGAGGAATTATAGCTCAAAGGAGGCCAGTGAGAGGAGGGAATAACAAGATATTTTCACCTATGTACACTAGTAATAACTGTAGATAGGACTCCAGTTTAAAGTTAAACAAAATATTTTGTTTGGATTGACAAACACATGGAAATAAGATACTCTCAAGAACCATACAAAGCTACCAGAAAGTGAGGCATGAAAGGCTGGATGCAGAAAGTTTGGGTAGAAAGATTGTTAGTTATCAGTCTTGAAGAAGGAGATCAAGTGGAGAGGCTTAGGTCCTTTCCACACCAGGCAATTAGAATGGGGCACTGCGTCCTCTCACGGAGGTCGTCTGCACCTTGGAGTGGACTGGGAGCGGACTACTTACCAGAGATCTGCACCTCAGTCCGCTCCAAAACGACCCCAAGTGGTCCTCCAGCGTGTTTTCTAAAGACTGAAAAAAACAGGTCTTTATTTTCCTGGAATGTGCCATTGCGTTCCCGCTCCCTTGTGCAGATTTGCAGGCTCGCACCAATGCGAGCCTGCGATCTGCGGAGGGCGGGCTTTAGGTGTGGCAAGCTTCAGCAGTTGGTTGGGACCCATGACCAACCGGAAGCCGCTATTTTGGAAGCTGGAAGCCGCCATTTTGGAAGCCGGAGCAGTACGGATCTACAGACCTCGCACTGCTCCGATTCTCCCTGGACCATGGAGGAGCCCTGCGGAAGGGCTTCAGGGACAGTCCATGTTGCTGCGGATCCCAGAAGAAGTTGTAGGTAACAGCACGAAGCGATTCCCTTGCCTTGTGCAGAAAGGGCCTTAGACAGCATCTGAGGGTTGCGCAGAAGAACAGCATTGTGGGTACTACGTCCAACATACTATGTCTAACGTACTACAATTTGCTGGGGCTGAAGCTAGGGTTTATATATCCTATTTCCTACCCTGAAGGGACGCATAGACAAAATGATAATGACTCCCTCATGGAACTGACAAAGGAGTCTGGAATGGGCTGATTGCCTTAACTCTAGGTGACAAAACATTGATGGGAATCATGACAATCTCTTAATATCTTGGCCAGGCAGGAGTGTATAGGGAAGATTTCTGTAGGGTGAGGTCTGTCGGCGGTTGGGCGGGGCCGGGCAGGCTCGGGTCTGGCTCAGGTCGAGGCTGGCGTCCCGGAAGCCTCAGCCAGCAGAGTCACCGCAAAACTAAAGCAAGCCTTACTTCAGGCGGTAAACAGGAATGAAAAGAAAGGGTTTTCCTCACCCGGGCAACAAAGGTTAAGCTGGCTGGCAAGGCTTCTGAGCAGAGTCTCGGCAGGAACGAGGCGAGACCGCAGCAGGGGCAAGGCAGGCAGGAGCAAAGCAGGAACAAGGCAGCAGCACTGACGGGCAACACACGGAGAGCCGTTGGTTGTTGCTCCGTGCTGAACTTGGCTCCCTCTGGCTCTAAAGTAGGAGCCTGGCGCCGGCGCCGGCCAATCCTGAAGCTGCTGCACAGCTGGGAGCCCTCAGCCGGGCTCACAGCTGAGCGTCCTTAGCCAGCTGCGAGCCCTCAGCCTGCCGCTGACGCTCCAGTAACCGGCGGGAGCGGCGGGCAGCCTCTTTGGCCTGCCGCCGCTGCGAGAACGTGGGAGGGAGGCCATCAGGCTCCTCCGGATCGGGCCCGCGGGTGAGCGGCAGCCCAGCGACCTCCGGGCGACTCTCTTCTGCAGCGCCGGCTCCGGCGGTGTCTTCAGCAGCGTCAGGGCAGGCGGGCTCGGAACGACCTCCCATAGCAGCAGGTGGCTCCATAGCCCCCTCTGCGGCGGCGGTGGCCTCGACGGCGTCCGGGCAGCTGTTCCCGGCGCCGGAGGCCTCCGCCGCTACTCGCGAGGAGACCGGATCCTCCGCCGCTACTCGCGAGGAGACCGGATCCTCCGCCTCTACTCACGAGGAGACCGGATCCGCCGCCACTACTCGCGAGGAGACCGGATCGTCCTCCTCCTCGGGTGCTGCGTCTGGGGCCACGGAGGTCCCGACAAGGTCAAGGGATGGTCTCTGACTGCTTCACCTGGGCAGTTTTGTCTTCCCTTGTTTTAGGGTGTGCTTAGAGCCTGAGATTTTGAAAGGATTGGCATAGACTCATTAGTGTCTGGGTTTCCCACTGAGTCCTCTTTAAACTTTTGACCTGACCATGTTTAAGGTCAGCTTGATCTAGTGTTCTTCTGGCCAGCACACCTTTGATCATGTTTTCTAGCCATAAATAAATTCAATTATAAAAACAGCAAATCCTGCATAGTGTGGGTGTGGGGTATGGTAACAATGGGTTTGGAGGCATCCCAAATAGCCCCTACATGGGCCCAGGCTCCAAGCCCCCAAATATGGGAAATCCCATACAAAAATCTCTTAGTTAAGTATACAGTAGGCCCTCAAAATCTGTGAATTCTGCATCCATGAGTTCAACCAACCATAGCTCAAAAATATATATTAAAAAAAATCCAAAAAGCTAAGTTTGATTGTGCAGTTTTATATAAGGGATGCCATTATACTACACCATTGTACATCATGGGACTTGAGCATCGACAATTTTGGTATTCCCAGGGGGTCCTGATACCCTAGCAGATACTGAGAGCCATTGTACTTCACTAAGCAGCTGATATAGAATACTTGGCAGTATACTTACAGGCAGGAGACCACCTTCTTTAAATCCTTTCTTTTTAAAAACAGTAATTTCTCATAAGCCTGCTGCAATTAGGGATGCCAGTTTCTCTGTACAACAATATGGGACAGAAGATTCCCACTTGCCAGGGCAGCTTAAGACTAGCCAGGGGACATGAGGCAGGTCTATATAAACCCACTTCAAGATAAGGGAATAGAGGTCATTCTTTTCAAATTTACATATAACACCTAATTAGGAGGGGTAACTCAAACTCCAGAGGATTGGATTCAAAATAACCTTGACAGATTAGAGAACTGGGCCAAAACTAACAAAATGAATTGGAACAGGGAGAAATATAAGGTATTACACTTGGGCTATAAAAAATGAAATGCACAGATATAGAATGGATAACACCTGGCTTGACCACAGAACACGTGAAAGGGATCTAGGAGTCTTAACAGACCACAAGCTCAACGTGAGTAAGCAGTGAGATGCAGCAGCTAAAAAAGCCAATGTGATTCTGGGCTGCATCAATAACAGTACAATGTATAGGTCAAGGGAAGTAGTATCACTCTATTCTGCTTTAGTCAAAACTCACCTCGAATACACATCCAGTTCTGAGGAACCACAGTTCAGAAAGGATATGGACAAGCTGGAATGTGTCCAGAGGAAGGTGATCACCATGGCAAAAGGCCTGGAAGGCCCAAGGAGGAAAGGCTTAGGGAGTTGGGCATGTTTAGCCTGGAGAAGAGGAGGTTAAGACATGATAGCTGTACTTAAATACTTGAAAGGATGTCAAATAAAGGATGGAGCAAACCTCTTTTCTGCTGCGCCAGAGCCTAGGACATGGAGCAATGGCTTCAAACTTCAGGAAAGGAGATTCCATCTAAACATTAGGAATAACTTCCTGATAGTAACAGCAGTTTGACAATGGACTATGCTGCTGCCTGGGAGTGTTGTGGAGTCTCCTTCTTTGGAGGTTTTTAAAGAGAGGCTGGATTGCTATCTGTTGGGAATGTTTTGATGGTGTATTCTTGCATGGCAAGGGGTTGGACTCAATGGCCCTTGTGGTCTTTCCAAGGTCTATGATTCTAGGGCCCCTTCTGCAGGACAGTGTCCTTCCAGCATGGGGACATGAAAGGAACAGGATCACAACTACACTTCTGTATGATGTAACCGCAGTTCCACCCTTCTCACATCACCAACTGGCTTTGAGGCCCCTCCCTAAACTGCAAACCCCAGAATTCCATAGGATGTTGAAAGTGGAATAATCGCACTATAACAGTCTAGTGCAGAAATGGCCATAGTATGCTGTATAACTTTCCTCTAAAAGCTGTGGGAATGAAATTGAGGATGGGATTCTATTGGTGCATTGTGCTAGCATATGGTCCATTACACTACTGGTTGCATCATTTCCTTGCATGAGCAGTGAGGAAAAAGACAGAGTGGCTGTTGGAGGAGGAAGCTGCTGCCTCTGAGTCACCCATTTCTGAATGTCTGATTTGCAAAACCCCAGCCGTTTGGAACCCTTGCTTTAGTAGGATCACTGTAAGCCATAAGCAGAAACCATTTGTGGCATACAAGCTGGGAGGCCTTCAGCAAGAAATGCTGACAAAGCATTGTCTCCAAAAAACAAGCCAAGGTACGGAGCAAAGACAGGTGTCACAAGTATTCAGACTGGGAGGGTGTGTGTGCTTGTTTAAGCATGCAACTCTACATGAGGAGGATCAAGGGGAGTGCACCATGGAAAGAACTTGGAAAAGTTAGCTTTTAAATTAATCAGTTTCAGTTGTATTTCCAAAGCCCTGAAAGTAGCTGTTTACCATCATAGCTACAATTTCAAACAAAATCCGAGTGTGGTCAAGATGGAAGAAGATATTGAGAAAGAACAGACAAGCTTGGAGAAGCTGCAGCAGTTTGCTTTTGCCAGAGCCTATTGGGAAGGGCAAGATTTTTGCCTCCTTCCTGTTCCGAGTTAATTGAATCCAAACTACTTCAATACTTCAAATGCAGTCTGCACCAGTGAAAGCAAGCTGAGGAGAAAGGGGCCAAAGAGGAAGAAGAAACAAAAACTGAGACATTTTAAAATAGCTGAAAAAGAATTAACTGGGACTGTCACTGCCACATACAGATAGTTGGAGAGTATGGAATTCATTGTAGATGATGTGTAGGTTGTAACATATTCCTTCCTCACTCTGCTCCACTCACCTGGAAGTGCTAGCACCTTCCCTTTCCCTAAGTTCCAGAATCTTACTTTGTTGCAGGGGAAGTTGATGCAAGAAGCAACAACAGTGGCAACACCTTCTTCCAACACTGGATATGGGGAGATGCTGTCTTACAATCTGGAAATATCAGACTCTGCCATGGCCTTTCTGTCCCAAAGCAGGTTTCATGGCCTTTGGAGCAGGAGCATGACCTCCAACATTTTGAAGAGGCAAACTGGGACATATGTGGCTAAGCCATAGATATGCTCAAAATGGTGTGGCCAGGCATCAGTGGAGAAGAAGTTATTAATAATGAAGAGCACATAGAACAGCTATTGCAAGCAGAGAATCCCTGGAATTTACATACTCTGTTAATTCAGTGCGAACCTCTTCTGCACATTGAATTCAGTTGCAGCAGCTGAACTAAGCTAGGATAAAGGGGGAAGGAGGGATCAGGAGAAGGAAACTTGGATATTTTAAAAGCAGCTGAGCAAGTGGGATGGCAAAGGATTCACGGGGGCTTCCCCTGCCAACCAGGGCGGTGGGAAGGTATCGATGGGAGAGGTTGGAGGCAATGAGTATAGTAGATATTTCTTGCAGTTTTGTGACCATTGGCACCAAGCACTTAGAATCCCCTTGAGACTTTTGAGACTACAGTGGGCCCTACACTTTCACGAGGGTTTGGGGCACAGAACCCTCATGAAAGTGGAAAAACCACAAATAATTCCCCCTCACAATCCCCCTTCCCTTTCCTTCTGGGGCTCCCCTTCCCATTCCCTTGCCTTTTGCATGCCAGAGACAAGGAACGGGAGACGGGAGCTCCAGAGGGGAGAAGGAAGCCTTGTGTGAGCCTCCAATTTCCCTTGCCTGTTTCCCTAGTGCGAGTTCTCAGTGCTGGGACCAGAGGCAAGGAAATGAGACAGGGAGCTCTAGAGAGAAGAAGGAGAGCACTCGCACATCTCTCCCCATTTCCTTACTTTTTGATCCAGGGGCTTGCCTGCCTTCTCTACACCCAAAAAAACAGAAAAGAATTGGAAGAAGGGTATGGGGGCGGGGAGGCAATTGCCTACCTCATGAATGATCACATTCATGAAGGTCAAACTCATGAATGTGAAGAGGGGACTGTATTTGATAGGAACATTTACAAGGACCTGATCCATTGGGGCAAATAGTCTCCAGGGGTGTGAAAGTGGAGAAGGAAGTAGAGTTAGAGGGCAGTCTCATTTCTGTCTGTAATGTTCTCCTCTGTATCAGCATGGAGCTTGGTTTTCTCATGGCAGCTATGACTATGGGATGAATGTGGATTGGGCCCTTGCAATATATTACAATACTGATACCCGTCGTACTGATTTTGATGGCAGTTTCTGAGCTATGAGTCAGGATGGGCTTGGTGCTACTTTGCTTGCCACTAGACATGCAGGAAACTCTTAATTGCCCACACAAATCCAAGCAATCTTAGGAGATTAGGAGTACCTTGTGAATCAAATGTATGGTTTGCTTCTGGCCTATTATGCATAGTTACCCTAAGTCTATTATGAATCATATGTTTGCTCACTACACACTTTTCGAGGATTACCCATTTATTACATGTAATTCTTAACCTATAGAGGAGACTTTAGTTTCCTTGCGCTGTGGAGATAAGTTGGAAAAGTGAAATTATATACCATCAGTCAGTCCATTATTTACCACTCTATTATCTCAAACCAATTAAGCATGTTTTCTGCATTGCTGATGCTGCATTCATCCTATTACACTTTTTAAAATTCTCAAGGATATTCCAGTCATGCCTAGACCACTAATTAAAGCATGTTAGCCAGTTAACCAGTTTGAGTTGGGGGCTTGGCACAAGAAGTGTCTTGTTAAAATATCCCTCCCACCACACTTTTAAAATAAAGATTAATTAAGGGAGGAGATTGGGAGCAGGAAGTAGGAGGCAAGTGATAGCCAGTGATGAAGAGAAATGAACTGCAAAAGACAAAGATAAACTATTTCAGAGATAGCCAATTTTGTATCACTGTATCACGGTCAACACTGGGACCCCCTAAACTGTCAAGGGCTGCACCCTACACCTGCTGGCAAAAAAAAGGGCAGCAATTTCTTTTGAAAACAAGGCGCATAGAGAGTGTTCTTCTTGTTTTAAACCAGAATTGCACTTTCAGGAAGCTTACAGAAATACGATTCTCTTTTAAAACATTTGCTTTACTTCAAACAGAAATTTTTGCTGTCACTGCCGTACAAGTACAAGGTGGCATTTGAGGAGGGCAACAGTGTCTGTAAAAATAGAATGGCAAGGAGATCCTGTCCAACTTCTGGGCCACAAAAGGTGCATGTGGCCTACCCACACAGTCTAGTAGGAATCTCAGGTTTTTAGGCCCAGTCCTAAAGGAATGCATTATTCCAGAGCAGGTCCCTCTGAATGCACAGAGAGTTCTTTCAGTCTAAAATGTGAGGGCCGGCATGTGGTCAGGAATTTTGCAGGTGTGATGTTGCTGATTTACATTTTGACCCTGGTGCATCCTGACTAAACCAACCAGAGGTGGAATAAGATTGGCAAATGGAAGAGTTAATATTATAAATGCATCCTCACGGGACAGCAAGGTGGATTTTTTAAAAAAAGCAAGACAACTACTGAAGGTGCTTTCCTTAGCCTCCAAAATTTTAGACAGTGCTTTGCACTTGTTCTAGTCATTCTGGTTTTTCGCCCTTTTCGCATGGCATTTGCGAAAGGGCCTCTGGAGTGTCGTGCGATTGCAAGGAGCTGTCCACATGACGCCTTCGCAATCGTGTGATGCTGCCGGGGCCGGCAGGCATCGATCATACACTATTTCATTTTCGGCTTGTAGCCAAAAATGGTGCGTGATTGCGCACTGCTCCAGGGCCCTGCATGCACTTACCATGCGTGTGGAGCCTCTGGAGCTGCAGCACTCACACTTCCTGCCCCAGCACAGTCTGGGAAACTCCCAGGCTGCGCTGCGGAAGGAAGAGGCGGAGCCTTCATATTGCCTGCTGGCCGGCAGGCAGCAGCTGTGGAGCTGAAGCAGTGGGGACGTGAGAGCCTCTTGCAAGAGGCTGCTCGTGCAATCCCCGTGTCCCAGCACCGAGAAAAGGCAAGTTGCGGAAAGGGTCCTTGTTTAGTGCTTGAACATGTGTTGGAGAAGCAAACTTCAAGTACTCTTGCATGTTTTTCAGTCCGGCTTCTGCCCTAGTTTTGGGAACAAAATCACCTTGATGAACCTAGTGAATGACCTATGTCATGAACTGGATTTTATGGGGCATGATTTTATACAGGTTTCTTCCATAACTGAAGTCTTGGTGGGCAGTGCAGTGGATCTGCTATTCAGGTCCTTGGCCACTAAGTGCTCATTTTTATACCTCCACCTGGCTTTGCATGACCTTCCACCCATGTTCTGAGAGTAACTTTCAGATATCACAGATTCTCTGCCATCAAATTTACAATCTAAGTTTTTCCAGAGTTTGGAAAGGTTACTTTTTTGAGACTGTCTAAAAAAGGTACATTTCCAGGTTCTGGAACTCCTCCTCTCCCCTCAGCTTATCCAGGCCCCACTCTGTTTGGCCATTTCCGCAGCTTACCTTCCTGCAGCGACGTCCGATGGTGATCTGCTACTGCAGTTATGCTATGTCTGGTGAGAGCAATAGATATCTCTTGACATCAAATAATTTGGCCTTTATTTGACCTTTCTCTGTCACCCTACTCCACATGTTTGCAAGGGCCACCGGACAAGCACGTAATAGGCGTGGCCGTTAATGGTTGGACATTCCAAACCTGATTCAGGCAGGCAACTTAATGCCTCTCCGATGCTTCAGGGACCATTCCTTCTTGCAAACCTGCCTTGCTCTGCGCGACTTTACACAAAGACGCACGGCCGAGTGCTGAGCCAATCCTTTATGTTGGGCCATTTGCATACTGGCCATACTATTGTCATCGAGCGCTAAGCTCATCATGTGAAACCTGACCTTTTCCAACACCTTTGTCCAGCTACAAATTCTCTTTGTTCTCACCGAGCATGGCATAGCCTGTAGGTATAATCCACCCTATAAAAAGTTCCCATTTTCAAGTCCTCCTTGGACTACTTCGGACTACTTTAGACTTCCATCCCGCCTTGCTGTCGGTTTGTCTGAAGAACTCCCCTCAGCAAGCCACGCTGAGTTTCTTCCCCTCAACCTCCGCTTCTCTCCAGGACTACATGAAAAGGTGTCGTATTACTCACTTCCCTGAAAACTTTCCATTTCTATTTCCAGTTAGTGATGTGTATGTGTTGTCTTGTTTGTTGTTTGTCTTTTAATAAAACTGCTATTTTTGTTACTTTAGAACTTGTCTAACCGCTCTCTGACCTGACACCGTAGACATAGGGTTAAAAGATCCCAACTGAGTTACCCTGCCTCTCGTTGAGCTTGAGAGAGTGCTCGAGTCTAATTTCCCCCCATCTTGTGTCTTATTTGGTAATTTGGGTGCCCCTCCCGGGACCCCCAACATACAGGGTAACAGATCCTGGCAGCTCTGCCAGGAAGGGAGAGTGAGGGCTGTGGTCCCCTCCTCATTGGATTGACTCCCTGTGGAAGGGAGTGTGATGGACATGCCACTTCCTTCCTCAGAAAAGCCAGGTACTTTCCCAGGCTGTGCTGGGGCAGGAAGCACCACCATTGAGCTTCCTACTCTTCTGCAGGACAAGTAAGTGCGGGATGGTGGTGCAATTGCAGATCATTGACTGGCTTTCTCTGTCAGTGTTACAACCTGTGTTTGCACCACCTGAGGAAGGGAAAGGAGTGGATCACAACAGTGTCATGCAAAGGCGTCATCATGATCTCATCCTTCTCCTTCCTCATGGTGGGATGGGAAGGTGCTGCAGCCTTTAATTTCCAGTGCTCATTGGAGACTGTGCTACCTTTGATATCCATACTCCCACGGATCCATTGTTCCTCTTGCAAAATTTCAAGGTGGGGAGGACATCTCAAAAAACAAACAAAAAAACAAAAACAAAAAGAGTCAGGGTAGAGTTTAAAACTAAAGTCTTTCCTCTCTAGAGGGCTAAATGAGGAACTTGACCTCCTCCCACTCATGTAAATTTCCTTTGAGTTTTCCAACCATAATCTTTTCATTCAATTCAATTATATCAAAATGTCCTTGAATGTTATCTGACATCTCTTTTTTCCCTGATCAACTGCTAGAATAATATTTTTAAAACTTTAGCCTTTGCTCTCCTATTTATCCTTTTTGTCCAGTAAATGATAATGAAAATTTCAGCTCCAGAAATTTCTAAAGTAAAATTTCATATAGGTACCTACAGGTAATAGGCAGCATAGAAATGCAACAGTGATTTCATATAATGTTATTTTATATATTATTTTTTTATATATTTATGTGCTGCCTCTTTCCATGATTTTATATGGTTCCTGAAGAAAGTCTTTGAGAGCATACACAGTCTGAAATATGTTTTTTCTCTCAATAAAAATATCCGTCGTTAGTACACTTAGAGATGTATCCTTGGTTTCTTCTGCATTCCTCAGACTACTGCCAAATCGTACTTTTCCTTGTAACCTTCAGAAATGGTAGCTGGGAGACCTGCCAGCAGCAGACAACAGATAAAAGGATCAACCTTAGAATCACAGCTGCTTAACCCTTTTCTTTCTTCCTGTTCATCAAATCAAAATCTTATTTCTTCTCCCGAGTTGCTTTTCTAGTCAGGGGATGAGGGACAGATTAGCGAATTGAGTTTTGACCAGACCAAACACAAGAAGGGTAAGAATGAGGGTAAGAATAAAATCTTTTCCCCACATCACACTCTTCAGTTCATGTTATACTCACCTGGGCTTAGTTTGCAAATTGGCAAATCAATTTCGTACATTTTAAACACCTTTTGCCCCAGACCGCCACATTTCTGGTGGCAATAATTATTATTATTCACTTTATATTCTTCCCTTTTTCCTGGACCTGGGATGCAAGAGAAGTCAGAGAGTAAATTCAAACATACACAATATTGTTAAAATATCTAAAAAATGCATTTATTTTATTTTATATCCTGCCTTTCTCCCAAATGGAAACTTAGGTCATTTCCACAATTCACTGTTACAGTGCTATTATTCCATTTTCAACATCCTTTGGAATTCTGGGGTTTGTAGTTTACTCAGGCCAAAGAGCTCTCTGGCTGAGAATTCTAAATGCTCTTCTCTAAGCTACAAACCACAGGATTCCATAGGATGTTGAAAGTGGAATAATAGCACTATAAGGTGTAGTGCGGAAATAGCCTTAATATTATCGATAGTTTAATTACATCAGCTAGAATTCTCTGTCGTGGTCTGCATTGTGTGACTTTATGTATCCTTAGACCCTTTCCGCACCTTACCTTTTTTCAGCGCTGGGGTGCAGGGATCGTGTGAGCAGCCTCCAGCGAGAGGCACTTGCATCCCTGCTGCTTTAGCTCCACATGACCTGCCTGCTCCCAATTTCCTCTTCCTTCTGCAGTACAGCCTGGGAGTTTCCCAGATTGCACCAGGGCAGGAAGCATGACTTCCATGGCTCCGGAGGCTCCACACGCACGGCAAGTGCTTGCAGGGCCCTGGAGCAATGTGCAATCATGCACCATTTTCGGCTGAAAACCAAAAATGAAAAAGTGAGTGAGCGGTGCCTGCCCTATCCTGGAGCATTGCACGATTGTGAGTGCGTTGTGCAGATTGCTCCTCACAAATCTCATGATGCTCGAGGGGCCCTTTCACATGGCAAATGCCATGCAAAAAGGGCCTTAGCTCTGTAGTAGAGGTGCTAAGAAACCCTGTTAGCAAATTGTGAAGATGTGTATCAGGAGACTGACAGGAGTGTCTTAATGTGCACCAGGTGCTATCAATACACACCAGCACTCCCTAATTAATGTCCTGTTATGCATTGCTCCAGTTGAGCATCAGTCACTTTGCTGGCCCCCCAGGTAGTCATGCAGTGGCTGCCCCTTGCTGAATACAGACTCTATGGAACTGCTCAATGAGAGGTTAACAAGGAGAGGGCTAGGCAGTTTTCCCTAGGAAGAGTGTTCCAAAGCATAGGTCAAAGTCAGCACGTTGAATTGTGCCTAGTTAGAGGAACTGTTGTGATAGAGTAGTCAAGTGCTGCCTGTAACCGGTTCCAGTCAATAGTGTGGCTGCAACTCTTTCAGCCAGCTGAAGTTTTTGAACATTTTTCAACGTGTCACCATGGCCAGATCTGACATCAGAAGTACTGGGACAGAGGCAAGGGAATGGGAGGGGGATCACCATGGGAGTTATTTGCAGTTTTCCCACTTTTGCAAAGGTTCTGCATCCCAATCCCTCACAAATGTGGAGGGGCTATTGTAGTACCTAATTAAGATTAAATAATATATATATTATTTCTAGCAATTGATACCGTATTGTGCATAGCCAAAGATTTGGCAAACATTAGTTTATGGGGAAGGGGGACTGATGGAGAAGATTTCCTTTAGTCTTGAAACTTCTTGTTATGAAAAATGGCTATCTTGTCTTGGTTCTTCCTTAGGTTTTCCACAGATTCAACAAAGTCAGCAAAGCAGAGGCAGCAAGAACATTAGAGACAGATGACAACAGAGAGAATACCATGTTTCTGCCTCTCCAGTTTTGTAGTGTTGTATCCTACTAAAATCTGCCTATCATTTGACTGTAAACAGAATATAGTACATCTTCAAATGTTTATCTGATGAAGGCACTGTATCTATGCAGATCTTCAAGCTGGATTGGAGCAAGAACCACAACTGCAGAAGAAAACACCATGCCTCATCCAGCTTGGAGTATGTGTGTGAGCAGAAACCATACTTATATGCGATTATTACCTTCATTTTTAAATAGTAGCACTCCATACACCACTTAGGCCCTTTCTGCAGCTTATCTTTTCTCAGTGCTGGGGTGCAGGGATTCTGCAAGCAGCTTCTTGCGCCCCACTGCTTCAGCTCTGCATCCGCTGCCTGCTAGCAAGCAGGCAGTGTGAGAGCTCCTCCTCTTCCTTCTGCAGTGCGTCCTGGGATTTTCCCAGGCTGCACTGGGGCAGGAAGCGTGAGTGCCACAGCTCCGGAGGCTCTGCGTGCATGGTAAGTGCATGTGGGGTCCTGGAGCGATTCACGATCGCGTGCCATTTTCGGTTACAAGCTGAAAATGAAATAGTGCTCAATCGGCGCCTGCAAGCCCCGGCAGCATCAGGCAATTGCGAGTGTGTCATGTGGATCGTTCCTTGCAATCGCGCAAATGCCATGCAAAAAGGGCCTAAGGTAAGATTTCTTCTGAAGGCCAAACTAAATGCAATTCCATTTCCAGAGTGAGCTAATGTGTATGATGCAGGTGCTGGTAGTGACTTTTAAAGCCCTAAATGGCTTTGGATCTTGATACTTGAAGAATTACTTCCTATATATATATATATCTGCTCAAGGACTGAAGTCTGTAGAAGGACCCTCTGTCCCACCAGTGGGGGCTATATGTTATGGGAGGACATGAGGGAAGGCCTTTTTAGCTATGGTGGTACAATTGTTTGATACCATTGGTTTCTTTGCAATGCCAATTCTAGATATGGCTTTTTATTAAAGCCTTTGGGGCTTAATTTACTTTAATTGTACATGCATGTGGGTTTTAATTGTTGTAGCCTTTTAGCTTATTGTTGTGCTTAATATGTTTTTAAGCTCTTTAAGCAATTTATTGTTTTATCTGCACATCCCTCTCTGCTCTCATATCAAAAGACATGATGTAGTGGTTTCAGAGTTGTACTAGGACTCTAGAAGATCACAGTTCCAATTCCTGCTCAATCATGGAAACCCACTGAGTGCCCTTGGGCAGGTCACCCCCTATCAGCCTTAAAGGAAAATAATGTCAAACCTCCTTTGAACAAGCCTTGCCAAGAAAACTCTAGATATGGTCTCTACAAATTGGTAACTTCGTTGTTGTTGTATGCCTTCAAGTTGTTTCCAACTTAAGGAGACTCTAAGGTAAACCTATCATGGAGTTTTCTGGGACTGTGAGTGTGGCCCTTTCCACAGAAGGCCTGTGTCCCGGCATGGGGATGGGAGAGGAGCAGGACCACAATGATGCTTCCACAAGATGTCACCATGGTCCTGTCTTTCTCCCATCACCAGCCAGCGCGATCACAGATAAAATCATTGATGGGATTTCCCTGTCAATGATCCATGATCATGCGACTCTCCTATATTTACCTGCCATAAGGAAGGACAGAATGCATGATGGAAGTGCTTCCTGCCCCAGAGCAGCCTGGGAAAGAGCCCAGCTGCACTGCAAAAGGGAAGTATGTATGGGTCACGTTCCCTTCTGGAGGCAGCCGGTCACATGCAGAGGGGTGCATCCCCATCACACTTCTGGGATTGCAAACAGAAGACTGCGGGACAAGGCAGGATGTGGAAAGAGTCTGTGAGATGCATTCAAGGTCACCCAGTGGGTTTCCATGGCCAAGCAGGGAATCAAAAATTGGTGTCCCGAGTCATAGTTTAACATTCAAACCACTACACCAAACTGGCTCACAGACACACTATTGCTTCCTAATTAAAATTCAAAGGCCTGTCTAAGAAGGCCTTCACCTGTTGGTGGAAAGAGAGATGATGGTGGACTGTAGGTCCCAGAAGACCTAGCTCTCATAGCCAATAGTGAGGAATGTTGGGAGCTGCAACAACAAGTAAACAACAACAAGTAAAGGGCCACATGATTGCCTTTAAATCATTACCTCTTGCTATGCTTCTAATCCAAATCAAGGGCTTACTCCTTTGGTATACTTTTATTAAAAGGCTATTTGCGTTAATGGCACCTTATGTGATTTGCTCTTGGAAAAAGTAGGTCTCATTTTCTACAGCTCATGTCATATGCTCTCCTGGTTAGAAAAATTTACCCCAATGACCACAATGACATTCTGTGTCATAATAATACTTGCTGCTAATAAGAGGTTGGGCACTGCGTGAAACATAAATGAGTACGTGTGGGTTCTGCTCTGATGACTACCCACTCAGTGGAGTGTTTAAATTCATGCAAGAAGACAGTTGCATCTCCAAAAAAAGGCTGAGAGAAGAGCTTCAGCAAAACAGTAGGGACCAAACTTATAATTTCTTCTGACTTTATAAGACAACGGCAAGGTAAGGATAGCTGCTACTGCCAAGGTAGACATTTGCATTGTGACTCACAATTCCTAAAAGGCATCGGGGGAAAAATGGATTTCTGATTCCTTCATGCAGATACCAATTTGGAACATGAAGATTGTAATTCTGCTTCTTTCTCTCCTGGGACTGACATTCTGTTTACCCGTAAGTCACTTTTAATCTACTCAGCTGGCTTGTTTTTGTAATACATGCTCCTAACAAGATAGAGCAAAGTACACTGAGTATATCATGTAGCATGGCTCTGGGTGTTCAGCTGATATTGGAGGGCCCCTTTCTTCAAATCCATACCCTGCACAGCGGAGGTAACTCTCACCCCTTTGAGGCAGCTCACCTTGCTCTGTGCTTCAATCTGTGAGGAACTAAACTTCCTCATAGATAAGTGTTGACAGTTTGCTGGGGAAAATATACTATGTCCAGACTTTTTCTAATAATCATGTGTACTAAATTTCATCCTTTTTGGTGGCTTAGTTATATTACAAAGCCTTCCTAGAAAGAATTAGATTTAGTATTTTGATTTTGTGGTGTTTGAGTAAACTGGACATTGTGAAATGTGCATATGCCAAATTCTTTGCCTTGCACAGCTTAGAAGTTTGTTAAACAAAGGTGACAGAACTTTGCAAATGGTCTTTTAAAGAAATATATTGCACTACAGCAAGAGGCACAAGGTTATAGCTTCTCTGTGTCCGAGGCCAGAGTCCTCATAGATTTCAGTCTCCCACACCAGCAATTTATTTGTAACTAGCTATTAATGTAGTTACTATGTCTGCATCTAGTGGTCTTTCTTAAAAAAAAAAAACCACTTTCCAATCAATAAGACATAAATTTAATGTCCCTCCGAAGAGTCATCTTCCCAGTGATGGATGGGACAGATTTGTAAATGACTTTCATTTAGACTTTTTCTGGTCACTTGCCCTTATTGGTGACATGTGTGCCTCATTTCAAGTGGCTGGATGGTCTAGAAATAAATAATTTATCCACTGAAGTTACAACTTCTCTTCCTCATTTGAAAGAGAGGGGCAGAAAACCTGGTTTTCAGATTTTTCTAATAAATATCATAGCATGTACCACATCCCACAGATCAGGCTCCTTGGGAATTAATTTTTCAGTACTCCAGGCAAGCAGACAGGTAGGCATGCAGTCTATGAGGTCTCCCTCTCTCAGTTTTCCTGTCATCATACCTGCTCAGTGTATATTTTCAGAGATTGAAAGAGATGGGGGATAGTATCCTGAGTAAAGTTCTGCTTTGTTCATATCCCACAACTGCCCTGATTTGGCAGGGACCATCACAATTAACCCTCTCTTGTCCCATTTTTTTCAGCTGCTTTTAAAATGTCCCAGTTTGTCTCTCTTCCTCCTGCTTTCTCCCTTTGTCCTCAGCTTACTCCAGTTGTTGCAAACTTAGATCAAAGTGCAAAACATTTTTCTGCAGCAATGGGGAGAGGAGAATATGGAATCTTGCCTTTCCCTGTAGACTGAGGCAAAAGCAAACTGCTGCAGCCTCTCCTAGCTTATGTGGTCTTCCTCATTCATAAATTTTAGACCATTTCCACCCTACACTATCATAGTCCTGTTATTCCATTTTCACCATCCTGTGGAATTCTAGGGTTTGTAATTTACTGAGACTCAAGAGCTTTCTGGCTGAGAATTCTAAATGCCCCTCTCGAAACTGCAAACTCCAGGATTCCATAGGATGTTGAAAGTGGAATAATAGCACTATTACAGAGTAGTGCAGAAATGACCTTAGCATCTTGACCACACTCTGATGTTGCCTAGCCACATGTGTCCCTGTTTTGTTCTGTGAAATGTTGGAGAGTATGCCTTGCTTGCTTAATTAATGGCTAGGGCAAAAATACCCCAATTATGCTGAAGTTAAACGGTCTTCAATCTTTGTGCACTAAACTTCCAGCAGTTTTCTCTTTTTTGTAGTACATCCTGTGATGAATGTGGAAGCTCATGGACATATTAGAACATGGAGTGGGGAGGGCAAGAGGGAGAGAATGATGGTAATGGTCTGTTTGGTTTGTGCTGAATTCAGAAAGCATCAGTTACATTGATAATGACATGTCTTTGGTTCTCAAATTTCTGATAGCTGAGGCACATAAAGAACCATGAAATGCAAGTGAGGACACACTTCAGCCCCAATGAAACTAAGCACCACTTAGATCATTTCCGCACTACATTGTTATAGTGCTATTATTCAACTTTCAACATCCTATGGAGTTCTGGGTTGTGCAGTTTAAGGAGGGGCCTTTAGAATTCTCAGCCAGAGAGCTCTTTGGCCTCAGTAAACTACAAACCCCAGAATTCCACAGGATATTGAAAGTGGAAAAAACATGATGATGATGATGATGATGATGATGATGATGATGATGATGATAATAATAATAATAATAATAATAATATATCTTATTTTAAGTTTGTTTCAACTTCAAGCTTCTGGAGTTACTTAATATGTAATAATGAATTGGTTATAGTAGTTTTTAAATAAGACAGTGATAAAAGAACCTGTAAACTCAAGTGCTTACTCAGGAAGGACTGTAACAAGAGTTCTTTGTGTAATACATAGATACATTATATATATATATATATATATATATATATATATATATGATATGTTTAATAGTCAAAAGAAATGAGTAGATTAATGAATTAGTGAACTTGGAAAATATGGACACAATGTTACTGTTTTTTTTATATGTGAGTGTGTGTGTGTATATATATATATGTACACTATGTATAGTGTATGTACAGGGGTATGTATGTGTGTGAGTGCATATATATACACACATATGTGTGTGTGTGTGTGTGTGTGTGTGTGTAGATATATATACATACATATTTGCTATGTTTAATAAAAAAATAAAATTTTTAAAAAAGAAAGTGGAATAATAGCACTATAACAGTGTAGTGCAGAAATGGCCTTTGTTTTTGAATGAGTAAGGCCAAGAACAACTTGAGAAGCACCTTCTCAGTTTTTCCTCGCCTTCAGAGTGTTTCTCTTGTATTCTCTGGCTTGTAGCACTGTGCAAGGGAAGAGAGCTGTGGGCCCCAAAACTAGATTGCCTCCTCAGGTGAGATAGAAGACACTTTATCCCATTGCCACTGAAGTAATATCAATTTCCTATTCTAGCTAATGTCTGAATTAGTATGGGGTTGGGGTGTTTTCTTTCACTTCATGTAGTAAAATATCTTGGAGCAACCCTGATAACACCATCTATATTTGTGCTCAAGTTTTTGAATGCCAGGTAACGATATTCAAAAGTGGGAGATGAACAATCTTTCTCGATTTAGTGAACATATTGTGTTGTTTTTGCTTTGTACAACAACAGCGGTTGTGACTCAGGATAGAAATATGATTCTTTACTGATTTCATTTACAAAGGAAGCAACAAGTAACTTCAGCAATTTTCTTCCCACTGCAAGAAAATATTCTGCACAAAATCCGGACAGAGTTGTTTTGCGCAGAAACCAGAATTATTTTTGTGAAGGAGAAATTATTTCTTCACAGAAGAATTCTTTGTAGAATGCAAAAGGGCAAGTCTGTATACTGACAGTCAGAAAAATAAAAATTTGGTGCACTGGATCTGGGTTTTCTTTTCCTTCCTCAGGTCAACCAATTTGGTAGACTCCTTGCTACAAGCAACAGCAGAGAAGTAAGCCGTTTTCTTTTCTTTTTTTTTAAAAAAAAGAAAACTGCACATGTATACTATGACATTATTTTATGAATTGTTTAATCAGCCAGATAAATGTATGTCCAGAATTTGGAAAAATGATTTTTTTGAGATTAGGGCATCTAGTAGCCATGCTGGTTGAGGGTTTCTGGAATGAAATACAAAAAGAAAATTTCTCAGACTCTGACGTGTGACTTGCAATTTATTTGAGATTAAGTATACTCATTTTAAAATATATTTTGGTACATGTTTTGAGCTGAGAATGGCACTGAGAAATTTTGAAGTAAGAAGCCTAAAGCAGGCCTAAGATATTTTGTTTTGCTGGGAAGGTAATTCAGATGGCAGCTTCTCTTTCCCCACAAATTAACAAGGGGCATAGTCTACCAGGAAATTCTGCACAATAGGCAAAGAAAAAGAATACTTATAGCTACAGTCCTATGCATTAGCGTTCTCCAATCTCATGTCCTTCAGATATCTTGGACTGCAAGTCCCATCATCTCTAGTCCACATGGCCAACACAGTAACCAAACTTGCTCGTGGGCAATGGGATTTGCAGTCTAACACATCTGGAGGACACCAGCTTAAGGAATGCTGCAGGAGGCAGTTTAGCAGCTTTACAGAGCAATTCTATTTTGCATACTCTAACGTACATTGCATGGTGCTCTAAAGAGCTTACTCACTAGGAAATATGACTAGGTACAAAAAGGCCTTAATACCATTGCTATCCTGGTGTTTAAGTGTCCCGTGTTCAGAACTACAACCAACAGACACTGAAAAAACGTACCCAGAGTTTCAGAGTTTCCAGCAAAATATTTAGCTGGTTTGACATATTGTCATTGGTAATGAAGATTCTGCAAGATCAGATGTTTTCAGAGCTGGAAAAAGTTGTCCATGTTGGCTAAAGGATTCTAGGAGTTGTAGTCCAAATAATAACTTTCCCAAGCTCTGATTGTTATTGTTCCATTTATGTTCTTTTCTTTCTGTTAAATTTATCAGAGTCTTTCCAAAAATACTTAGTCAAAACTTTTATTTTTCATTTAATTTTAATTTGTAGACATTCTAGGTAATTTTCAATCAAAATGAGATGTCCTCCAAGCTTTAGCATGTGGATATAATAAGACAGCTCCAATACAAGGAAAACTGTGTAAATAATTAGATACTATACTTTATGAAGAGTTGACATCCCTCTGGTTATGACGAAGAATTAAAATTATGTTACTCATTGTATGAAACTGCTTTGATTCAATCACCAGAGATTACGGCTGATGCAAAGGTACAAAGCCCAGGGAAATATTCCACAGCAAACACAGGTAATCTTAAAAATAAACAAATCATTGGAATGTAGCTAGCTGATAAAGAAAATTCACAATTTAACTGTGCTGTACTTCAAATGCAATATCTCCCACAAAGAAAGAAAGCAACTGCTACAGAATTAGATCAGTTCAGTTCTGAATTACTATGTGTTGACTTTGTTATAATTAAACTTACCATTGAATATCATGCTCAATAGTGTTTCCTAAACTATCTGATGTGGGAGACCAGTCATTATGTGCTGATACCATATTTATGCCCATTGGCTACAATTGTTTCACTAGAGACTGGCAGCTAGTGTCTCACAGACCAGTACTAGTCCCTGGATCATGATTTTGAGTAGCACTGACCTATGCCCAAAACTTGAATTATAACTGTTAGAATCCCAAGCCAATGTGGCCAGTGATCATGCTGGTTGGACAATTCAGGGAGTAGAAAGACAAACAAGTCACCTTTCTGAAGACTGTCTTCATTGAAATATGACAACTGGTTTGGTGATTTCAGAAGAAAATACAACACAAAAGGCAATGAAAAATGGAATAAGAATTTGAGAAGGAGGAGGTTGACCTGTGAATTCTTCCCTCTTAATTATGGGGGTTCTTCTCAAAACTGAAACTCAGACTCCATCTCTACTGCTTGTAGCAGAAGTACCAATCCTGGGAACACCAGATGCAAAGGATGAGGAGAGGCCCAACAATATGAATTTTCTGACATTTTTGTGCAACCAAGGAGAGGTTCAAAAATACTCTGCTTGCCAAAAAAGGCAAGGAACCAACCAGGAGGGAAGCAGAGACAGACAATACCACTTAGGTGTGTGAACATTCCATGCAAGTACTTTTGCACTTCCTCAGATTTTTCTGAGAACTTGCAAGGCATGCTTGCAAAATCCAAATCATATTTGGGGCCAACTGGAGTGTGTTGACCCATTTATGACTAAAATATAAGTAAGAGAATCTTGGGTCCTAATTCTTGCTTTATGTGAATATTGATAATACTTTCCAGAACTTTTTCCTAATCTGCATCTTGACTGACAAAGCTATTCCTGCTCTAGGAGAAATTGGTGTTCAGTGCATACTGCCAGATCAATAACTTCACCTTCCTTCAAAAAAGGTGGACTACAGTATAAAGATTCTTTCTGTAAGATGAAGTGTTAACAGCACTTGGAAGACAGTAGCTTCATTGAATTACTTCTAGTATTACTTCCAGTTTTCACTAAACATGCCTAAGAATGCATTATAAGTAGCTGAAATGTTCATGAACAACATTTCATATTATCTGATTATCTCAGCCAATTTTTGTTGGGTGATTGACTGTGATGAGCACAATGCAGCCAATGTGGATTTCTTTTCATGATTAACTTTAGAAAATACTGGGACTGTCTTGGAGTTGCATGTTGTTTTTTTCCTTTTGGTATTCATCAGAAGCAGTTTTCTCTTAAAATAAGAATTATAGCAGAGATTAGACTAAGTTTTTAAAAATAAAATCTCACATTATTAATTTGTGTTCCTTTCTTGATGGCAGCAAAGGCCAAATTCTGGGGTTGGACTGCCTCCTGCAAAGCTGGTTCCAGATCAGCAGCCATTCGCAAACCAGATCCCCAATGAGGTAAGCTAGGAAGAATTTGTCTTATGTGTCATTGCTTTGCAGCATATTACCATGAGACTTGGTATCACTGTTTTAGAAATTATTCTGCAGTGCCAGCTGCCTGCCTTCAGCTTCCAGCCTTCTGGTTTGTGGAAAAATAGCCTGGCAGAACTTGTCTGCCTAGGTCCATTAAACAGCATGTCGTGTGTGAGCTGGAAGCTAGGAAATCAACATCCTGGAGCCTTATAGTATGAGGGGGGAAAATGAGAGAAGTTGCAGCTGGCACCTCTGTCATAATAGCTCAAATTCCAGAGGGGTGGTAGTGCCCAGATGCCTGGCAAATGAAGCTTGTTTTATCCTTATGCCTGACTACATATGCATCTGCTGTTTGGTTTAAGACAAGGGAACTGAGTGCAGTCTGTGAAAAGAATTCTTTCCTTCTTGCCATTGTCATATGCGGTGCTTAATTGGCTGTGAGGTGGGAGATTGAGATATATTAAGGGAAAATTAAATTAAGATTTCTTTAGTCAAAATAAATGTTCTGCCTACAACCCCCCTGTACTGAATGTGGAAGGGCTGAATAAAATCATGATGGTTTTTCTAAGTCTATGGAAACATTAGTGGTGGCTGGTGGTATCTATGCCGTGGGGATAGTGAATCCACTCTGAGTTTTAGTCCAGAGTTTAAAGCAACTACCTGAGAAGCTAAACTCTGTATCCTAAAGAGGTTCATGTTCTATTCTTAGAAGTCAAGTTCTGGTAAAGCTGAGTGAGAAAGTCAGAAAAAGTAGGGGCATATTAACACGGCCTCAAACATTCCAAAGTCACACACAGGAAATAAACAGTGATGAAAGCTGGAGAAGTAGAAAGTAACATTGTATACCCTATAGTTGATCCAAGCAATCAGGAATTCGAGAAAGCCAAGGTCACAAGAGAGGGAGTCCGCAAGGTGGTAAATCAGTTGTCTGCAATGAGGACTTCTGCTCTGCTGCTGAGGAATTTGTAGGAGAACTGACCTTTGCTGCAGTTCTGTATGATTCAGTGTAGGCGGCATCATATAGGTTAGGCTGAGTTACATGTCACCCTACTACCACTCTCCACATGTTGTAACAGTTTGGACCAGAACTTTGAAGGCCAGGGTTTAAAACCCCACTCAGCCGTTGAAACCCACTGGGTGACATTGGACAAGTCAAGCTCTTGCAGCCTCAGAGGAAGGCAAAAACAGAGGCAAAACAGCCTCTGAACAAATCTTACCAAGAAAACCCCATGATACATTTGCTTTAGGATTGCCATAAGTTGGAAACTATTTGAAGGCACACAATGATACCCCCTGACTCACTGAACAGTCTCTGAAGCCCCCAGTATGGCCACTCTGTGCTTCATAGTGTACAGGCAGGACCCCCTGACTCACTGAACAGTCTCTGAAGCCCCCAGTATGGCCACTGTGTGCTTCATACTGTATAGGCAGGATCTCAGAAGCAGTTGGGTGCATCCCCATAGCCAGACACAAAATGATTAAAGCAGCACTGAGACTTCCAGAGACCCCAACAAATCTCAGCGCTGATGCCATCATTTCAGTCTGATTACAGGGATATAGCCAGAAACTTACACAACCACTAGCTGGAGAGATTTAATCCCATTCAGAATCAGAACTAGGAGGCAAGGACCTGGGAATTCTCATCAGTTCTACAGTGCTAAGATTTGTGTTTTTAAAACAAATCTCTGGACACCCTCATTGGAAATTAGTTTTGTTAATTTCGGCTGGACCAGCTTCTGAAGACATACGTTCAAGATTACAGCCAGAGACATTTTTGTCTGATCATACCTCAGATTTCATATATGAATATAGGTGAAAAATGTATTTTTAATATGTGCCCTTATCGTTTAGGCTGCAATCTTATACAGTAAACAATCTTATACAGTAAACAGTGTGACTTTCCAGACCTGTGATTTTGAGTGACAGTGTGGAGTCACATCCTAGGCCCTTTTCGCATGGCATTTTTGATGCGAAAGGGCCGCTCGAGCGTTGCGCACGTGTGAGGAGCAGTCCACATGACGCACTTACATTTGCACGACACTCCAGGGTCTGGCAGGGACTGCTCAGGCACTTTTTCATTTTTGGCTTAGGTGCGTGGTTGTGCATCGCTCCGGGGCCCCACGCTCACTTACCTTGCATGCAGAACCTCAGGAGCCGGGCCGGTCGCACTTCCTGTCCAGTGCAGCCTGGGAAGGTCCCAGGCTGCACTGCGAAAGGAAGAGGTGAGGCTCTCATGTGAGCGGGCGGCAGCTGCAGAGCTGGAGGAACTGGAATGTAAGAGCCTCTTGGTGGAGGCTGCTTGTGCAAGCCCCGCACACTAGCACTGCGAAAAGTTAAGGTGCAAAAAGGGTCCTATACCTAAAATGGTGGTGGCATGCATGCAGACACACTGAAGCACCTGTGTGCACATCACCATCATGTAATATGATGGGAGGTGCAAACATTCACCATTTCCAGTATTTGTGGGAGTTCCTGGAGAGGAACCCCCACATATATAGAGGGCCCACTGTATGTACTTATCTGAGCATCAAGCTCAGCAAGGTTTATTTCTGAGTAGTCTTATATGGCTGTTGTTGTCATATGCTTTCAAGTTGATACTGACATATAGCAACCCTGTCCTACCTATCCTAGGATTTTCTTGGCAAGTTCTTTTCAGAGGAGGTTTGTCATTGCCTTCCTCTGACTCTGGGAGAGTGTGACTTACTCAAGGTCACCCAGTGGGTTTCCATGGCTGAGCTGGGATTTGTACATCATGTTGGCTCAGGGCATACATAGGCCATTTCCTCACTAGACTGTTATAGCGCTATGATTCCACTTGCAACCTCCTATGGGATCTGGCTGGCCCCTCCCTGAACTGCAAACCCCAGGATCCCATAGGAGGTTGCAAGTGGAATCATAGTGCTATAACAGTCTAGTGTGGAAATGGTCATAGACATATATAAAATTAATGTATGTTTGTTTCAGTAGGGCAGATATATGAAATGGCTATATTATAAAATACTGGGATGGGGCAAGTGTAGCCTTTGGACTTCATGTGGTTAGGATCTCCTTTTGTGCACCCCAAGACACCCTCAATTTATAGTCCCAATTTCAATTTGTCAACAGGGATTTTTTTTTTTTTGCACTAAATAGACCCAAACAACTAAAACACACTGCAAAATGTGGCAGTTTTACCCCTAAAGCCATCCTAATATCCCTAATGACTCTAACAGCCTACATCCCTTCCAAATTAGCCAAAAATTGGCCAAAACCATATAGAAATGACATAACGGCATTTTTGGTTCCAATGGGAATCTCAATGTGACCTGCAATAAAATGGCTCCCATCCCTTTCAGAGCTACCCACGTTGAGATAATATGACTGGCTCATGCTTCCATCCGTTGTGTATATCAATGTGATTCTTTGTCAATATTGGCAGATTCCTGCATTTGAATGGCAGTTTGCAAATTTCCCTGTTTTCTCTCCACAAAACCCACTGGAGTTAGGAAGTCCTAATGTGCAGGTAAGAAAACTTCCTAAATGACAGGGAAGAGTTACATTAGAGATTCACTTGTACCATCCTAAAAGCAGAAGAGAACTGTATGCATATGCCTCTGCAGATTTGTGCTAGAGATTTAGTCTTATTTTGTTTCATGAGACTGTCCAGTTCAAAAGCACCATTTTTTGCATACCAGGAGTTCATTTTGTGAGTCAGTGAAACCATGTGTGAACAAAACTGAAATATACACTGTATTCATTGCTGCTGTGGAACATGCATGATGAAGACAATCAATAATATATTTCAAAAATAAGTCCAAATGGTGTGATTGCTAGGGGCCAGAGTAAATATTAAAATACATAGAGTTGCTGCTGTGCTCAACACTCATGTAAATGCCATCTGAGATGTTCAATTTCTTGTACACTTGGTGTCCTGAACTGGTATGAGCTCATAACCAAAACACACTAAACCAGAGATGGACAACTTGTTGATATGTTGTTGAGCAACAATTCCGATCAGCAGTAACACACATGGCCAATGAGCAGGGGTAATTGGAATTACCATCCACTATTCTGAGAGCCATAGATTCCTCAGCCCTTCTCTGTTTGAATGAACATGAGAATAAAAGGAAGTGTTTCCCTAACATTGTATCCAGCAAATATTTTGACACTTGAATTCAGTGAATCTTATACACAAGCAGACATGTATAAAATTGCACTAGTACAGGGGTAAGAATAATGCAGGCCTCTTGAAGTTGTGGGACTGTACCCCTCAGCATTCCTCACCATTGACTATGCTGTGGGTTTAGCAGGGAGTTGCAGTCTGACAATCTCTAAGGGGACAGCATGATGCCCACCCCTACCCTAACACTTCTGCAATAATCCAAAATCCCTTAACCTTTCTTTATGTTACAGAACTTTCCTGGCCTCAGTGTACTACCACTAAATCAAATGGTTCCAATAGATATCAATTCTGTAAGTTTTTTTTTTTCATTTTTCTTTCTAAAAAGCATGCCATTGTCATTGTCATTGTATACCTTTTATATATTTAATTTCGTTCACATTTTTTGCAGAAAACATTGTTTTTGTGGTGCAGTGCAACAACATGCAATGTTTTTGTGGGGGGAAAAAACAAACCTTGGCATCCTTTTGGTGTCTTACACATGTGTAAGTTCCTTGCACAAGTGGGTGCACGCTTTGTGTGATATATAAGGGGCTGTATTCAGTTGAAGGTGGAGCCACTGCATATCATTGTACATTGATTACATGGTTGCAAGGACTTATGTGGTGTTGCAGTTCTGTGATAAGGTGCTGTGGAACATCTGAGACATATCTCCCTGAGCATGAAGCTATACTATGCCTTCTTGATGTAATATCTCAACTGACATTTTTTGTTAATGCTGTTGATGATGGGAAAGAAATACTGGTCTTTACATTCTTGCCCAGGGGCAAAATACCTTACAATTCTTAACAATTTTTTCATCCATAACCACCTTTTCTGGTTGAGTTTGACAGTCTGTGAACATTTTTTACATCTGTAGCTAAATGAGCACGGCCCTCCCATTAGGCAGTGTGAGGCACAGCCTTAGACAGCAAAGTGCTGGAACCATAGAGGGACTCCCCCCTCCATCATTCCTTTTGAGATTCCTGTAGAAGACAGAGCTGTGAGTGGTACACAGCTGTTTTACAATTTCAAAGCTGATCTGGTGTCTTAGATGAAGGACCACTATATGTCACAATCAGCTTTTGTATATGGGACAGAGGGTAGCGCCACCTTGGGCCTTTCTGCTCTACATTGTTAGAGTGCTATTATTTCACTTTCAACATCCTGTGGAATTCTGAGGTTTGTAGTTTTTCCTGAGGCCAAAGAGCTCTCTGTCTGAGAATTCTAAATGTCACTCCATAAACCACAAACCCCAGGATTCCATAGGATGTTGAAAGTGGAATAATAGCACTATAATAGTGTAGTGCAGAAAGGCCCTGAGAGTCCTCCTCAGTTTCTTCTTCCACAGAGTAAGGAATTTCAAGCACTACAATGAATCCAGTTTGAATATGGCTTCTGTATTGCTAAGGGCATCAGTGGGCTAGGTCGCTACTCCACCCAAACAACTTCTCTTAGCCCATTGTTTATCTTCATCCACTGGTTTTACTAAAGACATAGGCCCTTTTCGCATGGGCTTTCTGTCGCGCCACAGCCCCCTGAGCCTCGCGGGACTGGGAGCGTCGCTCTGCACGACGCACTCCCACTTCCGCCGCTCTCACGGGGCTGACGCTGCGTGAGCGCTTATTTTTTGATTTTCGCCTCAAAGCGAAAATCACCTGCGCTCGCGCAGCGCTCCTGGCGCCCACACGCACTTACCTCCTGTGCGGAGCGTCGGAGAGGTGGCTGGGTCGCACTTCCTTCCCTCCGCCCCTGTGGAAGGAAGGGGCGGGGTGGGGAGCTAGCGCGACGGACGCGACACCTCCTGCTTCGCGGGGGGGCGGATGCGGCAGCCTCCTGCTTCACGAGGGGGGGCGGACGTGTGAGCATCCTGCTTCGTGGGGGGCGGATGCGGCAGCCTCTTGCTTCGCGCGCGCGCGGGGGGGACGGACGCGACACCTCCTGCTTCGCGGGGGGGCGGATGCGGCAGCCTCCTGCTTCGCGAGGGGGGGCGGACACGCGAGCCTCCTGCTTCGCGGGGGGGCGGATGCGGCAGCCTCCTGCTTCGCGAGGGGGTGGATGCGCGAGCCGCCGTCGCCTCCGGGAGGCTGCCGCTTCCCCGCTCGTTCCTTCGCCTGCGGAAGGAAGGAGGGGGAAACGGCAGCCTCCCGAGAAGGCTTCTCATGCGACCCACCCTCCCCCACTTGCGCTAGAAGCCTCAATGTGAAAAGAGCCATAGTTTCATTCAGCAACTTTCAAAAGCTCTAAGGACAGCAAAGATTATTCTTTGGGAGTGGATAATTTTCTAAAAAAAATTTCCACGAGTGTGTGTGTGTGAGAGAGAGAGAGAGAGAGGAGAAAGAGAGAATGAGAGAGAGAAAGAGAGATGCTGTGCTGAAGTATGAGATGCCAAACACCAGTGCTGCCCTACAACATTTTTCTGTCTGAGGCAGAGCAGCAAATGGCACCCTCTACTCCCCAAGTCGAGATGTGTCATCCCCTGGGCCATGGCAGGCATCTGTAACAGAAAATCTCACAAAATCCTGTTCTTCCCTTCCTGACAGTAAAAATGCAACCAGACAAAGTTAAACAGCTAACAATTTCCTGCCCTTTCATGACACAGCCAAAATCTGTGGTTGTCTACTGGGCAGACTTACTCTGCCTGATGTTAGGTCCAGTCTTGCCAGGGGCTTCTGGTTGAAATCCTACCTTGGCTAGCAAATGGTACAAAGAAATGCATTTTCAAAATGACTAGACATTAATGAACAGTAGCTGCTTCAAGAATGACTGATCATGAGTTGGCTGGGCAGAAGGACCAGCATAAGCTGCACCCTTGTCGTCTGCCATGCCTGACTCTGGAATTAAAATATTAACGGCTCTTATCAGGAGCTAGGAATCTGAGTCCAAATTAAACAGTGTCTTCTAAGGGTGCAAAGATATGGTGTTTCCCTCGGCTTCTTCTGTCTGCGTTGTTCATACTTTCAAACACTTCCTTCCTTTTCACGTAGCTTGCTGTGCTGTTAGGAGCAATACCCCCATCACAAACACAGCCTCTACCGGGTGGTGGAATAAATATACCACAGCAGCTGCTCCCAGCACAAGCAGTAAGTATTTCCTAATATTTCTAAGGCTGCACACCTGTAGACTTACAGGCACTCTCCCAGGGGGTATATGATATGTTGGATCACCTTCTCTGAGCGGGGGAGAGCTCTGTCATTAGATGTTGAGAGCTGACCTCAGAACCTTCATCTAGTTCCATGGTAGTGCTTTTCTGATGACGTCCAGACTACAGCATCAAATAAAATAAGTGTCAGAGGAAGGCTGTGTGAAATAGTAGACCTGTAGCATTCACACATATCTCAGTATTGTCTAACATACAAAAATAAATGTTTTTCAAAACCATTCTGGCTACGCCTGGGCCATTTCTGCACTAACCTGTTATAGCACTATGATTCCACTTTCAACATCCTATGGAATCCTGGGGTTTGCAGTTTCGGGAGGGGCCAGACAGCCCCTCCCAAACTGCAAACCCCAGGATTCCATAGGATGTTGAAAGTGGAATCATAGTGCTATAACAGGCTAGTGTGGAAATGGCCCTGCTTTTGTCCTCCCAAATCTTTTTCAGCCATTTTGGCAGCCTGTGCAGGCCCTGAAGAATCCCTGGGGCAAAAACCTGGCTCTTATTCAATTTTAATTTTCTCATTTATTTCATTTATATACTGCCTATCCCCCAGTATGGGATCTAAAGCAGGTTTACGACTTAACTTAAAGCAAAGTAGTTAAACTGTGTGTTATAAAGATTTTAAAAACATTAAACAATTGATCCCATTGAAACATTACTTTTAACACGTTAATTTAAAAGAAAAGACATAAAACAGATATTATATATTAAACAACAACACACAACTTCGTTATCTTTCTACACCAACGAGTTAAAGGCTGGTTTAAATAAGTAGCCCTTTGCCAACTAGTGAACAGAGAGCAGAAAGAGGGCCAAGCAAGCCTTCTTTGGGAGGAAATTCCATAACCTAGGAGCAGCAAACAGGTAGGCTATCTCCTGTTTTCCTCACCAGATGAGTAGAACTGAGAGAAGACCCTCTCTCAAAGATCATAAGACTTGGGCTGACTCCTATGAGGAGATACAGCTCTTGAGTTGTCCAGTTGTCCATCTGGGGCACGAGCCTAAGCAACACTTTAGTAGGGAATGGGCACCAGCAAGTTGTTCCAAAGGCTTCATAGAAAAGGTGAAATTTGAGGAGGAATTTAAATTAAGTAAGAGAGGATGAATCATTCAAACTGTTTCTTGGAGGGAGAGCCAAGCATTAGTATATCATGTCAGCGATAAAACCTTCATACTAAGTTAAATATGTTAATGAAAATCTTAACTTTTAAATATTGCCCAAAGAATTGCCAGTACTGTTAAATGGAAGTATGCATATTCATTCAGTGCAATTATTCACAAAGATTATAAAGTTACTTAAAAAAAAAAGAAGAATCCTTAACCAGCTTGATTAGTGAAGGGAGGCTATTGTGCCCTCAGTTTAACATAGAACCAATTTCCCCACATGTCTTATCTATAATTAACCAGAAACTACTGCAATGAACTAAATATAATTATTATTACTTGCAGATGCTTCCAATTATATTTACACAAATGGGACCTCAGGTAGGAAGTAAGACAAAAGGAATGCTTGTGTAATGAAGTGCTTGGACATTTAAAATGTAGATCTCCCACGCCTCCACATGCGCGCGCGCACACACACATACAGACACCTGTTTTGGGGAGAAAATACTTCCTCATTTGTTAGAGACCACCATTTCCATAACAAGAGAAAAACTTAGATTCTAAACCCTTCAAGTTCTAGTAAAGGGAAAATCTGGCCTCTGGCCCATCAGGAGTTACTGATTTTGGAAGGATAAAGAGTTGGAAAGTACCACAAAGGTTCTTTCTGCAGCTTACCTTTTTTCAGCGCTGGGGTGCAAGGATCACGCTAGCAGCCTCCAGTGAGAGGTTCTCACGTCCCTGCTGCTTCAGCTCCGCAGCTGCTGCCTGCTCCTGAGCAGGTAGTATGAGAGTCCCGCCTCTTCCTTCCACAGCACAGCCTGGGAGTTTCCCAGTCTGCACTGGGGTGGGAAGCGCGACCGCTGCAGCTCCGGAGGCTCTGCAGACACTGCAAGTGCATGTGGGGCCCTGGAGTAATGTGCAATCGCGCATCATTTTCAGCTGAAAGCCGAAAATGAAAAAGTGTGTGAGTGGCGCCTGCCCTACCCTGGAGCATTGCGCGATTGTGAGTGCGTCGTGCAGATTGCTCCTCACAATCGTGTGGCGCTCAAGGGGCCCTTTCACATGGCAAATGCTGTGCGAAAAGGGCCAGGGATCACTTAGTCTAACTTCCTGCTGATGCAGCAAACCTCTGTGAAGCTACTTTGTTAAGTGGACCACCAGCCCCTTCCTGAAAACCTTTAGAGAGGGAATGTCTGCTCTTTTCATAACTCAGGGGAAGAGACTTTCGTTTGCATTGTTGAAGATCCTTGGATTAGTTTCTAATATTTCCAAGCTGCATAAGGGGAGACTTCATTAGAAGTCCCAGAAGGCCTCCACCAGTCAGTATAAACAGTACTGAACTTGACGGACCAGTGGTCTGATCTGGTATAAGAATTTTTTTTCCTATGATCCCATTCTGAGAGGAATGCCTATTGGAATGCAGTACACAGGAAAATTTATCCACCTACTGATCTGGCAGTAGGTCTTTTCTCCATCATAGCTACCAAATGGGATAGACCTGTAATAATTATCTAGAAGCTGAGGCTAATAGATTCAAAGTCCATTCATTTTTGTCTCTGCCATAAAGCAGTTTAGAGAGCCAGCATGGTTTAGTGGTTTAAGCATTGGATGATGACCTCTGAGATCAGGGTTCAATTCCTTGCTTAGCCATGGAAACCTACTGGGTGACCTTGGGCATTTCACACACTCTCAACATCATGAAACCGAGTGATAGGTTTGCCATTGGGTCACCATAAGTCAGAAACAACTTGAAGGCACATAACAACAGCAATAAAGTAATTTAGCTAACCATGGTCAAGGCAGCATCTCAGTTTCAGCCCCTCAGCCAGGAAAGGAACATAAAACCACTCCCCCAATCTTGCAGGGTTGTTGTAAGGATGATGGAAATAATTGTGTGAAATGTTGTGAATGATCAGAAAGCAGTATTGAAATAATAATAGTAATTGTTACTGTTGTTTCTGATGTTGTAGTTTTCTTATTATTATTAGTTAACATATTTGCTAGAATACTGTTGTGTGTCATTATTGTTATTAGCTTCATGACGCTATTACTGATGTTAGCATGGTTGATATTACTACTTTTAGACATTTTAAGAATATTTTTAAAAGTTTCACTAATTCTGTGTCCTTTGTTCCCCCACCCTTCTTTGTTGGACTCAGGGCGCAGTCCTTAGTTCTGAAGAAATGGTAAATAGTTCACTCTTGGATTGCTATTTTCATATTATAATACAATTGATCAGAATCAGTACTAAGCTACTTCTAGCCCACCAAGTTTGGTGCAGCCTGTTATCTTCTATTGCCATTCAAGAGAGCAATGACACATCCCAGGATATTCTGAATGGGGCTGGAAGAATTTTTTGCAAGGGAAGGGGAAAATGGCAGAATCAGACATTGGTAACACGATTCAGCATTCCCCTGAGAATCTCTACTTTCACTGTAAATGATGGCAAGCTTCTAATCTTCATGGTTCTGAAGGCAGGCTTTTACGTGGATGGACAGTATCTGTGACAAATGTTACAGTGCCCATTGACATATCTGAAGGGCACATGAGTGAGAAGTACAGTGGTCAGAGAGGCAGTGGGATTCTCAGGAGCTCTACAGTAGCTCACTTAGTATGACTAGGAGAAACCAAATGAAAAACACAAATTTGCCTACTGGGCTTCCGGAGTGCTAGTTAAAGTATTGCCAAAAAGGAAGAAATGTATCGTTAAAACAAGAGAACCAATCATGCTACAGATGTTCATTATATGTGCATATGTTAATTCATAGATATACATTTGGAAACAACTGCTAGAGTGTAAATAGAAAGGCAATACATCTTGCCAAAGTAGGGATGGAAAGAATATTTGAAAATATTTAAAAAATGGTCAAAATATGTCTCTCAAGTTTGGGAAAATCCTGATGAGAAGAAACTGACAAAGTCTTCACAGTTTGGGACTTACTTTGTGCAAATTCACAAAGGGTATTTTTGCACAGAAAGTAGGTTTTTTTGGGGGAGGGTTTGGTGCAGGAAGCACAGTTGCACTGCCTGGGGACAGGAGAAGAACAGGATCATGACAACGTTGTGCATAAGCCTTGTTGCGGTCTCATCCTTCTCCTGCCCCATGACAGGTTGGGAGGGTGGAGTGGGAAGGGTCAAAGTCTACATTTCTTTTCTCTGTAATGTCCAAATGACTCTCCTGGATCTTTATACATCCTCACAAGTGTTCTGCTGCTTTCTTCTTTATTGTTTCAGCCAACATCACAGGTCTTTGCTGCGTTTCTTATCCCTGGAACACAAGGAGGCTTGTTACCTTCAGGCCAGGCTGGGACTGTCTCTGAAGGTCAAGAAGGATTGCTTCCAGCTGGCCAGGCAGGAAACAGTCAGGGCAACCTACCATATCCAGAGAGCACAGCAGCTGGCATCCAGAAGGGTTCCCCAACAAGCGGAGATGGACTGAGTGAGGCAACAAGTATCTCCAATCCAACTCCCTCTGGTTTCAGACAGCCAGGTGTGGTGACTAATGAAGTGTTTGTAGAACCAACTATTGACATAAATATGGAGCCGAGTGAACTTCGGGAACCACCTACTTCTCCTGTTAGACTTTATAAGGGTGATAATCAGAAGCATCAAAATCTGTCTCAATCACCTGTGAGAGGAGATAGTCACATGCCAATAAATACCACAGAGAGTAAGCCCTTAAAAGCACCATAAACAAACAAAAAGTGCTTCGTTGAAATAAAATGCTTCACTTTGACTATCACATGCTGAACCTCATGTTTGATAACAGTTAATCCTTTTGAGTTAGGATGGTGGGAGAACTTAGGGTTGTTGTTTTTTTAAGTTAGTAGCTTGAAATTTTGAGAATTTTTATATCGAACAATCTATAAAAACTAGATATTAACCCAAGAAAATGGCCTAGAAGCAGTTTTTTTAGCTCTAGATCTTATTGAGCAGGGGTTTGAATTGTGCAGAAAATAAATAGTCCTTCATTTAGCTTTTTTTTTTGTTGGTTTTTTGAATACAGGTTTTCACAAGGAAGCCTTTTCTGATTACATACTTGTTTATGATCACATTCTTCATACCTACTAATTGTTGTATTCATGAGATTTTGAATGGTCTGTAAAGGGCAAATTCATTACCCCCTTTCAGCTCCTTTTTGATTATTCATTTAGAGCCCTATAACTGTGTACAGTGTGCTAGCTCCACATACAGAGTGGCCATTGTTATAGACAATCAAGTGAACCTACACACCAGTGCACAAGATCGAGATCTGTGTCACTGAGCACTGGAGATATGAAAATCATTTAAAGCAAAAGTGGGATACATAGGACCCCTTAAGTACCATTGGGCTGCCACTGCTATCAACCTTAGTCAGCATAGCCATTAAGGAATTATGGCAGTTGCAGTCCAACAACATCTGGAGAGCCACATATTCCCTATCTTTGATTTAAACCACTGACAAACACACACAAAAAGCATGGCAGGCTGTTGGGAGTAATACATACATACATACATACATACATACATACATACATACATATGTACGTTGAGAGAGAGAGAGGGAGAAAGAGGGAGAGAGAGAGAGAAATTAAATAATTAGTAAATAGGTTGTCATCATGGTTATTGTGCCTTCAAGTCAACTTTGACTCATGGTGACCGTATCACAGAGTTGAAGAGGTTTGCCATTGCCTTCCTCTTAGGCTGAGGGAATGTGACTTGCCCAAGGTCATGCAATGGATTTCCATGGGTGAGCAGAGAGTGGAACCCTGGTCTTCCAGAATCCTAGTCCAACACTCAAACTACTACACAACAGATGGGGTACTTGTTATTAAAATGCAGAGGCTGAACGTTTCTTTTTTTAAAAAAAAGAAGCTGCAAGCACACAAATGAGAAAATCAGAAGCCCTCAGAGCATTATAAATGAAAGAAGTCAAATTCAGGGCAGAGGTGCTTAGCTGACCAGTTTTAGAGCTCATTGTAGCCCAACTAAAAGAGATAATATTTGTTGTAATGGAAACAGAAGCTTGTAAAGAAAGCCAGAGTACAAGTTCATTTTAGAGAATGTGAAGTATCCAGAAGTCATTGATGTCTAAGGGCTGACAATACTGGGTATATATCATTCACTAGAAGAAAAAATCATGAACACAACGTATGTTCAGCAAAGTGGTCAAATGTGATTTCGAGTGCTTAATCAAGGAGATTCTAAAGAAACAACAACAATAAACAAATGTGACTTGATGTTCTGAGTGGGTAAAGGGGTATATAAGGATGCCTGTCATGTGAGGTGCAGTTCTTCCAATGCCAAACGTACCCTTGCTGTTAATCTGCTATAAATTTAAATCTTACTTGCTTTGAACTCTAATGTATTAACCCATAGTGTATTTGTTCCATTATTCTGCTTGGATGATTTTAATAAACATTACTTAAACTCTTCTCATGTAGTAGCTCTGCTGTTAGAGGGTGGAAAATACTTCAGACTTCCCATCTTTTGGCTAATCATTCACTGAGGAGTAAAGCAAGTGCTCCTTTTCCTTTCAAAGTTGACCAGAGAGTAAATCTTTCTGTATATATGTACCTTCAAATTGCCTGTTGACTTGTGGTGACCCCATGAATTCAGTAGAGTTTTCCTAGGCAAGGAATACTCAGAAGTGGATTTGTCAGTTCCTTCCTCAACATATAACCTCTGCACCTTCTTTAATCACAGAACATTGATCAATTCAAATTCCTACATTTACTGGAGGTCAGCAAGGTGGATCTTTTCTGAAGCTGACCTTTATTGATAACTAGCAAACTGGATCCATAACTCTGAGACCAGATTAGCTTAGAGGCTTCCTTTAACTATTTTTTTCTAATGAGAACATTGAACTCTCTTTGTATCCCAGAGCTTTCTTCCAACTCCAAAATTCCCCCCCATCCAGATTCCAGATTCATTTCTACTGTCAGAACTCAGTTTAGAATTTTAAGATGGTTGTTTTCAACTTCATTCTCAATGTTCCCTCAATTCTAGCCTTATTTTTATTCTTAGACCAAAGGATCTCATCCTGATCACTTCTGACAGTATTGGAGAGTAAATGATTTGACATCTTCAGGGGCAGTGGGAATGATCCAAACCTCCAATTGAAACATTCTGATATAATTTCACTTCAGCTAGCTAAAAGTAATTGAGCTTTCTTCATGGCGCTATAACCTAGAATAAAGATTCCAATATCTTGCACACAAAGAGAATTATAATTACTTGTGAAATGAATGAATTCTGCTGAGAACATCAAATGAGAAGACTTTTTTCAGTTAAAGTACATTCATTATTTTCCCTGGTTGGATGTAACTGTGTGGACAGCATGCTCCCAATTTTCCCTTTTTCTTCTGAGAAATCTCACTGCAGTGCATGGTCTCTTAAAAAAATTTCTTAGTGATGGAAGGCAACAAAGTCTTTCAAAGGCATATGGCTGGATTTGAATTTCTTGTTTTATTCCAGCAAAAATTTCTGCTTCCTCCTCTTTCTCTTCCCTTTATTTGAGCTCTAGCTTACTTTCCCAATCCTAAAAGTTTTTTTAAAAAATCATCATCCACATGGTTTTATAAAGCAACTTACAAGAAATGATTTCTGGGATTATTTTGTGACCCAATAGGAATTCCGATGTATTTCAGGAGATACAAATGCTCCATGTTCACAGAACGGTTTGTGAGTGTAGAATGTATTGCGTTGGAACTAGTTTCCCAGGGTATTATCCCTTTTGGGGGAAAGATGAAGACTGGTTCAATTAAGAGGCAGCCTCCTTTAGCTGAGTTTATACAGAGAAATGCTCTAAGTCTTGACAAACTAAAATAAAGTTTCAGGTAAAGCAGGTACTCAGGGGATCTTTCACTCACCACGTTGGAAGACAGGAGGAATAAGAAAAAGAGAAGAAAGAGATGGAGGAGTCTCTGTGTTACCACAGACACATGGCTGTTTTTGGGTTCCCATAGACAGTTTGCCTGGATGCATTGATTATCAATCACCATGTCCAGAATCCTGTTGGGGAGTTACAAATATGTAAGCACCATTATTACATGGCTACATAGTATCTCCAACTTCACCTAATCCCCACTTTCCAGACAGAAGATGCTGTGATTGATGGGTGTCTGTTTCCTTGTCGATCAAGAAGCAGCTGGCCAACAATTCCACTCCCTCCTGTGAGCAATCTCCAGTGCAGCAGGCAGAATGATGACCTTTGTTGCAATTCCCCCTCATGCTGGAGATTGCTCGCATGAGGGGGTGGCTGGGACCATCAGCCAGCTACTTCGCAATTGACAGAGGAACAGACCTCCATAGATGGTAATGACTGTTGCCTGATAAATGGGAATTGGGGGACTCACGTGGTCCCTATGTATCCCCTAAACTGGAACTACATAGTGATTGTGAATATGAAACTGTCATGAGCGTGTAACTCTGGGTTATAGCTTCATAACTGCCCAACAAGATTCTGGTTTATTTTATAATCTATAGGTGAGCAAACAGGGCAAGGTTGAAAGACAACAGCCCTTTCCGCACATGGATGTTACAACGGACCAAGGCATCCTGGCACAGAGGTCGTCCGCACCTTGGATCAGACTGGATGTGGACTATTTAACCTAGTTCCACACCTTAGTCTGATCCAAACCAACCTCAAGTGGTCCTCCAGCGCACTAAGTAAACACCGGAAAAATCCCAGCTTTCAATTTTCTGGAACATGCCATTGCATTCCTGTTTACCTGTGCAGATGTGCAGGCTCACACCAAATGCAAGCCTGTGATCAGCGGAGGGCAGGCTGTGGGCGTGGCCAGCGTTAGTGGTTGGTCCACATCCACGAAGCCGCCATTTTCAGCTGGAAGCCACAGGAAGCCGCTGTTTTTAGCCGGAGCAGTGCGGATCTAATGACCATGCACTGCTCCGGTTCAACCTGGACTAATGGAGGAGCCCTGCGGAAGGGCTCAAGGGAAAGTCTGCATTACTTCAGACCCAAGAAGAACCGGTAAGTAATGCCACAGAACGATTCACTCGCCTCGTGAGGAAGGGCCAACATGAAACACAGGCATTCAAAACAACCCTGCATTGTCTAAAGCTCCCATAGCTTTAATAGCAAATGGTAGAAGGGGTGTGAAGAGTGTATCTGATTGGAGCAGTATTTTCCAACACAATGAAAGGTGCTGCTGAAAATGTTAAACATTTTAAATTTCTCTACATGCCCTAGTTCATACTGTAACCTTTACCCAATGTTTAAATATTTTTTCTTTGCCTAATCTTTCCTTCTCAATTGCATGGTGTCCATCTGTTCCTCTTGCAATTAGATCTGCTGTCCTTTACCTTTCAGTCACTACACTGACCACAGATTCACCCACTCCAAGGTCTGGAGGTTACTCCTGACCAGAGGAGACCCACTGAAAAAAACTGAACTACCACACGTGCTGCCTGGGTACTACTTATAATTTCTGTGATTCTAATATGACTTGGAGTTAAACCTCAATCTTGGAAATGCTTCACCTTTGTGAAGATTTGCCATCATGAAATGGATGTGCATGTGCTTGATTACAGATATGCAACCAGTCATGCAATGATGTGACCCAGAATAAGAGCTGGGTAGCACGACCACCATAATTCTGCTGGTAGAACTTTAATGTTTGATCCCTCTCTATAGGCTTCACCTTATCTGACAGGTTAGGGACCAGAGCACTGTCAAAAAGTGGAAATGGTTGAAAAGCAGAACCCACCTACTGGAGGGAACATGAAGAACTTATGGAGGCTTGCTTGGAACCGACCATGTACATGTGCTGCTTGTAAAGTCTCTCAGGTGTTTTGGCACCTGTTCTACCCCTCTGAGCTTGCTTTGCAAGCCATGCATGTGTGGTCCCAAGTGAGCCTCCATGGGAAGAAGAACTGATGGAAACTCACTGTTTTGATTCTTGTAATACAGACAAGTTCCATTAATTTGACCAGTGCAATCAATGTAATCTTGCCTTTTGTGGGGCATAATGGGCATCAAAAGGAGGGGGCTTCCTGTACTAGATTTCAGCCTGTGCAATCTGTTGCCACCCCATTGTGTTCAATTTGAACTCGTGTGGTTTTAGGAGCACTTCTGTCCCCAAAAATCTTACCTTCCCATTGCAGCTTTGAAATTTACACTGAAGGCCTAACTCAAGACTGCATTACTGGTATTCATCAAACTATATAAACCGTGCTAAGTAGCCATACAGGAGCCTGCTAATCTTCTCTGCCTGAAGGGTGTGAAAGCTATTACCACTTTTTTTTTTTGTCTTCGTTGGGTTAAAAGAAACAGAATTATACACTAAAAGCAGCCAGTGTGTGTATATGTATGGATGTGTATGTATACGTATATGTATGGTGTCATCTCTGGAGCCAAACTGGGAAGGTTGGGAAGGGTTGCAGTTGGTTCTGAGGGACAGGCCAAAGCAAGAGGAACTAGGGCCAAGGAAAAGTTGTGTAGGCTGGGGATGAGGCAGGGAAACCTGGAAAGAGGAGTAGCAGCAGCAGCAGCTACCACCTTCCAAAGCTTACTTGCTTGCCTGCTGTCCTCATTTGGTGCTGAGCACATGAGTAGAATGAACCAAATTTATTTTGTGAGGAAACTCCCTGAGGGTATTTTGCTCGGGACTCCCCAAATGCCTATCTCTTTCCCTTATACATATTCTCGTTGGGGTTATACATGGTGGGTAGATTTTGTGGTTTAAACAAATGTTGTGTAGGCTGTGTGACATCAGGCAAATTCAACCAATTTAAATCAATGTGCTGTTAATGGACATCTTGAGGGAGCAGGGTTCTTCAAGAAGTGAGCTGTTTACCCTGTCTGTCGTTTCACCAAACTCCTTCATCCATCTGTTCATTTCCCCTAGCTCCTCAAAAGAATTATAACTGATCCTTCCTCACTGATGTCATATCCATTCATTTCCCTGAACAATCATCCTATACTCGAGCTCAAAAGCTCCCAAGGTATTATGCTGCATTTCTAGGAAAGGTTTGGGGCAGCTTTTGGTCCTCTAGGGCCATTTCCGCACTAGACTGTTAACGGCGCTATGATTCCACTTTCAACATCCTATGGATCCACTCAGCCATGGAAACCCATGGGGTGACCTTGAGCTAGTCACACTCTCTCAGCCTCAGGGGAAAGCAAGGACATACCTCTTCTGAACAAACTCTGCCAAGAAAACCCCATGATGGGTTCTCCTTAGGGTTGCAGTAAGTCAGAAGTGACTCAAAGGCACACAACAACATAGGCAGAACTTGGAAAAGTTACCTTTTTAAACTACAAGTGCCAGAAGCATTGAGGCTCACTGATCATGCTGACTAGAGGATCCTGGCAGCTCTTATTCTAAAATAATAGTTTTTCCATGCTCCGCACTTATTAGCTGTTCTTCTGGAATGTCCAGCTCTCTTTTGATCCTTTTCCACAAGCACAGTTAGAAAGAAAACTGTGCCTGTCCTTTCATAAGCCTTCATTCTTCCTTTTTCCTCCTTTCCTTCTGAAGGCACACCGAATGATTGCCATTTTAGCTTCCTTGCTTTATCATTTAATTCCTTTATTACAACTCTATAAAGTGCCCACGTACTATTGTGATTCATGAACTGCATGCATTTAAAATGTTACCCAGGAATGGAATGCAAGTTCTTCTTCCAAGTAACTTACAATGCAAAATTTGCTTTTCAGTTTGCTCAGACATCCCTGTCTGGTCTCTCTGAGAGCCATTTGTATGTATTCAGTACCTCTGAGACGTCTCCTGAATAATTGCCAATATTCTAGATTGCTAATGGCAGCTCCCTGTCTTCAGCATCTTTCCTTTTATAATTAATATTTGCTTAAACATTTCCCCTAGCTCATTGATATTGATTGCAGAGATCAAAGAACTTCCCAATCTTGTATGATCTTTATTTATTTTTAAATAAATTGCTCCTCCTCAGGAGTTTGTTAATGCACTGTGTCTCAAATTCTGACTTATAAGGGAGATATGCAAATGAACTATTTTAGTGTTGTGGGACAGTAAATGGAATGGAATAGATTTTCATTTCAAAGCCCCAAGGAACTGGTTTTTTTTCACATCTTGCATAGACAGAGAAAATCTATGAAAGAGAAACTTTTCATAGTGTTGCAATTATCTTTCTTATCACTCGCCTTTGCAAGAGGAAAATGTTGCCTCTGTGTTAAAAGACCAAATTCTGTGCCCTGGTAAAATGTGTGCAGGGGATTTTATAAGGTCATATGGCATATAAGGTGACTGCCTCAGGCAGCTGATTTTGGGTGATGTGAAAGCATAGCAAAAGTGTTAATTATTTAAAATGTTATTTTACTTTTATGGTCAGGAAAAGATGCTTGTAATTTTTTTCTGCCTCAGGTGTCAAAATCACTTGGACAGCCTTGGATTGCTGTGAGGAAAGGTATTTTGCTGTATCGCTCATGCAGCAAAATACCTTGAGCTGCCCTTGTGAAATGAAGAGCATGGAAGATGGCTTGTGTGTGTGTGTCTGTATGTACTTTCAAGTAGCCTGCTGACTTATGGCATCCCCATGAATTTCATAGGGCTTTCTAATGAACCAATGTCCACTTGTTAGTCCGAGCTGTACTAGACCCATTGAATCAAGGAGACTTAACTTATTGTGTCCTATTCATTTAAAGAGCCTACCTCAACTGAGACTAAGGGCCTTTCCACCCTACACTGTTATACTGCTATTATTCCACTTTCAACTTCCTGTGGAATTCTGGGGTTTGTAGTTTACTGGGGCCAAAGAGGTATCTGGCTGAAGCCCCCCCCCCAACTGCAAACCCCAGGATTCCACAGGATGTTGAAAATGGAATAATAGCACCATTACAGCATAGTATGGAAAGGCCCTAAGAATGGAGAATAGCATTTCTAGACGTCTCCAGGGTACATAAGTCTCCTTTTTAAAAAGCCTTCTGTGCCTTGTTCTATCTAAAAGCAGTACTTTGGGGAAACTGCCTAAAGGGCCCAGATAGTGGAAGTAGCCCACAAGGACCAGAAGATGGCAGAAATTATGGAGTTCAACCTCTGGAGCCCTCATAGTTGCCAACGCCTGCTTTACAGTTGCCCTGAGATGGCTTGATAAAGCTTCTGCTGCCCTCAAAGCACAATGGTAGTTTTTCAGCCCTGCAGTGAGCTCTGAAAAAGATATTCTGCAAGTAGTTATTTTAGGCAAATACTTCTATTTCTTTTGTTATATTTTTCTTTCCTCCAAGGAAGATGATTGTAGGCCACCTTGAATCCCACGCTGGAGGAAAGGCAAGATACAAATTAATAAAAGGAAAGGAAAGGAAAGGAAAGGAAAGGAAAGGAAAGGAAAGGAAAGGAAAGGAAAGGAATCAAACACAGTTCTTCCTCTTCAGTTTTATCTTCACATAAATCTGCAGAGTGTGTCAGGTTGAAAAAGAATCGTTCATCTGGGATCATCCAATAAGCTTCAGGGTTGAAAGTGGATTTGGGTTTGGCTCTCAGTGTTGGAAAAAGCTGTATACACCTTTGACATTAATCAGTGAGAGAAATAAAATATATTTTAGTTTCTGCAGTATTATTAACATATATGTATTAGCTTATAAGTTTAACACATTTTAGCCTACCATTTTGTTCTGGTAAAGGGTTAACATGCTTTTTAAATAAACAGATTTTTAGAACTGGCAGCTGAGCAGAGAGATGACCTCCCAGGGCCTTGAATCTCCAGGTGCGAAGAACCAGACAGATAAAGATGAGGTCTCCCATCTTGGGAGGCACCCGCAAGTCTGAAGGACAAGGCTGTAAGGAGTAAAAACCAAGTTGATAATAGAAAGTTGGCATTGTTTAGTAAAGGGGCAGCTGTAACTTTTGGGTCCTGTCCAAGGGGAGGGAAACCTGGTTCCAGCAGGGGGATAAAATGTGAGCTATTCCATGGTGGGGTGTCCTTCTCTCTCGGGAGGCACCTGGCTCTGCAGAGGCGTATTTATTCTTAAATAAACATTTGATGCTTCAGCCAACCCTGTGTTAAATTGTTTTATGAATCTTATCAGCCATTTCTTACATGGGGCCTAGCCTATTAGATATGCAACAACGCTCACTGTTTAAAGAGTCAAATATGTCTTCTCTAAGCAGCAGTGACATGGTAAATGAGTGTTTGAGTGACCTAAAATTTCCTCATATCTTATCCACATTTCCTAACCCCTCTTAGGCTAATATTGTTAGGCATCACTCCACAGCTTCTCTCCAACTCCTTTTTGCACTTTCATTGCCCCCAAAGTAAAACTAGCTTAGTCATCTCCCTATTCTATAGCCTAGCACTCTTAAGAGAGTGTTCTACCTCTACTGGAATTCCTATAATAAAAACTTAGCTTATTTCCTACAGCCATTGGTGTCAATTCTCCTTAATCCTAGGCCCTTTCCACACCATATTGTGATCATGCAATGTCTTGGCATCATCCTGGCAGTGCCATTGTTGGGATGGGAGTGGGACTCGAACACTCTTCTCAACACCTGGCCGGTTGCCAGTGGATAGATAGTGTTCAGGACATGCTCCTTCCTTCTGCAGTGCAGCCGGCCTCTTCCTGCACTGCACTAAGGAAGAAAGCATTTGAAAATGCTTCCACCCTTCCAGCAAGGCCACAGCCAATGTGATCATTGCATGAAGCTATGCCATTGTCAGATTTTTTCTAGTAATAGTATACGGTGCAATAACAACAGCTGGAGACACAACAGAAGCAGGACTGCAACAACGTTGTCGGATGGCACACATCGTGGACCAGCAGCAATGCGTCCCCCTGCCAGGATGGCACCATCGTGTGGAAAGGCTCATAGCTGCTAGTTGCTGCATGCATGCACTGTCTACCACAGTAAATACATTTTGCTCTTCACGCAAATGACAAGATGGCATGCCTCCCATTTGCTCTATAGGAACTGATCAAGCTGGCAGCTACATTTAATTTTAGCATATGTGACTGCACAGTGTCTTCCACCTCAGCTCATTTTCCTGTTCTTTGACATTTTTACTCCCTATAAAGGCCACAATAATGAACTCCTGGGGGAAATTCTGTGTTGGAGATGGGTTGTGAACCAAAAGGAGAATGTCTTAGATGTGGATATACTGGAAGCATCTCTAACAAATAAAATGCAAGGGAGATGACTAGATTTGAAAACAAACCTTGGAGAAGCATTTCTGTAAGGATTGTAGGATGCTGTGGATGCTCTGTGGTTGTTTCAATGAAGTGTCAGGACTCAAAATGTGTGCATTTGTACATGGTTGCTTTGAATTCAGTGAAGTGGTGAATCCTCTTCAGGTTTCAGTCCAAGCTCTGAATGAGATATCAAAGATTATCAAAGATGAACTTATTTTGGAATCACCAACTGCCACTGTGTGTGCATTGGTAGAAGAAAGGTTGATGAGACAAACCCAAGTGTTCACTCTCTGATCCCATTACAAACTGAGTCCAAACACCACAGAACTTCAGGCCTGGTATGTTGTGGCCTTGGTTTAGCACCATCACCCGTCTTTCTCCTTCTTCACTGAGCCATTCCTGGTAGCGACTACAATTGCAACTGGAGAGCTCACATCAAATTGAGTTGGTGATAGAATGGGTCTTGTCCCATCACTAGTTGTCCTAAAGTTCCCTTTTTAAAGTATTGGTATAGAATAAGGGTTCATCATGTCCACCACTTTAACTTATTTTTAGGAATTCTACACATAAAGCCAGACAGCCACAAATACCACAGGGCATTTAGACTCCTCCATTGTCTGGCTAGATCTTTGCCTGTCTTGCCATATTGGAAACAAACCAGTGTTTTTCTAACCATTCCAGATCATCCTTGTTTGTATCAGCAAGTTATACACTATCCATTACCAGCAATTTCACCTTGTGCTCTGTCTGCTCCTGTGGTAATTATAGTTTGTTTGACAATGTAATGCAAATGCTTCAGAAAGTCTCACCTCATCATTCTGACCTGAGACACTACTTCACTGGAGGTATAATGTAGCCTCCCAAAAGTTGTTGAGGGATCATTAAGCAAACATTCTGTACAGCCCAGAAACACTTGCTTTCAGCAGTTTCACCATCTCCCACAACCAAAATGGGATGTCATCCATACATTAGACAAACTGAGTTACAGTCAGCCTTTGATCCATGCCCATCCTTTTCCATTATTGCTTATTATATTTGGTTTCTTTCTTTTCCTTGTCCTATGGCCATCCTATGACTGGCACTTTCATTAGCTTGTGAATTCTCCAAACAAGTGGTTCAGAATAGGTGTCTGCCAGTGATGTATGTAAATCTTTTACTCCAACTGCCTTTTCGCATGCTTTTTTTTTTTTTTTTGCGTGAGCGCCCCTTGAGTGTCGCGTGAGTGGGAGCTTCGCTCCGTATGACGCACTCCCACTCACGCGATGCTCACGAGGCTGAAGCGGGGCAAGCAAGCATTTTTTTATTTTTGGCTGTAAGCCAAAAATACTGCGTGCTCGCACAATGTTCGCGGCGCCCTCGCTCATTTACCTGTGTGCGGTGCTTCGGCGAGCCGGGGCGGTCACGCTTCCTTCCCCCAGCGCAGCCTACAGCTCCCAGACTGCGCTGCAGAAGGAAGAGGCGGGGCATGAGTGTGACGGTCGTGCTATGAGGAAGCCGATGCGGGAGGCAAGAAGGGCTGTTGTGAGTGGCTCGTGCGAGTGCCGCTCCCCACTGCTGCAACGAGGTAAGGTGCAAAAAGAGTTAAAGTCTCAAGTCAAGTCTCAAGTCCCTGAAGATGCTTTCTTCAGGGGCTCAAGTCAAGTCTCAAGTCTGGTCTGGAAGCCAACTTTATACCCCAACCAAAATTCCAGAATTGTTGCATAGAGAGAAATAAATTCGGTTTTAACAATTTAAGCAACTTTCCACATTTGCAATTTTGCCATCTTCAGCTTCAGAAGTGGGGAATAGGATCCTGTCTTACTCCTCATTACTGATGATTCAAAAGATATAGAAGGAAGGATCCTTCCTTCTCAGGCCTGTTGCCTAACACATTTGCTGTTCCCTTCTGAGAAATGTACCCTGCACTCTGGGGGTGAGTCTTTTCTTTTGCTCTTAGGAAACATTTTAGAAGGCTCCTCCAATATGCAGCAGGGACAGGCTGTTGAGCAGACCTCAAGCCTGCCTCAAGTTCATTGCCTAATCTGTTTGCTGTTCCCCTCTGAGGCCCTTTCCACACCTTACCTTCTTCCAGCGCTGGGGTGTGGGGATTGCCTGAGCAGCCTCCGGTGAGAGGCTGTTGCATCCGGGTCCTTCAGTTCTGCACAAGCTGCCTGCTTGCATGAGAGTCCCACCTCTTCCTTCTGCAGCACAGCCTGGGAGTTTCCCAGGCTGTGCTGGGGCAGGATGCATGGCTGGTGCGGCTCTGAAAGCTCTGCACATCAGGTAAGTGCATGTGGGACCCTCGAGCAATGCGTGATGGTGCACCATTTTTGACTTCCAGCCAAAAATGAAAAGGTGCACGATCAGTGCCTGCTGGCCCCTGGAGCATTGCACGATTGTGAGTGCATTGTGCAGATCACTCCTCACAATCATGCAACACTCCAGGCGCCCTTTCGCATGGAAAATGCCATGCGGAAAGGGCCTGAGAAATGCACTCACTCTTTGGGCTTGAGACAGATTGTCATGTGTCTAGTAGGCAAAAAGACTGGGAGGTATTGTTCAAAGTTGTAAGGTTTCTGGATGAATGCATTATGTTAGTGAACCAAGGGCATCAAGCCAGGCATTAAAAATATACAAGTCCCAAGTCAAGTTGAGTCAATGCATCGTTTATGGCCGAGTAGAGTCTCAGGCCCTTTTCGCACGCAGTTTCTTTTGCGAGAGGGCCCCTTGAGTCTGTACGACACACTCCCATTTATGCGACGCTGATGAGCCTAAAGCAGGCCGCGCACAGATTTTTTTATTTTCAGCTCTAAGCTGAAAATACTGCACGGTCGCGCAATGCTCCCGGGGCCCTCATGCACTTACCTGCCCTGTGGTGCGTCGGGCGAGCTGGGTCGGTCGCGTTTCTTCCCCCAGCGCAGCCTACAGCTCCCAGACTGCACTGCGGAAGGAAGGGGCAGGAAGTTCACGCGACGGCCGTGCAACCGGCAACCCAGCTGTGGGAGAATGGAGGAGTGATGTGAGTGCCTCGCGCAAGAGGCTGCTTGCTTGAATAGCACCCCCCACCTCCGCGAGCAGGTAACGTGTGGAATGGGCCTAAGTTGAGTCACTGAAGTGACTTAAGTCGGACTTGAGTCCGAGTTTATCGACTCGAGTCTACATCACTGGTCTCTGCATATAGTTGACTTTATGTTCAAGACCAGCTAAAACCAATCCATGTTCACTGGACTTTTGCTTCAGATCTACTATGTCATTCACCATCAACAAAGGGAGAATTGCTGAGATATGTCTGCTACAATATCATTTCCAGTAAGTCATTGCTCTCTCACCCACACATTCACCCAGCTAGGGCTGGAGATTGAGTTACCTGTATACTGTAATTTCAGAGATGGGATGAAGTTGGCATGGGAAGTAACCCCTTTACCAATCACATCTGCATCACCAAGTTGCCAAATTAACATGAAAGCACCAGAAGATCAATCATTGTTAATAGTAGTTTTTTTGCTACTTCAGTTAATGTAGATAATAGGTCATATAAAACAAACATGGTAGATATTTGGCCCTTGTTTTTTGTATATCATGGGTAATGTTCTAGAATCTTGTGACACCATACTCCTCAGGTACTTTTTACCCATAGCAATCCCAACTTTGTGTATACAGAGGTCATGTTGCCCATGTGGTCTTGCACTTACCAGCTTATCTTAAAAGTGAGACATTTTTTAATGGGCACTAGGCCAAAAAGTAGGATACTTATTGCTGGTGGGTTCCTCAATTTCTAAGGGACCTCAGAGGTACAAATGTGGGCAATCTCATCCGCCACATGAGGTGACAGCATGAATAGCTCTCCAGGTAGCATTCATAAAAATGGCATAAAATGCAAGCAGCCACAACTTTATCTCACCGTTCCACACAGACATAATCTGGCAGGCCATGTCAAATATTTCCAAAGACCATGGGCTGTTAGAAAGAAGATCATCAATATATATATATGTGTGTGTGTATGTATGTGTGTGTGTGTGTGTGTGTGTGTGTGTGTATATATATATATATATATATAGTATATAGTATATATAGCTATATTGGGTTATAGAAAACTATATGAAAATGGAAAACAAATAGTGTAATATATAATCAGGTCAAAAGTGGTGGGGAAGTTAAGGAGAAGATACACAGAGTTAGAATAAAAGTTCTACAGAATTTCAGAAAGAAAGACTCTATTTATTTACATATTTATTCTATAACTACTATAATGAATAACAGAATTTAGGATGTTCATGAAAAAGTAAATTTAATAGCAATAAGATCAGGTGGAAAATGTACATATCAGATACCTAGGACATTGAATACTGTATGTAAATTCTTGTATAAAAGGGGAAATATTTGTACAATTAATAAAAATATATGAAAAAGAAGAAAGAAAGAAGATCCTCAACAAAACACCATGTCATGTTTTTGGTAGACTATCTACTAAAAATTGAGGCCTCTGTTTATAGAACCCTGTTTAGTGCATGTTCTTCTCTACTCTCCAAGTCCTGGAGTTCTAGGTATGTGTGTGCTTGAAGGAATACATCAGGAAGACTTGGAGAAATGAAGTCAAGCCTCTTATATTAATACAATCATGTTAAGACTCTTTTTCCTGATTTCTTTTCAGAAGGTGGAAATCCAAGAAGTGTTGCATTTGTGTTTAATCTACATTTTAATTTGTTCTTTAGATACTAAATCACAATCCATTGATATACTAGTGAATAAGATTCTAACATATCTAAACAGAGTCTCAGTAGATTGTGGAGACTAGATTTGAACCTTATCCAATTCTGACCTGCTTTTGTGCAAACTCCCTTCTATATGCACTTATCTTGTATTTGACTTTCTTTTGTCACAGACCCACCATATACTAGGAAAATATTCAATAGGCTTCCCAACCCAAGGAAGGTAGTAGATGGTATGCAAGATTGCCAAGTCTGAGGGGACCAGATGAAGTTATGAGGAACTTGTGTATTTCTCCAGATTCCCAAGCAGGGAAGACACATTTCAAAGTGAATAGGACTGGAGGAGAAATTTAATTTTTTGTATGTCAGATTGTTTTAAAACCACATCTCAATTCATCCTCATGTCTTTTGGGCTTTCTGTCTCAGCACAAAGCTGTTAGTAGGTAGGGGGACAAATCCAAGGCCCTTTTCGCATGCTTTTTTTTGCGCGAGCACCCCTTGAGCATCGCACGAATGGGAGCATCGCTCTGTATGACGCACTCCCACTCGTGCGACACTCATGAGGCTAAAGCGGGGCGAGCATGCATTTTTTGATTTTCGACTTTAAGCCGAAAATACTGCGCGCTCGTGCAATGCTTGCAGTGCCCTCGCGCACTTACCTGTGTGTGGTGCTTTGGCGAGCAGGGGCGGTCGCGCTTCCTTCCCCCCGCGCAGCCTACAGCTCCCAGACTGCGCTGCAGAAGGAAGGGGCGGGGCGCGAGTGCAACGGCCGCACTAGAGGAAGCCGATGCGGGAGACAAGGAGGGCTGTTGTGAGCAGCTCGTGCAAGTGGCTGCTCGCGCGAGCGCCGCTCCCCACTGCCGCGACGAGGTAAGGTGTGTAAAGGGCTCAAGAGAAGTGAAGCAGGACTGGGAAGAGAAGAAGGAGACTGGTAGGTATATTCACTTGGGTCCATCTTATGCCATTTGGAACAGGGTAGGAAATGGTACATCAGCATCACAGCTTTCAAGTCTTTTCTTTGTACAGCCCTGATAGCAGTGGTGCAGGGCCTGAAAATACTCCATCAGGGCTGTTGTGAGCCTTTCACAATCCTTTGCAGACAGAAGACCCTGGAAGAACTCACCAGGTATCATGTGTGCTACAGGCCTTGGAGGCTGGTGTCTCCCATGGAAGTGAGGGAGATGAATATACTTTGGGGTTTTAGGCTAAACTTTAAGAGAGTGATCCAAATGGCTGATTATGTTTTGCTCCAGCACCTACTGTGTTTATTTTAAAGTTTGGACTAAAACCTGGGACTGATTAATTGCCATCCAGATATCAGCAACTGCAGGTACAGTCATGAAGGCTGTGAAACCTAGCAGGAATGATGGCAACTGGGGCAGCTAATGGTTGCATTCTGCTGCCTTTCTGGCTGCTGCATATTGTTTAATATTTTACTCCTGGGTTTTGTTATTTGAGCCTTCAAGTCATTTCCAACTTATAGCAACCCTAAGATTAGCAAATCATGAGGTTTCCTTGCAAGATTTGTTCAGAAGGTGTTTGCCTTTACTTTCCTCTGAAACTTGGACAGTGTGACTTGCCCAAGGTCACCCAGTGGGTTTCCCATGGTCGAGCAGGAATTTTAACTCTGGTCTCCAGTGTCATGTGTCATTCGTCATGTGAAAGGGCCTCTGGAGCGTTGCACAATTGCAAGGAGCGGTCAACATGACATCCTCGCAATTGCGCAATGCTGCCGGGGCCGGCAGGCGCCAATCACTCACTATTTCATTTTTGACTTGTAGCTGAAAATGGTGCGCAATCGCACATTGCTCCAGGCCCCGCATGCACTTACTGTGCATGCAGAGCCTCTGGAGCCACGGCACTTGCGCTTCCTGCCCCAGTCCATCCTGGGAAAATCCCAGGCTGTGCTGCGGAAGGAAGAGGAGGAACCCTCATGCTGCCTGCTCACCACCAGGCTGTGGAGGCGAAGCAGCGGGGACATGAGAGCCTCTTGTAAGAGGCTGTTTGTGCGATCCCTGTGCCCCAGCACCGCGAAAAGGTAAGGTGCGGAAAGGGCCATAGTCCAATGCTCAAATAACTACACCATGCTGTCTTTCTTTCCTGGGTCTGGTGTGCCCCATTACATTAGTTTGGTCTTCGTAAATTCTGGGCCATTTAGCTAGATGGACTTTATCTTTGTTTCCATTTTCAACTGTTCCCAAAACAGTTTTGGCCTATTTATCACCCAGTCCCTGCCCGATCTCTTTCACACCAGATGGCCCACCCCATGACATCACAAGGGCCCTTTTCACATGGCATTTTCCATGCGAAAGGGCTCCTGGAGCATCGCACAATTGTGAGGAGTGATCTGCACGATGCACTCACAATCGCGCAACGCTCCAGGGTAGGGCAGGTGCTGCTCACGCCCTTTTTCATTTTCAGCTTTTCAGCCAAAAATGGTGCATGATCGTGCATTGCTCCAAGGCCCCACACACATTTGCTGTGCATGCGGAGCCTCTGGAGCTGCGGCGGTCGTGCTTCCTGCCCCGTGCATCCTGGGAAAGTCCCAGGCTGCGCTGTGGAAGGAAGAGGCGGGGCTCTTGCACTGCCTGCTCAGGAGCAGGCAGCTCTTGTGGAACTGAAGCAGTGGGACGCAAGAGCCTCTCGCTGGAGGCTGCTTGCGCGATCCCCACACCCCAGCTCTGCAAAAAGCTAAGCTGCGGAAAGGGCCAACGACTTGTCCCCAGTCTAAAGTTTCAGCTCTGAAATCTGAGGGAATGCAATGCTGCTGATCTGGCAACCCTGTATGGTTGAGGGAGATGAAGCTGAGCTGCCTGTGAATTTTCTGCTGCATTCAAACAGACCTTGAGTACTTAAATAATACCATTTCCATTGACCTTCTCTAGATTTCAATTCTCAGATTCTTTAGATACTTTCAATTTTTTCCCCCTGAGAATCTGGCTATGTGACAAAGTAATTTTGCCTCAAACTGACAATTTAACATATGAAAGCAAATCAAATCACATCACAGTAGAAGTCAAATGCTAGTTTTGTCCTCTCCTTCAAGTTGAAGGAAAAAGCTCAGTGAAAGAAAAATAGTGCCACAGCAAGAAACAAAGACAGCTTTATTGTTGTAATTTCATTTATACACAAGGGTATGCTTGAAAGGAATATAAGCTCTAAATAGCTTATGTGGAGGTGGGCATTCAGAATGGATAAGGTGTGTATTTTCCAACTATATTTCCAAGAAATTTGCTAGCCCTCTTTTAGATTGGGTTGTTACTTCTTTTTGAGAAAAAATTATTTAGTCACTGTTCATTTGCATAAAATGATCCATTCTGAATATACAAAGGACTTCAATTTTTCTCTTACATAACCTTCCCCTTAGCTTTAAAAGTGTTCCCGTGTTCATATTTTTTTCTCTCCCAGAAATGCCACAAAACAATCATACTTGCACTATGGAAAAGATGAGGTAGTAGTTTCAGTAGGGTCTTCAAAGTTCTTTTAAATAAAAATTTCTATGACCCTGGTATTTATTTTTCCCTTTCCATTGATTTTTGGACAGTTTTAATAATTCTGTATGCTCCAAGGAAAACTTAGGATTTAGGGGATGAAAAAAAAAAGAAGAGAGAGATTGGATTTTAATAATGGGGCCAAGTAACATAGGTGTGTTCAAAACATGTTTGCCGCAGGGTCAAGTGATAACTTGCAAGTGTGAGCAAAACAACACAGGTTACTATGGGTAGAACTGACATTGGAAACTAAAGCAAACATACTGACTGTATCCAGACTTAAGATTCAGCAGAAAAGAAGGAGGCTGGGCTTTATAGATAGAGAAAATTTTTATTACTTTCAAAAAAGTCTAATGAATTTCGGCCTGTTATGAATTACTTGGCCTTCTTCAGGGGCTGTATTAAAAACAAATGCAGTATTATCAATATTATATAAAAAGACAACACACATATATAAAAACTGTTAATTTCAGACCATTATACATATAACAAATCTAATACATGCCACAAATCCAACAGAAATTTCTGGAGTTGCTGCCACTCTCTGCTTAAGAACCGGATTGATATGCAATAAGAGGGACCAACTACACATTTATTTATTTTTTTTGTTATTTATACAGTTCCTCAGGTAGATGGAACCATGGATTAGTCTAGAGAAAGTGGTGTAACCAATTACAAGGACATCTGATGTAATCTGGTTACAAGACTGCCTGGTATAGAATTTTTTTTTGTTATGTATGGTGGAAAGGTTTTATAATAATGAATAAAGGTCCAGATCCTCATTAAGATCCCTTGGAGATAAAAAGTTTCAAAATTCATTCCACTTCTTCTTTCCTAAGAATTTTTTTGTTTTTACCTGACAATTTTTGCAGCGTCCAAAAGCTAAAAACAGATACAGAGTGTTGCATTTCAACAAAATGGCTGACCAAAGAAGCCCCTGTGAAGTACATTATGGTCCTTTCCACAGGGCTTCATCGTCCTGCATTGGGAATGGGAGAAATGTTACCCTGTTCTCTGGGGGGTCTCTGGAGGGGCGCCCAAATAACCAAAACACAATAACGCAACTTTGGGGAAAATTAGCTGGAGCACTCACTAAAGCTAGCGAGAGGGAGGGTAACTCAGCAGGGATCTTGCAACCCAGTGTCTACGGGGTCAGGTCAGTCAAGCAATCAGACAGTTTTAAAATAGCAAAAATGATGTTTTTATTGAAAGACAAACAAACAGTAAAGACACCACAGTCACACAGCTAACCAAAGAATTGGAAATGAGGATTTTCAGGGGGAAATGGGTGATACGACACCTGTCTCATAGTCCTGAAGAAGCTTGTAGAATGAGTTCGTGGATATGGAATCTTAGTACGTAAGACTGAGGGGACAGCTCGTCAGACACAGCGGCAGCAAGGCTGGATGGAACTCAGGAGCGATCCAAGCGGTTCGAGGTGGTCTTGGAATCGGGGGGTTTATATAGGGTGAATTGTGCCTGCAGACTATGCCTTACTCGATGAGAACAATGTGAGTTTGGAGCGGGAGAAAGCTTTGGAAAAGGTCAAGTTTTAACATGATCAGCTTAGCGCTGATTCAACAATAGTGTAGCCAGTATGCAAATGCAAGGTGCTTAGTTTAGCTTTGTAAGACTATCGGCACAGAGCCGGGTGCCTTTGTTAGTATCGCACTTATGCAAAAAGGTGTTTGCAGGAGAGGTCCCTGAAGCAACAGACTGGCTCTGTTCTGCTTGCCTAGGTGGAGAATGGAATGTCCAACAATTACCAGACGCGCCTGTTTACGTGCTTGTCCGGAGGCCTCACAAACACATGGAGCGGGGTGGCAGAGGAAGGCCGAATGGTTTGATATCAAAAACCATATTGAGTGCTATCACCGGGTAGGCCTGGGCTGAAGTAACAGAAAGATGGGACCTGGATGATGCTTATGCACAAGTTCGTCTGTGTCTCGTCTTTCTCTTGTCCCCAGGCAGTATGATTGCATTGCAAATCATTGACAGGTTTTACCTTTCCTCTCTTCTGCACTTACCTGAGCTGCGGAGGGTCAGGAGGCTTGATGACCACACTTCCTGCCCCGACACAGCCTGGGACAATGTCCAGCTGCACTGTGGAAGGAAGAGGCATGGCCATTGTGCCTCCTCCATTCCCGCAGGCAGCCAGTGCAGAGGGGAGCGCTTCTGGGATCAGGTAGAGTGCAGAAAGGGCCTATATCTCTGCTGTGTGTGAGGCAAAGGTGAACGTGCTGGTGTCTAAGATCTCAAACAGAGTTTATTTCTGTGTTCCTCATCCTGTTTTTGTGCTCATTTTCTGTGAGGTAGAAAAATGATTTCTATAAATACAGACTGGAAGATGCAATTATAAATAATAAGCTGTTATGACTTTGAGTTTTGTGACAAAGGAAGCGGGTAGGTGGGATCAAGCGAGAAGGCTGTAATTCACTGGCCCTCTTGCGTAATATTGATTGGTTAGCCAGCCATTAAAACAAGGTTTATATTCTAGAGAGAGAGAAAGAGGTTCTCAGACCATTGCTGTGAAACCTTTGCTTTGTGAAGACTTCTTGAGTTGTCTTGGCAGGTTTGGGGAGGCAAAATTCAACCGTGTGAAGGTAAATGTTGTTTTGGTCTTCTATAATGGATTACGATGGCAGCATTCCATCGCTCACTGCCTCACTAACAGTGCAGAGCATGGGAAATTTCCTTGTTTGGACGACTACATCCAGAACCCTCTCAGCCAACATGCCCACTGGCTGTGCTGTTTGTGGGGTTTGGGAGTTTGAATCCAAAACTGTGACTTTTCTAAGGCCTGTCAGGAGAATTGAGAGCAATTGGCATGTGCTGGTATTTGTTCTTCTTCAAACTAGGGATGTGCAGAAATAGTCCTGAGAATTGTTGCGATGTTTGTGTCACAATAAATGTGTCAATTTTTAGGATGCCACAGAAGTTACAGTTGTTTTTTGTGGGTGCAATGGGATAATATGTCTTCCCATCTCACCCCACCCCCAGGATTGCTTCTTGATAAATATTCTAAACTATATCGGTCAAGAAATATTTTTAGCTTCCCTCAACATTTCTTTTTTAACTATATTTTTTAAATTACATTTGAGGAAGTAAAATAGAATAACAAAACAGAACAAACAAAAACATTTTGTACAAGTTAAATTACAAAATATCATCCAATAAGAAAAAGAGTAGAAAAGGAAGGGAAGAAAAGAAAGAAAAGGGAACTCAACATTCTCCAAATGTTTTGCTCAAATAGCAACTACCTTACTTGACTAGAGTTCTGCAGCAGGTCAGCTACAGAAGGTGTTGACTTCATCAAGAATTTCTGTCAGTTTTGGAACATTGCACTGGAGAACTTGTTTTGGGTACAGTGATATTAATATCACTTTTTTAAAAGGCCAGTTTGCTGTGAGTCACAAATTACTTTGCTCTGAAGACCCTAGATTTGTGACAGGTGGAGCTTCTAGTTAAGGAGCTATGGTTTTAAGAGGGGTTCTAGCTCAGTAGATGGGAGACATTGTTGAACATAGAAGGTCCTAGTCTCAGTCCTTGGCATCTCCAAGTAAAACTGGGAAAGATTCTTTTCTGAAACCCTAGAAAACTGGAGCAGTCAGTGTTGACAATACTGGAGTAGATAAACCAGTGATTTGCCTTGGTAGATAAAGCAGTGTCCTAAGTGGGATAACATTTGATAGAAGATGAATATCACCTTGGCCAATGAGGTTATTGTGACAATCACCATTATCTTGGGGACAACAGAATCATTCCATAGAGTTTCAGGTTTATTCTTACCGCAGAATAGTCTTGACCTTCAATTTATGAAGGCAGTAGGATCAGCAAGAACCCAGAAGGTGGTTTTGCTGTTTAGGATCTCTCCACTTTCGAAAGTGGCAGCTGGTGGTTTCTGTGTCTAGGTGGTGGCAAATCCACTCCTGCTTTTACAGGAGCTGTCTAAGGTGCTAAACCTTATCTCCAAAATTGATTCAACAGCTTGGCTGGATTCTTTAAGTTTAGTCCAAAACCCTGGGTAGATGCATTGCCTCACTGACATGGAATGGGTGGTACCATGAGGAGATGAACATTTGTGTCAAAGTGTGGTAAACCAGCCCTGCTGTGCAGACATTGAAGACCTGTCAGGCCATTTCCACACTATACTGTTATAGTGCTATTATTCCACTTTCAACATCCTATGGAATCCTGGGGTTTGCAGTTTAGGGAGGGGAATTTTAGAATTCTCAGCCAGAGAGCTCTTTGGCCTCAGTGCTATAGTACTATTATTCCACTTCCAACATCCTATGGAATTCTGGAATTTGTAGTTTACTGAGGCCAAAGAGCTCTTTGGCTCAGAATTCTAAATGCCCCTCCCTAAACTGCAAACCCCAGGATTCCATAGGATGTTGAAAATGGAATAATAGCTCTGTAACAGTGTCCTGCAGAAATGGCCTCAGTCTTTCGTTCATTGTGTTTTTCCAAATCCTGCCTGCATTCTGGTCTCCTTCTTCCTTCATATGAAGTTTTGAGCATGTGCTTTTGATTCCTGTGTAGAAATTAGTATGTATTATCTGTTTATATTTTTCCCTTGTGTATACATTTTGATATACATTTCCCTCACTGAGAAAGGGCTTGTGCAGTAAGCAGCCATCCCACCCAACAAAAATGAAGCAATCCATGTTTAAGCCTATAAAATTTAGGAATTCACCATATAAAAATATCTAATTTGAATCTCATTTTTCCCATATATTCCCTGGCGGCCTTAGAAATTATTTCTTTTTGTTACCTAAAAATCAACTCTGTCCTGCAACTACAGTCCTGTCCGCACAACTGTAATACAGGGAATACTGATAGTGACTTACTTTACAGGGTTGTTGTGTTAGGGACTATGACTAGACAGTGCATATGAAATACATTGTACACTGTGCAATTGTCAAGCATTGTATAATGCTGATAACATTTCTCTTTAACAGTCTATCTCTGAGAAATAATGGAACTGCAACTAGAAAAACAGAAGCATAATATGGCCTATGTTCTACATCAATATTTTAATTATTACATCTCTGACATCTATTACATCTCTGGCATCCATAGCTCTGGATTTATTGTAATAGCATTTTAAAAAATAAATAGCTGGCTGCATTTCAGTGGAAGGCAATTTGTCCAGACTTTACTTAATCATTAGTATTTCAAAATGGTAGCCCTACAGAAGAGGAAAAATCAGGCAAACCACAACATTTGTCAGTAGAATTATTTGTTTGAATTTATTGTTTGTATTGACCATGCTGCTGTTTCACTGTTCATTATATTTCATTTCAAGGCACTTGACGTTCTCTTCATTGTTTCTAGGCACTTCTCTTCCTCCAGGCGGCATCACAGATATGAAACAATGGATGCTTGTCTCAAGTCTATTAGGAATATGTTCTGCTCTGCCGGTAATCAGTATAATCTTACTTCATATTGCTAACAATCTATGAAGTTAGAAGAAATATTTTTGGTTTTTTCCCCCAGAGACTATAACATGTTATAGGGAGATCTACTGAAGCAAGTAGATTATAGGAAATTGTTTTTTTTAAAGGTGAAAGATTTACACTATCTGAAGAGAAATAGAATATATAGCAAATTGTCTTTTGGTTCTTTCCCAATGCTAAGTATGATAGCTAGAATCCTGCATGGGATTCACATATTTGTAACGATTACAATTCCAGTGCTATAGAGTGAATCCTAATCCAATTCCCTCCATCCCCATTTACTGGGAAGCAATGACTTCAGTTGTTGGTGGATTTTCCTTCTTTTGCCCAGGAAAGAGCTGACTGTCATTTCCAGCTCCTCCTAAAAGTGATTTCTGGTGAGTCAGGGAAATGCAGGACCCCTGTTTCAATCTCCCCTTGCATTGGAGATTGTTTAAATGAGAGGGTGGGATTGTCACCCAGCTATTTCCCAATTAATGGGAAACAGAACCCCGTTGATCACAGTGGCTTCCTGGTAAGTGCTTCCCAGTAAGTTGGAGGCTGAAGGACTTTCATGAGCCATTTCCACATGGGGTTTTTTAATTGGGGCACAGTGTCCTCCAGGGAGGACATCTGCACCTGGGACCGGACTGGGTTGGACCTACTTAACATAGATCCGCAGTCCAGCCCACTCCCGAATGACCCCAGGTGGTTGTCCAGTGTGCTTTTGAAAGACCACTAAAAACAGGTCTTTCAAAAGCATGGAGCGCACCACTGCGAGCCTGCTCCCATATGCAGATTTGCAGGTTCGCATTGGTGTGAGCCTGCGATCTGTTGGGGGTGGGCTTTAGGCTGGCGAGCCTCAGCGGTTGGTTGAGACCCTCAACCAACCGGAAGCCGCCATTTTCATCCCCGGAGCAGTGCAGAGCAGTGGCCACAGACTGCTACGGAGAAGCGTGGACCGGACCAAGGAGCCCAAAAGTCCGGTGAGTAGCGTCACAGGGTGATTCCCTCACCCCGTGCGGAAATGGCCATGGTCCCTTTGCAGTCCCTAAAGAAGGGGCTGTGTAGCAATCATGAATACTAAGCAGTCACAAGTGCATAAGTCTAGGTTACACATTTGTAACTGTCATAGAGGACTCTGGCTGATATTATGAACTTCAGAAGTGTTTCTAAGATCTAGAAATAACACTGAATTTTTATAACAAATGTCCAGTACACATGCAGCCTGCAAGCATGCTGATCTTTTAATCATTTTTTTCCAAAATAATTCCTGTATTATAAAATTGATATGATTCATCAGTGTTGAAAACAACTATGCTGCAGTCAGACTAAACAGGGAAAAGAGATAAGTAAAAAAACTGAAAGGAAACAATTTTAAGTATCCCATATATAATATTAGTATGAAGTCGAAGACTATTCTACAAACTCATTCCAAAAAGTATACTCAATTTATTCAGTGAATTTCAAGTCCCAGGTTCATTCATTTCTTCTTTATTGACACAGTTGAGTTCCTGCATGTCATCCACTGAGTACATCCTTCCATAAATTCCTCTGTGTGAATAAAGATCACTTGCATTACCAGTTGTATTGATATATAAAACAAATGGAAATCAGATAACTTCAAAATTATTGGAATCCTTTCCCCCCTCTTATTATCTTTTAACCTGTAAGTTAACTTATTGAAAAGAGATAAAGAATAGATTCTGTTTAGTCAGGTGCATCTTTTGTAACCAGGCTTAAGAGACTGGCAGCTTCTTATTTCCCTCCCTCAACCTCATTTCTTATCTCAGGAAAGGGTAACTGTGTTCTTTTGGCTATTTTGGCCTAAAACTCCAACCTAGCCAATATAGCCAATGTTAAAGGATTATGGGAGATATAGTCCAAAATATCTGGATGACCACAGTGGCCTGTCCCTATCCTCTTGAGAGTAACCCCCTCTTCCATTCCCAAGATTAATGAAATTTTGCAGCATATGAACACTGGTGCAAACTAGGGTTAATGCAAACTGTAGTTCATTTGCAAATCAGACGTTGTTGTTGTTAACTGCCATCAGGTTGACTTCAACCCATAGCAGTCCTATGAATGAGAGACCTCCATTCACAGTATCCTCAGCTGCCCTGCTCAGATCTTGCAGATTCAAGGATATGTCTTTCTTGATTGAGTCTATTCATCTGTTATGCAGTCTTCCTCTTTTTCTAATACCTTCCACTTTTCCAAGCATTATTGTCTTTTCCAGTGGGTCATGTCTTCTTGTGATACGGCCAAAGTACGAGAGCCTTAGTTTGGTCATTTTGGCTTCTAGGGAAAGTTCAGGCTTGATTTACTCTAAGATCCATGTATTTGTCTTCTTAGCAGTCCAGCATATTTGTAGAACTTTTCTCCAGTGCCACATTTCAAAGGAGTCAATTTTCTTCCTATCAGCTTTCTTCACTATCCAGCGTTCACAATCATACACAGAAATTAGAAATATGATGGCACGGAACATCCTGACTTTGATATTCACTGAAATATCTTTACACTTGAGGATCCTGTCAAATCAGTGGTTCATAACTGAAGTGTCGTTCCATTTTTTAGGACTTAGCATAACTCGGAAGTCTTAGAGTAAATGTATTAATGTTAATTCAAAAATCAGTTTGCCAAAATTAATTCATTTTAGAAGATATTATAAAAATTTGTCCTGATAAATTGCAAGGAAAGTATTTGTGACATGTTATTTTTAAATTTAAAGTATCAATTAAAATATTAAAATGGCCATAATTTCCCCAGTCTCTCAAACTATCCTTAAACAGTAAAATAATGACTTTTAATATCATTATTTAGAATGATAACAAATTATGGCCATTAGATTAATTTTTCACAAATAAATCCACAATTCTGAGATGTTCTCATGTCTTCCCCAGTTGGTTTAGGGTCTTCCATCTTTGTGCTTTCAGCGCACTTTGGGTGTACTGAACTGAATCTGGGAACCCTGGTACAATGCTAATTCCATGTGATAAGGCTAATCCCCAATGGCAAACTTTCTCCTCCTTTAGAAAGATAAGAAATTAACTTCTGCCTAAATGCAAATGCTGAAGCAGAACAATGTCAAGGGTATTTTGTTTTGTTCTGTTTTCATTCACAGATACTTCCTCAGCACGCCGGGATACCTGGAATGGGTAGTATAAGTCTTGAGGTATATATATTTGTTTCCTTTTTTTTAAATTTACCATATCTATATATGCTACCCGAGAACAGAAGGTCATTTGGATGGTTTAAAATGAACGTTTTAAATGTTAAAAAGTAAAACCCAATATGAAATTAAAATAGAACTGTGAGCAATACAAATGAAGTTATACTAATCTCCTCTAAATTTTTTATGTGTCTCATTGGACACTGAGATAAATGAGGTGATGGCCAAAATCCAGGTAATGACATATGCATGCTTTACATATGTGTTTGTAGTTTACAGTGGCTCTCATAGAATATGTTAGAAACTGGCATGGGCACCTGTGGGGTCAGGCTACAAATTACATCCCATCCTAAGTTTACAAAGGAGATGTAGAATCATAGAATCATAGAGTTGGAAGAGACCCCAGGGGCCATCTAGTCCAACCCCCTGCTATGCAGGAACACCCATCAAAGCATTGCCAACAGATGGCTGTCCAGCCTCTGCCTAAAAACCTCCAAAGAAGGAGACTCAACCCCACTCCTAGGCAGCATATTCCACCGCGGGACAGCTCTGACCGTCAGGAAGTTCTTCCTGAGGTTCAAGTGGAATGTCCTTTCCTGCAGCTTGAATCCATTGCTCCTTGTCCTAGTCTCTGGAGCAGCAGAAAACAAGCCCACTCCCTCCTTGACACGACATCCCTTCAAATATTTAAACATGGCTATCATGTCCCCTCTTAACCTTCTCTTCTGCAGACTAAACATACCCAGCTCCCTAAGCTGTTCCTCATAGGGCACGGCTTCCAGACCCTTCACCATTTTGGTCGCCCTCCTCTGGACATGTTCCAGCTTGTCGATACCCTTCTTGAATTGAGGTGCCAAGTGGACACAGTATTCCAAATGAGGCCTAACCAATGCAAAATAGAGTGGTACCATTACCTCCCTCTATCTAGACACCATACTCCTATTGATGCAACCAAGAATTGTGTTGACATTCTTGGCTGCTGCATCACACTGTTGACTCATGTTCAGCTTGTGATCTACCATGACTCCTAAATCCTTTTCACAAGTACTGCTATCCAGCCACACATTCCCCATCCTATACTTGCGACTTTCATTTTTTCTGCCCAAGTTTAGGACCCTACATTTCTCTCTGTTGAGAATGGGTAAATCCATTTTAAGAAAGTATCTTAATGGAACAAATTTCCTACTCCTACCTAAATAATAGAAACTGAGGAAAAACAGTAGGAGAGGGCTGATGTCTTCATGCTCTGCTGGAAGGTTCTCAGAAGAAGCTGTCCAAACCAGGGTCCAAACTAGGTCAGGGAAAGCAGGTGGGTTGGCCTGGTGGCCCTATACTCCTCTCTCACATCCATTTCCTTCCTTGAATATGTGTGGGGGCAGCAGGAGAAGGTTTGTCGTGCTGACAAACTGGTCTGGAAGCTGTCCTTAGCTGGCCTGGCAGTGGCTAGTGGAGGAGGAGAAAGACCAGAGGTGGGTTTTTAAGGGACTGTACAGCCTGATCAGAAGAGCTGAGGGGGAAGGTTCCTCCTGAAAAGACACACCTGAGGTGGGTTGGGGGCAGGGGATGGAGAAACTTACAAATAAACCTGTGAAAGTGACACCCACCAATTGGAAGGCTACTGTACTTCAAGGGCTGCCACAAAGAAGAGGGTGAACATGTCTTCTCTGCTGCCTCAGAAGACAGAACTAATCTAAGGGTTTTAAGTTACAGGAAGATAGGTTTAGACTGAATCTTAAGAGAAACTTCTTGATAGTGAGAGATGTTTGGCAGTGGAACCAATTGCCTAGTGAGGTAGTGAGGTCTCCTCTGGATATTTTCAAAAAGAGACTATTGGGGATGCTGTAACTGGAGATCCTGCATTGAGCAGGGGGTTGGATGTGGTGGTCCATAGGGTCCCTTCCAACTTTATAATTCCATGAATATATGGTATCAAAAGAAGACTCTGGGGTTTAGCCCCAGTTCTGTATTTTTTGAAAAAAGTATCAAAAATGGGCCTTATTTGAATACAAAGAGAAAAATATTATAAAGAATATGTGGTTGATGTTAACATTGGGCATCTTTAAAAAATGTTTTTCAGAGGATGAGACAACTTGGTGGACAAAATATTCCTAATGTTCTATCACAGGTAAACACAACTAACTCCAAACTAACTCCAAATACCCTCCTTAAAAAAAAAGATCTGTTCCTAAATGAATGTATTGAGATGAGTAAATTTATGATGCTATTCCAGAATCTTATTCTACATGAAAGATGCATAGCAATCATAGAAATTAAAAAAAAAAAGCTCCTTTAGAAATAGTAAGGCCCAGTGAACACCAAACATATTTAAAGTAAATTAGAAGAGAAAAAATGAGAAATAAACATCTATAAAATGCTTACTGGCTAATACTAGGGGTGCGGAACCTGCATTGTTCTACCTGTTGTTGGGACTCCAGTTCCCATAAGTCCAGCCTGTATCGCCAGTCATCACACAATGTTGGAGTTGAAACCTCCCACCGTTGGACACCCATATTTTCCCCATTCCTGATTTGTGTTTATGGGGCATGTTCTGGCTTAAATTACCCATGACCAAGGATGAATAAAAAATTTGTTGGGGTCATAAATTGGAGGGGTAATCATGTAGCCCTCTAGATGTTGTTGGACAGCAATCCCCATCAGTCCTAGCCAGTACAGCCAATGACAAGGAATGCTGGCAGTTGTGGTTTGCCATCTAGAAGGCCTCCCAACATAAAAGGTCTGTGGTCCTACTCCTAGTGAGTCCAATGAGCTTAGTAGGACTGGATGATGCAAAGAACTGAATTCGTATGACTTATGCTTAGGTAAGTGAGGATAGGATTGGCAGCCCAAATCAAATCAATTTTATTCAAGACCTAGTACTATTTGATTCCTTGCAGTCGTTATACTCAAGCAAATATGCACATGATCATGGTCAAACTGATTGCATGGTCATGGTTGTATTTATTTTAATACACACACATTCAGAGAGAGAGAGAGAGAGAGGGAGGGAAGGGGAGGGAGGGAGGGAGGGAGGGAGGGAGGGAGGGAGGGACGGACAGTTTGGAGATCCTAGCTGAATGCTGTTTTTAAATGTCTGGTGGATGTGTAATATGTCTAGCCTTATTTTATTTTTTATTTACCAGTGTAGCTCTATGTTGATTTTATTGGTTTCCTCATTTATAACCTACCTTGAGGGTTCCTCTGACATCTAAAAATAAATGAACAAAAGAAAAATAGGCAGGATAATTGATAAATGTTAATATATTATTCTTTGGTCTTCTTCTGCCTCTTTCTGTCTAATGAAAGTTATGGATGCTTTATCCAATAGAAAAAAAATAACTGGGTGTGTAAACATAACAGACTTAATTATAAAATCCATTTTTCAAAAGCATGCTATTTGTGAAAACGTATAATACTCAGCTGCTAAACACTGAAATGTTAACCTGGATTCTAATTTTACCTTTTGAGCATTTAAACTTTTAAAAATGGAACTACAACTGCAGAATTAATGTGTCTATTTCCTCAATTTCTTTAGTATGCCTCACCTTATAGCTATGCTGATCCATTTCATTACATGTGGGGCCACAGTTTGCTCCCATCACATGCGTTCTATTGGATGAGGCAAAGGTCCCAACCACATGAAACACAACAGGTAGGATAATCCAAGCTCTTTCTTATAACTTCAGAAATGTATAGGGTGACATGAAATCTTAACTAATATTTATCAAGATAGGAAATTTCTGGAAATTCTGGAAATTTCCAAAAATAATGCCAATTTTCAAGCTAATTTTTCTGTATCTTGGGGATGTACACAATGTGTCAAATTGAAACCTGAGTATGTATTACCATCATCTAAATGAGGGTGGGGATTTTGTGGCCCTCCCAATGTTCTTGGACTCCAAATGCAAGCAGGCCTGCCCAGCATAGCCAATGAAGATGAATAATGGGATCTGTAGTTCAAAAATATCTAAAGGGCTGCATGATTCCCATCATTGATCTAATATATATGGAAAAGACTCCTCTCCACAAAACATTGGTCATGCTGTCTGGGGCTGATGGAAGCTGTAACAGAAAAAATGTAGAAACTGCCATATTGCCCAGCTCTGAATATAGTTTGAATTAGCTTTTTCCAACCTGTATCTCTCCAGATGTTTTTGCCTGCAACAGATATTATGGTAAATCTAGTCAGAGTGACTGATGGAAACTTTCTGCTTGCACTTCAGTATGAACAGAATTCTGTGTTGCATCCAATCACAGGGAATTTCTATTTGTTCTAACCAAGATCAGTTAAAACGAACCAGGATCACCCCTGGCTCTGAGTAACATCCAAAGTGATAGCTACTACTCAAGTCTCTCAAAGACTGAATTTTAAAAAGAGAACCTAAACTTAGCTGTTACATATTTTACACCAAATCCATTTATATTTACGCAAATATATTCGACAGTGAAAAGCTCCCAGACAGTATACATTATGGTTTTTTCCACAGCTTAGCTACCTATATTGAACCGACCTCTTGTAAGTCATTTTATATTTCAGTGTGTCTTGAATTACTTTTGGAAACACATTTGAAAACAGTGCCAGGATTAGTCAGCAGTCACAAAGGGGCAAAGGACACAGTCTGGAATGAAATGAGTCATAGGCCCCATTGAAAGCAACAGAGGCTCATGAAATTATAACTCATTAACTCAAGCCTCATTAGTTTCAGCAGAATTCAGTCATCACTCATTTTTTCCTGAATTATGCCCTTGTTAGGCTTTCCTCAATAATCTGCTATAGAACTTCCAAATTAAAATTACATGGCACTATAGAGACTAATGACTGTGTTATAACATGAGGTAATCTGGGCATTGGCATAATTCACCAGATACTCTGTATGTGTTCTTCAATGGATATACCACCTTCAATGTGCCCCCTAACCAAGACATTTGTTATGACATCATCCTTTGTCTTTTGATGGTTTGCCCTCTCATCACTCCACAGTATGAATACTCTATGCCGGTACACCCACCTCCACTGCCATCTATACAAACACCCACTCAATTTCAACAGCCTGGAATACAAGAACAACCTCACTACCAAGTCACGAATCTAATTCCTACAAGGCAAGTCCAGATTCAACAGTATGATGTTCAGCCACCAATCCAGCAGAAGTTTTCACCACCAGAAGGCAATCAGCCTGCTGATCCACAAAAGCAGCCCCTGCAAACAGAGAGACAAACTCAACAGGTCAGTTTCAGAGCAGTTGACATGACTAGTCCCAAACCCAGCCACTAAGGCCATTTCCGCACTAGACTGTTATAGCGCTATTATTCCACTTGCAGCATCTTATGGAATCCTGGGGTTTGCATTTTTGGGAGGGGCTGGAAGGCCCCTCCCGAAACTGCAAACCCCAGGATTCCGTAGGATGTTGCAAGTGGAATAACAGCACTATAACAATCTAGTGTGGAAATGGCCATAGTCATGGTGGCTGGTGGGATGATGAAATAGCCCAAAATTTAAAGAAACTATCCAAGGTACTGAAACCTCTCACTATTCAGGAAGCTCTTCCTTTTGACTTCTCTTTATCTGATGACTCGCTGTTTTGACGCTTACAAATTAAGGACAAGCTCCATTAATTCAATGGAACTTCCACTCTTTCCTCAGTTTTTCTTGCTTATGGAGGCTCTCTTGGAACCGATCACATGTTTGCACTGCTTGCAAACTGAACTGAAAGGGGGAAAAAAGGTGCAAAGCCAGCTGAGAGACTTTGGAAGCAGTGCATGTGGCCGGTCCCAAGTGAGCCTCTGTAAATCCTTCACACTCCCTACAGTACCACACGTGGGTTCCGCTTTTCAACCAATTCTGTTTTCTGACAGTGTGCCACTCCCTAACCTGCCAGATAAGTGGGGGAAACCTGTCATCCTTCAGCACTTTGATTAGCAACTTTAAAGACTAAAACCAAGAATGGATTCACTCTTCCAATGAGAAGAGAACCACCAGCTGTCATTGCCAATGGCTAAGATAGTGAGAGCTCTCCAAGACATAAACCAAGTGCTTGAGCCACAAATCTAGATACACAGCCAGTTCTGGCCACGGGAAAGGAAAGGGATGTGGCACTATTAACTCCTGTGATTGCCAGGTCATACTTTGAAGCCTCTGGATTGGCCAAGCTGGATATAAATACCGGGGGTCCTAAACAGTCTCTGATCAATTTAAAATATTTTTCTTTTTGTTTATTTACAGTTCTAGAATCCTCCCAAACAATTTATGCTGTTTTTTGTGTGCCAGCAACCTGACCATAGGGTTTGTTTTTTTGTTTTTTGTTTTTAGTTTACCTTTAAAATCTCCAGCTGGTTCTTTTCTGCATGACCACAGAAACATTGGTAGAACATATCTAAAGTTGTGCCCCCCCCACTTGCAGGCCTCCTATTTTGAGCTAATTATTCCCCACTTTTGAGCAAAGGTACTGGCATTGTTGGTGGGTTCTTGAGGCACCCGTGTTTTGGGGTCACAAGATTTCGTACTCAGTATGAGGAGCTGAGTTTCCTTAGTATACAAACAAACTTTTCTTCTATAGAATCATAATTTTCAGCTGTATCTGGGTTAAGCTGGGGACATCTATCAAGTCCATTTATATAGATTTCCTTCTTTACCTATCCTTAAGTCAGTTTCATAGTGCTGCTGGGGTTTTTTTAATTAACAGGAAAATGTCCATTCATCTTTTTATGTGCCCAGACATGTAAATATAGAAATGTATACAGCATTTTGCATATTTTAAAAGGTATGCATGTTTTCAAACACATTTTTCCCCTCTCACAAAATATGTAATAAGATCAGAAATAGATGGGTTTCTGGCAGCAAACTGTGTCTGTCTCTGGGTTTGATCTGGGTGGTGTGCATTGAAGAAATTATTAGAAAGACCTTGACAGCTGAGATTTCTCACGCATCCCTGTTCTTCAGAGGAATCCATCCCAAAGGGCATGTTAGGATTTAGCCTTTAGCTGATTCTTTACTGACTGCTTGGCTACTAATCATGTGGTTTTAAATGTTTCCTTTGATAAATGCAGCTGTCAACTGTACAAGAACGTTCAGGGACATTTGGTCAAACAGTAAGTATACATTTTTATTTCATATGCTTTTGATTAACTCACATTAGAATTTATGCACAAAACTTTCATTTAAAAATATTGTTTCATTTCACAAAGCAGAATACCAACATCAGGCTGGTATATTAGTGTGCTGTGAGCTGCAAAGGCTTACCTAATTTCATTTTAGCCATGAAGACATTAGCAGTGGCAGCTGGTGGCTTCTGTGTTAGTAGGGTAGTTAATCCTCTCCAGGCTTTACAGGATAGCTCCTTTAAAGCTGGTGAAAACATGGAATGGATTCATTGCCCTGCAGACATGAGAGGTATCAGTTATATCTGGCCATTAATTGGTTATACAGAAAATCTCAGCATTAGCATCCACCTATGCTATCCCTTTGTGCATTTTATTACCTTGTCCCTGGGCTACTGGTTTACAGAAGCAGCAGCTCAGAAGATATCTGCCATTTGTATTTTCCCACAGTGTCCCAAACTCTCATTACATTAAAAAATTGTGGAAAAATGACAATGGTGTTGGCTTTTAAAATACCAGAAGATATGTCTGATATACAAGGGAGTAAGTAAACAGATAGACCAGGGTGGAAGTAAATGATGATACAGATACATTTTTAAGGATTTCTGATATAAATTGTGTGATATGAACAGAAAGTGTTAAATGGCTAATAAATAAGTGGCTTGTTCTAAAGTTCTAGTGTACAAAGAATCTATTGCTTGAACATTCTTTCCTTGAACATATAGAATATCCAAAGTTCTTTGCTATTTTATTGTGTATACCTGTATATTGCCTTGCATTTCATGAGATAATTCTGCCACATTTCTCTAAAAGATCTATCCAGGTTTGCATGGAACCCAACAAGACCCATCTCAACAACTGCAGCAAAGATCTGTAAGTTGATTCTTAAACTTATTGCCAACATACTGATCCTGCTCCCAAGCTGCCCAGTGAACTCCCAGACCATGCAGACTCATCTATTGGAGATGAACTTTTGACAAAGAGGCTGTTCCCAGAAAGAAAGTATTCAGCAGCTAAGCCCAACATGAGTCAATTTTTTTAAAAAAAAAATCTGCTGAAGCTAGGGCTAAACAAAATTTTAGAGGAGTCCTATGTTGAAACAGCTGAAAATCACCCCCAAAAAGGATTGAAAGGGACCAAAGGATTGTTTTTTTATTTTGATTTTTGGCAGCATTGTAGCCCATTGAGCAACAGGCTGTATCCCTATGTAAAGCTGCTTCACAAGTAGATGTGGGGACATCTAGAACTCTTATCTGAAGGCATGGTGAAAGTATCTGAGCATGCTCATAAGCAGACCTTAAACAGCAGCTGGGGCTGTAGTTTAGACTTATAAAGCTCAAGAAGGGAACAGTATCCTTGGAACTGCAGCTTGGTAGGCACACTTTGATGGATCAAATTCTTTGTAAGAGATTCTGGCATGCCCCTAATTGTGCCAATTCTCCAAAGCATCTACAACGAGATGATAGCTTTAACCAATTAAGGTTTATACTAGACGAGATAGTTATTCTAGTGAAAGTGGGCAACTTGTGACCCTCTAGATATTTTTGGACCCTAGCCCCATCATTCTTTGCCACTGAATGTGTTGGCTTGGGATAATGGGAGCTGCAATCCAACAACATCTGGAGTTTCACAGATTGCCCACCTCTGTCTTAGAAAATTTTGACTTTGACCTATCAAGAAAAAGATGCAGACCCAGATGGGATATTGTTCTGATCAAAACAGTTCTGAATTCCATACTATGTTATTTACTGTTTTACATTAAATAAAAGCAAAATGTTACTTTTTGAAACCACGCCTGTGTTAATTACATCTTTCTTTTGTGTAGATGTATCCACATTTGTATTACTTGCCTTATGTAGCAAACCAAGGGGTAAGTTTCTTACTTACATTTTACAAGTGGTTTCTTGTGCTCGTGGGTGGAAGAGCTATACCTCCATGTATGCTTTCTGTATGGTGTAAGATGGGAACCAAAACAAGATGGGAATCAAAACTAGAACAGGAACAAGACCTCCTGCTGATGCCCATTCCCCACATAGAACCTGTTTCACCCAGCGTACTGCCTCTAAGAGACAGGGTTTTGCCTCTGCTCCAGAAGCGACCCTAAGTGAAACACTTAACTTTTTCCATAGGAAGAGCACACACTTAGATCACTATGGTCACATATGCTTTTTTTTCTCAGGCCAGTCCCAATGTTTCCCTGACCATCCTCAGTCAGTTTTCCTGATCACAGCTTAGGTCAGGAAACACATTGTATAGCCATACTAGCCATCATTATAACAATTTGATACCGCTTTAATTGTCATGGCTTCATCCTATGGAATCCTGTGCCTTGTCATTTGGTCAGATATGTAGAATTCACTGCTAGAGAACTAACATGCTCCACTGAAGTATGATACTATAGCTCTTTGGTAGATGATTGTACATACTTCAACAAAACTACAGTTCCCAGGATTCCCTAGGCTGGAGCCAATGTACTTGAAGTGGTATGAAATTATGTAATATGGGTAAGCCATCAATGACAACCACAGAATGAAGCAGACATCTAAACTGTAGACTGAACTGCAGGAAAAGATGTGGAAAGATATGCTCTGAATGAGTAAACAGACATCACTGGATTTATGTATGCAATGTATCCTGCATAAAATCATATTGAGAACATCTTGGGTTTTTGACAGGTTACATGAAGCAGGAATATTGAATTCTGGATGCTGTAAAAATCCACTCAGAAATGCACAACTAAGGCCATTTCTGCACGGGGCGAGGGAATCACCCCACGCCGGTACTTACCAGACTTCTTGGCTCCACGCTTGGGTCCAGGCTGGTCCGGACCAGTGCGTGGCCGCCGGTCCACACTGCTCCGGGAACAAAAATGGCAGCTTCTGGTTGGTTGAGGCTCTCCACCAACCGCTGAAGCTCGCCAGCCTAAAGCCCGCCCCCGGCAGATCACAAGCTTGCACTGGTGCAAGCTTGCAAATCTGCACCGGAGTGCGGGCACGGAGTGGTGCGCTCCGTGCTTTTGAAAGACCTGTTTCAAGCGGTCTTTCAAAAGCACACTGGACAACCACTTCGGGTCGTTCCAGAGCGGGCTGAGGTGTAGAACTACACTAAGTAGGTCCGACCCAGTCCGTTCCCAGCTGCAGACGTCCTCCCTGGAGGATGCTCTGCACCATTTCTTTAATCCCATGTGGAAATGGCCTATGAAACATACTGTAGTTCTGGTCCTTTCAGAATGAAATATTTCAAAGGATTAATTATGTTTTGAATGTTAAATGTGCCTTTATAGCTTTGGACTTGCCCTCAGAACTGACTTTGGAGAGGAATAAGGAACTTTGGGTCCTTAGCGAAACAGCCGAGCTAAGCACATTTTTCTTGAAAAGCGGAAATCTCTTGATTTTTCACACATAGAAAAAAGAATTAAAAGACCTGTTAGTCCTGGCAGTTAACTAAAAAGATTATCTTTGGTCACTGAGAAACTATATAGGTGAAGCTAGGTGAAGCTAGGTGCAAAGTTAATACTTAGAAACAATTTATAAACACAAAACTCAGCCTAATTACCAAAAAAGTTCTAAAAAATTAATTATTGAGTAGTTCTAGAAATATTTAGTCTGCTATACAAAATAAATAGTTGATAGTTATATAAATATGACAGATAGTATGTGACAGGCAATTATTTAAATATTTTAGTACTGTTGGGCAATAAAATTTTTAGAATTTTTCAGTAATTAAGCAGTGTTTCTCTTTTAGCCTTATAAATAATTTTGTGTTTATAAATTACTAACAATTAACCTTGCACTTAGTTACATAGCTTCAGCCATTCTTTGGGTTATCAGTTTGAAAACTAGAAACATCTCCTGTATCTTTAATGGTTGTGAAGAAGATGGAATCTCAGCGGGTGTTGCTTGTTACCTGGTTGCCTGCCGAGCAGCAACACTTGGTGAAATTTCTTCTTCTGCGCTACCATTAAAGATACAGGCACTGAGTTTTCAGTCTGACAACTCTATTTTTTTATGAGCAAGGGTCTCTGAATGACTGCCAAAACTTATCTTTACTTAGGGGCTTTCCTCACTAGACTGCTATAGTGCTATTATTCCACTTTCAATATCCTATGGTGTCCTGGGGTTTGCAGTTTATGGAGGGGCCTTTAGGATTTTCAGCCAGAGAACTCTTTGGCCTCAGTAAACTACAAACCCCAGCGTTCCACAGGATGTTGAAAGTGGAATAATAGCACTATAATAGTATAGTGTGGAAAGGCCCTTAGTTAGGAAGACAGAAAGACCACACTGAGAGACATGTCCAGAGAATCAGAATCTGTCTCCATTATACAGGCAACTGAAGTCGGAGAGAACCTTCTACGTTCCACTCAGTTGTTAGGCAGCATTGCCTCATATTTATATCCAGGGCCCGTTGATTAGCTCTGCATTTCAGATGCCCTCTAACAAGCTCATAGACTGCTGTTTCAAAACTTTAAGAACAAAATTAAGATTTAAAACGCACCTTTTCTATTGTAAGCTATAGCTATTTCCCTTCGAACACTCTGCTGCATAGTGCCGTTCTTTGGTAGCTCACACTAAAAATACAGCAGAGAATCCAGAAAGTTTTTTTTTTTCTGTATATAGCTTGGGGGGAAAATATAGAAATAAATCAAAATCAGTGCAGCTGTTCAAAAGCCAGTGACAGAGCAGTATCGTGGTTGCTGGATGTACCTGCCCTGAATATCAGATCATTCATTTATAGTTGACAAACATTTTCACTGGAGGAAAGGAGAACTCACCAGTCCATGCTGTTCTTCAAAAGGTTTCAATGAATAGGGAAGATTATAATTTAGCAGCACATCCTTTATTCATTCATTCATTCATTCATTCATTCATTCATTCATTCATTTCATTCACTATTTCATTTCTTCTTCTTCTTTTTTTGCTTTTTTTAGCAAAGCATATTAAGATGCTTCACTAGATCTAGGCCATTTCTGCACTAGACTGTTGTAGCGCTATTATTCCACTTTTAATATCTTATGGAATCCTGGAGTTTGCAGTTTAGGGAGCGGCCAGCCAGCACTATAACAGTCTAGTGCAGAAATGGCCCCAGTGAAGCAAAGGGTTTGAAAGGTTACAAAATGAAAGGGGAGTTCACTGTATATGATATGATGACCTGGAATGATTCATCCCTGATATGTGATTTGTTCAAATGTTCCCTTAGGGTGCTCCTGCCAGATTAGGAATAGTAAGCTCAGAAGAGATGCAGGTGGGTTGTGAACAAAACATTAATCTACACTGTGATGGTGTTCAAAAACTTTCTCTCCAAAGATCCTTGAAGCCAGAGAAAGCCTCCAAATGTTGTTGCACTCCAGATCTCATCAGCCTCAGGCAGTATGGCTGACAGTCAGAAGTGTAATGTGAGTTGTAGTCCAAGAGCATCTGATTGGACTGCAGTTCCTAAGCCTTCTATAAACAGGAAACAGTTAATTGTTTTGATTAACTTCTGTGCAAAGTGCCTTATGACTTGCAGTGAGAGAGATTTTGTTCACTAAAGAGAATCAGCGGTGTCTAAAAGTACAGCATCCAGGTGTCCACATTATTTCAACTGGTATTATGGAGATTCTGTGAGTGTAATGTCAATTTAGGCCATTTTTGCACTACAGTGCTCCCTCCACATTTGTGGGTTTGACTCAGGTGAGTTTGATTATCCGTGGTGCCTGCTTGCCTCTCCCCATTCTCCCCTCCCATTCCTTGATGGGTAGCAGGTGGGAGGGTAAATGGGAGGAAAGATCTTCTCCTCCCCCTTATGGTCTCCTGCCCAGTACTTTGGGTGTGATCGCCCCAATGGCAGGTGGGAAGGTGAAAGGTAGGAGAAGCTCCTGGCGTGATCACCCCAGCAGCGGGTGGGAGGGTGAAGAGGTTCTCCTTTCCCTCACAATCTCTTGCCTGGTACTCCGGGCACAATCGCTCCAGTGGTGGGTGAGCGGGTGAAGGAGAGGAAAAAATCTTTTCCTCCTCCTCACCCTCTCCTGCCTGCTGCTGCCAATGTGAATGTTCACATGGGCAGGTGGGCAGAGGTGGGCAGGTGAATGCAGGGAAGGGAGAGTGCTCACTGGAGGGGGGGTATTCTTGGTTTTTTCACTTTTGCAAGGGTTCTGTGTCCCTATCCCCCGCAAATGTGAAGGGCCTACTGTACACTGTTATAGTGCTATTATTCCACTTTCAACATCCAGTAGAATCCTGGAGTTTGCAGTTTAGGGAGGGGCCTTTAGAATTCTCAGCCAGAGAGCTCTTTGCCCTCAGTAAACTATGAATCCCAGAATTCCACAGGATGTTGAAAGTGGAATAATAGCACTATAACAGTGTATTGTGGGAAGGCCCATGGTCTTGCCATTCTTCAACTCATTAGATAACGAATTGGCCATATTGACTAACCAAACTGTCTCTATTCATTAAATGAGGAATGCAAGGGAATGGGAGGAAGAAGATATGAGGGAGGCAAAGACGTGCCTCACCAATAATCAGATTTGTGAAGGTCAAACCCATGAATGTGAAGGGAGGAACGTATCTATCATTTTTTAGGAGAAATGGGGAAATAGTGAACCCAATTTTCTTCATTCACAACCAGAATCAAAGAATCATAAAACTATAGAATGGAAGGACACCAGGAGAGCCATCTAGTCCCCCTGCCATGCAAGAATATATGACTAAAGCATTGCTGAAAGATGACAAGCTAAAGACCCCCAATGAAGGAGAGCCCACCCCGCCTTCTGAGGCAACCTGTTCCAGAACTAGATCCAGAATTGTTTCTAGCTCATTCTCTCACAAGCTTCCTGGGTACAATATGCAAAACACAGGGTGAACTGAGGAATTGCTATTACATTATCCTTATATAGAGAGTTTGTGGAGAAAGCTACTAATTTATGGAGAGATACTGTGTCGCTATGTCCTTCTGTATATTCCATGGCTAACAAATCTTCTGGAACATTCATATTTATTACATCTGCTTCCTAGGACTTCTGCCTCAATTTCATGCATATGGGTACTAAGAATGCTTAATAGTGTATGCCATACATGCCCATTTCAAAAGTGAGCCTCACTGGGTTCAGCAGCACTTACTCTCATATAAATGGATATAGAATTGCACCCAAAGTAAAGGAAATTCATTTTCTACCTGTTCTGCTTCAAAGGGCAGAACTGATTATTACATAAATGTGTATCTATCATAGAAAATGGCACCTCACTTTTAATTCTTTCCCATTCCATGATATCTCAGATGAACTTAGCAGTGTGCCTTGATGTTATAACACTGAAGTCACAGCTCCCATTCATAAGAGGTGACAATGCACATCAGAGATGGGGAAATCTATGGGCCTAACTCCTATTGTTAGTCTCAACTATGTTAGATGTGTTTCACCAATGGAATTTATCTATGTATTGACTCACCATTCAGCAGTTGATTTAATAGAACTATTCTAGTCCAGACCAACCAATAGACCATTGAGCTTTGCTAATATGGTTAAGTCATGTTAAATCAGCACAAGGCTATAATGTGGAACCTTCCAAGTCAAACTACAATTCCCAGCATACAGTCAAATAAATACAGTCTACATATTTATTTGTAGACCCAATGTGGTAGGAATTTCAATCCAGCACATCTTGAGAGTGCCATGTTGGGTAAGGCTGTTTTTCAGGCTAAGTGAAGGGATTAAAGACACAGTTTTCATTACAATAGCATTCATTTATTAAATAAGTCATGTCCCTGAATACACAACTTCCTATTATTACTCTGACATTGTACCACTGGTGCAAGCAATTACCAACAGAAATATAAAACAGATGTTCCCAAAGTTGGCTCCCCAAATATTGCTGGACTACAGCTCTTAGAAGCTCTGGCCAGCATGGCCAATGACAGAGGGATTTATGGGAGCTGTAGTCCAACAACTTCATAGTGCCCAAATATGAAAACCAGTGAAATAGAGGGCTTAACTTCAGAAAAATACTGATATTTTTCACTAGCAAGGGAAAACGTACTAGCTTGGAGAATATGGGGGACATAAGGTGATGTAATCAGGGTTATTAATTTGTTATATTTTAAAATATATGTGTATTTTTAGGGTGGTGGATTTGGCGCACCAGCGTACCAAGCAGCGGGCACTGATCCCTTTGCCATGAATGCTAGATTTGGAAACTCTCCACTAAACCAGCCAGGCGATTACACTGTTGAAGATGATCAGCTTGGAATAACTGAACAGCCTGATGTGCCAGGAGGGGCTAAAGCTGGGACCAATCCTGCTGCTAGGGGGAACAATGCTATCCCTGTAGATGGCGCTGCCTTGCCAAATGCCAACAGCCATCTGCTCAGCCCCGCTGGTCAGAGCCAAGGACTCTCAGGGGTAGCCCAGGCTACAGCAGTCCCTCTAGCCCCTCAGGGGGCCCCTGACAGCTTCCTCCCTTTGGATGCTGCTGACCCTACTGGCCCTTTGGATCCCACCATGTTCCCTGATGTGTACACAACCAATGCAGGAAATGAGGCTGGAATGGCACGTGTGGGTCAGGACGCATGGCATTTCCAAGAGCCCTGAGTGCCCTTAGGAAGCACAAGAGCATGGCACCTGTGTGCTCTCCAGGTATTTCCTGTGCTTGATGTCTTGACTTAGAAGGGCTTCTACACAATGAACCCCAAAGCACTAAAGATGCTAATCAATGTATGCGGCTTGTGGCACTGATAGCCTAACCTTTGTTTCATGTTTTACATTTCACGTCTGGGAAAGCATTGGAGGTGCCATGTGATTAATGGCTAAAAGTAAAACTCAGCTGCCCTGCTAGCACTTGGATGGGGCTTTCTGTTCCTTTTGTTTATGTCACTTTTGCTTTCAGATGCTTTAAGCTTCTGCCTGACTGGTATTTTCAATAATGATCATTATTGATGAAACCTTTGGCTTTAAAAACCAGAAAGGCACTCAAGATTTATAGGCTGTTACACTGATCTAGAGTTTACAGTCGTGTGTGTGTCTCCGATTCTGATTAGGCGGCTCACCATATTGCATTGATTAACTTAGGCAGCATGTAATAAACTTTTATTTAACCTGAGTACTGTTTCTTGTGGCTTGCTTTTCAAAAGTTCTGATTAAATGAGAGAGTGCTATGCACAAGCTGTTTACAAGCATGACTCACAAATAGGATGGGGGGTGCAGGATATGAGATTAAAAAAGTTCCCCCTCTGCTTAAAGGAGAGGGATGTTTCAGGAAAGCAGGCGGGGGGGGGGAAGCATATTTTTTGTTTCTCGTTCTCCAAAACACCTCTTTCCAGGCATTGTATGGCAATGGAACCAGCCGCAATCACTTTTAATTACTACAGAGCACAGTGTGGAAGAAAATGAGAACATGAAGATATCAAATAAAAGTGAGCAAAGTGGAGCCCTCTGGATGATATTAAACTGCAGCTGCCAGCAGCCCTAGCCAGCATAGCTAGTGGTGAGCAATCCAACATCATCTCAAGGGCCAGACTTTGCCCATCTCTGGCTTATCACTTTCTTCCCATTGCAAATACAGGTATGCATGTGTAAGATTGCTATTCAGCCTGCAGTGAGCAATAGAATAAAGCGACCTCTGTCATGTTGTATGCCTAAATGCAGACCCCCAGTATCTCTTAACAACAACAACAACAAATGCATGCAAACCACATAACAAAAGTCACATTGTACCCGGCCTTCTATTGCTAGTGAACTGACCTCTGCTTTCAACCCATGAACAGGCCATTTCCACATTACACTGGCCATTTCTGCACTAGCCTGTTATAACGCTATGATTCCACTCTCAACATCCTATGGAATCCTGGGGTTTGCAGTTTGCTCCTCCCAAAACTGCAAACCCCAGGATTCCATAGGATGTTGAAAGTGGAATCATAGCGCTACAACAGGCTAGTGCGGAAATGGCCACTGTTAAAGTGTTATTATTCCATTTTCAACATCCTATGGCAGAGCTTTCCAAACTTTTCATGTTGGTGACACACTTTTTAGACATGCATTCTTTTGCGACACAGTAATTTAGTAAGTAATTCAATAAGTGGAGGCAGCCCCTCCACCCAAGCCTGGCCTGTCACCATCACTTTCTCCGGGGTCTTCCTTGGCCTGGGGCGGTGGTGGCGGCAGCAGGAGAGGCAGCTCCTCTACCTGGGCCTGGCTTGCCATAGTGGTGGGAGAGGCAGCTCCTTTCCAGTTTTATATTCACTTAACACATCTACACACTTCAGGCGACACACTAACATATTGTGACACACAGTTTGGAAAGCTCTGTCCTATGGAAATCTGGGGTTTCCAGTTTAGGGAGGGGCATTTACAATTCTCATCCAGAGAGCTCTTGGGCTTCAGTAACCTACAGACCCAAGAATTCCACAGGATGTTGAAAGTGGAATGATAGCACTATAAAAATGTAGTGCAGAAATGGCTACAGAGGAAGAAACAAGAACTGGATGGGAAAAACTACCCTCAGAATTTGCTGTCACTGTGATCGCAGAAATCAATCGCCAGCCTACTACAACCCATTCATTGCCCATTCCTATCAGTACCGGAAATAATTTTGTATTTAGTTTCAAGAGGTCAAACCATTTGCAAACAGATACTTGTGCAGTTTTTAAAAGAACTTCAGATATTTTATGCAAATATAACCGTAGTAAAAGCTGGTTCAGATTTTTAACCTAGTTTGGTTCAAAATAAATTTTAGTTGGATTAAAATGGAAGGTTTGTGCTTTCCATGAAACCTTAGTCCCATGTGAAAATTATCCTCATTTGATTCCACCTCCCAGGATATTCATATAGTAATGAAAGCAATTGTATATTTAGAATGAGGACAGGAAACTCTGGTGTCACTCAGTGTAGCTGGTAAGATACGGCCTCTCGCTATCATTATGAAGTGAAACCAGTATGGGGTCATTTTTTCATGCCCCAACTCTGAATTGGCTTTGTGGACACAGTTGTTTAGTCAAATATAATAACCCTGTTCAGTGGTGATGATGATGATGATGAGGAGGAGGAGGAGGCGGAGGAGGAGGAGGAACTTAATTTATATTGCACCTTTTCCCCCAGACTGGGACTCAAGGCATTAAAAAGATTACAAAACATACAAAAACACATAAAAAGCTGACATTAAAACCAAAATAAGTCAACATTAAAACCAAAATATTTGTAAAGAACATATGAAGGGAGCTGCATGTGCAAACCCACTCCTTGCAACTTAGGCCATTTCTGCACTAGACTGTTATAGTGCTATAAAACTTTCTACTTTCATCATCCTGCGGAATTCTGGGCCTTGTAGTTTCCTGAGGCCAAAGAGTTCTCTGGCTGAGAATTCTAAATACTCCTCCCTAAACTGCAAACCCCAGGATTCCATAGGGTGTTGAAAGTGGAATGATAGCACTATAACAGTGTTTTGCAGAAAGGCCTCTAGTCTTGCATGAACTCCTTCCTGTGATCACAGATCTCAGTTGTAAGAGTATAGTAAGTACCTTTCTTCAAATTTTGTTAGAATCTTGCCTCAGACCATTTCACTAAGCATGTGAATGCCTCTGTCTGGGATGGCAATGGAGGAACCACAAAAGCCCTGTTGCATGTGCAGTCCCACAACCCTATTTCTCTATGCATGCTTGAATAGGACTTATGACATCATGGTATAATCACACTGAATATATTATTCCCTTGTTCACCTCTGATGCCCATTGAGGAACAACTTATTGGGCATACCAGTATGAGAACATGAAGTATCCCGTGTTCCAACCAAGGATAGGTTGTAGGACTTGGAACATAGCCACATTGGCAAAAGGTAGGCAGGTACCTGCAGAATAGAGTGTTCAGTGAAAGTCTCATAATCAGCACCTTGGTTAGCACACTGTGGGTAAGAAACCAAGCAGAAGTACTAACCTCAGTCAAAGAAGCAGGAAACGCAACTACCCTGGTTCTTATTTTGAGACCGCTGGATGGTGAAATAAACTAGCAAGGAAAATCCATGCCTCTTGTTGCCGTAGTAGCTTTCTGGAGGAACTCTGTTCTTCATTAAAGGAACTATGTTTTGTTCCTGTGGCATATGTTCTGGTGAGGGCAACAGGCCGTCTTCTGTGTCTCCAGAATCAGTACAGTGATAAGAATAAGCTTACCAGAATCCAGAGAGTTTATGGGGAAGACCTACTGCTGTCTGAGAACATAGGTAAGGAAGGTTCTTTAGAAGCAATGAAGGGGAGAAGGCATCACAATCCCTTGAGCCTCTTTCTTTCTCATGATCCATGAAAATTTGTGGCAGTGGAGTTCTTCTAGTGTTTCCTTCCAAAGGAGAATTTGGAGGTAGCTTGTTAGAAATAGCAAGTTACTTATAATTGATTTTCTCTCTTTCTCTCCCTTGAAATAACTAAGGCATAATTATGACATAAACAAGGAATAATTTCACTCCTTTCCCACTCCTTCTCCACTGTAGCAGCCCCTATTTAAGTTATTATTATAATTACACCGGGTATACAGGCTTGCTGCTTGAAAGTGTGAGAAAGGCATCTCCTAGAACCTTTAAAAATATTTTGCTCCAAAAAGTGCTCATTTCCTTATTGACTCTTGCCTGAGTTTTTCATGCCATTCTTTTACTAAAGGATTGTTCCAAGGGGGAAAAAAAAAACTATTTTATTTGCCAACAGGAGGGTCTTCATGATTGAATCTCTTTTCACTTTAGGTAACAAGCACAAAAAGGGTCACTTAATGATGTAGCTGAATGATGCATTTACAAATGTGCATTCTTAATGTTTTGAACAGGACACTCGCAAGTTGTAAAAAAAAACAAGCATAGCATCTACAAATATAAATTGTGGGCATATGTAAGGCCCTAGGGGCAAAGTTTAAGCATGCATTTTGGACATGCTTCTGTCGGGCAAATGTGGGCAAAATTCTAGGTTATACATCAACTTCAGAAGAGATCTTTTCCTTCACAGCCACTGTGGTGGAGTTACACCACAGTAGCTCCACAATCTGGTCTCACAATGATATAGAAGCCCTCTATTTCCACACAACCCTGCTGTCACAGCTCCTTCTTTGTCATGGCCCCTCCCAGGAAAATGTTCCACTTTGTGCAAAGCAATAGACTCCCAGAAGACACCAGGGGTAGGGTGGGTGGCAGAAGGCAGCTTCTTAGGTCGCAACATGGTTTGGAGATACTAGGATATAACAACAACCACCTCTCCCTTGGTTTGTGTGTCTTTGAAAATAGCACAATGCTGTGCCCTGAAGGTGTTCAAAAGCCATGAGAGCGATATTTGCTGCCTCTGAAGACCTGAAAATCTCAGCATACAATGAGAGATTGACCCCAGTCTTCCAGGAATCCCTAAAGCTGTTAGAATGACAAAGGAATGGAAAGACCGTTGCAAAAACAATAGTGGATGGCAAGTCACTGTTTGTGAACTCCTACATCTTAGGTTGTCTTCCATGATTCTAAGCCCTGTTCAAACTGGAATCTGTTAGCAAATATAGAAGTCAGTATTTGGTGTTATCACTAAAGGTTGTGCTCAGGAAGGATAAGATTTTTATTAGTGTGAAATACATACTGGTGGGATGGGGAGAGAGAGGTGGGGGATCTTCTCCCTTAAGATACATGGCTAATAAAGCAAGGAACACGTGTGTAGAGAAGTAAAATCACGTTGGAGAATACCAATGGGATTGGCAACTGCAGAGAGTCAAGGGTCTACATGCACCCCCATTTCCAACCCTCTTCCTTTGAGGTCATACCCACCCATATTTATCACACTGGAAGTGAAGAGAAGCCCACTTCTACATTTTAGAATGTTTTCTTTAAAAAAAAAAAGGTAGGGAGCACAATCAAATAGGAGAACTATCCCACGGGTACGTTCACCAATTTTGGGGAGATTTTTTTTTTTCCAGAAGAGGGGAAGTCCTGAGGACTATAGGGAAGAGAAAGAGGCTGCACAAAAATACCTGGAGGACCACACAAGGTCTATGAGCCACAGAGCAGACAATACAAAAATGGATTGCTCCAGGAAACTCTAATTAACTCTCTCACCTCTGTGGCCTCCAGAATCAAATGATCATTTGTGTACCTAAGGTGTACATTTCTTCACCAATATGCCTGAAAAGAGCCCTGTTAATCGCTGAGACACAGAACCAGGTAAAACAAAGGTTCCCATTAACACTGGATTAATTGTACCACAATTAAAGAACATCTTGTATTGATCTTGCAATTAGGGAACATTTTGTCTTAACAAGAAGGTGAAACAATTCAACCCAATTTTTTTTCTTCTGCCATTGGGGTGAAAATGCTCCTTCTGAGAAAATTAATATTCAAAGGGCAGATGGAATTAAAAGAATTTGCATAATGTAGCATCATCCCCTGGGGTGTTCTGTCCCTCCTTCCTTCCTTCCTTCTTTCCTTTGCAGAAGGAAAAAGAAAGAAGGAAAGGGGACAATTCATCCACTCCTTAAGAACCTTCCTGAAAATTCTTGATCTTTCTCTCCAAAGGATTCCTCCTGTTGTTAAAATGTCAAAAAGTCCCCTGAAAGTGAGTATACCTGGCCCATCTTGTGGTACTATTAGATCAATATGTTTGGAAGATTTTGACCAAAGCTTTCAAGTTATATGAATGCTGAATTCATAGCCCAAGGGAAAAAAGAGAGCAGAACTAAGTACAAAAGAGAGAGCAAGAAAATGACTTAATGGAAATAATTCAGCAAAATAAAAACGTCTTGTATCCTCACAGAAGGATTTTATCAAAAAACTAGATGGACAATGTAATGTTTTATTTAAGTTCCCCACATTCCCCCCACCCCCGCGCTACATATCGTTTTGAGACTTGCTTCTTTTTCTTCTCTCTTACACATTTATATCCCATATTCTCTCAAAGGAAAACATCTAAGCACCTGCACCAAACACATACAAAAAACCCACCCATTTTCAGAGACATTGCTGAGAAAAAAAATAGTGTATGTGTGTAGAGTCATTGAATATCAGTTTTTCTTCTTGACATTTTATTTAATCACTCCCATTGTCTGATCTCTCACTATAAGCAATTTATGCTTCTCCTCAGCCTTAATTTCTGTCATCTTTGTGGACACCTAAAGAGCGAGGGGGTGCCAAAGTGGAGATTGGCTTCTCTCCCCTTCCACCTGCCAGTTTATTTCTTGATATAATACATTTTAAAGCATTGGGCAGTTTCTTTCACATTCTGCAGAAGAAGGAGGACCCTGAAGAAGATAAGAAGCAACCTGCAATCTCAGATTGTGTCATTCAGTGGCTTTGCTACCTTCTAGCAGAAGGGATATTAGTATATGACCGAAATCTTAGGTGGCACAGTATACCATAGTATTTCTGTACTTGGTACTACTCCACAACCAGCCATTCAACACCTTCAGACTTACTTTTGAGCTGTTGCAGCCTGCCCCCCACCATTTCATGTCTGGTAGCAAGAAGGATGGGATACTAAAGGTGGGAGAAGTTGTGTGTATGCACCAACATATGTATGCCACACTTCTGATATTTGAAAGTAAGAATAGGCTGTTTCCCTAGAAGCAAATACTGAGATATTTCTAGAGAATGGCCACAAAGTATATTACATGCAAAATTCATCCAATGTAACCAGTCTGGCAGAGCCAACAAGGGAAATGTAATTACATTTTCCAATATTGCACATTGTGCTAAATGTGTAAGGTATAAGCCATTAAAATGCACACATTTTCTGAAAAGTAAGAGCAAAAATTTTGGCAAGCATCACCATCAAGCAGTGAGGAATTCCCTCCCTTCAAGTTTCTCCATGAACTGCTGAGGACAAATCTAACCACATTTATATGCCCATCTGTACTTGTGGAGGAGGAAACCTTGAAGAAATCCCATATTTTAAGGACAAAAACCCTGAATCAAAAATTGGGAGACATTTGTACAACATACAATTAATTACTTATCCATAGCTGTTTCACATTCCATTGTAGTCCAAAGGATGGTCACATTACACTGTATGTTGTGTTGTGGATACATGGAGGGGCCAATACTGTATGAGTAATGAAATTGATATACATATTTTTCTCCCCTACGTGTCATTTTACAACAACCCTGCAAGTCAGAAAGAACTGAGAAATAAGGAACTAAAAGACATGCAGTTACCAGGGTAAATATTTTTACAAGAATTTTCCAAATTTTCTTGTGTTGATTCTAAGGACTTTTTTCTCATAAAAGAAAGTAATGGAAGAATAAGAAGTAGTACATAAAATAACATAAGAAATTACTTGGCTTAACCACTGCCATGAGTAAAATCAGAAGAAAAGAAGAAGAAGAAACAGTAGAAATTATTTTTTAAAAAGTAACTTTCCAAGCGTTGGAGGTGAGTTAGGCAAGACGAGGTGGTGGCTGTCTAAGCTAAAGTCACTAAGTGGTCTTCATGAAACTCCAAGATAGCTAACACCAAGATGAATTGCAATGTTAAACAACTCAGTAAAATGTAAAACAGGAGGGTAAAAGAAATCAGTATAGGCTTATGTCCGTTAACAGAGCCTCTGACCAAGTGGCTCCTTTTTTAGAAAGTATTTTTCTTCCAGATCCCTCTCCCCTTTTCCTTCTTCATCCTCTGTCTAGCTACAAGTTTTAAGGCAGCATCAGCATTGGGAGAGTGGTGAAAGGGGGATGGAGAAACACATTTTTTCAGTATCAGGGTGCAGCAGCATGTCTGTATCAAACAATGCCAAAAAAGGAAAAAAAACTTGACATGGGAAAGAACAGGATTCTACTCTAGCAGATTCTGCTGTAGTCATGTATGCTTCTCTAGGCAAGATAAACAGCATTTGCCTCTGGAATTACTTACTGAGCATGTGCAAGCAGCAAAATAGGTGAAGGAGAGCTGATAAGCCTGTTCCACCAGCAACTCGCAGCATGTCAAAGACATAAAAGCATAGATCTGTAAAAAAATGAAAATTGTAAGAAAGGTGGAGTCTAGTGAAAGAATAAAATATTTCTCCCTGGATGCATTTTGGAAGAAGACTTCAAGTGGACTTTAGGAGGTTCAAAATGTTTTTGTTCACTTGTACAAGGCTTATTTGATCTGGTTGTTTGATTTCACATGTACTTATTGTCAGTTTTGTATAAAACATTGGCTGAAAATGGTTGAATAGTTTGTTTTCTGTGATGTAGAAACCTATCCCTAATCTCTCCATGCTATTTGTCCACTTGGTGACAAATTTTCCATTAAACAAGTTATGTCATGAACACATCTACTTTGTTAATTGGGGTATACCTGTAGTTGAAATGCAGCAGCAGCAGCAACAGCAACAACAATCTAAAGGCCTGTCTGAAGAAAAAAGATCTTTATCTGAGTCAGAAACAGATTATAGAAGATGTCTGCCCTTTTCCAGACACAGGTGCAAAAAGACTATAGGCATTTCCACACTAGACTGTTAGAGTGTTATTATTCTACTTTCAACATCCTATGGAATCCTGGAGTTTGCAGTTTACTGTAAACTGCAAACCCCAGGATTCCATAGGATGTTGAAAGTGGAATAATAGCACTGTAACAGTTTAGTGCAGAAATGGCCTATGTATACATAGCAAAGCAGAGCATTCAGTATACATTTTCTTTTGAATGGTTCCCCTCCTCCACAATACTCTTCCAATAAATTGCTGACCCCTCCATTAAATGCCAGACACCACATGATGTCAGTTGTCCAGATATGCTCTTCAGACCATAGCCAGCAAATATAATACAGTTTTACCTTTTTTAAAAACGTCTGATGTTTGTAGAAAACATAGGTTGTAAAAACTGAAACAAAGAAAAGAGGCAAATAGAATTCAGACAGCGGGAAAGCACTGCTAAACCCTCAGTGTGTAAAAGGAATAATCATGAAATATGATGTTTATACTCGATGTGCTGATGGTTTCTGTTTTCTCCTTTCATCTTTCATTACAGTTCAGCATCTTTCAGCTTTTCTTTGCTCTTAGACAGATAATTTCATACCAGGCATTACAGGCTGAAGGAAATTTCTGCCAGAAAATGCACTTTATGCAAAGAATTCTGGATGCCCTCAAAGTTGGCAGGAAGCTTGCTGTTTATGTAGGACTGCATTTATTTTGACTTTTTGGTTTTTCACACATGTAGCCAAATGATAGAGTAATATAGTCTCTGCCTATAGGAGATGCGGCAATCATCAAATTAAACTCATGTCTCTTATTCTGTAAAATCACCAGACGAGAACTTTGTGTTCCCAATGCAAGCAGTGGGACATCATGTCATACCAGTTGATCTTAATTTTCATTGGTAACAGAAATGAAAAAGATGTGCTTCTCTAAATTCTTTACAATAATCTTTTACAAGTTTGGATGGGGAAATAGTCTCCTGGTATTCTCTGCTTATTTTCTGGGTGTCTCCATTTGATTCCTAGACATATTTGATTTGTGACCGTTGACATTTGATCAAGTTTGAAAGTTAACATGCTGTAGTGTATTTCATCATTTTCCTTTCCAGGAGCCATATCAGTCTGTTGCTGCAAAAGCAATATTAGAGCTTTGTGTCACCTTCAAAATGAAAAGATTTGTTCCAGCATAAATTCTCAGAGACTACATCTTGGGAAACATCGGTCCTTGGCTTGAAACTCTCACAATTCCAGTGCCTTTATCCATGTGGTGGTGGACTGATGGGAAATGTAATTCCAAGCAGATGGAGGGCCACACAGACCTCAGTCCTAGAGTGGGACTGGTTCACAAAAAGGTTTCCTCAAATAAACCTATAAGCCTTTGGCACTTGGAAGGATTATTGAGTGGAAATTCACATTATTGTAGCTTTCTCTAACTTTGTGGACTCTAGATACAATGGATTATAGCCAACGACCATGCTGGGTGGGAATGCTATGAGTTACAGTACAGCAGATCTGGAAGGCACCTGCTTGGAGAAAGCTGCAATGGTTTATCACTGAAGTTTTCAAAGCCTTCCACATTCATTTGCTTGTCAAGGATCCCTTGTGTGTTGCAAAAGATTATGGACACTTAGGGCTGAGATCCTATACTGGAGCTGCATGGCATAAATCTCCAAATACAGAGTTTCACGCTAAGTGTGCTATGCAAACGTCATACTGATTCTCATGCCATTTCCACCTTACACTGTTACAGTGCTATTACTGAACTTTCAACATCCTATAGAATCCTGGGGTTTGCAGTTTAGAGAGAGGCATTTAGAATTCTCAGTCAGAGAGCTCTTTGGCCTCAGTAAACTACAAACCCCAGAATTCCACAGGATGTTGAAAGTGGAATAATAGCACTATAACAGTGTAGGGCAGAAATGGTCTCTGTGTTGTACAACAGAATCTGCAATCAGATGTGCCACCAGATGAATTCTACCATCTAATTTCAGCAGAAATATGCATCACCTAAGAATGTGCATCTGGATGTGTAATGGCATCACATGTGAAACTGACTTTCCATAACCTTGAAGAGAAGATGGACATTGCACATTATACAAAAATGTCCAACCACTTCCACAGGAAATGTTACACATCTGTAAGAGACCAACAGGATTCCAGCAGGTATAAGGTAGACACTTTTTTAAAAAAAAAAAAGGGTACTGTTCCACCATATTACAGTGGCATTCACCTGGTCAAAGCATCTTTCATTTATTAATCATATGACTTTTAGTTGCCTCATCCAATTTATGTGAATCTGCTCACGAAATAAAAATAACAGGTGAGGAAAACCAAACTTCCCTTTTTTGTACATAAAATGAATTCACAGCGGGAATCACAGAAGAGGTTTTCCTTCTTGAGTGAAAGAGAAGAGGGAATTCTCCTCCTAATATGACACTTGCAATCTCCAGGTTTTTAAAAATAAACTACACAGATTAAGATAAGTAGTAATTATTATTTAAAATGTCAGTCCATCAGAGATAGCTTTTCAATTTACTGAAATCTCTTAATCCCTCTATCTAACAAAGGAATCAAGGACTTCAACCATATCACAACTCATTGTAAGCAGAAACCATTCTTTACCCAGCATTGCTCATGACTATCATACGGCACAAAATGATCAGTAATGCTTGGTAGGCATTTTACTGTTCAAACTGAGACTTCAAACACCCTAAGAATCACAATATACATGCACATGCAAACAACATCTGATGAAATTTCCCTTTTTCCATAATCATTAGAAGTACAAGATCCCTGTCCCGTATTTCACCTGGCACCCCTATTTGCCATGCACAGTCAACAGCCATTCCTTGTGAAAATACACTGCTGCCCTTCACAATAAAGTACGCAATTTCTACATTTCTCCTAAAAACATCCACAGGGTCCGTCTTCTACAGATTCTTCCCAGCAAAAGCAACACTAAACTGTGTATTGCAATCTGGAGGGCAAAGGGTTTGGAGATACTGGGAAGGAACTATATGGGAAGGCCTACTTTGAAATCCATGGCTCAGCCACGTCTATAACACAAACTACTGGGGCTGTTTGAGCCAAACAACACAATCCTGTATATGTCTCCCTAAAAATAATTTCTGTTGGGTTCTTGATTAGGCATTAGGCACAGGGAAGTACCTCAGACAGCAGATTTAGGCTATCATGAAAGGGCACCAGATGGCTTGTTATTCAATTGGTTGTTATTGTATTCACAAGGATATGGAGCAAAGGCATTTTTATTCCAACAGGCATTCAGTCTGTGATTATGACCTGGCTGATTAAAGGTGCTGGCTATTGTTAACCATGTGGAATTTATGAATGTTTGTGTTTTAATTATGTATTTTAACTTTGTTTATTTTTTTATTTGATTGTTTAGTTTATGTTTTCACTTTTGTATTTCAAGATTTTTTAACTATGGTCCTTTCTGCACGAGGCGAGCGAATCGCTCTGTGCTGTTACTCACCGGTTCTTCTTGGGTCAAAGCAACGTGGACTTGCCCTTAAGCTCTTCTGCAGGGCTCCTCCTTTGGTCCAGGGTGAATCGGAGCGGTGCAAGGTCTGTAGATCTTACAAAATGGTGGCTTCCTGTTCTTCATGAGTCCGGACCAACCGCTGACGTTGCCCACGCCCACAGCCCGCTCTCCGCTGATCGCAGGCTCAGCACAAGTGAGGAGGAATGCAATGGTGCACTCCAGAAGATTGAAAGACTGGATTTTTCCAGTCTTCACTTAGCGCACTGGAGGACCATTGGGGCATCTTGGATCAGACTAAGGTGTGGAACTAAGGTAAATAGTCCGAACCTAGTCCGATCCAAGCTGCAGATGACCTCCATGACAGGACGCCTTGGCTCGTTTTAACTTCCTGGTGCAGAAAGGGCCTATGTTGTTGTTTTTTAAACTTATTGTAAGCGTCTTTGAGTCCTTACAAGGAAAAAGCGAGGTATAAGTAAAGATAATAAATAAATAAATGGAGAAGCATGTGTAGATTTTTTTTCTCCTCACATGCCACAAACAACTTAGCTTGCTCTAAGCACTATGCATCTTGAATTGTGGTTGGGCAATTTTGTCTTCTTCACCTTCAAGCAGCAATTTTTGGGGGGTTGGGGTTGGGGAAGGACCTGGTTTCTTTTGCTGTCAATCTCTATGCATTTGAACATCCAATTTTCTATTTTTTAAAAGTAAGCTGTCAACTGAGAAGGGAACACCAGAGAAGGGGAATCCAGGACAGGAATCCAACAAAAGTTTCCAGCATCTGCTAGTCTTATGCTGGCCTTGTTCCTGCCTCTTGCCTCCTGTCCTGGCTTCTAGTTATTATCGCTGCAGGCAGGGGAAATGTCAGCAAATTGTCCTACAAAAAATTAAAAACTGCAGCCCAGTCTGAATACAGAGGAGAGATGGACTTCAGAAGCTGATGTTGGGTACTGGAAATAGAACTGCATGCCATATAATTCTCTCTCTCTCAGTGGAAGGATTTATCCTTCTCAGTTTAATATTTTAGATAAGCATGTAGACTGAAAGCACTAATCTCCACTAAACCTCCCCGCTGTAACTTTGGAAATTCTTCTATAATTATTTACTCAGTTTCTTCTGACAGAATTGTGGAAAGCTAGCTGGATATAGTGCTACTACTGCTGTGTCGATCACAGAGATCTTTGTGTCATTCATACACTTCAAAATTCTACATTTTTTAATCCTGAGATTTTTGTTTGTTACTGGCTGAGCTTTGCACATTACTTTTAAGGATAATGAATACCATGGCATGCTGAAGCCATCCAATAACTGAGTAATGGGTCTCAGAGAATCATCCTGCCACTCTTCAGTTACAGATGACTACAGTGTCTCATTATTACATTCATTCTTATTGACAGTAACTTTCCAAGCTCTGGGCTGGCTGTCAAGAAAAAGGCTTGATTAATTGCTTCACAAGCCCAACACAGTAACACAGGGACTATCATATGGTTCATTTCAGAGTTTTGGAGTTTTGGAGCAACTAGTTACAAGTTACAAGCTATTTGCAATCTACTTCTTTTTCCAGCAAATGAGATGCAACTACACATTAATATTGGATTTAAGAGGAATAATTTCACCATTTTTGTGGGCTAGCTAACTTTAAAATGACTTTTAAAGTGATGGGAATGTGGAGAAGAACTATCATATGCCTCATCTGCGCTGAGTTGTGTTTTTGTTGACTGCTGGATAAAAATAAAAAACATTCAGTTGTCTTCAAACTTAGGCCCTTTTCGCATTAAGTCTTCTCGCGCGAGCAGGGGAGGGCAGCTCGCGCATGAAGCCTTCTCCGGGAGGCTGCCGCTTCCCCCTCCTTCCTTCTGCAGGCGAAGGAACAACAGAAAGGATCCTGTCCCCTCCATCCCCCCCGCACGCACGAGAAAGGCGCTCCTCCCGTCCGCCCCCCGCGCGCGCGCGAGAGAAAGGCGCTCGTCCTGTCCGCCCCCCGCACGCGCGTGAAGCAGGACGTGCCGCGCGAGCGCCCCCCATCCCTTCCTTCCGCAGGGGCGGAGGGAAGGAAGCGCGACCCGACCGGCTCCCGGACGCTCCACACAAAAGGTAAGTGCGCGCGGGCGCCGGGAGCGTTGCGCGAGCGCTGGTGATTTTCGCTTGGAAGCGAAAATCAAAAAACCCGCGCTCGCGCCGCTTCAGCCCCGTGAGCCCGGCGGAAGTGGGAGTGCGTCGTGCGGAGCGACGCTCCCACTCCCACGAGGCTCACGGGGCTGTCGCGCGAGAAAAGGCCCGTGCGAAAAGGGCCTTAACTACAATCCCTTCACATTCGCTAGCGTTAGGGACACAGGACCTCAGTGAAAGTGGAAAAACTGTGAATAAGTCTAGGTCCTTCCAAACCATATTTAACACACAAAAAAAGTATGATCACCATATTCAACCCACCATGGATTCCTCTGAGGCATCAAGGTTCCCTCACAAGGCAGAAGTGGGTGGCTGGTGGGGCTGACTGTCACCTCCTTTGGTGCCCCACATCATTTTTAATAGGGACTTACAAGCCTAATTCACAGTTTCTCAGTCTCATGAGGTTTGCAGTTCCTATTAAAAATGGCATAGGGAGGCAGTAGAGGTAACAGCAAATAATCCATGAACAATCAAATTTGCAAAAGTGAAACGTGCAAATGTGGAAGGCTGACTGTACAAACAAAATATTTAATTACTTTCGAGAAAATGAAAAATCACCTTCAACCATTTGTGACTTCTGAAAGTAATTAATCATATTTTGGGCCCTGGAACCATAACAGCAACGTATTGCTTTGTAGAAATATCATCATAATCATAATCATCATCATCACCACCATCATCATCTTTCCCCCAAACTCAAGACTGGTTCAGGGTGAATCTTGTACGTCTTCCCACCTCCCACAAGCACACCAACTCATTACCAAGAATGAGAGCCCTGTGCTCATTACCTTTCTTTCCATCCATTTTAAATAAGTAACAACAAGAAGAAGGAACAGAAGGATATAGGAATGTAGATAATAGGCCTCCTATGTTTAACAAAGATTCAACATGGTTCCATAGATACTTACCAAGGAGGCAAGAGAGGACAGTTCAAGGTTTTAGTTCCCTAGTCAAAGGAAAATTGTTTCATTGAAGTGTGACAGAAAAAAAAGTAATCTATACATCACAGTTTTGAAATAAATATCTTTTTGGCTTGCAGCTCCCAGAATCTCCTATTTTTCCAAGCTCTGATAAACACATAGAAATACTTTTCAGGCTCTGTAATTTTAAGGCTTTGAGAATTGGCACTGACATATGTTACTCATGTTACACCCTATGCTTGCTTTTGCGCATACCATGGCCAGAGCAGTTGACTGCTGCTTTTAAAGATTTCACATTCATACAGTTGCCACAAGTCCAAGTCAACTGCAAATAACAACAACGTTTCAGATGCTTACTATAAGTTTATTATGCCTGATTGAACGGATGGCCCATAATGGTATGATTATATCAGTGTAACAATTTTGCAGCCCCTTAGAAATTGTTGGATTGCATCTTCCCAGGAACCCTGGCCAGCACAGTAAAGTGAGGAATGCTTGGAGTTGCAGTGCAGCAGCATCTGGAAGGCTGCATGATTCCCATCCCAAATTATAAACAAGTCTTTGCTTTTTCAACACAGTTGGTGATCAATATATCACTATTATCTAAGTGAAAGGAAGCCTAACTGAACTCAATAGGACTTAACTTCTGTGTAGACATGCTGATGATTGTGCTGTAAGCTTTTTTTTGCCTTGTGAATTGTTATTAAACATAATAAGAGATTTGTCAGCTCCTATAATAACATATCCCAAACCTTACATACTGTATCAGCTGTCAGGCTGCAGCCTAGAATGACGTCAAGTGTCTAGAGTGCATTGATTGGCCCCAAGCTTATAAAATAACATTTAAATGTTGGTCTGCTGATGGCTGGAGAAAGAAGCACAAATTGCTTGGATTTCCTGTCTTAGTTGTTTTTCCTTAAGCCATTTCTGGACCCTAAGAATACTTTCCCACATTAAAGAGGTAATTATAACTCAATATTGTTGCTATTTTTCAGTCCATTTTGATGTTTGAAACTTAAATGTAATTTTGCTACTAGTTTGTTTGTAAAAGCAACCACTGCCAAACAATGGAGTGGTGTAGGTATGGGGTGGAGGGAATATTAGGGCATTGCCACACCCAAATAAGAATTTTGCTTCCTGAATGAAATTTTCATTCAGTCACCAAATTTCCAGCATTTCCAAGAGTGAGATGTTGAAAATCATACACACTTAGAACTCTTATAATTTTTGGGTTTGCATTCTCCTTATCACTTTGCCTACCCCTTTTCTTTGAATGCCTAAATATTCAAAATTACTGAAATGCTAGAAATTTGGGGTGGAAGGAAAATTTCATTTGGAGGGTCAGAATTCTTACCTGTTGGGAAATTCCCCCTATTTTCTTCCGCTATAGCTCTACCCTTGCTCTATACACTAAGCAATGCCCCCTTTTATTTTCTTATCTTGCTTGACTCTGGAAATGCGATGCAACAAAATGTATTTTACTGTACAATTAGACATTAACAACAAAGTTCAACCAGAACTGTAATCTTTTCAGCCCCATTGGTTTCCAGAGGAGAGATATAAATCTATGCATTCTTTGGAACCAGTGGGACTCAAATGTGCTTAACTTCAGCTGGATAGACCACAAACTGTTTATTAATTCATTGACTTTAATAAAGATAAATCAACAAGGCAATGGCTTGTTTGGTAGTCCTTGAAATGTATATATTCAAATAGAGTTTTGGCTATTGCTTGTGTCACCTCAGTAAATGTCAGTAGTTGCCATAACAATTGCATAGTGATGTCCTTTTTAATTGTTAGAGGCCAAAGATTATTACATTTCTTGAGAATTTCTAATTTATACTTGATATTTCCAATGTATGAGAAAAATTATTCAGATTTTCCTGCATGGTTTGAGATTTTTGAGGATTTTTTAAAATTCAAAAGTTGGTGATCATTAGATTGTAATTACTTAATTTATGCTTCTAAAATATGACAGAAATATTGATTGTATCCTTATAGACAATGCTGTAAAAAGATATATGCAACCTCAATTATGTTCCTAATGATTGACAAGAAATTTCTTTAGTGGGTGCAGTAGTGCATATTGTCCCAATTCACCCTTCCCAGCCTTAACACACATGCTAGAACATAACCATCCTTCCATTTATCCACTTTTGTGAATGTTGTGATTTAATTATTCAATCCAAAGTACATACAAAATAAATAAATAAATCACGTTTTGGGAAAAGTGCATGATTTAGGAGAAATACACATAGAACATATACAATTTTTTTTTTTTTTGGAGCTTTCTCAAAGTATACATTTTTGCATATGTTCCTGTTGATCTGTTGCATTTTCTCTGCATAGATGAAATGCATACAAAATATATGCACTAGAAAAGATGCATTAGGAAAAGTGCAATTAAAATTCATATGGATTTCCATGCAGACTTTTTTCTAAGGTTGCAGACTGATGTGGGAATGGGAGGGCATCAATTTGTGTGTCAAAAAAGTTACAGAACTGTAGAAGCAAACAAATAAAAGCTAGGTTTCTCTTTGCTAGTTTTTCCTTCTCTTTTCTTCAGCAACAAACCTTTCTTTGAAGTTCCTCCTGGGAAAACGGTGGATAAGTCCTCTGAAATCCCTACTCCAGCCTCTTCAACACAATCTGTGGATTTAGCAGTGTCCTGCTTTTCCATAAGCTGTTGAGGCTTCAGGCCAGAGAGTTTGTTCTGCAGGTATGGACCTAATTCATACTTGGGAGGAAAAAGGCACAGTCATCATGTCCTCCCATTCCTCTTGTGAGAATACATTTATTAAAGATTATGCTGTCTTAAATTATATCTTGGTGACAACCCTAAGCACATTTATGTAGATGTTTCTCCTGCAAAAATTAATAGAATCAAATCAATGAAGTCTCATTTCTCAAATGACACATTTGCATAACACATTTTTAAAGCTGGGTCGTCAGGAGAATCCCCGAAGGAGCTATCTGTTGGCTTTAAATGCAATTTAAGATATGGTAAATTGAGAAATCACTTCAAAAATGCTGAACTAAGGATCTAAAACTGGAAGCTCTGAAATCCACTCTTCTGAAAGAGTAACAGTTGACCTTCCCAGGTCACTGCACCCAGGAGCAGAAAAGTCTTTGGCCATTTCCGCACTAGACTGTTATAATGCTATTATTCCACTTTCAACATCCTCTGGAATCCTGGGGTTTGCAGTTTAGGGAGGGGCCTCAAAGGCCCCATGATTCCATAGGACGTTGAAAATGGAATAATAGCACTATAACAGTCTAGTGCGGAAATGGCCTATGGGAAGACCAATAGCTGTGGTGATGGGACTCTCTGGGAGACCACCCTCAAAATCCTCCATCAGAGCTTGGACAAGTATTGTAGCTAACTGTGATGAGCTACCTTTCTTGGAACCAAAGGCATAACAAAATTACATTTCAGAATTAATGTAATGTGGGATGGGTATAATGTACAATTTTGTAATTACTATTGCAGTTACTTTAAACTCAGGTCTATAGGAACATTTTTTAGAAGCATTTTTCAAGTTTATGCCCTTGGCTTACCAGTTTCAAAGGTTGGTCCTCAAAAGTAATGGGCAATTAAGAAGTATAGACACATACAGGAATGCAAGAGTGATGAATTGTTTGCTAAATCCTAAAACTAGTAATGCGAATGAATTACTTAAAAAAAATAATTTGCTATGCTGTGCAAATGTAATGGCAACCAGGTATTGTAGAACAGGAGCAACTTCATCTGACATAATATTTGTGCCTGTGTGGTGCAGAAGGACATAAATGTCTAGGAATGAGTATTTTAAACAGATAACTAACTAAAGAAACAGCACAAGAGGTAACACATAGCCAAACAGAATAAACTCAACGGCTTTAGTATTAAGGCAGATTCAGCTGTGAGCATAAGCCTTTTTTTAATGCACTGCAGTTGCTATGTAAAATTTCGAGATCAACTGTTGAATCATTACTTTGTAAAACCCTTTTTGCCCTTAAAATCCTAGTTAAAAATGCATTTGTCTTTTGTTTTTTGCAGGTGCCACCTAATTCTAGTGAAATGGCTTCTTGCCCAGTGTAGGGTAGAAGGCTCCATGGTAAAAAAGGCAAAAATTGCAGTGCAAGGTCACCGTTACCAGACATGCCTATATCTGTTCACTGAGGTATGCATTTTTAGTGATACATGCAGGCATAAGTTGCATTAGGCATGAAGAATGATCTTTCTTTCTTTCTTTCTTTCTTTCTTTCTTTCTTTCTTTCTTTCTTTCTTTCTCTTTTGGGCAATGCAGAACAATCATATCCAATTGACAGCAATCGCAGCAATAATAGCAGTAATAATAAGAATAATATTCCATTTGTTATTCACCTGTCCCCAAGGTTTGAGGCAGAGCACTACATAGATATAATTAAAAACAAATTATGACTAAAATACCCTAAAAACACAAAATCATGTAAAATAAATATATATTCTAATTAAAATATATCATAATTAAAAGCACAATTAAAAGTACAAATACAACTAAAACTACAAATAAAAGTACAATGAAAAAGTAGAGTTGTGCTCTTGCAACCGTTGCACATTAAAGTACTCAGAATAGCGTGTGAATGTGCATTACCTCTATGTGCTTTTTTTGTGCATTGTGCACTGCATTTGCACAACGAGCTGTTAGCCATGCATGCTGATGATTGATCCACATTCATTGGGTTACATTGGCATCCAGTATAGAGGTTGCATAATGTAATTCTGCTGGCAAATGCTAACTCTGTGCCAAAGAGATGTATGACTTTGGGTTCTGTGTGTCAGAACTAGTCTCTGCAAACAGCAGATGGCGGCGCAAATTGTTGCTTAACTATTCCCACTTTAGGGCACAGAGGAAGAATTATACACTTGAAAGCCTCATTGTCAAATAAGTTCTTTTCTTGTAGAAAAATGGATATCAATAAGAATTTCTATTCCCCACCCTTACACACTAGTTTTCAACATGAAATGAGTCTTTAAAAGAACCTCTAAATATGACCAGATATAAGTCATAGGCCATTTCCACACGGGGTATTTAAAACGGTGCAGTGTGTCCTCCACAGAGGACGTCTGCACCTTGGAGCGGACTGGGTTCGGACTACTTACCGTAGATCTGCACCTCAATCCGCTCCAGAACGACCCCAAGTGGTCCTCCAGCATGCTTTTGAAAGATCTGATTTTTCTGGTCTTTCAAAAGCACAGAGTGCACCACTGCGAGCCTGCTCCCTTGTGCAGATTCTCAGGCTCACACCAACGCGAGCCTGTGATCTGCTGAGGGTGGGTTTTAGGCTGGCGAACTTCACTGTTTGGTCGAGACCACAACCAACCGGAAGCTGCCATTTTGGACACCGGAGCAGTGCAGAGCGACGACCATGCACTGCTCCTTCTCACCCCAGACTGGACCGCCAGAAGATCCGGTAGGTAGTGACACGGGGCAATTCCCTTACCCCATGTGGAAATGGCCATAATTTCCTTATATTTTCTTCTATAAGAATGCCCTGCTAGCCTTATCATTAGGTGCTGTGGATTACATTTCAAAGAGAACAATTTCCTACAGTCTTTATTGTGTTGTGTTCTAATTGATTGATTGATTGATTGATTGATTTGCAAACATTTTATTCTTATCTTCCTGCTTTCATGTGAGTGGCTCTGAGAACATTTTCAGCTGAAGAGCAAGATAAAAATGCTCCAAATAATATTTAGAAAAAAATAGATCAATGATAGAAATTTATTTTGCACAAAACACAGCAATTTTTCACAACTTCCACCCATTTTTTTTAACCAATGTACAGAATTGTTTTCCCCAAAACTTCAGGATGTGCAAATATCAGACAAAAACCTGCACAGAATGATCCATTTTATCCTACAGTATGAAGAAAACTGCAGAAATCATATGTGCTTTTATATATGGACGAAATAACTGATTATTTACACTCCTCTAAGTGTGTGTATAGTCCTTCAAGCTATCTGTTAGCTTACTGCAAGCCCATTAATTTCCTCAGCAAAGGAATACTCAGAGGTGGTTTTACCAGTTCTCTCATCTGAAATATAGCCTATAACAGTTAGTATTTGTTGGTGGTCTCCCATTCAAGTACTAACCAGGGCTGACCCTGCTTAGGTGCCAAGATCAGACAGGATCTGGTACCTTTGGGGTATTTAGGTCTGCGTAGTGCCCTGTGAATGTCACAGAGTCCACCTCCAATGTGTCTGTATCATCAGGGTGAATCCAGAATGTAGGCCAAGCTGCTAATATATAGTGGTGAAGATCCACAGTTCAAAGTTACAAATAACTAGCCATTTGTAATTCATTCCTTTCAACAATATAAAAAGTGTAACTGCATTGCATTGCAACTGTAACTTGATGAGGAAAAATTATATCCCTTCTGCAATGCAACTGTAAATGTTATTACTTCTAGGAGTGTGAGCTTACTAAATGGGAGAGGCGAAATGTCGCATGGTTTAAGTGCTGGCCTGTACTGTTGTCTTAAACTCTGTTGTGAGTATTGTGGTAAACAGAAGAGGAGAAATCTGCAAGTCCTGCAAATCCTGAATCTGTAAGACCTGAGCAGGATGGTGGATGATAGGATGACATGGAGGTCCTCCATTCGTAGGGTCACCATGAGTTGAAGCCAATTTGATGACAGTTAGATATGACAACAAACCACAGGCTAGTGACTTATTGAATTTTTTTAAAAAGTAAATAAATACTACAATTTGGTTATCTTTGAGAAACTGAAAAGTAAGAGTTGCTTTTTAAATGTAACTAGCTGATACGAATTTTAACTTCAGCTGTTTTTTTAAAATAACTTTCCATGCTCTCAGAAGATCTGTATATTTGAAATGTGTGTATGATCAAACACAACTGTACGATCAAATGCAACCATGTTCCTGACCTGTGTATATGTGTATTCAGTAGGTAAAAAACGTGAAGGATGAAGCGAATCCTCCTGTATCTCTGCCTGATAGGCACAGCTTGGGCTGTGTTGGTGAGTATTTCAGAACCAGCCTGTTTGCTAAGCTAGCTTTTTTTCTCCCCCTTCCTACTTTTCTCTTCTCTTCTTTTCTTTTAACCTGACTGTGCATGGTAAATCAGTACTACTTGGTTTTTCTTATTTTTATCTTAGGTGCGCAAACCCCGCAAGGCAGGATTTGGAAGTAAGAGTGAAGAGGTAAGTACATTTTCCATTTCTTCCCCCCAGGATAAAAGGAAAGCACTGTGTCATATTAATACTACTAGAAATGCACTTTCAAAGTCCAGACCCTTTAAAGAGAGCGTCAATCAGTTTAGCCAAGACTCCACTGCTTCATAGTTATGGAGCATGGAGATTTGGAAAAGGCTGAAACCAGAGATGCCTAAAGAGGAAGGTTTGTAGCTCAATGGAGAGCATATGCTTTGCATACAGGAAATCCCAGGTTCAGTCACTGATATTTCTAGGAAGGTTTGGGAAAGACTGCTGCCTGAAAACCTTGGAGAGCAACACTAGTGTGCTAGAGGAACCAATGGCAGCTGCTTTTGTTCTCACCCAGTATGTGTGCGCACGCTTGCATAATTTCTCCCCTCAAATGGATGCCACACTGTAACACAGACTCCTACAAACACCTTTAGAAAACACTTGGTAGAATTTGTGCTACATCTGGACTGAAATATGATAATTTCAAATGTTGTATATGTAAAGCTATTGTTCACAATTTATTATCTAGTCAACTAAAGTACATACATTCCCAAGGCATTTTGCTGCTGCCGAAGGCACAAAGATTCCTATTCCAGGTACAAAAGCCAATCAGACTGACTGCTGAATCATACAGTACTCGCTGACCAAGACCCACTGGTGTAACTATGTCAGTGGAAGCCACAGAGTTAGTGATGGAGGAGTCAGTATGGCAGTAGAGGACAAAGAGATGCCAGCATTCTGACAACAGTATTATGACAACATGATGGAAGCAAAAAGTTTTCCTTCAGGATATAAAGCTGCCCTGCAAGATCCCATGGTGCTCAGGAGTTGTCAGGGCAGCTTTACCTCTTGACAGAGGCCATTTCTCCACCACATTATTATAGTGCTATTATTCCTCTTTCAACATCCTGTGGAATTCTGGGATTTGTATTTTACTGAAGCCAAAGAGCTCTTTGGCTGAAAATTCAAAATGCTCCTCCTAAACTGCAAACCCTAGGATTCCACAGGATGTTGAAAGTGGAATAATAGCACTGGAACAGTATAGTGAGGAAAGGGCCAGAGATGGCTTGTACTGCCGTCATCTCTCCCCCACTACCGCTGCAGCTTGGTATAGGTGGCATGGGGCAGATTGCATGGCACACACATGGCTGTTGTCCAAGAACTCACCATCCCTCCTTGCCAGCCGGCCATCACTCTGTGAGGCCACCTTTTCACTGTGGCTAATAGTAGGATGTGAGATTTGAAAGATAACCTAGCTTTTCAAATGGCTGAAGTTCTAGGAGTCAGAGATTATTCACATTGTACTCATTCACATTGTATTCATACTATGGAGCCTGGAATGATGAGGGTGCAGGGAACTCAAGCTAAAACTAGGCTGGAGGGCCAAGCCCCTCCCAAAAATGATCTGACAAAATTGGACCACCAAAACTCCAATGTAGTAGAGCCTCCTCAGGAATGATCAAGCTCTAAAAATATTAAATTACATTAAAATATTAAAATAGTTATTGCTGTAAAATAGTTATTGCTGTAAAAATAAATAAATAAATTCTAAGTATACATTTTCCTTGTAAGAATCTTTATAAGTAAAGGTATTTTTAGTGATAATGTATGGGAAAGATAATGCCACCGCCACCGCCACCGCCACCTGCAGCAAAATTAGCAACAATCTGTCTGCCAGTGTTGAGCTCCAGTTCCAGGGTACCTGCAAGTGAAGTTAAGAGTATAAGATATAAGAATTCTTACTTCTTGGGTCTGGTGACTGTTTGGATTGAAATGAAACACAGCCTAACAGATGTATTTGCTTACAGATGATGCAGTTTGGTCCTTATGGCTATCTAAACTCACCACAGGTAAGTCCATCTATCTCTTGGATGTTGGAACATACGCTTTACATCCTGGCACATTTACACTGCTCTTCCTTTCCATCCAATCTTTAATATTTTTGAGGTAGAACAACAGAAATTGGGAAGAAATCTACTACCCCCTCCCCATTTCAGTAGTTCACATTATACTGGATGTGAAGATAGGACATAGTGCTTACTGGTTTTACTTTCTTACCTCTTACTGGTGCACAAACTCTCACTGTACTACGAAATCCCAGTCTCATAGGAGTGGACTGTACTAGTTTATTGTTTTATCAGTTAGATATTAGTTATAATTATATCCCATCTTCCCTCTAGGGACCTTAAGGCATTATATGTTGTTGTCCTCCCCTGCACACTTTATCCTTACAAGAACCCTATGAGGTAGGTCAAGATAAGAAAGAGTGAATGGGCCATGGACTTCCAGTGCATTTCAAAGCTGAGTGGAGATTTGAATTCAGAACTCCCAACTTCCAGTGCAGCATTCTAACCACTGTCCGTTCATGCTTCTCAAAGGTACCAGATGTGATACTCGCATTGACTGGTGGTATAGCATCCACCCCCTGGTGTGGCTGTGCCAATTTCTGAATTTATTTTTGAAAATTTTTTAAACATTTTGTGTGTGTGTGTGTGCATGTGTGTACGTACTCTTCATTGCTACCCACAGCTTAGTGCAAAAGTGCTAATGCAGTGGCACTGTTTCCATAGAGGAGCTCATCTTCCTTCACTGTGCTGTGTCTATATGTTTATAAGTAAAGTATTACTATTAAATCCTCAGCACTTTGTTCTACAGAGAAAGTTAAACTCAGAGGTTTTGTCTTTACAACTTCTCATGGCTCAATAAATTGGGTATCATATAATGAAGGGAAAGAGCCGTATCTTGCTTGCTCCAATGTATCACTTAGTAATTGTATCTCACCACATACTCTTTCTCAAAATCTTCTTTCAGTTGACTCAGCTGGCAGCCTCCTTATATGGCTATCGCTCAGGTTTCCCACAGATGGTCCATCCACAGCCTGCATTTCCTCTGCAGAGGATTTACCTCTGGCAGCAACAAATGCCAGTACACCAAGCTGCCAAGCTGCCCCAGCAGAAGCCTCACCAAACCCCAGTGTCCAAGAAAGCAAACAGCAGGCCACAACCAAAGCCACGCTTGACACCACAGCAACCAAGACACCAACAGCCACAGCCCAAAATACAGCCGCCGCGAAGACAGCCCCAAAGTACTACCAGCCCTTCCCAGCCTCATCCACATGGACCTGTTCAGCAACCTAAAGGGGAGAAACCACAACAGCCACAGGTAAACAAGCAGGTTGGAAGTCCTTCTTCTCAGTAGCAATGCTGATTATATGTGAGTGGGGAAGTAAAAGATGCACTTATCTAACAGTGTGGAAAAAATTTCTACTTGCTCTCAAAGACACTCAAAACATTTCCAATAAATAATTCTTCACTCATGTTTCATTGACTAATTTTTGTAGGTATTTATTGCTGCATTGCAGTGTTGCAGCGGATCACTGTTCTCCAATTGCAACAGACATATCATTCCTGATTTACCTTTTCTAGTCCAGTCCAATATTCCACAGCATACATGAGCATACATGTTGGTGAATGTGGAAAATAAGAGTGATGTAGTGAAAATTTTTAATTGAGCAGTTTGTTAAAAATCATCCTTCAGGACATTTTCCCCCAACCTGGCAACTTCCAGATACATTGCACTACAAATCCCGTCATCCTCATCCATCCATCAGACTCTAGGATTTCTGCCTCACACCAAATCAGAGAAAGTGCCCAGTTAGAAAAGATAGCTTAGAAGCAGCAATGAGCACATTTTTGAAGGAACTGATAACAAGATGTGCCATTATGTTGACAATCGCATACATCGTTCTCTGTAGGTCCCATAACTTCCTCTGAAAACTCATAATTTAATTAACAAAGTAACAATAACATAAAAATTATGCTCTGAGCATTATTGACTGCTCAGCAGTCATCAGCAAAAAAAAAAAAAAAAAAACCACCAAAAACTCATTAGCGAAAAATAAATGCATGTCCCATTCTGAACTATCAGCATTAATTAATTAATTTTTTAACTTTTCAAGTTCTGGAACTGCTATGTTGTGGTCACTTTAGGCACAGCACTAATATCTGCAAACACAGGCTGAATTGTTGGTCTTTTTATTATAATCATTACACTGTGACATTTCAGGGGATTTTTATGTTTATATCCATAATGGTGCTTTTTTCCCCCTCCTTCAGGCATTTCCTCCACATCAGCAACCGCCCTGGCATTTTCCCCAGGTGAGAAAGCATTTCTAATTTATATTTTTTGAACAGATTAAATAAATGCCCATGGTCATGATTAGATTGCATGTTTAGGTATATTTTTTTAACAAAACAAACTTGTGCAGCGTGCAATGGATTTACAAACCCATGAGTGGTAGACACTGGCTGCAATCCTGTTTGGCACAGCATGACATAGTAGTTATGCATGTGGGTTTGTGCTTGGCTGACCCCCTCTTGACTTATCTCAGAGCCTCAGAAACCCAGCCCCATGGCTATTCCATGCCTCTTGAGGAGCAACCAGGATCAGAGAAGTGTCTGGCTAGGTCTCCATAAGCAGATGCTGGCTGGTTACATCAGTGCCTGGGTCCTCCAGAGGTCTCAGTGCTGGGGCAATCATGGGGACGTTGCCAGATGTTTCTCCAGTCCCACCCACTCCTTCCAAGGCATGGAATGACCATGTGGAGGGCTTGAGACACTGTTCAATAAGTCATGGGAGAGGATTTGGGAGTTGCTTAAGGAGGAATAGCAACCTGTACAGTGCCCCAAAAAGGATGTAGACAGGCATAAGGGAAATATATGCATGGGTATGCTTCTAATAGAATGCCAGTCACTGTCTGATGAGAGGTATGCTCTTCCTTGTTGCTCGTGCGTGCAGGGAAATTAATCCTCTGTCATCCCACTCTTTCAGCTACTTTGTAAATGTCTCCGTTTCTTTCTCTTCTTCCCACTTTCCTCCTTTGCCTTCACCTTATTTCAAATGCTGAAAACTGATTTCAAAGTGCCAAAGTAGTTTTCACGCAGGGCCTTTCTGCACTACACTGTTATAGTGCTATTATTCCAGTTTCAACATCCTGTGGAATTCTGGAGTTTGTAGTTTATTGAGGCTGAGAATTCTAAATGCCCCTCCCCAAACTGCAAATCCCAGGATTTCCTAGGATGTTGACAGTGGAATAATAGCACTATAACAGTGTAATGCAAAAAGGCCCTCAGTTAACTCAGCAGGGAAGAGAAGGAAGGTAGGTAAGAGTGGAACTTGTCCTTCTTAGTAGATTCTGGCAAAAGCAAACTACTGCAGCCTCTCCTAGCTTTTTCCCCATTAATAACTTTTAATAGCATTAATAACTTTTCCCATCTTGACCAAACACTGGTGTTGCATGTGTTCCAGTTTTCATCTGTAAAATGTTGAAGTATATAATATGCTGTACATCTTTAGGCTAATACATTGTGGGTCACATTCAAAATCCATGCAGAATGTGTGAAGGATGGATAGGGAGTGCTCTTGCAGTCTATGGCTGCATTTAGGCCACAGTGAAACTCTTTTTGCAGACCTCCCTACCCTCCGCAAGAGCAAACAAGCTAAAGGTTCCAACTTGGAAATGTTTGGTTCACAGCACAAGTTCAGGACTACGCATGCAATGAATATGAAATATATAGTTTGTTAAGAATTACATTAAAATATAATTATATTCTGTCCTTAGTATGTAATTAGCAATTGTTTGGTTGGATTATAGTCTGTTTTGGCTGATAATCAATATAATTTTTGTACATCATTATCATTGTCTTTTAAATTTTCCAGACCTACAATGGATGTCAAACACAAGTGACAGATAGTGATACTATCTAAAAAGACAAAAACTAATGCAGCATATTTTGATCCTGGCACTGTTCCAGATATAAATTACTGGGGAGAAATTAATATTGCCCCCCTGCTCCAGCCCTAATACAACCTCCACACAGAGGCTGCGTATGAGGTAGCCTTCAGTGTGTCTTATTTTTTTTAGATTTTCACATATCCTTTCATGCTCAGAGCACTGCCTTAGCATCAGAACAGCAGAACGGGATGATTCAGAGGGGGACAGTTCATCACGGACAGTTCAGAGCAGCTGTTTCAGCACTGACAGTTCAGAGGACATTTCTGCACTAGCCTGTTATAGTGCTATGATTCCACTTTCAACATCCTATGGAATCCTGGGGTTTGCAGTTTAGGGAGGGGCCAGCTGGCCCCTCCCTAAACTGCAAACCCCAGGATTCCATAGGATGTTGAAAGTGGAATCATAGTGCTATAACAGGCTAGTGCAGAAATGGTCAGAGTTTTTTCCACTTTCAACTTACATGATCCTATTTTAGATTTAGAGTTTTACATTTCCCCTTAATGCTGTCACCACCACCTCTACATCATCCTTATGATCCTTCATCCTTTATGAAGAAAAGAGGCTGGAGAGGAAGGTAGTACAATACATCTTGGGAGTTGTACTCTACCCTTCTGGATGGCTTATTGGAGTTGCTAGGATGCTCTGGGGATGGGAAGAGGAACGTGGGGAAGCAACAAGTGGGAGAGAAGGACGGAAGCAGAGGAAGAGGAAGAGCCTGGCTGGAGAAACACTGAAACAGCGGCTCCAAACTGGCCACGCTGAATCATCCTAGACCCTCATAACAGGCCTTTTAACCAGAGAGAGGAAGCTGGGCTGAGGGATCATGCTTTGCCCAATGCCACCTGAAGATCTGAATACCCAAGTAAAGATCTGACCAGTTGCTCATCACTGTGCCATGTAGATGTGCCAACCACAATGGTGTAATAACACATGACTATTGTTCTTCTGTATTGTAGATTTTTGGTCATGGAGGTTTCCAGCCACCACTGTTCAGTCCATATCAAGGAGTAAGATGTTTAAAATTTTCTTTTTTTTCTCTGGGAAAAGTGGTCAAAAGCAGGGGGGCCTTTTGGCTCAGTCCCATGACTAAATGATTGCAGAATGATTGACAATGGTGCCATTTTAACTCTATGATAGTAAAACCACCATTATGGTACTTAATAACACTAATTCCCCTTAACTCCTCAACTAGGCACCTTACTAAGAAGCTGCTCATAATACAAAATGTGTCTTTTGAAGTGAGGCTCAATCCTGCTCAGACCACAGGCTGCTCCTGGGTATCAATAAATCTTTTGTGTCCACACACAATGAGTGACGCTGCGGAGTGGCACTTTTATGCAATGTGGTTCTTTGGGAACTTTTAATATCCTTTAGAGAGGTCCACCTCACTACATCTTATTGTTTCCTATGCTTTCAGAGAACTGGGGAGTAAATTTTGACCAAGCCTTTTCATGTTATTATTCTATCCATGTGCTAATAGGGTCTGGGTTTAATTTCAGAGATTAAAGGAGTTACTTTTTTGGCTTATAACTACCTGAATCCCACAGGCAGCATAGCCAGTACATAGCCTGTCTGTGCTTAGCAGAGTGGTCCTTGGCTGTCAGACGTGGCATCTGCCACTGGGCTTGTACTCAAAATCTTAGCAGCATGATAGAATACAGCAGAGCTACCAATCCGCTGGTGGAATCTTTAAAAGTTCAGGATAGCAATAGCAGTTAGCAGTTACATTTCTATTCTGCTTATCAGTGCAAAGCACTCCCTAAGCAGTTTACAATGTGTTTAGTTAATTGTCCCCAAGAAGCTGAGTATTCATTGTACTAATCTATGGTACGATGGAAGGCTGAGTCAACCTTGAGCACTGCTGGATTGAACTCACAACATTGTGCCTGCAGTACCAACATTTAACCATTGCACCACCAGGGATCATCTCCATACTACAATGGGGCAGCAGAATCAGTCCTTACAGAGGAGTTCTGGGCTTTACACAACCAAACTGGTACTATCCATACAGAAGAGGAGGTATCAGTAAGCTCAGGGGAACTTTGCAATACAATACCAAAAAATAAAACAAAACATACCTTCAGGGGGGAAAAGAATCCTGCCACCCTAGATAGATTAGTAATGACTCAGCCTACCCCAGTAGAGTGGGAGGTTAAGAATTAAAATGGCTGATTGGCTGGAACTCTGAACAGTAGGTCAGTCCACACGGCAACATTTGTTCCTAATCCCACTTATAGCTGTCTAATGTCTATCCCATTTTCTTTCCCTGTGCCTCCAAACTTACTTAATTTTCTATTTTTCCAGCGTATGCCATTTGGACAGCCACCTGTCAGCAATGAAGAAGGGGTAAATACAAATATTAAAAATATTGGAAAAATCTGGGGTGAACCTGTAGATAAAGAGAAAATCCTGTGTAGAAACTCTCCAACATGATTTTTCTTTAACCAGTCAATTATCACGTGGGGGCTACCATAATGTTCATGTAGACCAGATTTTATTGGACTTTGACTCTTTTGGAAAGCACAATCAAGAGATAAGGGTGCTTGGAGCAGCAGTCCAACAATATCTGAAGGGCTGCACAAATTCCACCCCAGTGTAAACTTTGATCACAAACTTTTTGCACACTTCACAAAACAAGGACTAGGAAACCTATGTCCACCAGATGTTGAGGAACTACCAGTGCCATCATGCCTCACCACTGGCCAGGTTGGTTTGGGCTGATGGCAATTAGTGTCCAGCTTGCTTTAGCTTTTTTTTTTAAATGCTTAAGAATGCTGTTTGATATACAGTGGTCTAGGCCAAATTTTTACAGCACAGATGAGAATGTTCAACTTTCTAGATGTTGTTGGGATGGCAACTCCTATCAACATTCAGAGAGCCACATATCCCCAATGCTTGCTTTATTTCATCCTCCGAGATCAATGTTTCATTAGAATCATGAATGTGGTAAAAGTTGTATTTAGGTGAAACAACAATTAAGCTAATTTGACTCCTGATAATAATAATTTTAAATTGTTTTATTCTTTTTAATGTATGTGTAGACTCCCTATTTTGGATATGGTTACCAAGGGATGGGAGGCCGACCTCCATATTATTCTGAAGAGATGTTTGAACAAGATTTTGAAAAACCCAAAGAAAAAGAAGCACCCAAAGAGAGCCCATCAACTGACCCAGTAACCAACACAACTGCCTCTGACACAAATTCAACCTCCTCGAATCCAGCCAGCCAAGCGGGGAATGGTACCATTTCTAGCCCTAGTGAAAAAGCCACTGGATCCAGTTCTCCAGGCCTTCAAAACAAACTGGTTAGTGGAAATGAGGTCTCAACAGCTTTGCCTACTACTCAGATGTCAGAAGGAAATGGAGTGGCACAGAATGTCCTTGAACAATCAAGTCATAGATCTAAGTTTCCAAATGATCATGTCATTCAAAGTTTTCCTTCAGGTAGTCAACACTCCACAATGCAAGTTTCTAACATTTATAAACCTTCTGAACATACGGGAGATACAAGGCAGAACAGTTTGATTTCTAGAGGAAATCCCTCAATACAAGCTGAGGACCCAACATATCCCTTGGCTTATGGTAGGAACCCCAATCACAGAGATCATCTACAGAGTACAAGCATTAACCATCCCTCAACAAACACCAGACATATCCCACATGGACAACAAGATCAACTTCCTTACCCTGGGAGGAATCCATTAGACCGAAGAGAAAGAGTGCCTTTTCCTCACTCTGAACCTATGGGCCAGTGGAATAAAGATCCAGTCTACAGACACAATGGTCCTGAAAATTCTCCACCTGAAGGCCATTTCCTGGATCCACAGTTTCAGACATTGAAACACACTGATAATATCTATAATGCAAGAGAAGACATTGAAAGGCTCCAGCCTTCTGGAATGCAACAATCAAATACATTTTCCTATCAGGGAGTAATTTCAGCCACAAGAAGAACTCCATTTGAAACAGAAATGCAGCAGTATGATTGGAACGACCGGCCTGTTAATCATCCAAATGAGAAAAGAGAACAATTTTCACCTGCACAGAACCCTATGTGGAATAACCAGGAAGATTTACAAGTGTTCAAAGAAGCTCCTCCAAGATACAACTCAATGTATTCATCTGGTACTTTTAATCAAAGGGAGCTGCCCTCATCCTTAGGAAAAACACCTTATGGCCAACATATCCGTTCCTTCCCTCCCAGAGAATGGGAGGACAGAGAAAACTCTCCCACCATCAGCCCGTCAGACCAAAGGGAAAGTCCATCATATTCTCCAGCTTCACCTTCAGATAAGATGCAAAGGAACACCTACTATAGAAGAGTGCAGCCAGAATATGAACCATATCCCAGGCAAGATCCATGGACTCGTGAACAACATTTGGTTGATCTTAAGGACCAGTACAGTAATTCTCCATACAAGCCAACTCTTCACCATGCATATCCAAAATATTCTACAGAAAATCGAGCCAGTGAAATAAGTAATTTAGCACATGAGAAAATGAAACAGTGGACCCAAGAAGAAAATCCTCCAGTTTACAGTGCAGCACACCTGAGGCAAATGGAAAATGTCCCATATCATACCAACAGTATGTTTGGGCAGAGAGAAAGGGAATTCCAGAATGTTGAGCCAATCTCTCCACAACAAAGGATCACTTTCCAAGATGAAGCACAACATGCAGAAAGAAATACATGGATCCCCCAAATGGTGGATCCATCTGCTCAGAAAGGAACCCCACCCTACTTTAATATCTATTCTACAGACTTCAGAAGAAACCCAACACATACTGAAGACACCAGGGAAATCATACGTGTGAATACACCCTTTTCCAGAGAGAATGTTCCAGGAGGAAGACATTATCTGGACAGAACAGGATATTCAGATGACTATCCAACAGAACACAGAATGATGACCTCACACTCTACACCAAATCAGTTGTGCTGTGCAGATGATCCTCCAGTGCCAAGGGAAAACAGACTGGCACCACTCAGAAATGCTCCTCAATTCAGGCTTGCTTCATGGGAACAAAAAGAAAGCCCAATCTACTCAGAAGGCAGCCATGCAAAGTATGCGAGGCATGCCCCTTCCCCAGCTGGTATTCAAGCTAATCATCCTCTGAAGAATGGGGAAAAAGAACAAGAAGAACTGGGTGCATTCAGAGTGGAAAATGCAGACTTTGAAAAGAGTCCACCATGCTCCAGTGCACCATTAAGCAAAGACAGCAAACAGGAAGCCAACTTCCAAAGTGGGTTATACCAGCTTAGGAACATGCCCTGTCATGGAGGCAGCATCAGAGGGGATAGACACAACATCCTTGCACATCTTGTTGGGACAAGTCAGTCAAAAAGAGAGTTTGAAAAAACAGCTTCAAAGCTTCTTCCTGAAAGATTCCCACAGCCACAGGAGATCCAAAGTGAAGCTCTTCTTAGTGAAGATGATAGGAAAGAACAACATGTAGCACTGGGGGCCAAGAGGATCCCATGCTTTGGAAGCTGGTTAAAGCAGTATTTATCTAGCACTAGAGCACCCTCTGGTGATCAACAGCAGGATCCATTTTATGCAGAGAATCCAGTCCCAACTGGAAGGCCAAATAGTATGCTGCAGGAACCAGAGCCCATCTCCAGCACCTATCCATCTCAAGACAAAGAAGAAAACCCACTGAAAATCAATTCTCCAGGAGAAAAATGGGATGAACCAGCTGCTCAAAGTACCCCAGACTGCTTACTGCTCCAAAACAAATGAAACCCTGAGCCAGAAGTGAGGAAAGAATAATTCCTGAAAAATGAGGGTGGCAACAAGAACATGGACACAAGAACATGGGTAGATAGTCTGTGTTTATAGCGCAGGTCTAAGTCAGCCAGTCCTCAGATTGCGGGGGCATGGGCTGACATTAAACTCAAGCTGTCATTGCGTTCCCTGTTTTCATTTTATTCTCCCTCTCTCTCCCCCTCTTTCTCTCTCTCTTTTTATCTAGAAGTACTAGCTTAACATGTATTAGAAACATCTTAGTTCCCCGTCCCTGCTTTCTTTTCCTCTGCTATTTCTTTTCCCATCTCCCACTCTTTTTCTAACTCATTTTGCCTTCTGAGTCTACATCGCAGTGCTTGTTCAGCCTTTCACCCTTCAAACTTGCCCTCCTTGTCTTACCATACAGCAGGAGGTTCTGTCCTTCAATGAACTCTTTCAAGGGTTTGAAGGTCCTACAGAAACAAAATCACACGGACCTACATAGAGGTCCTATGGAGAAATGGACATCCAAGGCCTGCCAAATCAAGATGTGTAAGACCCAAGGCAAGGTATTTTGGCACCAGAGGCAGGAAAATTCCATAGGCACCCCTTTAGCAGTCACAGCGTAGATTTTTTTTCTGTTTCTTTGTGACATGTCAAATTAGTTGCTTGAGTTAACTCTTTAACTCTGTTTAATGGTAATTTCAGATTCTATCTGCTTTCTCTGCTACTGCTATACATGTCTTATTTTTTGAATCCCCAATTTTTCCTTGAAAATCACAAAATAATCATCATTTAAAATGCATAGCATCACATATGCATTCCACCTTAAGTCATATCAGTTAAAGATTAACAGTATATGCAGTATGAAAGTATAGATTCTAGAAGTGAATCTGCCTGCGAATACTGCAGTTAACAGAAAATATTGTGCATATAAATTTAGGCTTTCTGTTCTCTTCTTACCTCACTGTGCACCCAACAGGAATAATGTTTTCAAGACCAACATCAAAATCAACATTAAGCAAAGTTTCGCATATCTTTTCCTTGCTGGGGTGCAAATTATTGGTTGGAACCAAATGTACTCTTTGCTCTTCTTCTGAAGCTCTTTGACATTAAAATGCATTTCTTATGGACATATTTCTTCCTTTCATGCCTGTGTGATGTATTCTGCTTGTTCTGTTTTGTACTGTCTTTTCAAGAAGAGGATGCCAATTAAATTGTCAAAGTTTTAAAATGAAAATCAGAATTCAAAACTGGCAGAGATTAATGGCACTCTTGAAACAGCATAATTAACTGGCTTCCACAGAAGATGGCCTTCTCTTTTTTATAAGTGATATGGTGCAATATTGGCCCTCAGATGGCCCAGTGGTTTAGTGCTACCTTAAAGCCAATTACGCACAAGAGGTGGAGAATTAGTGCAACACAGCAAGTTTGAATGTCAGACAAGATATCAGATGGCACCAGCATAATGACCATTGAATAGGGGAGGTGTGGCATGAAATCCTCATATGGCCATAGAGCTCTGCCAGGCACTATCCCACCTCATAATATTGTTGTGAGGATAAAATCAGGAACAGAAGCATGTACATCAGCTTAAGTTCCCAGGAAGAAAGGTGGGATATTAATCTAACCAGTAAATAATATAAAACTTCACAATAGTTGATCTTCTTAAATGTGTTCATAAGTACAAAAAATTATGTGAAGCAGAATTATATTATCTGTGTAACTGTGAAATGCAGCAAGTGATGGTGCAGTACTGAAGAACATTCCATGCATTTTGTTGTGTACCTTCAAGTTATTTCAGACTTACAGCAATCCTAAGGCTAACCTATCAGAGGGTTTTCTTGGCCGGGGAGGGTGCCTTTGTGTTCTTCTGAGGCTGAGAGAGTGCAACTTGCCCAGTAGGTTTCCATGACCAAGTAGGGATTTGAACCCTGATCTCCAGAAGTGTAGTCCAATGCTTAAGCCACTATACCACATTGGCTCTTTATTCCACTCATAAGTCACTTCCAACTTATAGTGACCCTAAGGCAAACGTATCATGGGGTTTGTTGAGAGCTGAGAGTGTGTGACGCATTCAAAGTTACCCAGTAGGTTTCCCACTGAGTGGGGAATTGAATTCTGATCACCAGGACATAGTCCAACACTCAAAGCACTACTCTCCCCCACACTGGCTCTCATAGTCCACTCATACTCAGCCAAATATTAAAATGCTCAAGGGAGAAAGCCAGTACTTTCCATAGACTTGCTACAGCACTAAGTCCAGCAGGCACTGGGTCTGTCATTCACAATTTTTCGGAACAATAAGCAAACAAGAATAATGACCACCTTCATCTGTTTATGGTAGGATAAAACATAATGAAACAATTGTGCTAAGTGTAACACATTTATACCATGTCTTTTAAAAGATATACAGCAGAAATAGTTAATATGTAGAATGTGGGAAACATGTCACTCTGCAAATATTACATGGTTGCAGTCCTTAAAATTCACCTGTAAGGTAATCCAGGATTTTTACTTTCATATTGGGGGGGTGGGGAGAAGATGGGACAGAGAAAGAGTAATTTGCTGAATGCCCCCTGAAGAATTAAAAAGAAGAAGAAGAAGCATTTCTTGATTCATAGCCCAGCCTCTTAGCTACCACGCTAGGTCAACCATCAATTATTTGGTGCAATTCAATCCCCACACCTTGAGCACATCCACTGCTTTCCTTATTCCTTTTATCTGTGGTCTAACTGACCCCAATCCCTTTTTAAGTAAACTGTGAATAGCATGTGGGAGGCAGGAACAAATTAACCCTTCATTGCAGGAGTATTCATGATATATGACATGCCCAGAGCTTGGAAAAGCTCTTTCTTAGACTGTAGCTCCCAGCATCCCCAAACCAAATTGGGAGAGTCAGACTCTAAAGAACAGCTTCTCCAAGTTATGGAAGTAGCATCCATTATGGATGAAAATTTTACATATTCACTTGTTTAACTGCTTTGTGGTCATTTATGACTCTGAAAGACAAAAGAATTAAATCAGAGAATTTAATATACCATATTCATGCATGCATAGAGAGGGCAGATGCTGTGAAGTGGTGCACAACCGAATCCTATGTCTGTATTTGGAAGCACATCCCACTTTGTTCTGTGGGACTTTCTCAAAATGGCAGCCTCAGGCTAGGTCTCTTTAAAATTCCCCAGACAAAAGGTAAGAAATTGAGACGTTTAAAATGGGGTGCTAGCAATATATTCAGCACTGCCTCTCATCTGAACATGTCACACTCTGCCGAGATGCAATTTGTACTTTTCATAATTATATGCATTTATCATAGCAGTGGCTCACTTGTTGCTGTGACTCTAGATATTACCATTTTGAAACAAAAAACACTTTAAATGTCACTGGCATTCTCCTCTCGGCCACCCCCCACAACATCATCCATCCCAATCTAAATGGCTTTTCTGAGGTTATTTTTCACACAGTGAAAAATATCATTGGCAGGCAGATTTTGTTAAATAACACAGCTGTCAGGGGAAAAAAAAGAGAAGTCATAGAGTAAGCGTAAGGGGAGTAACACTGTGACCTTAGATATATGTCCTCAGATGGAAATCCAACTGATGTCAATGAGTGCTACCTCTAGGACTGCAGCCCTCATGATTAAGGGCCAATCCACCAAAAGCCCTTTTCATCTCATATTTATGAAAGAAAAAGTAAATAAAATTTCCCTTTTTTACACAACTAGCAAGGCAAATAAAGCCAATACTATAAAAACATTTTATTTTTTTATTTTTAAAACAATATTCCTATGAATTGACAAACAAATCATTTCTAATACTAGTTAAATCTCAACATGCAAAAACACAGAGGAGATTGATTCCTCATAATAAATCCAGCTTTGCTTTGGTTTAAAACACATTAACCAAGGCCTCTCACTTGTCCCTCCCACATTCAGCTTTTTTTTTTTTTTATGTTGGTCTGTCTCTCTCTCTCTCTCTTCCCTAGCACTCATTCAACCCATACCAATTTTATGCGGGGAATCCTTTCTCCCCTTCACCCCTGTGCACTCTCTCTCTCTCTTTCAATCTCTCTCTCTTCAACCACTGTTTTCCTAGCCTTTCCCCCCCCCTGGTGTTTGTTCAACTTTTATGTCTCCTAAATTTTCCCACCCTTACTAAACACCGACATTTTCTATCTAGTTCAGGTTGTCATATTCTAGTTCCCGAAACGGAGTCAGTCATATATGCTCGTCCTACAAATTTTTTGCTTTTTATACAGATAATGTGATTGGTCATAGAGTGACAAGATTATTTCTCACTTAGAAGTACTCCTTGCAGAATTAGTCTATAGACAAAAAGCAGAAGGTTGGGTTTTCTTAGATCTTTTTTAGGTAGTTCAGAAGTGCATCCTAAGGTATTTTGTGTACCTACAAGATTTCTTTTTAGTCAGCTTTTCTCCTCACAGAGCACCTGTACCTTTAACAGGAGATGCAGATATTTTACAGGTATAGTTCCCCCAGGAACTGGGATTCCACAGAATTTGAGAGCCTACCTGAGACACCTAACATTATGGAACAGCACCTATGTTCAGTGTCAACAGCATCATGTTTATGTGTATGCCACTTTTCCATGGTAAAAACATATCTTTCAGTGTATGGCTTACATTAACAACTAAAAAAATCATCATCACCATCATCGTCGTCATCATCATCATCGCAGATAATCCAACACTATTTATAACAGAAGATCTACATATCAAACAATATACTAAACATTACAATAATAAATACACTAAGATCAAAGCAATCCACTGGTAATTTATTGTAAATAACAAAAAAGAAAGAATGAAAGAGTGGGCAGAAAAATCCAAACAGCAACTAAATTATATTTTTTCTGAAATTAAATATTGACCTAGCCATAGGTCGATTCTGGACATCTAATTTGCATATAATACAAATTATTATAATTATAATACAAATTATTAAAATTATTTATTTTCTTTAAAAAATGTTTCTAGCCCACTTGAAGATCTCAGAAGCATTCGATAAAACCAGTGTTTAACAGTTTAAACAAATATAAACTGTTGGAATCAATATTGGCTATATTGGCACCTATAGACCAATCTATCTTTTTGTCTATCTATCTGAATTGCTAGCAGATTTTATCTTATCAGAAGAAGAATTTTTGTAAAACTAATGAATCAAGCCAACCCACAATACTTTGGATTACAAGAGGAATAGCTCATAACAACAAACTGTTACTGGGAAAATCCATTTTACCATCAGCTACCATGGGAATTGCAGCTAAACTCAGGGAGAACAAGGAAGTCCAAGAAAGGTGGCAGATGATGTCATAGTTCCTGTTTATCAAAGACTCCTTAGGCTTTTACTCTTCGAGCCCTGGCTCCATTACACCATTGAAGCTAACAGGCAGCCAAGGAGGCTAAGAAAGAAAGCACAGCATAAATAGCTTGCCGGCTTGCCCTGAAACAGAGAAGAACTGCTGGCCTTTTGCACCAACAAAGGCTACTGACCTTCACAGAGACCTTGATGAAGGTGGCAACATCTCTGCCTTCTCAGTAAGGACACAGTGTGCAGATTAATCATCAAGGATAAAAGACCCCTTTCATCATCTGAGCTTTCAGCAAACATTACCTTCACAGATTGAAACTTATCCACAATCATTTTTTTAAAAAAAACTTGAATAATCGACTGAAAAATAAAAGCTGAGCTCCTAGTTCTTAAACAGGACAAGCCCATCTCTTGGGCTAGAAATCAGGTTTGAAAAGTCTTTCATGTGGCTTTGGCCATTGTGATCAAGCTATGCAAAATGCCAGTTCCTAGGGTTTCCCCTCATTCTAACTTCACTCAAAGAAAGAAAATCCTGGATAGGGATATTTGCAAAGCAAGAGGGATAAATATGCACAGAGAGGATGGCTCAGTTGTCAGTGAGCTATCAATTTTATACATGGATTATTAAAGTACTTCCACGCTGGGTAGCTCAGCCACTGCACAAATATTTCCCCACTATAACAAGGGATGCTGACTGACACATTATAGGAAATAGGCACACAGTGAATTTTTCATTATTGTTGTTACTGTTGCTGTGGTGGTTGTGTGCCTTCAAATTGTTTCTGACTTAGGCATCCCTAAGGTGAAACTATCGTGGGGTCTTCTAGGGTTGAGTGTGCATGAAATGCCCAAGGTCTCCCAGTGGGCTTTCATGGACAAGAGGGGAATGGAACCTGGTCTCCAGGGTTGTAGTCCAACACTTAAAGCACTACATGATGCTGGCTCTCAATTTTACATTAGCTGCCATTAAAAAAAAAAAAAAGCACTTGGTCATAGACAAATGATTTTTAAAAATCATCCTGTATTTATTTATGTTATAGGCCATTTTCACACTAGATCATTTTAGTGCTATTATTCCACTTTCAACATCCTATGGAATCCTGGGGTTTGCAGTTTGCCCCTCCCAAAACTGCAAACCCCAGGATTCCATAGGATGTTGAAAGTAGAATAATAACACTATAAGAGTGTCGTGCAGAAATTGCCAGTGACACCATGCCAGCTCTCATGGGATACAGTCATTGCCACAGCAATCTGAGAGAAGCCTTAAACATGTGGATGAGACCAAGGACCAACTTAGTACAAGAAAGATGGGGAACATATGACATTCTGGATATTGGTAGACTGCTTCTCCCATCAGCCCTAGCCAGCACATTCAAGAGAATCAAAATAACATCCCAGAGGTACATTGCCCAGTTTGCAACACGAGTCACCGGGAATTTCAAAAGGAGAACATGGAAGCAACAGCCCTCCACAGCTGTGGCTTGTCTCCTCATAACTATTCCACTTTGGTACTAGTTTCTAGATGCATTCTTTATAACAAGGATGGGGCACCTTTGGTGTTTTAGACTTTGATTTCCAGAAGCCCCATGTAGAATGGCCAATGGTAAGGGATTGTTAGAGCTGTAACTCAAAACTTTTGGAGGCAGAACTGCTCCCATGTTTTATAACTGTAACTTTAATCCTCTTTAAATTTATTTCAGCCAGCAGACATCAAGGCAGCAACTTTCATATTTCACTACTGAATCGGTTAGAACAAACTTAAATATTTCTGCTAATTTTTCTGAGGTGGAGGTGGGATGAGACATGGATGGTTGTGCATCTCCATAGATAGTTGCCTACATAAGTTTTGAAATATATAGTTACAACCTAAATCTGCCTCCCTGCCCTACTTTCATCACCACATGGACAATTTTGAAAAAAGTGATTCTCCCTAGCAACATACCTTTAAAAGCTCAAGGAAAACACTTCATTAAAAATGTCTTGGTTTCCACTTTGTTGCAGGGTTGCTTGGAGTATGGGAAGAGAATCTTCTTGACAGTTCCTGTGCCAAAGCTGTAGCATTTTCAGGATCTACACATAAGAATACAAGGAAAAAGACCTGTGACCCTGACACCTTCCCCATAGCAGAGGTACAGTCTCTCCCAGTCACATGGTAGATTCCATCTAGATTGTACACACAACTACTACATCTCCTAATTTCACCAACAACCCTCGTGCCTATTCTACAACCTACAAATTGATGGGCTTGAAGGGGAAGGGCTGTAGCTCAGTGGTAGAGTACATGCTTTGCATGCAGAGAATCACTTGCAGTTTTGAGAAAAGCCATCTTGGGTATAGAACAGGTCCATCACCAACCTCAAAAGATGGCCTAAAGTGGGCAGCTGTGCCCTCTGGGAGTTTGAATGTCTATTTTAGCCCAGCCAGATCACAACTGGGGTGAACACAGGGGCCAAAATCATGGGTGCAGGGTGGGTATGGCCCTCCAGTGTCCCAAGAGTAGGAGGGTCACTGACCACTGGAATATGCCCACCTCTGAAAATGTCTTTGCAGTGCATAGTTACTGCTGTGACTCCCAGATGTTATCTGACATCTTGCTACAAACTAGGAACCTAAATGGATACTCAATGGAATAGACTGATCTGGTCTGAATATATGGGTTTTCTCACTGGCTACATCCCAACCCTTCTTCAACTTTCATTGTGGCTCTTGAACTTTGATAAGAGCATGTCCCCTGATCTGTGAATTTATTTTATTCCATCATACACAAACAAAATAAAAAAAATGCTCAAGAAGATGTCTTACTTGGTCTTTTGCTTCCAAATGTCCATACTCTGAATGGAAGCTATCTGTCTCCAGAATGCCAAGTAGATTTGCAAGAAGCTTCCAGTTTCTTTTCCTTGTGGCCATCTCTGTGGCCACCCTGGGAAGCTGCCTATCAATAAGTCCATGCATGTCCTGAACATCTGTAGCAATCTGGGGGAAAAGGTGTGCAGACACTGAACAGTACAGTTTTCTCAATCCAAAATGCAAATCTCAATGGCAGCATTTTCTCTTTGGGGAATATTCAGTATAGCCAACTTCTGATGATAATTTGATCACCTCACATTTTTTCAAAATGTGAGGTAGTAAATGTAAGGGTAATAAATGAAATTACTTTAACAAATAGAAACCACATAAAGCACGTTAATTTTACTAGTTCTACACTTTCATTCATTGGATGGGGTTACACTCTAATCTATGGATAAAAATACAGTGAACAAAAGTATTTCTATTGGTCTCAGTCCAATCTGACCCTTGCAGTTTTCCAACCCTCTTGAGGTACCTGTAGTCCAGCACTGGATACAGTCCATTTTCTATTACTATGTGAATAATATATTATATTATTATACATTGTTGTATTAATGATATATTGCTTGTTTGATTATATTTTAACAGTGTGACTTGGTGCTCTTGCTTGACTCCTTTTAACTTAATTTTGTTGTGAGCTGTTCTGAGTACCAGTTTTTTTGGGAAACGTGGGATATAACTAAATTAAAAGTAGTTCCACTGTCGAATTTTTTTTTTGAAGACCAAAAAGTTGCAGCATACATCTCTAAACAAATGAATAGAACTGAAACCAATTCCAATTTGTGTATATTCCTCTAACAGTTGTATTATCAAAACTTTTGTCTGCATCTTGACTCCCTGGTTCAGCCCCATAGAAGTGTTCACATCCACCACATGATCAGAATTGCATGAGAAAGGGTAGGAAATAGTGCTCCAGATCTGTCCTAGTCACTGTCTTCTCTGTCGCCTCTCCTTCAACCAGGTCGGGGGCTGAACAACTGCAGTAAGCAGTCTCTCTTTTGGTTTAAAAGTTTACAACCCTGAACTTCCAGGGTTCAAAATCACCAGGAAGCATTGAAAAGGAGATAGTCTTGTCCCTGTAGATGTTTCCAAATGGGGAGGATAATGGGAAGAATGGCACAGTAGAGCTCTTTCATGAGGTTATTCACGCTTTTCCTCATATAGTTCTACCCATGTGGGTCATCAGAGGCTTCTGACTTGGCAAACTCTGGCATCAGATCACACAGTGTTTGAAAACATTACCCTTTTCTTTTGGACTGCAATTCTTAGTATTGCCTTGAGGTTTCTGAGCTTTGTAGTCCAAAATGGCAACACTTCCAAGTGCTGCAACTTAAAAACAAAATAGGATAAACATTGTATTTCAGTAGTTGTTCTGTCAGTTAATGCCATCAGATTGGAATCTCATTTACTATAGTTTTCCCTCATTCCTGAAGGATTCTGTTCCAAGTCCTTGGAAACATCTAATTAAGATACCTAATAGAATCAGAAGACCTATTTTAGAAGTGGAAACATCTTCTTGGTATTACACCCACTTCTAAGAGAAACACTTTCCATGCCTTGCCTTAGACTTCTGCAGGTGTCTACATTTACCTGACATTTGCAAACAAGTGCCTTCATTGAAAATCACAACAATCTTGAAAGCAATGTTGACAGATACAAGAAGGTCAACATACATAAACCTGCTACTTAATACCATGCTCAAATTTTCTAGTGCAGATCAAAAAACCTTTTCTTCCACCGTTTGTGATTAATGGAAGATGACAAGAGGGATGGGTTAAGCATGAATTAAAATTTCTACTTACACTTGGATAAGAAGCAAGTGGCTCAGTGTAAGTCAGATTGGAAGGTATCACTGGGAAAGCTAGAATAGATTTTACCGTTTCTTGTGGAAAGGACTGTAGCCAGGCAAGAAATATATCTTCAGTGATATAACCTAGATGTGTGTGTGTGTGTGTGTGTGTTTGAGAGAGAGAGAGAGAGAGATTATATAAAAACAGCATTATCTTCAAGCTTCTATAGATTTTATTTTAAAATGTGAATTTTACCCCATTTTTTACTCTGTTGTGTAGTCAATGAGGTTTACAACACTGAAATATAAAGCAATACTAAAATACAAAGAACAACAGAAATCTAAAGCTGTATATAATACCCAATTAAAACTGGGAACAAGAGCTAATTAAATAAATAAATTAGATGTTGTGAAGAGAATGACCTTGAACCAATTCTGATATAGAAAGGGCCAAAAGTTTAGTTTAGTTTAGTTTGGTTTGGTTTGGTTTGGTGTCTGGTCTGGGGTCTGGGGTCTGGTCTCTGAGGTGGTGGGGTCTGGTATGGTGTGCTTCGCTTCGCTTTAAAAGCCCTCCTCAAAGCCTTTACAAATAAAATCTTTAAAAGTATACAGTGCCTATAAGGAACTGGTGAATTTCCCTGAGGAGGATGTTCAAGAATACAGGCACCACTTCTAAGAGCTTCCTGCCCTTTTTGTTAGTCAATTTAACCTTGAACAAAGCTGCTATAACCAGAAATTTCTTTATCTTCAGCTCAGGTTCTTGCAGACTTCAACCATCATTGTAAGTGCTTCTGTTCTATCCTGGAAACAATCAAGTGCCAGTATGGTTCAATCAGGGAATGAAAAGCACAGGAGCCATGCACTCCCTCTAGCATAGGTCCATCAAGAAGCAGGCTGATAACCTTTCAAAGCAGCTGAAGTTACTGAACAGTCTGCAAGGGTAGCCCCCTACAAAGCACATTACTGCAGCTCAGTTTGGAAATTCTCAAAGCACGTATCACAGTGATTTCTACACAGGTAATTCAAAGACTGCTAGGGACAGGACTGAAAATTCTGACTGAAAAGTTCTTTAGAAGTTCAGAGTGCTGTACATAAAATTCTTAGTATGAAGAGACTTCCCTATTCATTGGATCATGTAAAGTATGAAGGATATCTATCTATCTGTCCATCTGTCTATCTATCTATCTATTTGTCATCTATCTTTTTATTTAAGACCCTTTCTCCTAGCAAGGGACCTAAAGTGGTTTAAAAGAATTTAAAACAAAATTCAGCTAAAATCTTATTTTACAAATGTTTAAAAAACAATTAAACAATTCTGTTAAAAAGCAAGTGATTAAAAAGCCAGATTTAAATCTGAATCTTTTAAAAGCATAATTGAAAAATGAAAAGATAAGGGTATGACACAGCACATTCAAAACACCTTTCTGCCTCACAATTAAGCACCAAAGGTGTGCCTAAATGAAAAGGTATTTGTCTGCTGGTGGAAAGTGATGCAAGAGGGGTTCAGATGTATCTCTTATGGAAAAGAGTTCTATAGCCTTGGAGCAGCAAGTGCACATGCATCATTTTATCCAGCACTACAATGAATGGGAAAGCCCTTACATATCCTGAAGATCAGTGCATTCATTGGGATACTACACAGAGAACAAACCTCTGGATCAAAGAATAGTGCCTGCATGGAAACAGTAATTTCTGTTTTGAAGCAACAGTCATGTCACCCTCAGATATCTTGGTTTAAAAACTATAAGCACATTTTTTGCCAGAGTTAAACACTTTCAGGCCCCATTGTTTTCAGGAGGAAGCTTGTAAACAGTGGATGGAGGTAGCTTCCATGCCAGTGGGGTGATAAATCTGCTCCAAACTTTAAACTAAGGGTCTTTCCGCACTGCATTATTACAGCGCTAATATTCCACTTTCAACATCCTGTGGAATTCTGGGATTGAGAATTCTAAAGGTTCTTCCCTACTTTGCAAACCCCAGGATTCCATAGGAGGTTGAAAGTAGAATAATACCATTATAATGGTATAGTGCAGAAAGGCTCTAAATTTTAAGGGAACTAGCTGAGGTCCTGAGCCTCTTTTAAATGACAGATAAAAGTGCCTTGAGTGTCTCCTTGCAAATTCAGACTATAACCTAGAGTGGATTCATTATCTCACTGATGCAGAAATCACTAGCTACTAATGCCTTTGAATCCGTGATTAATATTCTCACTGCAATAGACAGCGTGAATATTAAGACATCCTATCAATGTGAGGATCAGCTGCATGGTGCAACAGTAAAATAATATATGAAACTGGAAACAACATCTCTTTGAGAAATCCCACTTGCTTCTATTTGCTGCATAAGAGAAATCTGCAAGATCCACAAGATGGTGCTGTGCTACATCCTTTATCATCAGTAGACTGTTTTCCAAGTTCTCCCTGTCAAATTATTTTCCTCCTGACATCCTGTAGGCTAGGTTATTAATGCTCTTTGGAACTGCTGTGTTTCCTCAATAAATATTCTCCTAAAGTCAGCTAATTACCTTGATTGTTCGTATCCACTTCCTTGAAAAAGGCCCCAGAAAGTTCATCAATGCAAATGTGACTTAACATTGGATACAAGTCCTGTAAAACGTCCCTGAGTTGTTCCTTGACCAAAATCCCAGAGGTTAAAGTTTGGAATAGTCCTAAGAAAAGAAGATTGCATTTTAAAAAAGAAAAAGGATAAGTCTGGAACGTTTATTCTAAAGATGTACAAAGACTGTCTAGTTTAAATGGTCTAAGCCAGCAAAGCAGTTCTTAAATATTTTCCTCCCAATACAACACAGAGTTGAAAGTGTTTTTTAAAAAGTTCTAAGAACAATTGTTCCTAGTACTGTGACAAGTTTAAATTGTATTCCTATGCACACTTTCCAGGGAGCAAGCCCCAGTGGATGCAACGGGCATTACTCCTAAGTGGAGATGCATAGGATTGCATTGGAGTGTTTCACATTTAAAAATACTGTTTTCTGCAGATCATCACTTTTTAAAAAACACTCTGTAGCAAGGTACTAATTATACTGAAAGTCCTGAGCATCTTCTACCCTTGCAATTCCATTATGGAAAAGAAAAAAATACCCCTTCATTTGGGAAATCAATAAATCTTTAGATGTGTGTCACTATAATTTTTATGAGTTCAGTAAAATCACAGATGCCGTTTTCTGTTCATTTGGGGTAATGGCTTTGTTTGCATGCATCTAGGAAATTAGAGTAGAATGAGGATAATGTATTGATTTAAAGGAAAAGGCTTACTGCTCCTATGTTGAAACAAACAAAATTGTATTGGCTGGCTTAAAAGCCAGATGTGTCCAAAAATCTTATCAATAATTGACATTTCTAATGATTGCAGATTTGTGCTCAAGCAAAATGAGTCTGCAAACAAATTTTGCTCAGTGTCATGTTACTCCACTACAAAAACCCTATCCCAGGGTCTACAATTTTGATATTAAATATGATCCCGTGTGCCTGAGAGATCACCCGGATGCGCACGTAGGCAGCCACGGCTGAACGACTGAAAACCAGGTCAGGCCAGTAAAATCCCCAGTCACATAGCCCCAGGAGACCTCACGAGGTGTAAACCCACAATAAACAAAGGGTCCTCAGCCCCTGAAAAGCTGACTTGAGGGGATTAGCGTGTTTGCTCCAAGTTGAACAAATATCCTATCAGGTGAAGACCATTTAAATGAAGTCACACCACAACCAAATGCAGCCAAAGATCCTGAGACTTTGGCAACACCTTGTAATCTCATCACGCAAAGGAAGTTACCATTGTGGAGCTTCTTTCTCGCTGCAACACCCATTGTTCTGCCCAGGAAAGGATTAGTCCTCCATGTACTTTTCCCCCTACAAATAGTCCCAGTTTTTGAGCATTTCTTTGGATCACTCCCGGTCATCAGCAGACTGTTGCTCCGTTCGTTAAGTAATCTTCCCGGACCAAGGACTTCAGGAAAAGGTGCAGTAATACCCCAGCTACAACACCTTCAATGTTCCCCTGTCCAGTTTCCTCTCTTTTGCTTCTTAATAGGTCTTGAGTGAGTGAGTGAGTGATTGCTTTGCTGTGTGAGACTTTTATTCAATAAAATCATTTTATTGGACATCTTTGTTTGGTTTTTGGCTTGGCCTTTACCTAAAAACTGCGTCAAAAGACCCTGCTAGGTTACCCTGCTTCTCGTGTTGCTATTGCTCATGTTCTGGCTAGTTTCCATTCCCCATCACATGGAGCACATTGAGGTGTCCCCCAAGGGACCCCAGAACTCGGGGTAACAGTCAGAGCAAATCAACCTAAGGAAAGGCACCCTAAAAGGATTTTGGGTGCATAATGGAGCACTTCTTGTTCTCTTGATCTAAGTGGCCATTGACTTAAATTTCCTACTGTTTTTGTGTCTCTATGACCATTTCCACGCTACACTGTTATAGTGCTATTATTCCACTCACTTTCAACGTCCTGTGGAATCCTGGGGTTTGCAGTTTAGGGAGGGGCCTTTAGAAATCTCACCCAGAGAGCTCTTGGGCCTCAGTAAACTACAAACCCCAGAATTCCACAGGATGTTGAAAGTGGAATAATAGCACCATAACAGTGTAGTGTGGATATGACTTCTTATCACTGCACCTCTTTGTGTTTGGTGAGTGTGTGTGTGATTTGCAGCTGATGTTGAAGAAGCTTGGATAAAAGAATGTAATTTCCTGAAAACTGGGCAATATACCACATGGGAAGGCAGCTTGATCTTCTGAGGCAGAGCTTTCCAAACTTTTCATGTTGGTGACACACTTTTTAGACATGCATCATTTCATGACACAGTAATTCAGTAAGTAATTAGGTAAATGGAGGCAGCCCCTCCACCCAGGCTTCGCCCACCCCTATGGCCCTCACCAGGGTCTTCCTCAGCCCAGGGCAGTGAGAGAGGCAACCCCTCCACACATTATGTTTGTGCAACACACCTACACCACTGCAGCCGACACACTAATGTGTCACAACTCACAGTTTGGAAAGCTCTGTTCTGAGGAATGATCCAAGCAACTTTCCTGAATGTTTAAGAGAGGAAAAGAGAGAGAGAGGGAAAAGCATCTCTTTAAGAAACAAAACCACATGCTTTATGTAGTTTCCATTCAAAGTATAACCAGCTTAACAATCTACAATGAGCACAAAGTCCCTAGTTTTTTTATATGTTAAAAGAGGGTTGGCCAACCAATGGCCTGCAGGTGTTTCACCATTTGATTTTCTCTGCCCCCCCACCTGAATTTTAATGGAGCTATCCCAAGTTTTGAACTCATTTAGGTTATAGGCTTCAGTTCTTTGATTAGCCTTTAAAAAGTCAGTATGAAACCTGGAGTTGATTCACTGTTTCACTGATGCAGAGAATATCAGCTGTCACTGCTCTCAGGCAATGTCCTTGTGTCCTATGCCATGGCAACAGTGATAGCAGAGGGCAAAGTGCCTGTTAGAGGATTTGGGAAATCCAGTGATCTCAGACCTTTCCACCACAAGGCTAGTGATGTATGGATAAATGTGGCAAGAACCCCAAGTTTGCATTATGTTTGAAATACGAGAGGCAATTTTGGACTTTTAAGTTTCATGAATGGACTATAAGTTCTCCTTTAAATGTTCTTGTACAATGATATTGGTCTATGCTGCAAATATGGTGCAGTAATGTTTTGCAATTATTCTCAAAAATGTTGGAATTTGCCAATGAAGCTTATGAGAAATTTTCAAATGGACAGCCTCTAGAATCCATTAATGCCTCACAGTGACTGATGAAACTATCCTGATGCCATTGTTCTGTAACCAATGATGGTACAGCCAGGCTGATGAATTTTTATTCTGATCTGAGCTGCTACACATCTGAATAACTCTTCAGTCTGGCAGAAAAGATGCATTAATATCTGTCATGGCTTTTAGAGGCTATGTATTTCTGATACTCTAGTTAAAATCACAGATTTGGACAAATCCAAACAAAATTGCTCTCACTCAAAGAGAACAGACAACCATAATAGAATCCAGCACCAGACTACAGAGACAGCATACAGGGTTGGATTTTTGTTGAAATGCAGCATTCTGCATCTGATTTCAGGTTTTGGATGCTGCAAAAATTGTCAGGTAAGAATGAAAGAATTCTTATAAAAAGGAAAAATAATGGATCCTTAAACTTGGTTCATTGGCTCCTTCAGGCCTGAATGAGGACCTGGAACTTTATTCACTATTTTAAAATTAATGCATCATCACAATGAAAAAAAAATTACACCAGGCTGATGTCCTTGGAACTAGGCAGACCACTTTCTCTAGTCTAATTTATGTCTAGACTATCTGAGGAATTGTATAAATACACATGCACACACAAAAAAGGGGGTAGTCTGTCCCTTTTGTTATATACCAGTCCAGTTCACAAGAAGAGTGCAGTAGCACCTTCAGACATTTCTGTTGGGTTTATGGTACGTATGAGATTTACTCTATGTATAACAGCCTGTTATATGAATGTGTATGGATTTTATATATGTGTTGTTTTTATTGAGTATTTACAATGTTTTTGATACAGCCCCTGAAGAAGGCCAAAAATATAAAAAGAGGCCAAAACATGTTGGGCTTTTTAAAGAACAAAATATGTTCCGTCTGCAAGCACGTGGAGTTTATTCTCTTTCTCCTTTGCTGAAAATCAGGAACACCACTAGACATCACTTGAGCCAACAGCTTCAACAAGCAGCTCCAATAATCTAGTTTTACACATTTGCACAATTGATTTAGACTGAGTTTCTAAAATGTCATAAGCCTCAATATACACAGAAAGGAGATGTCAACCTAAAGTGTTGTGGGGGTTTTTACATCTTGTTTTCATACACATACATACAGTTCACCCTTTTTGACTATGAGGAATCTATATGGAGGCAATACCATAACAGTACTCAGAAGAAGGTGGCTGTCAATTCATGCATCAAGTTCCAAATATTTTATCGTTTAATATTTTATAGTATGGCCATGGTAACATATGCCTTGATTACATGTTGTTTGGATTACTGTAACACTCTCTACATGGGGCTGCCTTTGGAAACTGTTCAGAAAGCTCAGCAGGTCCAAACACTGTAGCTAGACTGCTGGTTGGGATTGGTTATAGGAAGCATATAACTCTCTTGCTGGAACAGGTTTACTGGCTACTGGTCTGTGTCTAGTTATGATCTGTACAGCACCTTGGTTCCACACTACATGAAAGATTGTATCTCCCTATATGAGCCTGCCCAAGTTTTAAGATTTTGGGGGGGCACCTTTGTTACCATGTTCTTTGGGGGTCCCGGAAGGGGTGCCCAAATAAACAAATAACAATAACAACTTGGGGAAAATTAGCTGGAGCACTCACTAAAGCTAGCGAGAGGCAGGGTAACTTAGCAGGATCTTGCAACCCAGTGTCTACGGGGTCAGGTCAGTCAAGCAGTCAGACAGTTTAAAATAGCAAAAACAATAAATACAGACAAATATTAAAGACAACATAGTCACACAGCTAGCTAAAGAATTGGAAATAGGGATTTTTGGAGGGAAGTGGGTGATACGACACCTGTCTCGTAGTCCTGGAGAGATATGAAGATAAAGTTCGTGGATATGGAGTCTCAGTACGTGGGACTGAGAGGGCGGCTCGCCAGACACAGCAACAGCAAGGCGGGATGGAACTCAAGAGCGATCCAAGTGGTCCGAGGAAGGTCTCGGAATCGGGGGCTTTTATAGGGTGACTTGTGACTGCAGGCCATACCTTACTCGGTGAGAACAATGCAAGTTTGGAGCGGGACAAAGCTTTGGAAAGGTCAGAATTTATCATGATTGGATTAACGCCGATTTAACAATAGTGTAGCCAGTATGCAAACACGGAGCACTTAGTACAGCTTTGTAAGGCTACCTGCTCGGGGCAGGGCACCTTTGTTAGTATCGCGCATAAGCAAAAAGGGTGTTTGCCGGACAGGTCCCTGAAGCAACGAACCGGCTCTGTCTGGCCTGCCTGGGTGGAGAATGGAATGTCCAGCAATTATCGGCCACGCCTGTTTACGTGCTTGTCCGGAGGCCTCGCAAACACATGGAGCGGGATGGCAGAGGAAAGCCAAATGGTTTGATATCAAAACAATATCAAGTGCTATCTCCGGGCAGGCCTAGACCGCAGTAACACCTTTCTCTCAGCCCCATCAACATTACAGCCACATTTGGTGAGGACTCAGGAGAGAGCCTCCTTGATGTCTTTTCACTAGCAGGCAAAGACCTTCTTATTTAAACAGGCCTTCAGCTTCTAAATGTTTGGGGTAGTGTAACTGGTGTGCTGGTTTTAATATGTAAAAGTTGTCAATATGTTTTTAGCTATTGTAAAGGAATGTTGTTAGTAGACTGTTGTTTAATCCTTTTTAAAATTGTATTTAAATGATCTGTTTTAAACATATAATGTAAGCTGCTTTGGGTGTCATATGGGAGAAAAGCAGGATAGAAATTATAAATATTGTAGAAGATTATAAAAACTGCATTTAAAAATATAAACATATGCTTATATTGTATTATTATATATAGTATAATATAAATACTTTTCTGAAATGCATTGTAAACCATGGAAATCTTCAGATTTCTATTGCCAGTTTTAGAAAAGCTTAAAATGGAGATTTTTCATAGGAAAATTGCAATCCAGCACATTTCTTTGCATCCCTATGCATAGCTAATACCCAGGGAAGTTCCTACATGGAAATATATCTTCACTGCAGTGTTTACCAAACTCACATTTAACTGGCCTAGTGAGTTCTCTGATACAGCTATGGAAAAATGTCTCATCCAGGGCACCTATCTATTGAATCGAACAAGTTATATATCACTAAAACTGAATATAGGTCATGAGTTTTAAACGGAAATTATCTTCCCAGCTCAAGGAAATAGAACATAGACAAGGTACAGATTACATAACAACATTTTTTTAAAAAATCATGCTTTTAAGACTGCCCAGTTCTTTTTGTTAATTAGTGTTGGCTGTTGGGAAGGAGGAGTGGAGATCATGGCTCCGGCAGTTAACTCTTTCACCTGTTCCATTACCCTACCAGAAATCCAGGTCATTTCCGCACTAGACTGTTAATAGCGCTATGATTCCACTTTCAACATCCTATGGAATCCTGGGGTTTGCAGTTTCAGGAGGGGCCGGCTGGCTGCAAAACTGCAAACCCCAGGATTCCATAGGATGTTGAAAGTGGAATCATAGCGCTATTAACAATCTAGTGTGGAAATGGCCCCTGTGTAGCTACTATTTGCATCTACATCTGACTTCAAAGAAGTAAAATACAGTAAAATGGAACTTTGAGATTTTTTTGAAAAAATGATCTAAGGTTTTTGCACAGTTGTTTTCCAGCCCAGGTAAGTTGTTCATTTCTTCACACACTTCCATTTTTGCAACTGTGCTTTTTAAGAGGGTAGATATAAGCCAGTGTGGTGTCATAGTTTGGGTGTTGGAGCAGGACTACAGATCAGAGCTGGAATCCCTGCCCAGCCATGGAAACCCACTGAGTGGCCTTGGACAAGTCATACTCTCTCAGCTTCAGAGGAAGGCAAAGGCAAACCCCATCTGAACATGTCATTGCATGAATAACCTGGGGCCAGAAAATACTTGAAGAAACAATAATAATAACAAGTGATATAAATACATGAGCAAGTGCATAGCTACAAATTTCTAAAAGGATTTTCCCATGAAACACACATCAAAGCATATTTTGTCTCTAAAACATGTATTTTATATTAAGATTTCAGAACTAACATAGGGCCTTTCCACACTACACTGTTATAGTGACATTATTGCACTTTCAACCTCCTGTATTATTCTAGGGTTTGTAGTTTACTGAGGCCAAAGAGCTCTCTGGCTGAGAATTCCAAATGCCCCCCCCCAACTGCAAACCGCTGGATGCCATAGGATGGATGCCACAGGATGTTGAAAGTGAAATAATAACACTATAACAGTGTAGCACAGAAAGGCCCAAAATTTAGATTATGAACTACAGCTCTCAGAATCACCTAACTGGCATTTTCCTTGAAACCACCTGAGTAATTCTGGGAGCTGTAGTCCAAAAAAAGATGTTTACTGAGTTTCCCCACCCCCCTTTTAAAAAAAAAGTCTAGAACTACATCAATGTATTTAAAGAAGTGTTGAAAGTAAGGGATAATCCATACATTAGACCAGGTGCATGGGTCATGGTGGTGTACTTTGAAAGGGGCAGGGTGGTTCACTAAATGAAATCCTTGACCATTTTGTGGGCCATGATAAGATGATAAGGTGGGATAAAAACCGAATAAACAAATGGCAAACTCATATGATCAAGGGGTTCGTTGAAGAGCTCTTAGAATATCTGAGGCTCATTCTCAGTCCATAGCCAGCAACAAAAGGCCTATGTAAGTATATAGCTAAGAATGCCAATCTGCTAGATCTCAAACAAAAACATTCCTGAATTGACCTTAAAAAATGATCTTTTTTCCCCAGATCCACAATACTTACACTTTCATAATAAAAAATAGGTTGTATATCAACTTGACTTTCCCCCTGATGTTACCTAAATTGGAGGCAGGGGGATGAATGTTCCCTACAGTGTTAGAGTGGGGTGGGATGTCACAGCTTTTTAAAATATTTATTATTTAATGAATTATTTAATGAATATCTATTTTTTAGTTTTTAAATGTTAAATAAAAGTTCTATACAGCCTTTCAGTTCTAAAAAAGCACTTCCAAGGTGGCTTAAAACAATAAATTTATTCAGAAGGAAACAGGGAAGAGAAAAATGGTAGCTAGGTGACATTAGGTGGCAGACAAAATTAAGACACAGATGCGCAATGGTGGAACAAAGTTCCTTTACTGTCTGCATATAGAGCAACAGAGAAAGAGTAAGTCTGTTGTCTGTTGAGACCCAGAGAAGGACTTAGCACCACTTAGCACCCCTACAGAGCGAGTGGAAAACCCAAGAAGCATTGTGGAGTGAAGGTGAATGAGCTTCCCAGTTACTGCTCACATCTTCTGCCTCCTCTTCCTTCCCTCTGGGGCTCTTACATCACAGCAGTACGAGTTGCTTCTTTGCAGGATTGGCAAAACGGGGTTGGGTTTGCAGCTGGATTGGGTTAGTTCTCTGGACTGAGGAATACAAGTAATATTACTATTGGGAGGGAGGATGCACTCTCAGGCCATTTCCACACTACACTCTTATAGCGTGATTATTCCACTTTCAACATCCTATGGAATCCTGGGGTTTGCAGTTTAGGGAGGGGCGGGCTGGCTGGCCCCTCCCTAAACCACAAACTCCAGGATTCCATAGATGGTTGAAAGTCGAATAATCATGCTATAACAGGAACACTGATTTTTCAGGTCTTTCAGATAGTCTGTTTAGGGCTTTTGAATTCTACCTGGAGAAGGACCAGTAACCAATGCAGTCATTTCAACAGGGGAATTCCTGAAGCCACCTCCAGTCAACAGCCTGGCTGCAGCATTTTGAACCTCCTAAAGTTCCCAAACAGTTTTCAAATGCAACCCCATATAGAGTACTTTATAGTGCTAGGCATGTGTCATGGTAGCCAGAGCTGACTTCTCAATGAATGAGTGCAGCTAACACACTACTTTTAACTGTGGAAATGAATTTCCGTCCACTGCTGAAACCTGGGCATCCAGGCTCAGATCTCAGTCCAGAAACACACCCAAGCTGTGAACCTGAGATTTTGAGAACAGTATAACTCCATCTGGTACAGTTTGAGTTCCTGTTCCCTGACTGGCCCTCTGACTGATCAAGAGCACCTCTATCTTGTCTGGATTGAGTTTCAATTTGTTTAGCCTCACCTAGTCCCACAGGCATATCTAGGGTGGGGCAACTAGGGTGCATGCCCCAGGCACCAAAGCCAGGGGGGTGCAAAAAGAGGAACCCTGCCTGCCTCCCACACCCACTCACCCCACCCTCTGCCACCGCTCACCCCACGCCCTGCCTACCCCGCCCCCTGCTCTCTACTGCTCACCCCACCCTATCCCTACCAGGGTCCTTCCTGGCCTAGTGTGTTAGGGGGCAATGGCAGCAGCACCTACAGGCGCAGCTTCAAAGCTTCCCTAGGTGCTGTTGAGCCTCCATACACCACTGCCTAGTCCATTACTGACAGAAGACACTATTTTAGTACAAACGCAGCTTCCTTGGAACTGGATGAAAAGAAAAGATAGAGTTATGTGTCATCAGCATACTGATGACACTGAACCCTAAAATTCCAGATGACCTCTCCCAATGCTTTCATGTAGATATTAAACACCATGGGGGGCAGAACCAAGCCCTGATGACCACCACAGGATAGTGACCAGGGTGTCGAACAGGCATCTCTCAGCACCACCTCCTGAGTCCACCCCTCCAAGAAAGACTGAGCCACTGTCCAACAGTGCCCTTGAGCCCATCCCAGACAGCTAACCCAGGAGGACATCATGGCCAATAGTATAGAAAGCCATGGAGAGGTTCAGCAGAACCAGTAGGGACACATTCACTATTGGTTCTTGTCTAGTCCCCTGCAAAGATCATCTACCAGGGCAACCAAAGGTGCTTCTGTCACATAGCCAAGTCTAAAGTAAGACCAAAATGGATCTAGACCATCTGTTTCGTCCAGGAATGCCTGGAGCTGGGAGGCCACCATATACTCCAATACCTTGCCCAAAAAGGGGATATTGGAGACTGGTTGATAGTTCTCCAGTATGGTGGGATCCAGGATTTTTTTTAAAAAAAGAATGGCTTCACCACAACCTCTTTAGGCATGATGGAAACCTGCCTTGCTGTAGTGAAGCACTGACTGCACCCTTTATCCAATCTGCCAGTCACCCTTGAGCTGATTTCAACAGCCAGGAAGGGCATGAATCCAGTATGAGTGTTGTAGCTCTCACCCCTCCAAGTGTCCTGTCCACATCCTCAGGCTGCACAAATTGAAATGTATCCAATAATATTGGACAAGTAGGAGCCCAGGTTACATCCACCAGACCTGTATCAACTATAGCATCCAAGGCAGAATAGATCCAGGTGATTTGTGTGTGCTCTGCACACTCTTCACAACAGGTTGCCAACTGCTATTGCACGGCAGAATGTAAAAGATCCTTGACTACTCAAAACAGCTCCACTGGGTGACACTGTGTGAATGCAATGGTGGCAGGGAAGAAAGATTACTGCTGCCATTGCCATGGGATAGGCTTACCAATGGGTTCTATCCCATGTTTATTCAGACTTGCTCTGAGATTTCTGCCATTGTCACTGTAGTTTCCATCTCACTCATTTCATCACTTCCAGCTCCCTCGTGAACCAGGGTGTTCACCTGGCTCCACCTCATGAGAGGGGGCTCTTAGGAGCAATCATGTCCACTGCCCTGGCCATTTCCCCAACAGGATCACCTGCCAAGGCACAGGAAACTCCCCAAGAGACATCAGGATCCATACACCTCACAACAACAACAACTCTTTATCTATTTAATATTCTTTTCTCCCAGGACAGAATCCAATGATCACACCTCTGTGGCACATCATACAACATAATTTTTACAGATGACTACAACAATGTGCAGTTTCATTAGGGAGGATGAAATCCCTTAAATATCCTGGTGCACAACTTGGACTTCACATGCTAAGAATAATGTGTTATGTGTATTCATGGGTTTCTATTTTTAAAATATTGAGGGGATGTGATTTGCTTTTAACTTGAATAGGGTCAATACTTGTCAGTTTTACAGGGCATGCAAAATAGACGGTTTAAACTTATTATTCTGTGAGTCTCCCACCTGTAACTCTGATCAGTGACCAGAGATAAAAAGCTATTTAAAGCATGTGAGAGTTTTGCAATGAAATGAGCTCTCTTTTGCAACTCTGGGTGGTATTGCATGGAAGAGCAACTCCAGTGTATAGATGGCCTATAGTTTCCTTAAAAACTAACAATTAATGCATGGATTAGCAAAACAAATAAAGATTTCCACTGCAAATGTTAGCAATAATAGTTTAATTTTTATGGATTTCATGAAGGATTATCTAAATATATTTTTTCAAGCTTAAGTTCCATGCTCTGCTTGTTTAAAGCCGAAAGGGCTTTAGAGGCCACAACTTACAGAAATCATAAAACCTGAAAATACCACTGATGTGAAATCTGCATTCATGTTTTCAGCTGAAGTTTTGCTTTCCACAGGACTGTCAGCAATATTATGTTGGAAAATGTCATGAGATGTGAACTGGATTTGAGTCTTTTGTTTCATAGAGAAGGCTAAGCCCCTAGCACTCCATCGCTTTTGTAAAGCAAAGGCTGGAGGGAGGGGATGGAAAGGAACAGTTTGTCTTGCTGGGTTGTTTTAAACAAAATGATTCACTAGCAGTAATAATGGTACCAGCAAAGGACTATCCAACAGCCAGCTGGATGTAATAGTACAAAACAAAGAAAGATTCCAGATATCAGTTTCCCCATCTGGCCATTTATCTGCAGGAAATGCAGTGTGTGCTATAATTGCTTAATTAATCAAATGAACTCTGCACTTCAAAACTGGTATTCTTAGGTTTTTCATGCAAGACAGCTAATCCCATCAGGTATTTTTTTAAAAAAATGCAGCCTTTCAACAGTTCTCAACTCCTTCCAAGCCTGGCTAATGAATCAATAATTTCATTTTGGATGCAGAGTAGCTGAAGGTAGCCAACTGATTTATACCTACAGTAATGTGATGCATGGGTATAACGTTGTCCAACATGTTTCTTGTGTTTCTCAGGAAGCCTAATCCAATAGAATTTGTCATTAACCAATTACAGGAACTGACCTGTGTTCACAGGCGTGTGATGTGATTTAAAAACCCAGCAAATTAGAAAAAAGCATGTTTGTGTCTGTGTAACTATGCACACACACACACACACACACACAGAAAGAGCAGAATGTTTGTGTGTGGCAAGAATTGGATTAATTTTTCAGGTTTATATTCCAAGCTGTACTGGTTTGAAGCCAGTTAGGGCCTTTAAGGTAACAATTTATAGAAATCGTGAACTAAACTAAACCTGAAAATACCTCTGACAGAAATCTGCGTTCACATTTTCACTCTGAGCAGAATCAGAAATAAGTCTCCTGGAACTGTTTTATCTTTGCACCATCAAGGAAGCCATGGGGACTTCAGAAGTTGTAAAATGAAACAAGAAATGAAACACTTATCATACAGTCATATTTTTCATTCTGGGTTATTTTGAGAGAACATCCACACTATACCCCCAATCCTATACCATTCTGGAACCCACAGTTGTACAACCAGTTGTGCAGTACACACCAGTACTTTGAGCTCACCCTTTGGACAATGGTTAATTGTCCAATCACACCCAACCACTGAAAAGTGACACAAAGAAGGGTGTGTGTCCACTTGTGAAAGGATTAGCTGCACTATGCACCATACATACACATCTTCTGAAAAAATGCAACTGCTTGCACAACAGTGCTGATGCTAGCATAGTGCTTCAATTGAATTTTGGCCAATACTCCTACGCAGAGTCAGATTTTCTTTTTTCCCCCTGACAGATCAAATAGGTAGACTTGCCAGGGAATATATTATCTCCAACAACTGCTCTTTAACCCCTTCTTTGGGCCATCTGAGATCCAGTATCCTAATTCAACAAAGGTGCTATTTTCTCTTAGCTTTAACTGTAAAAATTTCCACCCAAATTCTACCTAAGGTTAAGTGTGAATGAATGCTTTTGCCTCTTCTCATGTGAAATATTTTGATAAGTTTAAAGGAAGCTAAAAGCATATCAGTAGAACTGATAAAATGTTCTTTAGAGGTTTTGTTCACACATCTTTGCTTTGTTTTGCTTTTGTCTTTTTTAAAAAATTACATACTTTCAAGCATGCCTGTTGAAAATCTATTGCCCTCAAGACTCAGTCAAAGGGCTACTAAGATCAATTTTCTTTTGTGCCTATGACAAGATTTATTTTATTAGACTTTCAAAGTGATGTTCATGTTTCCCTGCAAAACTGAAGTCTTTATGCTCAACAGTCATGATGTTAATCACCTTTCAAATTTCTCACTTCCCAACTGTTCTGAGGGGAGGGAGAAACAAAAAGTCTTCCAGAAAAAGAGAAACCCTATATTTACAGAAGCTTTGGTACTCCTGTGTTCAACATGCTCACAGCTGATGGGTATAAAAAAGGACCTAAAATAGTTACTTTTTAGGTTTAAATTCCCTGAATCCTCCAACCAGCATGGTCACTTAATTATACCTTACATATCAGGAAAAGGAACAAATTACGAGTAACTTCCTATTTTTATTTCATTTTTAAGTAGTCATGAGCATGCTGTAATTATCTCTTTAGCTTACAGCTCAATGTATTTTCAGCCTCTAGGCTCAATATGGCTGCCCACCACCCTAATTTTCACTTGATCTTTGTTAAGAGGTTTTAATTGTACTCCCATCAAAGATTGTATTTCTACCAAAGAATCAAAACAACTAAATACAATACCCATGAGAAAGTGCACAACTGTTACCCTGTTTACTGGGGGTCCCGGGAGGGACACCTAAATGCACTCTCAATTAACTAAGTTTGGGGAAATTAGCCAAGAGCACAAGCTAGCAATGCGAGAGGCAGGGCAATGCAGCAGAATCTTTTACCCAATGTCTACGAGGTCAGACCAAGCCAAGGAGCACACCAAGTAATAAGAATTATTGAGATTTTATTAAATACAGACAAACAGTGTATGCGACACACTCACACAAGCAACACACACAGCTTGGAGTGGTATAGAGGGACTTTTAGAGGGATTGTTGAATTGGGTGATACGACACCTGTCCTGAAGCCTAGAGAGGTCTGAAGATTAAGTTCGTTGATATGGAGTCTCAGTACATGGGACTGAGGGGACAGCTCGCCAAACAAAGCGGCAGCAAGGCTGGATGGAAGTCCGGAGTGATCCGAGGAAGGTCTCGGAATCAGGGGTTTTTATAGGGAGAAATGTAACTGCAGGCTATTCCGTACTTCAGGAAAACAATGAGTTTTGGGTGTGAGACAAAGCTTTGGAAAGGTCAAAATTTAGCATGATTGAGTTAAGTCCGAATTGACAAAGGGGTAGACAGTATGCAAATGCTCAGTGCTTGGCAGTTGAGTATTCAGCTTGCCAGGTTGTCTGCTCGGGGCAGGGAGTCCTTTGAAAACAGCATGCATACATAATGAGGGTGTTTGCAGAGAGGTCTCCTAAAGCGGTGATCTGGCTATTTTTGGCCTGCCTGTATTGTGTTGGGATATTGCAGCGTTTGATGGCTGAGCCTAGTTCTGTGCTTGTCCGGGGGCCTCACAAACACGTGGAGAGGGGTGATGGAAGAGAGCCAAATTATTGATATCAGAATGATATCTTTATGCTATCTCCAAGGAGGCCTAACCTGCAGTAACACAACCCCTGAAACACAAACCAATTGAAGATTAGTGGTCATGAAACTAGTAAAGGAGTCTAGGAGAGTAATCCTTATCCACATGTCTCAGACTTATCTTTTGTAATCAATAGAATTTGTGTCTGAGGACATCTGGGTGCAATCAAAAAGTGGATGCAATCAAATTGTTTTCCATTCTAACAGACAAAAAGAACAAGCTTTGCATTGTACATGGGGCTGCCCTTGAAAGGTGATTGGAAGCTATTGCCATTGCAAAATGCAGCAGCCAACTCATTTTCTGGTGTGCAATTTAGAAGCTGTATATCACCAGTCTCCTACCAACTGCACTGGCTTCCAATTTGCTTCCAAGCTCAGTTCAAGGTGATGGTTTTGACCTGCAAAGCACTAAACAGATTGAGGCTAAGATATTTGAAGAGGGCCTCCTTCGGTATAACTCTGTCTGGAATTTGAGATCCTCAGCCAAGCCCATTGTACATCCCACTATCCCAGGTAACCAGGTTGGTGAGATATGGTTTTCTCTGGAGCAACACCTTAATTGTAGAACTTGTTCCCACTCCAAGTGAAGTCAGGTTGGTGACAGCCCTACCAAGCTTCTGGCTGGCAGCTATGACTACACTGTTCCACAATGCCTCTGGATGTCAATATCAGCATTGCCTTACGAGACTGTTTCAGATGTGTGTATTGTTACAACTGATTTTAAAAAATGGTTTTAATGTGATTTTATCTGCTGTTTATCACCTTGGGAGCCTTGGTGAGCTTAGAGAAGATAAACAAATACTTTTAAACAAACAATAGCAACCCCTCCCCCAAGTTTTCATGAATAACTACTGAGAAAATTGATCTCTCTCTCTTCCTCTGGAGAGGAAAACACTGAATAGGAGAATAACCTTCATCAACATGGAACTACGACACAAGATTGCCTCTTTTATAACCACAATGTCTAAAGCTGTAAATCTTGCTGGACTGACAGGGATTCTATTGGTTTTCAGTTACAAAGTCCATACTCACCATGCTTCTTGGGTTGCTGAACACAAACCTGAAATAGCCCTGTTTTCAGTATCCATGGCAGCATGTAGAAGTTTAACCATACAATGGTGGTGGGGGGGTCTAAATTCGGTCTCTGTCCCTCTAGATAAGAATTCTGCCCCTCAAAATGAAATTTTCCTTCACTCTTCAGATTTCTAGCATTGCAAAGAGTGAGACATTGAAAATCATTCACACCTAGACCTCTTAAATTTGCTGTGCTGGCATTCTCTTGCCTGTCTCTTTTCTTTGGATGCCTAAACTGTATTTCTAAAACACTCAGCTGAAGTTCTAAGTGACTGGAATGCTAGAAAACTGGGAGTTAAGGAGAATTTCATTTGGAAGAGACAGAATTTTTATATGCAGAACTATGCCTTCATTTTGTCCCACCCCAAAGCTTCACAGGGTATTTGCTAATTTGTTGCTCTGGTTCGTTAAAATGTCTACTATGATGTTACAAATAGTATGCGTAACTACAAACCTTCAGTCTTGGGATAGATAGCTCCTTTTCTTCTCAGGTTCTAACTTGCTGCATACACCTATATTTTGCCTTGTAATATAGTCCATGCTGGCCCAAGCTATTTGGCGCCTGAGGGGAGAGGGAAATGGTGCCACCATCCCAAGTAAAGGTGTAATATTTCCCAAGTTCAACTAAGGGCCTTTCCACGCTACACTGTTATAGTGCTATTATTCCACTTTCAAAATCCTACGGAATCCTGCGGTGTGCAGTTTAGGGAGAGGCACTTGGAATTCTCAGCCAGAGAGCTCTTTGGCCTCAGAAAACTACAAATCCCAAAATTCCACAGGATGTTGAAAGTGGAATAATAGCACTGTAACAGTGACCATTTCTGCACTGCACTTTTATAGTGCTATTATTCCACTGTCAACATCTATGGAATCCTGGAATTTGCAGTTTGGGGAGGGGTGTTTAGAATTCTCAATAACCTACAAACCCCAGAATTCCACAGGATGTTGAAAGCGGAATAATAGCACTATAACCCTTTAGTGCAGGAATGGCCAATGTAGTGTGGAAATTGTTTCAGCACTTGAGACAGAAAATACCACAAATGCCTTTCTCCTTTTTGGCTGTATAAGTAAAGGAAGATTAATTTAATAATGAACCATTTTTATGACACTAGTGTGAAGGGGCCTCTGGGCAGACCTGACTTGAAAGCAGCCAATAACAGCTCAGGGAAGCTATGAAAGGGGGCTGCAGGTAGACAGGATGTGACAAAAGCCAAAACATGCTTCTGTGTGTATCAGACAGGATTTTGCTTTGACAGCGATAGACAGGGTTTTGGACTAGAAAAGAAAGGTGAATCTTGACAGAGAGAGTTGGATTGAGTAGGAACTGGACAGTCAAACAAGATGGCGAACTAACTATGGTTTTGGGGAGCCTAAAAGAATAGAATATTAGAGGTTAACATATTGTTCTACTGTGTTTAATAAACCTATTCTTCCTGTTGTTTTAAAACGGTCTCTGGCTGTCTCTACCATGTCTTTACTGGAATCAGGCCACACATACCAACACAGGATCCGCACAACACTTCCACAGAGATGGGATGGTGGCACCATTTCCCTCTCCCCTCAGGCCACATATAAGAGGTCACCGTAAGGCCCAGGAACCCAACCCAGCAGGGAACTGAGCGGGGGAAACAAGGATGGGGTGAGTGGCAGGATTTCTAGGGTTGGAACTGTGAGGCCACAACCAGAAACCTAAAGTCTCAGTTGGCTGTTTCAACCTGCATAATGATAACAATATACTGAATATACTGAATATAATGATAGGAATATACTGACTATACCCTGAATATACTGCATGGTGTCTGGTTGGCCTTTACTTGTTTGGGCCAGAAATATTAGCCGCTGTTCCATAAGCCTCTCTGTGTAACTCCCCAGGGGAAAGGTGTCTGAATCATAGAACCATAGAATCATAGAAATGTAGAGTTGGAAGAGATCACAGGGTCCATCCAGTCCAACCCCCTGCCATGCAGGAACACCCTCAAAGCAATCCCGACAGATGGCCATCTAACCTCTGCTTAAAAACCTCCAAGGAAGGAGACTCCACTACACTCGGAGGCAGCAGATTCCACTGCCGGACAGCCCTGACTGTCAGGAAGTTCTTCCTGAGGTTCAGGTGGAATCTCCTTTCCTGCAGCTTGAATCCATTGCTCCTTGTCCTGGTCTCTGGAGCAGCAGAGAACAAGCCCTCTCCCTCCTTTACGTGGCATCCCTTCAAATATTTAAACATGGCTATCATGTCCCCTCTTAACCTTCTCTTCTGTAGACTAAACATACCCAGCTCTCTAAGTCTATCCTCATAGGGCTTCATGGCTTCCAGGCCTCTCACCATTTTGGTCGCCCTCCTCTGGACTGGCTCCAGCTTGTCAATATCCTTCTTGAATTGGGGTGTCCAGAACTGGACACAGTATTCAAGATGGGGTCTAACCAAAGCAGAGTAGAGTGGTACCAGTACCTCTCTCGATCTAGACACCATACTCCTATTGATACAGCCCTTGGTGAAAGCAATGGTGACAAAGAAGTATATCTGAGTTGTGGATTGTGTCATATTTCTGGAACACGTTTTGATTAGAAGTGCCCTTTTGAACATCTGAAGTCTCTGGTTTGATTTAAACAGCCTTTTCAGATGTTCTGATAACTGATGACTGGCTAGAGCCCCATACAATGCATAACCTTCTGCCAGCACATCTATAATCAATGCAGCGAAGAGAATGGATGGCTTCTTTTAAAAAAATCAAACTTTCCTATTACTTGACATGACCTTATCTCAAGAGCCCATGCTTTAGATTCACATGCATTATTTGTAACAGGTGGGTAATATAAGATGTGACGTGAGAATGTTTTTCTGGGCCAAAGCATATCTACTATATAAAAGTCAATGTTTCTCTGCACTTTTGTCTGTTTGTCTTCATCAGCATGTGATAAGCTATGTGAGGCAAGAAGACCTCATATGATTGGCTGGCTGTGAAGATTCAATGGAATCCTTGGGTTGGCAGTTTAGGGAGGGGCCTTTAGAATTCTCAGCCAAGGAGCCCTTGGGCCTCAGGCCAGTTGCTATGGAGATGAGGCCTACCGTCAATAAGGATGCCATAAAACATTTGGGAGGCATATGTGAAAAAAATTAAAGTGACATACACAACATAGCCCATTTCCACACTACACTGTTATAGTGCTATTATTCCACTTTCAACATCCTATAGAATCCTGGGATTTATAGTTTAAGGAGGAGCATTTAAGAATTCTCAGCCCGAGAGCTCTTTGGCCTCAGTAAACTACAAACCCCAGAATTCCACAGGATGTTGAAAGTGGAATAACAGCACTACAACAGTGTAGTGCAGAACTGGCCATAGTTACAAGGTCTTCTCGCCTCACGCAGTAGATTGTATGGGTTCCATATGTGAGGAATCTTAAAGTGGAAATTCAAAACAAAAAATGCTTCCAGAAAAACACAACGCCATTGCACAAATTCAACAGAAAGGGAAAAAAAGCCAGTATATAAATGTCACCAGACAACAAAGATTGTACTGGGGAATATGGGGATAAGTTATAGGTACTGGAATAGGCCAGTTGCTATGGAGATGATGCCTAGCGGCAAAGAGGAGGACAGTGTATTACCGCAGGAATCCAACCTCTGTATGTTAACAACTATGAATACAGGTTGGAATGGGGAATATGTGGAAAAGTTACAAGTACAGAAATAAGCCGGTTGCTATGGACATGAGGCCTAGTAGTAAGAAGGAGGACAATATACTCCCTCAGGAACCCAAACTGTGTATGTAAATAACTCTGAATATAGATTGCATTGGGAAATGTGGAGCAAGTTACAGGAAATAGAGAAGACAGTTTGGTGAGTTCTTAAGAGGAAAATAAAAATCTGGGCAACACTGGGTAAATACGCAGGTACTTTTTAAAAATGGTAGCTAGCAGCTATGGTTTTCATTCTACTATAGAGTAAATACAGATTTCTCAATTTGGATTAGGACCCAAGCATGGAGGAAGGTCAGTAACCTTTCCCTTCCCTTCCCTTCCCTTCCCCACTATGGTCTCAGTCAAGATCAGGGCTTCCACCCCTGCAATTTATACAGCCAAATAGTCATTTACAGAATAAATATATAATACAGGCATAGAGGGGCAGTCCAGATTGGGACTAAAGCCAGGAAAGGAAGCTAAAGTCCCAGACCCTTTACTTTAGGGCCCTCATCTAGACTGGGACCCCTGTGCATCATCTCCAGAATTCAAAAAAAAAAAAAATGGGGGAAAAAGAAAGAAGTACTTGCAAGCTACCTCCTTAAAGAAGCGTGCACTTCTGCAGGCTAATCTTTATTTATAGACGCAAAGAAATTGCATGGGACACTACTTTTAAGGAAACATAGCATTTTTGCACTTCTGGAAGTTTGTTGCAAGGAAATATACACCAGAGTTTGAGTAGTCATATATTTTTTAAGGTTTGCAGGGCATTTCTGAGTCATAAAACATGCACAAAATGTGAACAACTAAAATTGAGAAAAATAATAATTGAGAAAAATGAAAAAATATTCTTTAATTGACAGGAACAAGTTATATTTGTCAGATGAACTGCACACATGAATGCATTTAATAAGCATGAATCATAGGTCAGGAAAAAAATCATAAAGTTTCATGGCCTAATGAGAGACACGAATGGGGAAAAAAACAGATGAGATTACAGAAACTCGACAAAATTGAGACAGATTTTCACATCCCTACCCTTAAGCTGACAGGCAACTTGAAAGCACTCATGCACACACACATACAATCTTACTATAGGTCTTTTAGCAGCAGCAAGCCAAGAAAAAAGCTTATAATGTATCTGCCTCTCAAGTATATTTCCGCTGTTATCTTATCTTGCTAAGGACATTATCTTAACATTTGCTGTGAGAGCAAATAAGAGCTACAGATCAGGTGCCAGCATAACACTACAAGTATAACAGTATGCTTGAAAAGGGCCTCTGTCAATTGTATTGCCAGATACTGTCTACCAATAATGTTTAGGTCTGAAACTGGCAGAATGTGATGCTTAAGAACAATTGAATATATAAACAAGGCAAATCGAAGTCCTGAAAGTATGTGGTACCTTTTAATTTGATCTCCAAGCTGCTTTTAGATAGCCAGGACACTGCATTACAGTATATCTGGAAAGTGATCTGGTCATCATCTGTGGCTGGAATTTGCCTCAACAACTGAAAGGAAAAAAAAAAAAGGAAACTCTTCTTAAAAACTAAGATAACATCAGATATCACTCCCTCTTCATATTCATGGATAGCCTATGCCTCTCAAACATCTCTCCAGTTCCCACATTTTTGGCAGTAACACTTCATTCTGTATCCCCACAGATTACACTCAAACATCACTTTTTCTTATCATCTGAACATTTTAAAGAAAACATCGATAACCAAGAGATTCTTGTCCACCACAGTTGTTGACTTTGGCCCAAATACAGAAAAAAAATCAGGTAGCCGGGGGGCGGGGGAGAGAAAAATCTAAACATTTCAGTATGTTTATTGAAATGAACAAAAAATTCACAGAGATGTGAGCAAGCTTTTTGTATGCAGTAAATTATTTTGTTAGAAATTTGTTAACCCAAAATTGTACAATACGGGGATTAGCCAGAGTCCTAGAAAGAAAAATTCTTACTGGGCAACAAGAAAAAAGCCTTAGGCTTGGATCTAGATTTAGGTATTATTGAAAATCTATGGGAAGGTTAGTCATGATTTAAGTCATGGGTGACTTGTTGCCTGAGCCAGTGAACCTTCCCTCCCACTCCCACTTACTCCATGAGATGCCACTGAGTTAAGGCTTGTTTATTTCAATAGAATTCTAGTTTGAACTCAAGTGGGATCAGTCAAACTCTGGTGGTGCACTGCATTAGAAGTTGCACTTTTTTTTCCAGAGTGGAACAGCAACAGTAGAGGAAGTAGACAAAATCTGCTACTCTGAGCAGCCCATTTTCCCAGTGCCTTACTTCCTTCATAGCTTCTGCACCAGCAGTCTTTTTCCTCCTGCCACCACCACTGGCATCATTATGCCAGCTTAGTGTACCAGTAGAATTCTGACCTTAACAACAGCAATAGCATGTGTATTTCTTTACAGCTTATCAGCTAAGTGCTCTCTAAGTAGTTTACAATGTGTTAGCTAATTGCCCCCAACAAGATGGGTACTCATTTTACCGACCTGCGGAAGGATGGAAGGCTGAGTCAACCTGGAGCCCAGCAGGATCGAACTCACAACCTTGTGGCTGCAGTACCAGTTATATATATATAGCAATATGAGGTGCTGTTAAACAATTAAGATTAAACCAAGGATGGAGACCCTTGGTCTAATCTCTTGGCTTCTCTCACTCTAAAATAAACAAGCAGTTTCCATTGCAAATTAAGGATGTAATACTTCTCTAACTGCATTTCCGAAGGAAGCAATGAGTAATTTTGCGATTTTCTTCCCACTATGAGAAAATTTTTAAAAACTATTCACCATTTGCAACTATAGGCCATTTCCGCCCTACACTGTTCTAGTCCTATTATTCCACTTTCAACATCCTGTGGAATTCTGGGATTCATAGTCTACTGAGGCTAAAGAGCTCTCTGGCTCTTTATGCCCTGCCCTAAACTGCAAACCCCAGGATTCCATAGGATGTTGAAAGTGGAATAATGGTGCTATAACAGTGTCATGAGGAAATGGCCTTATTCTGTCAAAACTTCTTCCATTATTTTCGTTCTCTTCCCCCTCCCCTTTTGGCATGGAAACAGCATTTCTGCCTAGAAAATAATGGAAGTATTATTTTTTGTGTGTGTGCACAAAATGCTGTTTTCCACAACAGAAAATGCTGTAGTTAGGGACACAGTCTATGCAAAATTTGTATGTGTGTTTTCATGCAGAAAACAACATTTTCTGCACAGGGAATTTTTTGTGCAGAAAATCCTCTTTTCTTCACTGGAAATGTAGGAATTTTGTGCAGAATAAGCCCTCAATTATGAAGATTCTTGTCAACCGTGTATTCTCCTTCTCAGGATTTTCTGCCACTCAAAAAAACATATTTTCAACTATTCTTCAAATATTTTTGAATATTTTTTCCATCCCTATTACCTATTGGGACATTGGTGGTGGTTGGGGTACTGGTATTTACATAATAGACTTATATCCCACCTTTCTCCCAGGACTGGAACTCTAGGCAGATCTCTACAAGATTAAAACAGATGTACATAAAACTGATGAAAGAAAGAAACAGAAACTTGGAATGCTGGGAGCTGGATATATTTAACCTGGAGAAGAGAAGACCAAGAGGTGCCATGATAGCCACCTTTAAATATCTGAAGGGATGTCATGTAGAAGATGGAGTGAATTACTTTTCTGGTGCTCCACAGACTACAACATGAACCAATGGATTCAAATTACAGGAAAAGAGACTCTACCTAGACATTAGGAAGGACTCCATTACTGTAAGAGCTGTTTAGCAGTGGAGTAGACTGCTTCAGTACATGGTGGATTCTTCATCTTTGGAAGCCCGTAAACAGAGGGTAGACTGGCATCTTTTAGGATTGCTCCGATTTTGTATTCCTTACAGGCAGAGGGTTGGACTAGATGGCCCTGGCAGCCCCATCCAACTCTAGCATTCTCTGATTCTGTGATTCTATGAAATGTAGTCAATGTAATGTGATGGAGCTACAATGACAATGCAGAAACTTGACCAGGGTCTTGCCATGACCAGCTTACAGTCTGATAGTTAAGTCTTTTACATGCATATTCATAAATAAGTTATATTTAGTTCAGTGGGACTTAAATTCCAAGTGAGTGTATATAGGATCTCATAGTAAATTAATGCCTATTTCACTTGGTTTGTGGGGGACTGCTTGAATTTCATAAATATGAAGTCTCTTTAATAATTTTCAGCTGACCTTATAAGTGGCACTCTTTTGAAGTAGTGGCTTCATCTCTCACACTGAATATATGCTGTTGTTACTATTTGTTGTCAAGTTGGCTTTGACTTATGATGACTCTATGAAGGAGAGACCTCTAAGAGGCCCAGTCATTAACAGTCTTTGCAAACTCTGTACTACCACTTTTCGGATGGAATCAATCCAACTGTAATGTGGCCTTCCTCATTTCCTATTGCCCTCCACTTTACTGAGCATTCCTTTATTTTCTAAAAAAAAATCAGGTCATCTCACGATGTGTCCAAAATATGTCAGTCTCAGTATAGCCACTTTGGCCTCAAGTAAGAGTTCGGGCTTGATTTGCTCTAGCATGATTTTATTTGTTTGGTTTTTTTTGGAAGTTCATGGAATGCATAGAACTCTCCTCTAATACCACTTTTCCAGTGGGTTGATTTTCTTCTGATCAGCTTTCTTTAATATTCAGCTTTCACAACCATACATAGAAACTGGAAATGTGGTAGCATGGATTCAGTGATACATATGAGTTGATTTTCTTCTTGTTAGCCTTCTTTGCTGTTCAGTTTTCACAACCATACATAGAAATGAGAAATGTTACGGCATGGGTTGACCCTGATTTTGATATTTAATGATGTATCTTTATCCTCGTGGTTCTTATCTAGTTTCTTCATAGCTGCCCTTCCAAGTCCTAGTCTTCTTCTGATTTCTTAATGACAGCCTCCAGTTTGATTGATGACTGAGCCAAAGTATCAAAAATCTTTAACTATTTTGCTGTCTTCATCATCCACTCTTAAGCTATGTAAATAACCTCTGGTTATTGGTTTTTGTTTGATTATATTTTCCATGCATCTTACTCAGACTCCAATGCATGCATTCCCCTTGTCACAAGAGGGAGCACTAGAATCAACTTTTAAGCAAGTCATATTTCCTGCCTCTCTGCATCCTTCTTATTAAACAAAAGAGATGAAGCACTAAGCAGTCAATCAAACTGACTTCAAAACAGAATTATTTTTATTACTTGCCAAATACTTCTCTTCATCTTCTAAAGAACTAATCATGTTTCAGAATATAAAAATACTGTTGTCAATACTTCAGAGTGCAGAGAATGACATGTTTGTTGGAATGTGCATATAAATACAGTCTGTTTATTCATTAGAATTGAGCCAACACTCCCTCTAAAGCTCAGGATGGTGAATATCAGAGATGGGGACACTGATGCTCCCTTTATGTTTTGGACTACAACTTCCATGATCTCTGCTCATTAGACCTTTTGGCTGGGCAGGTTGAGGAGGAGTCCATCAAAACATCTAGATGACATTCGTATAAATCATTCCTTCCCGCCCACATATTATCCCCACAACAACTCTCTGAGGCAGGCTAGAGACCAGAATGTAACAAAAGAAGGAGAGAATACCAATTTCTAACAGTGTTTTATTCTATAGATTTCACACTGACACTCATGCTACCATAGAGGCAACTTCTGAAAAATAATATACTTAAAAATAATATAGTCTGTCCTGCAGTTATTTGTCAGATATTGTTGCAATGTGTTTCACGCTCAAAACACATATAATCTCTGATATGTAGAACAAATATTTGGTATAATTAATCAGCAGCATTTCTCATCTTTCTTTTCTACCCTCAATGCCTCTGCAAAATTTTCCCTTCTTACATTGACATATGAAGGGGGAATTCTCATATCTGCAGCATCAAGGGCCAGATAAAGGGTCAGTGGAGTGACTGGGGAAATGAAGAACTGAGGCAGAAAAGTGACTTTGGTGAGGTAGAATGCTTAGTGGGAGAAGGACATAGGCAGGCAAGTCCTCAGCTCTTTCTTCATTGCATTCAGTGATGAATACTTAAAGCAGCTTTATGCATGCAGTGGGAGAAAACAAATATTCCCCTGCAGTATTCTCTGCAGCATTTTAAAGGTCAGGATAGTTTTTAATAGAGAGCCAGCATGGTGTAGTGGTTTGAACATTGGACTACAATCTTGGAGATCAGGGTTCGGTTCCTCACTTGGCCATGAAAATCCACTGAATGACCTTGGGCACGTCACACTCTCTCAGCCCCAGAAAACCATGCTATAGGGTCATTATAAGTTAGAAACAACTTGAAGGCACACAACGATAAAGTTTTTAATACACTTTGATATATTTAATATTTTCAACTTTAATATTTTCAACAATGTTTTTAACTCTCTAAATTGTTTGTCTTTTAAATTTTATATCTCTATGCATCTTTTAACTTGTAGTGCTTTAATGTTAGCTACCTTGAGTCCCACTGTCAGGAGAATAGTGGAACATAAATAAATACAATCATAAAAAATTTTAAAAATTAAAATTCTCCCCATCCTGAAGTGTTTGGTGCAAAAAAATATTGTTTATCCCAGTAGAGTAATTTCTATGCTACATTTTGGGATGTTTAATTGCACAAAATTCTTGCTCTTCTACTATTTTTCCTCACATTGTTTCCTAACTGCTGAGAAAACCATTTAAATACCTGGTAATGCATAATGGCAAAGATTCACCCCATCCCTCAAAGGGAGGGGTGTTTGAAGCAGAGATTGCCAAAATTCCCTTTCTGAATTGCAACTTCCAAAATTCCTCCATGATAACTGGCCAATCTTCCTCTCTCTTGGGTTGTAACATGCCTCTTCTCAACCTGTTTTAGGTTTCAGACGAGTAAGGTGTTTTTTTCTTTTCTACAAAAAAGGGCCACATCCCATGCCTAAAAAAGATGAGAGGGAATGGTGCAAACAAACTCTTGCAGGTTGTGATTTTTTACAGGAAAAAAATATTAGCGTGTGGGGGTGCAAAGGAACCACCATGGGAAATTGCTTAAGCCATCTTTTCCTTACCTCTGCTCTACACCTTGCTAAGGCTGTATTAGCTGACAAAGGGACATGCATGAAGAAGGAAGATGGATGTATTTTGCTGTTTGTTCGCATGACAGTAGCCATTGTCAACCAGGCCAGGATCATTATGCCCCTTCCTCTCACTTAAGACCACACTCTCCAACATTTCACAGATGACAACCGAGACAGATGTGTACAAGCAACATCAGAGTATGGTCAAGATGGTGAACCTTAATAATGAGGAAGAACAGACAAGCTAGGATAGGCTGCAGCAGTTTGCTTTTGTCTGCTGGGAAGTGGAAAATTCTTGTCTCCTCACCCCTCTGCTAAGCTAATTAGGGCAAACTGCTTTTGCACTGTGAACTCTGTTTGTAGCGATTGAAGTAAGCTGAGGACAAAGAAGGAAAGTGGGAGGCGAGAGAAACTAAGACGTTTTCAAAGGAATGGAAAAAGTGGAATGACAAAGGATTAACTGGGACTGTCCCTGCAAAATCAGGACTGTTGAGGGTATATAGGGCTTATTCAAGAATTGGAGGAAGTAAACTTCTCTTCATGGCTTACTCTAGGCTGAAATGCTGGCCATTTTCTTCCTTTGACTAGGTAAAACCCAAGTTCTGAGTTTCACAAGACAGATATAAAAATGGGCGTTTGTCTAACTCGGGGTATGTAGGCATTACATTTTAGCTTTCTGTCTGTTATGCAAGTACCTTAATAATGTTAAAAGCCCATGGGACCCAGGAATCTTGTAATTATTTTCATAGCTTTGATACATGGCTGCTCTTTTATATAATCTTGATTTGTGGCAGGTCTGTGGAATTAGAAACCTGTGGAAAAGTTGAGCTATGCTATTTTTCATATTTTTGTTTTGATTTGTAGGGTGGATCTTAAGCTGCTTGACTCTGGAGCTTTTCCTTCTGTCTAGAAAGAGACAACCTCTTGGCTTCATAGACAGCAAAGCAATTATAAATTCCTCAGACTCTAATTAAAAACCAGATAGGTTTCCAAAACACTATTAAATACACACTGGGGGAATAAGGATTTCAATTTATTGTCATGAATATCAAGCTTGTTTCCTTATTAGCTTCAGAGCAATGAAGAGTAAATGTTCCATAGGCAAAAGCATTCTGTTTAACAATGCTAAAAAATGTGCATCAACAGGGAAATGGTGTTTGCAATTTGTGCTTTTCTTTCTCTTGAAATATATCTACAGTAAATGACTCTGTGATAATGAGAAATGTTTCTCATTAGCAGACACCATAAATTGGAGCAAGTGGTGGTAGACGTGTCACATCTCACACCGCTAGGCCCTTTCTTTTCATTCTTATATTTTCAAAACACAAAGGAGTCAAGTGTTTACACCGGATATCACTGCAAATCTATGTGAACAATATGGGGCTAGAAAGATCAATGGCCTAACTCCATGCAAGGCATTTGCTGATATCCCTCCTTTTTAAAGGGGGTTCCTTTGTGTCTTCCTTTATAGCACAGAATCCTCCCCTTAAAGGGCTGTCACTGGAAAGTCCTCTGTTTGAAGACACTGGCCCTTTCCCCACGATATCATCATCCCACCAGAGCAATGGGTTGCTCCCCGTCCAGGAGCCGTGCTACCACACAACATCATCAGTAACCAGCAGCTAACATGTTCCCAAACATTGCAAATCAGCCCTATTTCATTTCTAGAAAAAAATCAATTAATAGCTTCCTTTCCTGTTACAATCCTGTCAGCTAGATGAGTGCAGTTCCTCAATAGCACTTGATAGCGCTTCCTGTCATTGCTGATCCAGGAGTGGGCAAAATGTGGGTGTGCTCAGGTTGTCCCTCCCTCAGCTACTCCTATGGTGTGGTACGTTCAAAATCTATCACCTCTCTGTGTTTATTTTAAATTTCTCTTTTGTATTAGATTTTTTAAAAATACTTTTTTTTTAGTGTCATAGTGCAAAAAGGAATTGTACCAACGGGTCATGATGTTACAAAGTTGCTGTGCTGGTACAGCTTACAACCCCACCAACCAATCATGAGCTGTGGGGCAGGGAAAAAGCAGAGAAAAGATCTTGCTAATGACACTGTAGTGCAGAAGGAGCACCAGTGGCAGTAACACTACTCATCCACTTAAGGCAAAAGGATGTAGTAGAGAACGTTCCTAACCTGATACCATCACAGAAATAGCAATGCTGGGATTTTAATGGAACGACACGTTATCGAGGTATGGCACAAAGGGCCACTCTCTGTTTAAGTGGTTCTGAACTTTTGAACCAGCAGATATTTTGGACGTCACCTTTCGAAACCCTAAACTTTGGCTGTGGTGGTTGGCAATTACAGCACTTAATGTCCAAAATATTTGGAGGACCAAAGGCTGAGATCAAGCACTCTGTTGGAAGAGTATTCTCATCAATGTCCAGTTTACAGAGGAAGGGAAGAGCAGGAACTATTGAAAGTTAGGGTCTGGATAGCACCAAGCAGAGACACAGGTAAGCTTTGCACGGTCTTTCCCACTGTAGTGAAATATGCTATGTTTCTCTTTTAAGTATAATAAATCCTTCTAAATTTATATCTAAATTTAGATCTACAGGGTCTACAGCATTGGATGGCTCCCATGTGGATCAATGAATCTACTCCTCTTTTTATTCTCAGTTTTACAGGAGCTAACCAAGGTCCTGAAAGTTTGGGAAAGAGAGTACAGCACCTAGGATAGCACCTTTAAAGTTCAGAACAAAACCTGGAGTAGATTTCCTGCTCCACTGACATGGAAGCTGCCAGTTGCCAATTGCATCTACTCAGATCAATTAGTATGTGCAGTCCGTATCCTCTTTTGTTCACTTTTTTTCTGATGAATATCCTCTTCTTGGGTGATGCATATGCCCACGCTAAATTAACAAAATGCCTAGTTTGTAAAAATCACAGCTCTTACAGTGAAATTATTGCCCTGAATAATTAATGTAGTTTAAATATCTAGTTTTATAAATACAGAACACACTTGCAGCAGATTAAACAAGCCAGCTTGCACATGTCATTCTATTTAGTGAAGGGACAAAGCTTCTTATTTTTCTTTGTCCTAATAGTTCGATCCAGATATTTCAAAAGGGCCTTGAGAAAATGATGCACTACTCATTCTCTCATATCCTCAGAATAATTCCAAAGTTTTACAATAATAGCCTGTTCAACGTTGACTTGATGTAATAAGGAAAGATATTTTATTGTTTATAACCAAAGATTAAAACCAGAAGAACTATTCCAAGGAAGGTCAACTGACAACTGCTGCCCCTGATTATTTTTTCATCCAGCTATAAACATTCATACTTGCTTTTATCTGTTGTAATAAAAACGTAGTCCCTCCTTTGGCTCCTATGACCCACTGCTCTCTCTTCCTTGAAGTTAATGCCTACTGAGGAGGAGATGGTGGAATCAACAGACTGATTCCCCCTGGGCTTTCAACACACTCTTCCAAACCAGTTTTTCTAAGCAGCAGTCCCTGTAGCAGTCCTCAGAATGCTATCAGGGCCCAGCAAATGGGTGGAAAACTTTGTGCAGCATGCTGGATGTGGTTGAAGCTGAGTGGCTCTGAATCTGAATGCTTGTCTGGACAGGAGACCAGCAGGAACCTCTCATAAGCAGCTCTGAGGAAGGAATCACATATTACAAAGAACATGGACTTGCTGCCAAAAACATGAATCCTCCCCCCAACATGTGAATTCCCTCTGTTACATTTAGTTGAGTGGATTCAGTTTCCTCTGCTCATCAGGAAGCCCATTTCCCCTGTCCTTGCTGTGTATCTATTCCTAAAGGCAAAGGTGGGGAACATACATTATAATGATATCAGGGATTGGGAAAACTGAACTGAACTTTACAGTTTGGGAGATGGAGGTCCAGAACTTTAAAAAGTGCTTTTCTTTTTGAACTACAAGTCCCAGAATGCCCTAGCCAGCATGGTCAGTAACTTTTCCAAGCTCTGTGGCAGCTTGAAATTCTTTGTGATGTGCAGTTTTGTTTCAAGCAAGAACAGCATTCAGGCTGTATAGTACTGTACATTCAAGGTGAAGTGCAATGCCTTCTTTTCTCATTAACTTTCTTCCGTTGAGTTCAGGGTGTCCTATGTCATTCTGGTCCTTCCTACTTTATCCACACAACAATACTATGAGGCAAGGTAAGCTGAGAGAGGGTGACTGGCCCAGTGCGTTCCATGGCTCAGGGCAGAGGGGAGGCTGAACCTGATTCTTCCAAGTTGTAGTCCAGTACCTAACCACTACACGACACTGCCTCTAATCAACAGCACTGGTACATAAATCCAGTCACATAGGGACGGCGGGTTGATGCATCCCCAGCAGCAAATTTTGGGGGGCACCCATGTGCTATAGCCCTGCCACCACATATCATAGCCTCACCCCATCCATCATAGCCACGTCTGTCTGTCGTAGCCATGCACACTGTCGTAGCCTGCACACTGTAGCCACACACCCCATGCACCATAGCCATGCTCCCATGTACCACAGTCATGCTCCCATGCACCGTAGCCATGACCCCCACACTCTGTACCCCTGCCCCCCCTCTGCCCCCCCTCTGCCCACCCCCCTCCATGCACTCCAAGCTCCACCACTGCATAAATCAATGAGCATGAAAAAAATACAGCAGGATTTTTTAAAAAAAGAACAGAAAGAAAACAGCATCCATTAAGACAAGTCCATCACAAGTTAAAAGCCTGCAGAAACAAAAAGACTGATACTTAAAAGACATCAAGGTAGGACTCCATGAGAAAACATTGCATAAGTAAGGTCCCTCAGAGAAGTAAAGACAAATAAAAGCGTTTCGTTTGGGGGAGAGGCAGGGGGAAGTGAGACCAATGGATGTCAGTGGACTCTGTTTAATAGCCCCTGAAGATCACTGGAGTCCCCAAACCTTCTGACCTCCTCAAAAATGACAAAAACACCACTAAATATGGTAGTTTGGGTCCCCTTAGTCCCATAAGCTCTCCCTCATGGAGAAAATTAGCCATGAACTGGGAAATGAAACAACATTACTTCTGGTAATGTCAGGACCAATCATGTGGCCCATAGGGTGATCAGGGGGCTGGGGAGTAGCTCCAACTGTTTTGCTACCCCGGTTTACTAACTGCAATAACTGTTAACTGATTTATTTAAAGACGCCTGGTATTCTGATTTATCTATTTTATACTCCCCCCCCCTGTATTTGTTATGCTAGACAACCATGTGGCAGTTTGAGCATTGGACTACAACCTTGGAGACCAGGGTTCAATTCCCTGCTTGGCCATAGAAACCCACTGAGTGACCTTGGGTGTGTCACATACTTTCAACCCCAGAAAATCCACAATAGCTCACCTTAAGGTACCCATAAATCAGAAACAACCTGAAGACACATGACAACAATTCGTCAGCTGCCTTCAGTCCTGTTTTGCAGGAGAAAAGAAAGGTAAAAGTTAAGCATGTATGGAAGAAAGGAAGAAAATGTAAGTTTGGGAAGATATTACTTCTTTTTTGAACATAGAGAGAGAACACTGAGTACTGAGCAGCCTTCTGAAACCAATACTCTTCTGAAAGATGACATATGCTTTCAGTATAGTTGTGTGTCCCACCATATACTTTTGACAAACCTGTCAAGTGTGTGAGATTCCAAAGGGTTCTGTGAATGATTTTCATTCCACTGATACTTGTTACAGGGCAGAGTAGAAAAGAGAGAGAAAGGAAGAAAAACAACTTGACAGTTGCTGTTTTACCTTCTGGCTAAAGGGACTGTTGGTTTGCAAGAACCTTGTTCTAGGCAAATTCCCTTTCTCGTCTGGCTGTAACATAAGAAACCGACTCCAGCACCTTTGGACCTCTGGCACAGTCACTGTACAGAGGGGGGAAAGAAAGAAACCAGAACAAAGGAGTGTTTAAGGGCTTGTTTAAAAGTCTTCATTTTCCTTATCTTAATCCAGGATTTTTGACATTAACTTTATGGCAGGAGTGGGTAATGTGCAGCCCTCCAGATGTTGCTATACTACAAATCCCAACATTCCTTATTATTGATTATTCCGGAGAGGTCCAAGAGGCATGTACTCCAACAATATCTGGAGGGCCACACAATTGCCTATGCCTAGCAAATAACAAACAGTCAATTCATCACATAATATGGAGCACTCATATCAAGACAGAGAGAGAAAAATCAAAACCAGCCTTCAGAATTTTGTTTTGCTGTTATTTGTCATCAAGTTGGTTTTGATTTATGGTGACCCTCTGAATGAGAGACCACCAACATTTTTGGCCATCACTTGGCCTCCTTAGGTCTTGTAAACTCAGGACCATGGCTTCCTTGCCTAAATCTCCCTTTCCCTATTGCCTTCCACTTTACAAGACATTATTGTCTTTTCCAATGAATCATATCATCTCACAAGATGTCCAAAATACAACAGCCTCTTCAGAACCCTGTGGTTTTATGTGAACAATTGATCAAATAGAACATTTCACATCAACTTTTCCAATTATTTTCAAAGTCAACCTCTTCTTGTAGAAGTGGTAATTGAATATATTCATCTTTGTAATAAATACAAAAATTTGTGAGTAAGTATTTTCTGATTAGAACAAGATGACTGTCTTATGAAAGAATTGCCCAAATACAGAGTCCGTTTCAAAGCATATGAGAACCACAACAAATTTTTTGGTCATAATAATGTCAGGATTACAAATTACTCATGACTGGAAATAGCAATTTCATCAGAATTTTTAAAAACAAAAATTGAGTGAGAGGATATATAGTTAGTACAGAATTTGCTGACTACTTCAAGAATCTGTCCTGCCTTTCATGAAAATTACATAGAATCTCAGAGATATCTGAATGGCTGAGGAAAAAAATTGGCCTTGCCAATAAAATTAATAAATGTCTTTAAGACCTCAACAGAACTCCCAGGCATTTATGTGTATAGAGAAACAATCTCTTTACAAATGATTGTACAAAGTGTTACAAAATCAAGAAGTATTTTTCAAAGAACAATACTATGTGGAATATACATCTTACAATGTATTTATGAAAACTTTGTACACTTTATATGATAATTGTCATGACAGTCTTTACTTACCTTTATCTACAGTTGTTGACATCTCATTTCACTTCATACATCTACCCATCTCTCTCAAGCAGTTCTACAGCTTTGAATGGAGCATTTAAGCACTCACTATTGAAACTGTTAAAGAATGAGAATGTGTGGGGCTAGCAGCTGAGTTTGTTTCAACACATGCAGGGATAAGTCTATGGGGATGGGGATTCTGTCCAATCAGTTTTCCCGTCTCCTTCAAAGTTCAGTTTGAGTCAACTAGCACTGGGCAGTGCCAATCAGTGAGTATCAAATGCCTGAATAGGGTTAAGCTAATCACAACATATTATCATTATCATATCTTGTTTCAAGCAAGGCCAAGACTGGACGGAATCAGGGTCAGGACAGCCCAAGAGTCTAGGTTAACATCTAAACAGAGAGTAGGTAATCAGCCATGGGAAAAATCAAAAGAAACATCAAGAAGTAGGATACAACTAACATGAGAGTATTGAATACAGCATGGGGTAGAAAACAAGAAAGAATACCAGCAGGGCCAAGATCTGATACACAGACATAGTTTTTGCTATCCACCCTGACTGAGACTTATAAGCTGAGTCCTCAGAGTCCTGACCAGGTACCAAATGAATGTCCTTGCAGACTCTCAGAAGGAAGTTTGACTAAAGATATGGGGTTTCAATTATGAGAAAGTTTCCTATGAAAACAGACGCTCTGCATAGCCACTGGCTCACTGTCTTTCTTTCACTCCACAGCAGCACTGTCCACCTCTCAGAGTTAGGAATCCATAACCTTCCTCTTGAAGATCCACATTCATCTGATGTGGTCTCAGCCAAGTCTTTTTCTTCATGCTGTGCAGCCCAGGACACTCCAGATTGTCCTCCAAAGAGGATTCATTCAGTTGAGACATGAAAGTAAATTGAAGTCTGGCAAGATCCATCATCTTAGTTTCTTAGGAGCAAAAACACAGCATGTAATATTTCATTTTTGTGACATTTTTGGTTGTCCTGTTGGGTGACTTACTCTAAGGGATGGATGGAGCAAGGAGATGCAACTCTGTTAGTTCTCCTAGCCCTTTCAGTGACTGCCATTGAATGTGGTAATTCTTCTGTGAAGCCAGCCAAGGTCTGTGTTTTCAATCCTTTCTGGAGCATTTGTACACAGAATTTTGTGCTTTGGGACCCTTATTTTGCCCAGTGACCATTGGCCTTTGGTTGAGAGTTTCACAGGCTGAGAGCAGTCCCCAAAAAGCCTCTCTCATTACCTTCATCAAACATTTATGTAAGGGTGGTCAGACCAAGACGAGTGTTTCAACTGAAGATCAGGCACATGTATTGGGGGGAGAATGCAGTCCTTCCCTTCTTTATGATAAAACCAATGAGTAGGATATGGGTAGAAACTGCAGGTAGTTTTTTTAAAAAACAAGTCTCTTCATTAAATTGACTTCCCTCTTCTTTCCCTGGCCTGGTTTGGACCCTGGTTTGGATGCTTTCAGTATAATTTGAATGTCAGTTTCATCTAATCACTCTTATGTTCTTCACTCTTGTGAAGAACAGTCAGAGTAAAGCAAAATACCCCAAATCTGCCAATACCATGCAAGTTTTTGAACAGATATAGTATGAAGAAAAAAGTAGATATTTTGGCCAAGTCCAGAAAAATTCCGACTTAGATGCAAAAAAGAAAGCACCTCTAATTTCCAGCACTGGCTTAATTCTGAGTCAATGAAACTTTACTTGTTATTTTGTAGTGGTGTGCCTTCAAGTCATTTCTGACTTCTAGTGACCCTATGGTGAACCTATCACAGAGTTTTCTTGGCAAAATTTGTTCAGAGTGGGGTTTGCCTTTGTCTTCCTCTAAGTCTGGGCATCACTTGCCCAGGGTCACCCAGAGGGCTTCCATATTTACTTGGTTGATTTCTGATGCAATAAACTATGACACACAGTTATTTGAAAGGTAGGAATCATCTTCCTTTTTTTTACCAACAGGAATGTTACCCCTCACTTTATTGGTTAGAATTCTGGAACTGCACACCAGGAAATGCTGATAAAATATCAAAACTAGGCTTGAGATTCCTCATAAGCACATCCTGAGGAAGCAGAGCATGAAAGAAAGAAAGAAAGAAAGAAAGAAAGAAAGAAAGAAAGAAAGAAAGAAAGAAAGAGAAAGAGGGAAAGGGAAAAGGAAAGGGAAAGGGAAAGGGAAAGAAAAAGAAAAAGAAAAAGGGAAATATCCCTCCCGGTATTGCTCTAAATAAAGGCAGTTCAATCAGAATTTTGTCTAGACTTCATCCTAAAAGCAGAGACATATTTATCTTTCGGCCTTCAAGTTAATTAACAGATATTTAGTTGCTCAATCAATTAACTGATTAAATTTGCATGCGTCCACATCAGCAATATATCAATAAACCTGCCTTTCTGAGATTCTGAAAATACTGTATCTTTTTTTTTGTTCACATACTGACTGGGCAATGACCCATATTTTGATTTCAAACATGAATATCCATACTGTCATCAAGTCAGATGCATGATCAAGGCATCATTTATAGAAGTCTATATTGACTACCTGGGTTCATAAGGTTAAATGTTAGGATGAGCAAATAAAGCAGAGGATAGTGAAAAGCAAAGTCACTGTGGGCTTACATGCCATGGAGGGAGCTCTGTGTAGAGTTGGCCCTCTACATTTGCAGATTTGACTTTCTTGGATTTGATTATTTATGAGTTTCTTCAATCTCTGCCCCCCGCCCCCAGTGCTCCTTTTCTGCGAGAATCTTCCCTCTCAGCAGCTCTGATCAGGCCACACAGCCCTTTGAAAACCCACCTCTGGTCCTCTTCGTCCACCAGCCCCTGCCTGGCCAGCTTGCCGCCTGATTTCTCAGCACCACAAACCCTCTCCTGATGTCCCCCCACACTCAAGGAAGGAGATGGGTGAGAAAGAGGAAGTATAGGGCCACCATGCCAACCCCCTTCCCTCTTCTTTCTCTGGCCTGGTTTGGACCTGGGGTGTCCATTCTCCCCACCATGCCTTGGCCTCTTTTCCACAGACACAAACAGACATTTTGATATTTGTGATTTTTCCACTTTTGTGAGGGTCCTATGCCCCCAACCCTAGTGAATGTGAAAGGCCAAGTGTATGTATATACAAGCATAGGCCCTGTTGAAATGTATGCCAATCATTTATTTGTTATTTCATTTCTTTATTAAATTTATATCCCAGCTTTCTCCCAACATGGGACCCAGGGCAGCTCATAACTTAGACTGAAATAAGATAAAGCTAAAACACAATTATTATAATAAAAAAAAAAGTTTAAAAGGAATTAAATAAGCTGCCCTGTTAAAAACAGCCCTAATTTAAAAAGTTTAAAGCCATTTAAAATGTAACTATAAAATTTATTGTTATTTTCTATGAATGAGAGTTCACCTAAACTTTGGAAATCTTATTTTGAGGGAAAATAATATTCAGCGCCTGGTGAACTTCTTGTTTGTTCTGTTAAAAAAAAATAGTTACATTATGTCATTATGTCATCTTGTTAATAACTTAATAATTTAAAAAATTAACTGTAAGAATAAAACATGTATATAGCATGCACACGTCCTTTTAAAAGACCCCTTCGCATTAACCACTTAATCACCAAAAATTAGTCCAAATAAAAAGATATTAGCATGCTGGTGGAAAGAGAGCAGAGAGGAGGCAGACTAGCCACCCGTGGGAGAGAATTCCATAACTTGGAAACAGCCACCAAGAAGACCCTCTTGCATATCTTCACAAGTTCTCCCTGTGACAGTGGTGGGACCAAGAGAAAGTTTTGAGATCCCTTCCTATAGGGAAAGACAGTCTTTCATGTGTTCATCTGAGGGCATAGCTAGTAAATGCATTGTCTATTCAGAAATGAGACTGGCCTGTATATTGTAGGGCGCGTCCTTCCATGGGCTTGAGGCCAAGTCCCTCAGTAGGGCTAAAGTTTGAGGCAAGTGCTCCATGCGGAGAATAAAAGTGATAAAAAATCTTCCCGTTCAGACAGAGGAAGATTATGCGGGTGGCCTCACCTCTATAATTCATAAGAACAAAGAAGGGCAGAGTGATTCTGTTTAAAAAACAGATGCTAAAAGCTCTACCTGCTGCACAACTAGTGTAGTATTTTAGTTTTGCTATTGGACTAGGACTCTGGGAAGCTAAGGTTCAAATCACTCCTCAGACATGGAAGCCCACTGGGTGATGTTGGGCAACTTATACTCTCTCAATCTTAGAGGCAGGCAACTGCAACCCCCCTCTGAATAAATTTTGCCAAGGAAACTCTAGGATAGAGTCACAATGAGTCAGAGTCAATTCAACTCTTACACAGACAGGAAAATGCAACATATTCATTGGCCCTCTGGCAAATAAGTTGTCCACACACACAACAATATGAAATACTTATATGACTAAATAGAAATAGCAAGCAACAATAGCAAATATACAAAAACACTAAACACTATAGGCTTACAGTGATGTTCAGTTATTCAGTGCTTGACAATAGTTGTGCTGAAAATTAAAATGTGTAAATATAGAGGAATTAAAAGAAAAGAGAGCCATATAAATACATGAGATGCTCCTGATTACCTGAAAGTAGAGGTATATAAACACATGGTGGGAATCCTAGCAATACTTCATTTTACATACACTCTACACCAGACACATAACTGTCCCAAAGGAAAACAAGGGAGCATTTTATGTTTATTCAAGCCTGTATTACCACTGGCCCAAGAAGACCTACTAGGGCATCACTTTTATAAATATGGTGAGTGAAAAGGAAGGATAAAATATCATCTGTTACATGTGTAGAGTAAAGTATTAACTTCACAAATTTAATCTTCTTGGTTCCAGCCAGTAGCCTAGTTATTTATTTCTTGAAATTTGTGCGGCCGGCCCAATAACACACATTACCTTATGTCCTCCACCATACAAAAAGGATGACCAATCTGATGAGTCTATGATCAGGGCCTTACATTTTCCACCAAGCACATTGTCATTCATTGTTTTAATCTGCCATTAATATTTTTCCTATTTGACATTCACTATTTACTGCACTCTATTCCTGAATGAAGTTTTAAATGACTTTTTAAAATGGAACGTGCTTCTGATGGTATGCTTGAAAAACAGTGCAAAGATAATTTCAAAGCAACCAGATCAGATATGTGGTTATTCAGCCCTTCCTTTCTCCCAATCAGATCCAACCAATTTTGCACTTTCAACTTGTTTACCTGCAGTGGTTCAGAGTTTGCTGGCAGCCTTTTAGGTAATTTAGCAATAAATACCTCAGAGCTAGGGAAAACATATACTGGGTCTTTACACAGCAAAACAAAAGAGAAATACAGAATTAAGACACAGAATGTCTTCGTGTCTCTCAGCTTTTGATAAATGGGAATTTTTAATATCACATCTTAATTAGAATTAGGGTAGACCAATGGAGGAGTGGGAGGGTCAGGCAAAATTGACTAATGTGGAAGCAGATTAATTAGAAACATTGAATTAAAGGCACCATTTTTGTAATATGTGGGACAAGGCAATATTTTCTACAAGGCTGAATGACCTGTTCTGGAATACATGCAAAAATAAAAGGAGGGAGTGTATTTTAAGAAGAGTTGTTGTGATTACTGTTTCATAACTCATTCTAACTATTTTGTAAAATGCCTATATTGAGTGTTTCTAATCCACTGTTTTGTTTTCCATATCTGTTGACAGATTTTAGTTAGAACTAGAGTAGTTTCCATCTCTACAGATTGAATCAGCTCTATTGGCATGCTGTCTATTTCTCTGGAGATTTATTTCTCCCAAGTGCTCTGAGTGAAGCTTCCACTTCACTTTCTAAAACTGTAGGATCCTCCTTAAATTGTTCTTCCTTGAATGAATCTGTCATCCTTTCATCTCTTTTATATAATTCTTCAGTGTATTGGTTCCATCATCTTTTTATTTCTACTTGGCCATGCAGTGTGTTCCCCTGCTGGTCATAGAACATCCCCATTCTTTGTTTAAATTTCCCTTTCATTTCTCAGGTCATGGGGAAGAGATCTTTTGTTTTTCTTTTTTTGTTGTCATCCTCTATTTCTCTGCATAAATTATTATAGGAGTTCTCTTTGTCCTGCACACAAGTTGCTGAACAATTATATTCAGGGTTTTGACTCTATTTCTGTCACCTTTCACTTTTGTTTCTTATCTGTCCTTAATCGCTTGAAGGGTTACATCCGTTGTCCACTGAGGCTTCTCTTTCTTTTTGGCTGCAACTAATGTCTTTTTGCATTCTTCCCTGACAATGTCCCTGGCTTCAGTTCACAGTTCTTCTGGCTCCTTGTCAGTAAAGACTTAATAGTACAAGTCTCATCATCCCTGTTAGTGGCATTCAATGAAACAGATGATGATGATGCTCCCTTTGTCATTTCTGCTCATCTTGCTGAATTGATTTGTTAATTCACAGTCTGTACTTTATATGAGTATCTACAGGGTTTGTCTCAATACGTTCTCACAGCCCTGTTACAAAACACAGGTTAAAGTTCTCCTTATGCCTGTACATGTCTTTTGGTGGGGTCACTGCAGAAGATGATATTCCCTTCTGTCCTCTGCAGTTGCCAAAACTCCTCTCAGACTCACCATTTAGATACTGCAGCTACCCCTCCACAGCTTGCAAAGAATAAGGAGTAGAGCTGTGGTTAAGGGGTGGGGCCAGAGAAACATCTGGCTATGTCCACATAGCCAGAGACTTGTTCACATTACACAGTTATAGTGCTTTTGTTCCACTTTAACTGCCACGGTGACATCATACACAATTCTGGGATTTGTAGTTTGGTGGGGCACTTCAGTTCTTTGGCTGAGAATTCTAGATGCCCTCCCTAAACTGCCAGTCCAAAGATTCCATGGGATGTTGCCATGTCAACTGAAGTAAGAGCACTATAATTGTGTAGTATGAATGGGCCCTTAAGACAGACTGAAGACATCATACATTGAGAGCTCTGGATGGATCTCAATGGCTGATGTCATTGGTCTGCATCTAACTCCTGCTGTCCACCAGCTATTAAATGGCTGTGGACAGGGGCTGCAGCAGCTAAATAGTGAGCCCAAGGAAAATGTGAGGAGAAGTGTAGTGTCCTTGTACTCATGGAACTATTATGCTATGCTGTGCCATACAAGATCTTGATCATACTCCTTCAGGGCTATGTAGTGAGCTTTGTACCTAAGAAGGAAGTCAAATCTTACTCTCCCAGATTATTCCCAATATCTTCTCCTGCATTAGTCTGCCCATCCAATCAATGAAACTATTCAACAAGGCCTTCCTCTGGATGTCATCATCTTTTCAAGTGTGGCAGCACAAAAGAGAAATCCTTCTCCTCCTCTTTACAAGGTTCTCCATAAGAAGGCTACGGCCAACTTTATTATTATCATTTAGACAGTGGACAGAAAGATTGGTTTTTCCTGGTTTTTAAGAATGCTAACATTTTTTATTATTATTATTTATTTGTATCCCGCCTCTCCATATGGATCGAGGCGGCGAACAACTTACAAATAGCATGTATTTCAAAACATTTCTATACATGCCCCCAACAAGCTGGGTACTCATTTTACCGACCTACAAAAGTATAGAAGGCTGAGTCAACCTTGGAGCCCGGCAGGATCGAACTCACAACCTTGTGGCTTGCAGTACTGGCATTTAACCACTGTGCCACCAGGGCTCCTTTGAAGCTTTCTTGTTATTGTCTGTATTGGAATTTCTTCCATGTACTTATATTTTTATTACTGTCTTGTCAGCCATCCTGGAACACAAACTAATCTTGAAGGTCTGGGAAGTTAATTATGAAAACCAAGATTGGTAGTCAGGCAGCCCGAATTATAACTCCTCACTATTGACTATGCTGTGTAAAGCTTCTGGTATTTGCAGACTGACATCTGGAGGGCCAAACAATTCCTAGACCTAATGGAAATAAGTAATCATACTATCTTCTGCCTACATCTTTCTGCTATAATCCATTTGGACTACAACTCCCACAATCTTATGGCCTCCAATTGTCCTGATTTGGTAGAGATGGCCCAGATTAGTCCTTTGCAGTCCTTCTTTTTTAGCTGCTTTTAAAGTGTACCTGACTTTCTCATCTCCTGCCATTTTCCCCCTTTGCCTTCACCTTACTTCAATTGCTGCAAATTCAGTTCACAGTACAAAAGTAGCTTGCAGTCATTTAACTCAGCAGAAGGGGGAGGAAGAGAGGGGCATCTGGCCCTTTCTAGTAGCCTCAAGCAAAAGCAAATTGGTGCAGCCTATCCTACCTTGTGTGGTCTTTCTCAGTAATAACTTTTGTCACCTTGACCATACTCTGATGATGGTTGGCCACACATGTCCTGGTTTTCATCTAAGAAATGTTGGATGATAATGCCATTTCAGACAACCTTGCCATTGGATGATGAGAGCTATAATTCAACATATGGGAAAGATGCTACATTGAATAGAGTTGTCCCACACCATGCTGTTGATCTTTTTTCATCCACATACCATTTAAAGAACCTTTTAGCTATTTGAGATGGGCTTCTGGCTTTTGTTCATTTAAAAAGTGGTAGATTCCATTTGATTATTCCTCTCGTATCTTCATGGAGGAGAGTTTACAAAGAGCAAGAACATATAAATCAAAGCTGAACCATTTCAGGAGGCATTCTCACTGCCTCACGGTTAGAGTGTGCAATTTCTCATTTTGCAATTATTTTCCTCGGTAAGAGTTATAATTTTGATTGGCTTGCTGAAGGGGCAGATTTAATGTCTGGAAAACAGTACATTGAAGGCCTTGGTGTTTCAGCAAAGCTACTGACTGTAGTTAACTATCCAAGTCAACGCAAGCCCTGGTTTCAGAAAAACAGGTTGCAAAGGGCAAGGAGCTGGAAAGCTAAAAGCTACACCAGTAACTAAAAGGGACCCTTCCTTTTATTCATATATGAATAATTTTGGAGAGATTTTGTTCTGAAAGGTGGGGTATGAAGGAATAAAATTAAATGGGTAGAAAGGATTAAATGGCATTATGTATGCAATATAAAGCAAATTAGTGATAACAAAGGCTTAGCAATGCACGGCAAAAGGAAATACTGTTTCAAAATGATCGTTGCCAGATTGTCATTTCCTTCTCTGTCCCCTCTTTCCAACAAAAGCTGTGCCTTTGGAAATCTGTAAGTCTCTCACATCTTTTAAACTCCACAGTGAGGAGGAAACAGCAAGCCCTGAGTCTATAAATTCTCAGTGCGCTTTGCAATGTTTTTCACACTGGATTATGCTCTCCAAATCCCCTCTGATTATCCCAGGTGTGTGGTAAGCAGATAAGAGAAGAGTTGTTGGGCATTTTACACATATTTGTTCATTTTTATCTCACAGTTTTTGGATGCAGAGGAAATGAGTGGGATGGTGCATTGGAAGGGGTCAGCTCGAATCAGTTCTTAATTTCTAGGAAAGAGATGTTGGGTCACCTCATCACAACAGTTTCTGGTCTGGAATTCCTAATTTACCTTGTTTTGAAGGTTTGGGTGGGGCATGGAGGGCAACCTCACATATTGTAATACTGTGGCTCCTTAGGGAAAGACTTGCACATTCTCGATATAAATAATATAAAAATGCATAGAATGTAACATAAGAGAAATGCCTAAAACAAATATTATCACTAACAGCACACACTGACCTGTTCCATAATCCTCTCCATGGGAAAGTCTGTAGGAATTTCTGTGTTCTAGTAAAACAGCTTCAGTAGCTGTTCAGCTTAATCTTCATTCAACTCAACCTGAAAGGCTTCAAGTACTGGGAGTGTACACCAATTACAATATTCAGTTTGGACCACAGCTCAGGAAGCAACCTGCTCTGACTCAGACTTGTACAGAAGCCACCTGATTGAACTTGGCTAACGTTCCAGGTCATCATTGCCTCCTTTTGACTAACACAGGAAATAAATGGCTATTACTTGTAAAATTGTTAGTTGATTTCTCTCATGTCACTATGTGTGACATTCAGAAAGAAATCTAGCAGTACCAAGGAGGTGAAGTTCAAAGTGGGACAGGATGTTAGGAGGAAGGTTAGAATGCATTGGAAGCAGCAAGAGAGAACAGCAGTCCCTGTAGCAGTTCTGTAAGAAGGTACATTAATAAAATAAACTTTCACTTCTTCTCATTCCCACCAAACAAAACAAAGTATTAATAAATGACTAAGAACTGGGAGCCTTTTCATGATACCTAACAGCCAGTGATGTATTTAATGTTTTTCCTCCAAGTCTCAAGTCCTTGCAAGATAATTCAAGTCAAGTCTCAAGTCTGGGAGCCAAATTTAACAGAAGAAAGAGGTGTGTTTGTGTTAAATTTCAATAATTAGAAAATCAAGGCCCCATACTTTCACTCCCTTTCCCACCTTGTCTTAGCAATGCTTCAGACAGACTTAAAATTTCCTTTAAGGGTTTAAAGAAATGCAGCATACTTAGCCTGGTGGCTTCCTCACAAGTAATCAGGATTTGATTTAAACCTCCAAACTCATAGATTCTGGCCTTTCACATCTTTGCCTTCCAAGCCTCCTTTATTCCCTGGTTGCTTCAACTGGATTTTAAACCCCCCAGACCCATTCCTCCAGCTCCACTGATTTGTGCCTTCACTCCCTGTGCCTTCCAAGCCTCCTTTACTTTAAAGCAAGACCTTCACTTAAAAAAAAGAAAAGAAAAAGATGAGTCTCAAGTCTAGTAGAATCAATCCATGATTTTTTTGATGAGTCGAGCCCAACTCGAGTCATTGAAGTGACTTGAGTTGGACACAAGTTCGAATCAATCGATTCAAGTGTACATTGCTGCTAACAGCATTCTAGGACCAGCTTAGCCCTACCAGACATTGGGACTAGTTAGGACTTCTTGCACATAGAGCACTACCACTAAGTTACAGCCTAGTGTCATGATAAAATAAGTGTGAATAACCAACCATTTCTCCTTTGTGCTAGTTCTTGAGGAAGGGAGGAATGACAATTACTGCTTATCTTTGCTTCATTCTACATCAAGGGTGAGCAAGTGTGGAAAACTATGGGGGCCACATTAGTCCTCCAGGAGACTATGAAGGACTGCAGCCCCACTGCTGTGTTGTTGTTGTGTATAATGTATTGTTCTCATGAAACATCACAGAAAAATTATAACAATGGAAATTTGCTAGCAAATCCAAAACCAACACATACACTGCTTTTTTTCTAACAGAATTTTCTATTATATCTCAAAGTTGCTACACAACAATCCCCCCCAATCTTATGCCCCCCAACTCCAATGGAGTACAATTCCCAGACCCCCCTGTCAGAATACCTATACTGAATACTAGAAGTTCTAGTCCAAAAAAACGTGAGGCTACCAGATTAGGAAAGATTGGTGAGGGACATTACTCAGCACTGCTCAGTCACTCTGAAATCTCTGGTTCTTCCTTACTGAAATTTAGAACAGCAACCATTTACGGAAAGTTAGCTATACTTCAACTGGCATATAAGATGTGACAGAGCAGATTGTCTTGAGATTTGCCACTGAGTAAACATCTGCCAGTGTGAAGACCATGGGCCTTTCCACACTACAGTGTTATAGTGCTCTGCTATTATTCCACTTTCAACATCTTGTGGAATCCTGGGGTTTGTAGTTTAGGGAGGGGCCTTTAGAATTCTCAGTCAGAGAGTTCTTTGGCCTCAGGAAACTACAAACCCCAGAATTTCACAGGATGTTTAAAGTGGAATAATAGCACCATAACAGTGTAGGACGGAAAGGCTCCATGTTTCCAGTACAATTCCAGTACATTCCTTCTTTATCCTTCATTATTTCCTCAAGGATTCCTAGGGATTTTAGTCTGATAAGGTGTTGAAAGTTCCCTCTATCAGAGTTCCTTAGCCATTTCTCCCCACAGAAGTGCAGTTCCAGAGCTTTCCTAGGAAGAGGGAATGAATCAAAACTAGCAAAACTGTGAAGATATATCCCACTTGTCAAAACCTTTTAAAACTATAGCACTACTAATAGCACCAGAAGATTGGTTTAATTAAATCTAGGTCTTTCTAAAGGTAAAGCGAGCCCCTTTTTCCTCTTGCACTCAGTATGACAGTAGACATCTTATTTTAAGCATGCGAATGCTACACTATCCCAAGGATTAAGGAAATGTGTTCAGCAGTTAGCAGTGCAGACGTAAATAGCATTTTATCCTTCAGAAGCAAAGTGAGAAGCTTAGGATGTAAGTGAGTCACTCGGCAGTGCCTGATGCCTTAAAAGGTGATCCTCTTACTTTTACAGGTCTCCGCATGGATGGTGATCCAGTTGGCTTGTGAAGGGTCTGTAATTTCTGTCAGGACCTGACCATCATTCTTGTGAAAATTGCTTGCATAGATGCCCATGGTCCAAACAGGTCCTATCACCTGAAATGGACAAGTAAACTTCATTATCCATACTCAGCTATGTTTGTTGGAGAATGATAAAAATCTTCCTGTAACTTAGACCAAAGATAGGGAACTTTTGGTCCTTGAGATTTTTTAAAACACATAATTCAGTGTATGCTTTGTGCTCATTTTAATTTGTAAGCCACTCTACCTTCTGAATAACTGTTCTGGGAAAAAGACAAGGTATAAATAAAATTGGAGAGACAGAGTGGTGTAATGGTCTGAGTGTTGCACTACAACCCTGGAGACAAGGGTTTGATTCCCACTTGGTCATGGAAACCCACTGAGTGATGCTGAGCGTGTCACATACTTGCAGCTCCAGAAAATCCTATGATAGGGTCACTTTATGGTCACCATAAGTCAGAAATGACTTGAAGGCACACAAAAACAATAAATAAATTTAATCGTCACTATCACCACCACCTCCTCCTTCAAGGATAAGCCAGGCCACTTGGGACTCTAAAGGATAAAGTCCAACAAATTTCAAATCTTAGAGCAGGTATCTTTTCTCTGTAGGATTTCAATGGACAACAAGAGTTCACAGAAACCTTCCATATGCTTATAGAATGCATGGAGGAGACCATGGACTATGCGGTCCCCAAATCTTTGTATCAGCTCCCTTGAAGAACATCCGCTGAGTATTCATGAGAAGAAATTGAAAGATGTATTCATCTTTCGTCATGTTGTTGTGGCTGTGGTTCCACTTTCAACATCGTATGGAATCCTGGGGTTGTTGTGGTTGTTGCGTGCCTTCTAGTTGTTTCCAACTTATAGGAATCCTAAAGTGAACCTATCACAGGGTTTTCTGGGGCTAACAGTGTGGGATGCACCCAAAGTCACCCAGTGGGTTTCCATGGCCAACTGGGGAATCAAACCCTGGTCTTCAGGGTCATAGCCCAATGCTCAGCCACTACACCATGCTGGTTCCCATCATGTATTCATCAGTTAGTTAGTTAGTTAGTTAGTTAGTTAGTTATAGTTAGTTAGCTGTACATGTGGAAAGCTCTGTAACTCAGGGAGGAAACCTGATTTGGCTGTACCTCTCCTCAAATGGAGGCAGAGTCAACATTTGTCTATGGAGAACTGTACACTTTTCAAAATAGTCTTAAGCTTTATGAATTCGATGAGTTTTTTTAAAAAAAATCACATCTAATGATATATAGCACTAGCAAATCTGTGTGTATGTGTGTGTGTAATTTTCTGCTCATGAAACCACAATTCATAATGCACTCCCTTTTCAGATTTCCTTTCCACTTTGTGTGCACATGTGCATAAAATAACATTGAATGATTGTCTGTATTACAAATTTGGAGAGAGGTGTAAGGTTGTCATATAATCCCACCCCCTCCTCTACTTTGTTATGAGGTACTAATCTCATTTCTCTCTGTGTTAAGAACTTTAAAGATGTGAATGTTTTATTTATCCATAGTTTTGTTGCCTTGGAATCAACTAATGGCATTTTTGTGACATCTCCGTTTTTCAGAAGGTAAACATGTACAAGATGTCCACGAGTGAAGGCTTACAATTCCACATACCAATAGATATGCTGAAGTTCATGTACATGCCTATCAGATTTCTAGGAAGACAAGCCCAGAGACTTGAGTTTGAGAATTTAAATTCAGCTCTCTGGCAACTAAGGGAAGCTATTGCATTTTTTTCAATAGCCTACACAGGACAAATTTGCTCCTTCCTTGGGGAAGGGGAAGGAAAATCCTCCTCCTCAAAGGCCCTCCTTTTTCCAGGACAGCCCATCCTTTGAGACAGTGCAACTCAAAAGGGGTGGCCCTTGAATTGGTGCTGGTCCATGAGCTGTCAGCTGCTAGTCGCTGAAGGATTTTCAGGAAAACAAGAAATAATTGTAACCAATATGCCCAAATATGATGCTAATCCCTGGCACATTGGGGAAAAAAAGTTGTCAGTCCCTCACATCAGATAGGTTAAGCTGGACTGCTTTGACATACATATCCTTAACACTGCAAAATACTTTGCTACTTTGCCAGAGTCAATGAGATTATTTCCAGTGGTACTATCTCACTCCATTAATATTCTTCTGAACAAAGACAAGTTTCACAAGTAAGAATCAGAAGGATGTCAGAGGCAGATCAGTTTGACCAACCCTTATACATTAAAATATATACAACATAACATAATGTACTTCATATAATCTATTTCAGTAAATCATCCAAGAGGTTATTTGGAAGGTTTACTTCTCCATGATGCTCATGAAGGTTTGAAGCAGACTGTGATGCCTTCTGTCCCTCAGTCTCCATAGTTTACCAGTCAGGCACAACCACAGATTCTATCCCAGAGATGTTTATTGGTTCTAAACCATTACACAAATCACAAAGAACCAGCCTTCCCACCTCTTCATCCATTAATATGATCAGGTGTGAGGTGAACCCTTCAAAGCTGGGCTAGCACTCTTTAGGTTATGCCAAGATGAGTGGCCAGGAATAGATTAAGCCAGCACAGGATCAGGTTGTCCAGTTTTTCAAGTCTCCACATAGTAAAGCCTGAGGAAGAGGGTGAGGTGATACAGAATCAGGTCCTAGAGAGACACTCTCTACAGCTGGAGTAGCCCAACAGGGGCATTTAGACAGCAGATCCTTTGCAGGGACAGGTGACAGGTGCCAGAGTAGAGGTTCTCCCAGATCTTCAGAAATGTTCTGGAGACTGAAGGAGCTAGGCAACCTGGGGCTCATGAGGACAAATGCTAAATCCTTGGGGAAAGCCAACTGAAGACCCTGTCTCAGTTTCTTCCCCCTCTTCCTGAGAAAGCCTTTACCTCCTCAGTAACTTGCTGGCTCTCCCTTATTCCTCTGCAGCTGTCTTTCAAGACTGGGACAAAACCAACACATGCTGTTTCCTCCTCCTTTCCTCCTGGCCACAGCCTGAGTTTTTATGCCTGTTTTGTCCCTCCCCATAGTTTGCCTGCTGAGTGTCCAGCATCTCCCTGGAGCCAGGTGACTGATCAGCTGCATAGCTGCCAACGTTCTTCCCATCACTGGTCAGCACAGCAGCCAGCAGTCTTCCTCAACTTGGTTGGAGCAGCAGGAGTGGAGGAAGGAGGTACAGTGGTTCCTGATCCCCTCACATGGACCCAGAATGATACCAGAGGAAGGGATTTCAGCTGATACCTAGTTCAGCTTCCTGCTCCATGCAAGATCTGTATTGATCTGTTTTACCTTCGTTCATTCTGTTGTCTCTTTTTGTACTGTGCTTAATGAAGTATTTATGTGCATCACTTTGGAATGTTATAAGGCAAGTGATTCACAAATATTTATCAATCAATAAAAATAAATAGTATGTATTCCATTCTATCAATTATATTCTATACCTGGCATGGGTTTTACAGTTTTAAAAGTCTCTTTGCAAGAAAGCCTCTTTGTTAAACAGACAAGCCCAGGCTTGCTCAAAAACAAATGCAGCAATAACCACCAGACTCTAAAAGAAACTTTTTTTTTTTTTTTGCAAGATCTTTCACACTCCTGCAGTTATTTCCTGTCATGGCTCATTTAGATGATGTCCTTCTAAAACATAATTGTAAAGAAGTTGGAACAGATTTTCAGCCTGTAGGGGTACAGAGTGCCAAGGTTGCCCATGGAAAATAGGAAGAAGGCAGCTGGCCTGCTCCTGGGCATCTCCCCAAAGTGAAGTAGCCTGTGGTGCTAGTTTAGGAGGTGGCTAAGATTGGAGATCTCCCGTTTCTGAGTTTAGAGAGTTCTTTTCAAAGAAAAAGGAAAAGTCAAAAGGAAAAGGAAAAGAGAGGGAGAATTTTTCAGCTCTGGGATTTTCAGCATGCTCAGAATCCAGCAACACACTTCCCCCTTGAAAGGAATGATCCAATGCATTTTACACAGAGCTTAGAAATGTCATGCTACAGCTCTCAGAATCTTCTAGCCAGTAAAGCCAATGGCCTTGCTAGCTGGGGGATTTCTGGGACGTTATAAATTAGTTTTCCTAGTTCTGGTTTTGGACAAACCAGAAGGAACTAAACTAGGAGGTGAGAAACATAGCAGCACTGCACTCACCTTGTCCTCCTTTTATTCTTTGTCTCCCTCCTTCACTCCCTCTCCTTAAAAGGCTCTTGCAACCTGCTGTCTCTAGGGAAAGCTTGCTGTTGTGAGGACTTGGCTTTGCCCAGAAGCCTGCCTGTTGACATGGTAAAGAGAGAGAGAGCGTCACACAACATATCCACCTTACCTTCACCCCTTTCTCTCTGAGAAGCAAAACCTCTGGCCAAGCTTGGCAACAGACTGAGTTGCTGGTGTGTGGGTGGAGAGGCCTCACAGAACAAAGAGACAAAGGGAATCGGCTTTCAAAAGCAACTCCTCTTTCTGTCAATTACAGTGAGAAACATGTGATCAGGTGGCATTAATTTCACACAGTTATTTGAGGGGGAAAAACCCACAAGTGGTACCACAGCTCAAGTTTTCACTCCAAGGCATATCATCCAACCTGAAAGACTTTCCTGCCCTCTGTTAGTCCACATATGGGATTGGACGTAGCTACTGAACATCCTCAGGAGAACACTTTTTGAGGACCATCTCACATATTCCAAGGCAGCCTTCCCTTTGCCCTCTCCTCTCTCGATATTGCAGACAACAAAACCCATCATCCACAGGCAGCATTGCTTTGGGCACTGACAACACTGGCTGGGGATCATAAAAGCTGTAATCCAGCCATCTGAAGGACATCAGGTTAAGGAAGGTAAGAAAGGGTGTTCTTGGGAATTCATTTGGCAGACCTACTGAGCTCATGTTAAGCTAGAAGTGGGAAATGTGTGGACCAGCAGATGTTGAATTGCACCCTTAGCCAGCCTAACCAATTGAGGGATGAAGGGGGTTACAGTCCAACAACAACTGGTAGTCCACATGCTCTCCCTCAGTTTTTTAAGCTCTACATTTACAATCTTCCATCAGGTCAATTGTGGAGGTATAAGACTGCCAGAACACCATAAGAGCACTTGACTGTTGTTCACACTGTCAAGAGTGTGAGAGGAGTAGAAGGAGGCGCTACGTGGCAAATAGGATGCTCCTATCACAGGCTCCTTGTTCCTGCTACATTCCTCTCTTGCTGTGTCATCCCTGGCCATGTAGATGGTGATGACAAGAGATTGTGTCCACATCCTGGGCATCAAAGGTATAGTGCATCAAGGTATCTGGAGGCTTATTGACAAAATTCTGAAATACCAGGATTTTTTCCCCCCTCAGACCTAATCATAGCTACAAAATGGGCCTTTCATTTCTCTGCCAAGTTTTATGGAAAACAGAAGGGGATGTGGGATTGAGTGGGGTGGCTCGAAGTCAGTACTGGCTTAAAATAACAACCATTCCTATTCTACATCAAGACACACCTGGACTTATAGTTAAATCTTTCTTTCCCACTCACAATATCTGAAAACAGCAAGCTAGCTTAAGGCAGGTCATTATGACCTCCTGTTCTATTTCCTCCTACACTTTGCTGCTGTCTCCCCAACATCTCCTTCCTGACACAGCCACCCCACTCTGCCCAATAGTGGGGCCTGCTCTGCTCTAGATTTTAATGTGCTTCCCAGGCAAAGCACCAAACAGGCTAAGGAAGGTCTCCTTGTCATGTTCTGAATCAAATCATCAGGAGAACAACAAGACAGAGGGCTTACAATGAGTGTGATCTTGCAGCTTTCCAATCACTCAGTCCAAGTAGTTAATCAGTTCCCAAAGGCAAAACCCTTGAAATGCATTAGCTAAATAGATTTAATTAAAGAAGAAGTCAACTCTGTCAGCATAAAGTCAACTACAACAAATACAATGGTGACCTTAGCAGTATTCTAGCTAGCACAATCTCCCAGTTCAGTATCTTGTACTATCCTATTCAAGCCATTTCCGCACTACACTGTTATAGTGCTATTATTCCACTTTCAACATCCTATGGAACCTGGGGTTTGCAGTTGAGGGTGAGGACTCAAAGGCCTCTCCCTAAACTGCAAACCCCAGGATTCCATAGGATGTTGAAAGTGGAATAATAGCACTATAACAGTCCAGTGTGGAAATGCCTAGTCAGGCATAAGTCTATGTTCAGTAAGGGTGTTCTGGGGTGCAAAATACCTTAAAGATGGTTATTGTCAGATGAGGAAGACCCACTCTCCATACGAACTGCCACTGCCATGCATCCTGAGAGAGAGAAGAAGAGTCTGGCACAGCTCCATCGTGCCTTGGCCTCAGCAACTGATGAAAGATCTTATCTCCATTCTAACTGCCTCTTCTGCGGCCTGTGAGAGAGAGAAGAACAGGCAGTATTTCCTGTTCCTAATCCTCTAGCCAACTGCCGTTCTCTTTTCCTTGTGTCTCCTCTCTTTTCAGATTGTAAGTCCAAGGATGAGCCACTGTGGTTCAGTGGTTTGAGCATTAGACTGATTATGGAGATCAGGGTTTAAATCCTTGCTCAGCCTACTGGGCAAGTCACACTGTCTCAGCCTCAGAGGAAGGCAAAAGCAATCCCCCTCTGAATAAAGCATGCCAAGAAAACCCTGTTATGGCCTCAGGGTTGCCGTAAGTCAGAAACTACTTGAAGGTACTGAACAACAACAACAAAGCTGGAGAGGAGGGAACTGTCAACAATCTGTAAGCCTTCTGACAGCCTTTTTGGTTGAAGGATAGGGCATAAATAATCTCAATCAGTCAACAAAGTCTTCACTGCTAGAGATTATATCTATCTTCTGTTCAGGCCCTCATAAAAGTTGAAAGATAAAGTGTGTCAGCTACATATTGTGGCTTTAGTGTTGCCCAGGCCAAAAAAGATAGTAAAGAGGTCTCCATAGTCTCCAACTGTCCCAGTTTGGCAGGCATATCTAGATTAATCATCTGTCATCCCACTTTTATGGCTGTTTTTAAAATGCTCCAGTTTCTCTCTTCTCCTCCAACTTTCCCTGTGTCCTCAGCTTACTTCAATTGCTGCAAACTGTGTCCAGAATGCAAAAGTAGTTTGTATGCAATTAACTCAGTAGAGGAGAAAGAAGAGGAGGGGAGGGGACTTTGCTCTTCTCAATAAACTCTGGGAAAAGCAAGACTCTCCCATCTTGTGCATTCTTCCTCATTAGTATATTTTTCCATCCTGACCACACTCGGATGTTGATTGACAATATATGTTCCAGTTGTCATTTGTGAAATTTTGGAAGCTATGAATGCCACTGTCTTTTAATGATGAAAGACTCCTGTGCATGGACGCAACAAGTCTTCCCTCCTCCATTAGAAACAGTTATTTACTGGAGCCAGATCTCATAGGGTCTGTATACTGAGACCTTTGGCTAGAAGAGATGATGATGTCTGGACACCAACTTTTCCCTAACTCTTGCAAGTTTAGGCACCCTCACAGCAGTTGGGAAGGTACTGTAATGTATTTCAGAGCAACAATATACTGTTGGGAGCACTCTCAGCTATAATCACTAATATGGGCAGGGCATCCCCATGAGCACATGTCCCTTACCTGTGCAAATGTGCTTCCTCACACACTGTGGAGGTTGGTATTCCTGTCCTCTCTGCACAGAACCCAAAGCCCCCCTCCCAACTTGCTTTAAAGCTCTGAAGCTGCCTCATATAGGCATTCAGTGCTTCCACATGAACAGGCAGGATTGACAATCCCTGGACACACAATGGTTATAGAAGTGCTGAGACCTCCAGAGGACCCCTGCAGATTGTTGCACTGATTTCATGGTTGTGTGTCTGGTTATGAGGGGAAGCAGCTAGACCTTCTCTGATCCTACCTGCCCATGCTGAAGCACAGAATGCCTGTGTGAAGTAGCTTCAGGGTTTTAAATTAAGTCGGGGGGGGGCACTGTTTATGGACCAGTGTAGAGAAAGGTCTATATACAGATCATTGCGCTATGCTTCTGGGATGATGAATTGAAGCCACTGTGTGGCAGCTTGGGATAAACACCAAAGTTTTATACAACGCCTGCTCTTGGTAGACATGGATAATTTGGTTTCTTGGTATGGATCGACACAGCTGCCTACATTTTTGAATCTTTCTTGAGGATATAGGTGAAGGGAATTGTCATGATGAGCAGATACGCTTCAAAATTTCCCACTACACCACTGTATCTAAATGAATAAGAACTGCAGCATTCAGAATGAAGTCTGAATAGGAGGCTGCCTGCTTTCTCCTCCAAGATGTTGGTTTACCCTGCTTTCTCTCCAAAAAAGGGTGAAAACTTTCCCTAGATTTTCTAGGTCTATCTCCTGGGTCACACTAACTCTCAAGTGCACCCTTTAAAAATTCAGTTCTTGCTTTTATTCTAATAGAATGGAGAATTTTATCATTGATTCGTCTTAGAACTTGGCACCAATCAAGCAAAAAACATGCATACGCCCACTCCTGCCTTTATGTTGGCAGTCTTTTAAGCTACCCATGGATATTAATTAGCAGACATCATACATTGCTCTGAATTATGTATTGTGTGCTGTTGACTGTCTGAGACCTTTCTTCTGTTCAGCTGCTGAGAAGGATACTGTGTTACCGTGATCAACCAAAGCATTCTAGATTGCTCTGCTTGAGACACAGTGTGCCAACCCAAACTCCCCACACTCTTGTTTTTGTGTCTGATTGCCTGGCATGTTTTGTTTGCACAACACATTCTTAATATGGGCCTGTTACCAGCATTCCTCTACAGGGAGGGAGGAATTTCTTTTTGGGAGGAGGAACCAAGGCATTCAAGTACTGGTGGTGGTGGTGGTGGTGGTGGTGGTGTTTCTACTGATGATGAGCACTTTGGCCTTTTCTGCATGGGGTGAGGGAATCACCCCGTGCCGGTACTCACCGGACCTGTGTGTTCCACCCACGGGTCCAGGGGCTGGTCCGGAGCAGTCCGTGGCTGCTGCTCTGCACTGCTCCGGGGACAAAAATGGAAGCTCTCCACCAACTGGTGAAGCTCGCCAGCCTAAAGCCCACCCCTGGTAGATCTGCAGGTTCACACTGGTGCGAGCCTGCAAATCTGCACCAGAGTGTGGCCACGGAGTGGCGCGCTCCATGCTTTTGAAAGATCTGTTTTAAGCGGTCTTTCAAAAGCACGCTGAACAACCATTTTGGGTCGTTCCGGAGTGGGCTGAGGTCCGAAACCACACAAAGCAGTCCGGACCCAGTCCGCTCCCAGGTGCAGTCATCCTCCCTGGAGGATGCTCTGCACCATTTTAAAAGCTCTGTGAGGAAAAGGCCTTTGTGCTCAAAATGCAATGGTGTCCCATTTGGGGCTTCATTTTTCCCTATCAGGGCAAATGCCTGAGTGAACAGAGCGCACTTGAGGATAGCAGCATTAAGATTGGTGATTATATCTGCTATTTGCCTCAATAATCCTGTTGCTCAGGCCAGGGGTTCAGCTCCATACCATTCAACATTTCACAGATGAAAACTGGGATGTGTGTGGTCAAGCAACATCAGAATGTGGTCAAGATGTCAAACCTTATTAATGAGGAATAACATATAAGCCAGGATAGGCTGCAGCAGTTTGCTTTTGCCTGATCCTACTGTGATTGGCAAGATTCCATGCCTCCCTCCTTCTCCCCTTCCCCACTGAGTTAACTGGGTACAAACTACTTCTATACTTTGAACTCCCTTTGCAGCAATTGAGGTAACCTGAGAACAAAAGGGAGAAAGTGAAAGCAGGAGAGAAAAACTGGGATGTTGTAAAAGCAGCTGGAAAAGTAGGATAACAGAGTATTAACTGTCCCTACAAATGATGCAGCTCCCATCATCCCAGACCATTGGACATGCTGGCTGCTGCTAGTGGATGTTGGAGTCCAACAGTGTCTTTAGCACTCGTATTCCACAACATAGAGATACCATCAAAAATGTCCCAGCATTCATCAACCTGATCTTAACCATTCATGGATAGACAGCAGTGTCTCAGAAGCATATGTGAAGACTTCTCTAGATCTGTATGCAATAGTAGGGTTCACTGATTGGTTGCAGTCTTCAAAATAAGTCTTTGATACTTCTAGTCCAGGGTAATTAACTAGAGATCATAGCCTATATGCAAATTTCAGATGGGTACTACAAATGTATTTGCAATCCATTTGTGTCCTTCTGCTGCAATTCCTCAGGATGACATCATTGAAACTGATGATGATTATGAGCAATCCACCCAAAATCTATCACAACAATTACAAAAGAAAGAAAGAAAGAAAGAAAGAAAGAAAGAAAGAAAGAAAGAAAGAAAGAAAAAAAGAAAGAAAGAAGAAAGGAAAACCATGATTAATCTTGGCACAATCTATTTGTATCGCATAAACAGCCAAAAATAAGGCCAGATAGGCTTCTACATCCCTCCTTTCAGCCTTCTAGTAAAATTGAAGCACAGGGGAAAGGTCCGATTATTACTTAATATCTATTGAATTGATGACAACAGCAATCAAATGTGATCCGTTGTGTATATTTCCTACTTGGGTGACCAGATGCAGAGGCAGGGATAGCTTCCTGACTTTTCACAGTAGTGCAGAGAATTTCAGCTGTTACAAGTTGCTATTCAGGGCAACAAAAAAGCAGCACTTGATGTCTTCAGAAAGTGTTCATCTTCTTCTAAGGTATCTTGAGTTGCATTTTGTGGAAAAAGGTGGTTATATGTCCAATAAATTCACAAAAAAGGGCTCATGTTTCAGCTGATGCTCTGTTTATGTCCTTTGGAATGCCAAGTGAGATTGTCAGCAGCATGGTAGAACTTCCCAGCAGCCAGTGCATCTTGTGGTGGCCACAGGGATCCCCTCCTTCAGTCTGGTCCGTCACCTTGCTGGAGCAAGGCAGATCTCTGAGCTTACCTTATAGGAGAATTTCCTTTTATTGTCTTCTGGGAATCATAAAACCTTTCTCACCATGCAACATGTCACTCTTTTGTGTGGTCTGTCTCATCCATCCTCTCTGTATGATTTAGTGTGTTGCTCTGGACTGTTAAGCACCTACTAGTTCATGGGACCCAGGAAGCATTTTACCTGTGATTAGTTGGCTTAGGGAGATGTTACCTCCCTCCTTAGCAACAAGGATTATTTTCCTCTTACTGCACAAGAAGCCAAAGGCAAGTTTCAAAGAGACAGTTTTCCCTAGTCTTCCTGGCATCATATGTTATTTTGCATGGCAATGCAGTACATCATGGAAGATGTCCTTGGTATATGACTTCTGGGTTCTTATGCAGTGACAGAAACAGTCTCATTGAGTTATTGATTGAAGATGCATTTGGGACTTTCCCTGAGGTATAGTAGCACTGGGGACTTATCAAAACTAACAAAACTTTGCAATGCCTTTACAAAATCTAATGATGGAAAGCAGGACTTTCTAGGTGCCAGTGAACCATGCAGTTGTGGTGCAAAAGACATCTCAGCTACAGTTGAAATGAATGAGTGCAGCAACACAGTTGGATCTACAGCTAGATATAACTGTTTCTGATAATATTGTTACTGTAACAGTATAAAGACCAGAAAGAAACAGGAAAAGTTTGTCCTTATTTTTTTCTCATCCATTTGTTTTTAAAATTAATCTTCTCCTGGGTAAAACTCCTATTGCCAATGCCCGAAAACCTGTTTCCTACTGGACAAATTATTTTCCTACCACACAATATGCCCAACAATATATAATCCTGCCTGCTTATTATTTCTTTCAGATTTTTTGCCCTTGCATTGATTCTGTCAAAACTTTACTACACTACCTTTTAGATATTGGACTGGGTCCATTTTGAAATGCAAGCAAGGCATAAACATGCCCTGGTGGCGCAGTGGTTAAATGCCGGTACTGCAGCCACAATGTTGTAAGTTCAATCTTGCAGGGCTCCAGGTTGACTCAGCCTTCCATCTTCCATAGGTTGGTAAAATGAGTACCCAGCTTCTTGGGGACAATTAGCTAAACACATTGTAAACTGCTTAGGGAGTGCTTCGCACTGATAAGCAGTATAGAAATGTAACTGCTATTGCTATTGCTATAAATGCCCATCATGCCCAATTTAGGGATTCCTTTTAAGGAATTTTAGAGGTGAAGGTTTTCAGAAGACACCCAGTTCAGGAGTTTTTGGTCTTGCTTCATTTCCAAGTGGCTTGAAAACTGTGACTGCATGGTTCCCATATGCTGTCATCTCCATGTTTTTTCCCAGCTGCCATACTGAGATGATGGCTTATCAACTGGCAGACAGATTATTTGATGCCAGGATCTGTTACCTTGGTATGGTAAAGTACTTTAGATGTAACTAACCAAACTGTGGCCATTTTCATTCCAACAGTGAATTCCCTGTGTTTTGATTCTGTTCTTATGAATGGAGCTTCAATAAATAAATTATTGGAGCTCATTCTATAAACCTTAAAAGCTAAGTTTACATGCTGGCTTTTAAGTAAGTAATAAGCTTCAAAAGGCTTATTTACATTTAACTAGGTTGTGCATCACCAGAATGCTTTTTTTTCCTTTTCTTTTTCATGAGAGGTTTATATACTCTATGTCATATACATATATAAAAGCAAGATTCTCTTTGTATGAATTTGTTTGGATTAGAATGATTTTTAAAAGCTTACTGAGTTGTAAACCAATTAAGTGATCTGATCCTCCCCTTTTATCTGACCTGGCTTTTCTTGCTGCACTGCTTTGCATCACTTGCCCTAAGAGAAAACAACATACTGCAGTGTCCCTCAGATTTATTTGTTCATATATTCGCCTAATGCACTACAAGGCCAGCAGCAGAAGCTGGACAGAGAACATTGCAGAGATTTGTTAACTCTCTTTACCCTAAAGATTTCATCTTTTTTCCCCCCATGAGCCTTCCCCAGTAGATAGATCAAACAACAACAATACATATTGTAAGCCTGATGTGAAAAGGAGCATAGACAGGGAGTCATTTTTTCATTGGTCAGTGTTGGTTTTAAGATTTTGTAGGGCTTCTTGCCCCAGATAACATGACTGTGGCCCATTACAGTAGAATGGACATGGTATGGAAATGGAACATCTTCACACACCACTTCTCATCTTGCTGCAGGGTCTATACAGAAGATCAATGGTGGCATTATGAAGGGTGTGTTGAAAGGGGGAGCCTGACCTCAGCAGGTTCTATCTTACACCTCTCGCTTTACAGTGTTAAGTAACTCACTTGTTTGACATGCTAGAGAATATTTCAGATGATCATTTGATACAGTAGGCTGTTCTGGAGAAAACTCAGGTAGGAATCCCTCTTGAGAACAGAGCTCAGAAAGCAAGAATGGTTTTAATGACTGCAGAGGCCATCCACAGCTGACTGGCAGTTAGATAATGCTGGCTTCAGTGTGCCATTATTTTAATTTGTCTTAAAAGTGCTTTAGAAATAATGGTTCTGGTCAAGTCAGCCTATTTGAAGGATAAAATGGGGTAACTTTGTAGGTGCCTTGGAGGAACATGTAAAACAAATTTATCTTCTTTTCTGAAATCCATACAGTTTCTGCTCCTAGAACAGCTCATGACTCCAGCCTGTATGTATGTGCAATATCTCCTGTACAATATTTGCTTCCTCAAAGTTGCAGTGAGACATGAAATAGGTTTTAAAAAAAGTTAGGTTTAAATGGGAAACCGCATGTATTCCAAAGTACTACTAGGTTATGGCCTTCATAGCTTCTGATTGGTTAATTTGATCCATTTAGGTTGCCATGGCTTTTAGGTATAAAAGTAACTGCTCTCCATTGCTCATTGCTTCATGCTGTTGTCTCACACTTTCTGACTTATAATCTTGTTAGAGTTTTTTTATGCTTTTTGCTTTCATTCCTGGTTTTGTCTTGGTGAGGGCAAGTTAGCATGTTTATTTTAAGCTATGCTTTGTTATTTTGTCCTATTTGTTGTACTCCTAAACATTACTATAATTTGTGCATAGATACACCATTTCCTCAATCCCTTGAAATAAATCCAGCTCCTTAATTTGGTTGTGTGCATATGTGTTATTTTTGAACTGCCTTGGGAGGAAGTCTATTCACTATTACTCATTTTCTGAAAAATGTGTTTGTTTCAGATGCTTGAGAAATCTGATTGGCAAGAGTAACACACTGACAAAAATTTTGCCCATTTTTTGCCCAACGTTTGCACTTTCCAAAGTTTTCAGGAAGTTAATGTGTGTAAATGCCTGTGCCTTATTTGCACAATTGTTGTGAGGGTTTGTGCAAAAATCCATTCCTTTACTCAAAAACATTATTTTGAGATGACCACTGTTTGTTCGTTTGTTTGTTTGCTGTTTTCTGTACAAACAACAGTAATTTTCCATCAAAAAATATAGCCGTGGCTGGGGGGCATCTGCATGACTGCTCTTTTCTATGGGTCCCATCTTGAGAGAAAAGGTAGCATATAAACTCAATAATAAATAAATATCCAATATCTAATTTTTTTTTCCTGTGAGAGCTTTTTTTCTTCCTGTAAGACTGTTGTCTTTCTTCTTTGTTGGAAGCAGCAATCCTAAACACACAGAAAAACATCCAGCTATCTGAAAGCAGTACTCTGTGTGCCAAAAAAAAAAAAAAAAAAATTGTTTGCCTACACACATGTTCAAATGCACACATTTCCAAAAACACTTCAGGATGTGTGAATACTGAGTAAGAACTGAGTGTGTGTGTATATATATATATATATGCAGAAGAAGAAAAACTGAGCAAGTTATTTAACCTCATTTGTGAAGATAGAAATAGTGAAATATTCACATCTCTAGTTCAAGATTTTTGGGCAAAGTTTCTGGACCAGAGGATACTGGGTTGTGCCCTCCACTTCTAGAATCTCAGAATCTGACCCAGGCTGGGTTGGACAGAAGGTGTAGTGGTAGTCTACCTTGCATGGTTATTTTAAACCTGAAGTTACTTAGGTCATTTCCACACAGTGTTGCCATACCATACCAGCAGCGGATTGTTTCCTGTCCAGAAGTTATGCTACTGCACGTCGCTGCTATCCAGTTGCTATCTCATCTCCAAGTGTCACAAATCTGCCTTATAACATTTCCAGAAAAAATCCATTAAGAGTACATCCAGCTTGTCTCAGCCACTCCCATGGCATGGCAGGTTTGGCATCTATGTCCTCTCCATGCTTATTTTAAATTTCACCTTAGAGTTAAAACTTTGGCCCTTTCCACACAGCATTTTCCATGTGAAAGGGCACCCGGAGCGTCGTATGATTGTGAGGAGCGATCTGCACAACGCACTCACAATCGCATGACGCTCCAGGGGCCAGCAGGCGCCAATCACGCACCTTTTCATTTTTGGCTAGAAGCTGAAAATGGTGCAAGAGTGCATTGCTCCCAGGCCCTGCATGCACTTACCTGGCGTGCGGAGCCTCCAAAGCCACGCCAGTCATGCTTCCTGCCCCAGCGCAGCCTGGGAAAGTCCCAGGCTGCACTGCGGAAGGAAGAGGTGGGGCTCTCGCGCAAGCAAGCAGCTTGTGTGGAGCTGAAGGACCCCGGATGCGAGAGCCTCTTGCCAGAGGTTGCTTGCACAATCCCAGCACTGGAAGAAGGTAAGGTGCAGAAAGGGCCTTTGTATTTTTTTAAATATATTTTTAAGCATTAGAGCACAAAAGTGCAATAGTGTGCTGGCATGTCATACCATTAGAACATTGCTGAGCTAGTATGGCTTACAAAAAACAAAAAGAACAATTGGGAGCTGTGGTGGGGAAAAGGCAGGGAAAAGGACTAGCCAATGCCACTTTAGTGTGGGGGGAACACCAGTGACAATGATGCTACTCATCTGCTTAAGGCGAAAGTGTGCAGAAGAGAGCTTTCCTAATCCGACACCATCACAGAAATGGCAATGCTGGAATTTAGTAGAAGAACACACTATTGAGGTATGGTGTGGAAAGGGCCTTAGTTTTGTCTCTCTATCATGCATACAGCCCAGTTAAATTATGAGAAAAAGTTAGAATGACAACACAGAAAGAGCCCTCTCAGGTTAGAATCTAGGTAGGTGTTGCCTCTTTTTGCAGTATTCTCTTTCCATATTGTCCAGTCACATGCCTATGGGAATCACACAGGAAGGACATGAAGGCAGCAGTTCCTTCTTGCTCAATACAAATGTGATAAAGGACCTCCGTAGGCCTTTTCCTTTTAAAAGGTAAGAGGAATATATTACTGTATGACTTCTTTCTCTCTTTCACTCACTTCCTCCTCTGAGAAAGAAAAGTGTTCTGTGCTAAGAATATTAACTTGGCTCTCCAAGCTCTATGACAAATTACAGCTAAATTGTAATAATGTGCCTGCCTTTTCTTTAATGAAACGTCTGTGTTTTGCCACACATGGTTGCACCGCTGTTTTTCTTCTTTTTTTTCCCCTCCTACCTTCAAGCAGAAGGTGTTCTCATATGGTTTTTCAGTATGTAAACTAACAGTTTGAAAGACTTTATCAATTCATGGCAACCTGTTGGAAAAAGCAGAAACTGGAAAGCATGTGTCTGATCAGCAAAGGAGAAGGAGAATAAACTCCACTTGCTTGTAGATGGAATAGATTTTATTCTTTAAAAAGCCAGCTATGTCAAGTTTGCTTCTCCCCTCTTCTTCTCTCTTCACATACTCTAAGAACACATCCCAGACTGATTTAAAAACACACACACACACACACACAGAAAGTCCCAGATTTTGTTCCTGTTCTTTCTAATTTTGTTTTGGCAATCTATACATGTGTCTTTTTTTTTTTATCCCAGAATATTTTCTGTCAGCAACTAGTATGAGATTTTTTATATCAGCTCCAAAGGTTTTACTGCCCAACCCTGAAATAAAGAGACTAGACACTAGACATTGGGTAATAAGGGACACTTTATCTGACCTATTTATATGTGAATATAATGGGGGAGGAGCCTGATTCGGGACCAGGCGAGGTCAGGTGTCATCTCTGTGATGACCTCCTCAGCCTTCCCTTGAGCGAAATACCTGAGTGCCGCGGCAATGCCTACCTTTTGGATTGGTCCCTGGCCGCCCATATTTGGAAGGTAAACCCAGTAGGCTCCCATCAAAGTCCCAGGACCCTACATGTGAGAGCTCATGTTCTGAGTAAACCTCAAAGGTAACCTCCTTCCCACCCCCTAAGTCCTGGGACCCTGAAGAGAAAGTTATAGAGGTTTACCCTACACCTTTAGGGAGTGCTAAAGGTGTACACCAAGACTTATCTCCTCCCCTACTCCTGGCCACCGACAAGGGACAAGCGTCCACTTAGTCCCTCCCCCCCCGAGCCAGGAAAAATTGCTCTCAGTCCCTCCTTTAGCTCCCCCAGGAACAGCCCATTGCCAAGGTTCAACAACCAAAGTGCATCCACTTGGTAGAGCTCCAGCCGACTGAATAGTATAGCCAGATGTGGGATAAAGTGGCCCAACCCCTTTTGCAAGGCATTGCAAGGCATTCATAATTCTGTATAAAATCAAAAAGAATGGGAACAAAATCTGGGACTTTTCCATCTATCTGTAGCCACAGTATGGGCCTTACTGCACAACACTGTTATAGTGCTATTATTCCACTTTCAACATCCTCTGGAATCCTGGGGTTTGCAGTTTAGGGAGGGGCCTTTAGAATTTTCAGCCAGAGAGCTCTTTGACCTCAGTAAACTACAAACCCCAGAATTCCACAGGATGTTGAAAGTGGAATAATAGCACTCTAACAGTGTAGTGCAGAAAGTCAGGGTTGAGCAAAATATAGATATTGGAAAGTCTGGGAGTTCAGCTTCATTAGTGCCTGCCAAAATGGCCAACTGTCAAGAATGATTGAACTCCACAATATCTAGAGATTTACTTGCTGCTCATCCTTGCTTTCTCTATAGCTGAACACTGTGGCCCTTTCTGCACAAAGTCATTACCACGGATTACCGCATTGTAGCGTTGTATTGTTCTCCATGTGGGAGCGAAGTAGCTTCACGTTATTTTCTGTCATTCTGCATGGAATCCGCTGTTAATGCACTGCCATGTGGTGGGAAAGCATGATATTTGAAAGCTGGGAAAAATCCAATTCACATTCTGACATCAAAGTAAATTCAGGTTTTTGCAGTGGTGCAGAAATGTACATCTGCACCAATGCACATTGGTGGGCAGCAGAGGGCACGCTGTAAGGCCAGAAGTAGTTATGTAGTACGTACTATGGACCTACATAGGTATGCACAAATGGAACCACACAAAACCAAACAGAAAAGAAAAAAACACCAGCCAATCATGGCCACTGAAGCAGGGTAAGAGGAGCCAGCAAAGAAGTAGTGTGGATGCACAAACTCTCACTCCTTCACAGAAAAATGCTTTAAATGGGGGGGGGGCAGAAAACAAGAAAGGAAAACTGTGTTACTTAAATATGTGATGAATCAGCGCAAACTGCTTCTAGCACCTTGTATGGAAAGGACCTGTGTTACAATTAACTGAATTGAACAAAAGTGTCTTACCTGAGTCTGGAAGGTCTGGGTGTTGTCTCAATTGGTTCTGTGATTTTTAGAAAGTTAAACTATGTGGCCTCCACTATCCCTTACAGCCACCCTGATCCTGCAGCTAATGAGTCTCATTTCCTGAATGAGAGGTCTAGCTCCAGCCACACTCAGCCTTGGAAAATGTGTTCTGAGCAACAGCAACATACACAGAAGAGGAGGATGTGATGGTGGCGGTGGTGGTGTTTGGAGCACCAAGTTTGATTCTATGCTGAAAGGAATATGTGTCCTTCCACCATATGCTGAACATCCAATCATTACCTTGCATGGAACATGGTATCCACTAACATAAACAGAAGATGTGGAATCAGCTTCCTTTAAAGTTGTTTTTTAACCCACAGTATTCTCATTTTTACTCTGACGCTTGAGGGAAAATTCAAGAGTTGCCTTTTGACCAGTATATTCACTTTACCTTTCTTTTAAAATGTCTTCTCTTAGATTTATGATGTATGATGTAGCCTGACTTTTGGGGTTTATTTCAACACCTCAGTTGAAACACACATACAAACACACACACACACACATGGATAAGAGAGAGCTTTCTGTCAGGTACAGAAGTATTTCAAATCCTTCACAACAATGCTTTGTCTTCTGTTTGGAAATATTACTGCCATGTCAAAGGTACAGAATCCAGAATAAACTGATGTCTTTTTACTGAGAGTAATTTCTTCAGCTGTTGGTGTGAAAGCTTTAAACCATGTCTCATTGCTTTTCTCAAGAGAAACAAATGTCAGATAGTACAGCAAAACAGGGACATTTCTAATTTAAGTGCAGCAGAAGTGAGATTCTTAGCAAGGTCAGCTAATGTGAAAGCAAAGGGAATTGACCTTTTGGCACAATATTAATTATTATCAGGATACTGATCATTATTCAAATTATTAACTTCTTAGGCCTTTTCCGCTCAGGGGAATTACAACGGTGCACTGCGTCCTCCACAGAGGACGTCTGCACCTTGGAGCGGACTAGGAATGGACTACTTACCGGAGATCCGCACTTCAGTCTGCTCCAAAACGACCCCAAGTGGTCCTCCAGCGTGTTTTTCAAAGACCGCAAAAAACAGGTCTTTATTTTCAATTGCGTTCCTGCTCCCTTGTGCAGATTCACAGGCTCGCACCAATGTGAGCCTGCGATCTGAGGAGGGAGGGCTTTAGGCGTGGTGAGCTTCATGGTTGGTCAGGGCCCACGACCAACCAGAAGCCGCCATTTTGGAAGCCAGAGCAGTGCGGATCTAAGACCACACACTGCTCCGATTCACCCTGGACTGGACCTAGGAGCCAGAAGATCTGGTAAATAATGGCACGGAGCAATTCCCTCGCCTCGTGAGGAAATGGCCTTAGTGTCTGGATCAGTGAAAAGTCCAGAAATATAGGCTTCTGAAGAGTGATCATATATGCCCTGAAACAGAGATAGGGAACATACAATCCAGAAGTTTTTGAACTACAACTCCCAACATCTTTCACTAGCTAAAGCCACTGAGAATTGTAGTTCAGCACCCTCTGAAATGCCACACATTTTCCCACCATTGGTCTAATGTACATGGAGTGGATACTCTCCTTGTTATGATGCACAGGTGTGTGATGTCTCTGCAGAATGAGTTCTTTATGTTGGTTTCAGTTGCCCATGAAGGTCCCACCATATTTACCTGGATGAATTCTAGTAATAGCACATAAATTGGTCCTGTCCAATTAGTTAGGGCTCTGGGAAGGGGGTGTCAACCACTTAATGACTTGAGGAATGGCATCCCTAGGGTTGGTGTCACCAGGTACAGTAAGACATGTTGTCTGGCTCTATGCAAGACCCAGAATTCTGGAGGTCCTGGTCTATTGAAGGAGCTGCCCTCTATGTGTTCCACTCTACCCATCTGGCTCTGCATGCGCGAAGGCACTGGGGATTTTATCCAGTCATAAGAAAAATGTGGGGTGGTCATCCTATATGGGCTCTTGTGGAGTGGAGAAGAAAAAAGGGGCAAGCATTTTGGTGTCACCTGCTCTGATGGCGCCACCTCGTACAGTCTGCACCCCCACACTCCTCTAGTGATGCCACTGTTCTCAAGCACCTATGCACAGTATACAATAAGAGTTCTCTCCTATGTTTCAGCAGGTAACTGCCCCTGGGTTCTAGAACTCACTCCCCAGGGAGGCCAGAACAATTTCCTCCTTGCAAATCATACATCAGCAAGCAGATCTCTTTTTTTTAAAATCTTGCTAGGCATGTAGAGGTAGAAGTTTTTTTAAAAAGGGCCTTTAAGAGGGTATTGTTTTAACTCTGCTGTTATTAGTTGCTTTTTTATCATTTTTAATTGTATGTTTTAAATTGCTTTAATATTGTTAATAGTTTGACTTTTTATGTGTTTTCTGTATGCATGTTAATCTGTGGGTTTGATATTCTGTATGATCTGTATTGATCACCTATTATATTTGTAGTTATGTTGTGCTTACTTTAATTTGTAGGATCCCTTCAGTCTCAGTTTTGAGGGAAAGGCAGTGTATAAATAAAATGAAGAAAAAAAGACAAAGAGGAGAAGTGTGACATAGTGGTGGAAGATGGGTCAGGTATTCTCCGAGTGTTTTGCACTTCACCCCCACCCCACAGCCCTAGTTTCATGACCAATATTCAGACATTAGATGAACTCTGATACGAAACACCTAGAGGGCACCAGAGTGCTTATCCCTGGTTAGATTGTCAGACTAATGCTGGTTGCAGTACTGGTTAAACCACAAAAGGGAAACTTTTGTCCCTCTGATTGATTTGAATTCTGACTGCCCTCACCAACAGCCAACGTGGCCAATGTGAAGAATTATAGAATCATAGAATCATAGAAATGTAGAGTTGGAAGAGACCACACAGGCCATCCAGTACAACCCCCTGCCATGCAGGAACACCCTCAAAGCACTCCCGACAGATGGCCATCCAGCCTCTGCTTAAAAACCTCCAAAGAAGGAGATTCCACTACACTCCGAGGCAGCACATTCCACTGCCGGACAGCCCTGACTGTCAGGAAGTTCTTCCTGAGGTTCAGGTGGAATCTCCTTTCCTACAGCTTGAATCCATTGCTCCTTGTCCTGGTCTCTGGAGCAGCAGAAAACAAGCCTCCTCCTTCCTCTACATGACATCCCTTCAAATATTTAAACATGGCTATCATGTCCCCTCTTAATCTCCTCTTCTGCAGACTAAACATACCCAGCTCTCTAAGTCTATCCCCATAGGGCATGACTTCCAGGCCTCTCACCATTGTGGTCTCCCTCCTCTGGACTTGCTCCAGCTTGTCAATATCCTTCTTGAATTGGGGTGTCCAGAACTGGACACAGTATTCAAGATGATGTCTAACCAAAGCAGAGTAGAGTGGTACCAGTACCTCCCTCGATCTAGACACCATACTCCTATTGATGCAGCCGAGAATTGCATTGGCTTTCTTGGCTGCCGCATCACACTGCTGACTCATGTTCAGCTTGTGGTCTATGAAGACTCCTAGATCCCTTTCACATGTACTGCTTATAGTCAAAAAATTGACTACTCCAAAACCTGCGTCAATTTAGACACAAGTCAATGTAAGTACTGCATCTTAACTCTTATAAAAAAAAGAACCATTCCCTTCCTTGAGTAGAGTGATGGAAGGTGAGCACTTAATCTGTGCTGGGAGAACCTAAAAGAGGCACCAACACCCTCTGTTGCTTTCTTTGCTGCTTCTGGCCTTTGTGAATGCCTGCACAGGAAAATGGTGGTGGCAGCTCTGGAACTTCCCCTCAAAGGAGCACCAAGAGAGTAGGGAAGGTCAGTGCTTCCTTTAGGTTCTCCCGGGACAGACCAAGATCTCATCTTTCATCAGTCTACTCAGAGAAGGGGATGGTTCATTTTTTCATAAGAGTTAATAATGTACCTTCACTTTTAAAGAAGGAAGGAAGGAAGGAAGGAAGGAAGGAAGGAAGGAAGGAAGGAAGGAAGGAAGGAAGGAAGGAAGCCATCCCTTTCTCTGAGTAGAGTAATGAAAGGCCTGTGGGGGGGGGGATGGTGGCAGCAGTGGCCAGGGATTGCTGGCCCCCTGAGGTGGTCCTGGCACTATCCCTTTTCCATGGAACGGTCCCCGACATATCCACAGGTCTTATCAAAAGCCATAATTTTGGCCCCCAAACCTGCCCTTAATTTATGCATGAGGTCAACTTATACACAAAGATATGTGGTATACAGGTATATATAGCAGTTATAGTCCAAATATTTGGAGATCCAAAGGGTCACCTCAAACCAGTCACTCTCTCTTTCAGCCTAAGTTACCTCCTGTGTCTGTGAGAACAAAGTGGCCTGTGTGAATAGTGGGTCGAGAACCAGATACAACACCTTGAGCTCTTCAGAAAAAAAAGATTCAACATGGATGTAATGATAAATAAATGACAAATGTTGTCTACTGTACTCTTCTGTATCTCCAGTTCATTTCAGTGGGGCCTGCACAAGAGGACGTTCTAGTGAAGTATGCCGATAGTCTGTTAAATCATCTTCCTCTTTATCTCTTTCATTTTATTTGCATGAAGGAAGCATGTAAGCAGCCTTTTTCAAACATGTGGCTTTCAAAGGGCATTGAAATTATCTTTTTTGGAAAAAAAGTTAATAATATAACAATTATTGAAAAATATAGCATAACTTTTTTTGTTTGTCTTAAATCCTAGGGGAAGTTCAAACTCTAAAGAGTTTGTGTCCTAAAGGTCTCCCTTAACAAAACAGTAAAGTCTATTTAAAGTCAGTTATTTACTCTGAACTGACATACTGAAAAAGGTCACATGGACCTTTAGAAAGATTTTTGCATGGATCAATGTACAGCCAAATTGATCCTGCCCCAACTTAATGTTTTGTCAATAGCTGCTAGTGTAATTCATATGCCTCCCACTAGTATCCTTTGTGACAGCTTCGAATGATGCTACCTATTCATTGATGGTTTATCAAGGCAAAGGCGAAGGATGCAAAAATGAAAGCAGACAGATTGTTCCAGCACAGAAGATTGAGGAAGGAGAAGACAGATGGCTCCAGGTGTGAAAACAGATTTTGCAAGGATACAGACCAGATGCAGATAGTTCTGAGACAAAACATGCAAGAGCAGCTGCTTTAAATATCTTCTTCCTAAAACTGTCTTTGCTACCATGCCACATAGTTCTCTCAAACAGCAGATGAGCAGGTAAGCCTGCTTCTAGATTGTATCACTACAGAGTTGAGCTATGGGCCCGTATGCTTGCTTGCTTATTTATTTATTTACATCCATATCCCATCTTCCCTCAAATGTGCTCCAGGCAGCATATGTGAGTCCTCTCCTCTGGACTCTATCCTTACCAAAACCCTGTGGTAGGTCAGGCTGAGAAAGAGCATACAACTGCTCAAAGGTGACTAGCGAGCTTAATGGGTCAGTGGAGACTTGAATGTTGATCTGGTAAATCCTAATCTAATACTCAAACAATTACACCACAATGGCTTTCATATAGACTGAATGCTCCTCCATACAGAAAACTTCCTGTGTAAACTGGAAAGCAATGGATTGTGGAGAATTTTTCTAATTTCTGCCAAAATCCTGTCTGACCCAAACCATGGAGAAACCTTCTGAGAGGGAAAGAGTTTTGATTTTCCAGAAATATCTTCTTCGGTGGAGGAAACTTAAGCAAACCAAAGTCAATCTGAGGAGGTTCAGTCACAAGGATGTCTCATCAGGACTCTCACTGACTTCTTTGGCTATTAATCTGCCTGAAACCCTGAGGGAGCAGACCTCACAGAAACTCAGCCATCATAGGACAGAGTGACTACACACACACACACACACACACACACACAAAGAAGACAGAACTTGTGTACCTTTAACAAGCCTGTGGAAGAGAGCGTATAATAGCTGAAACTCCCTGAAATTTCCACTGGACTATTAAGAGTATAGAAGTCATTTCATGCACTACCCTACTGAAGGAGCATTTTCTATACAGGTATCCTATTGGAGGAGGAACAGGAGCCTTTTCATAAAGCTTCTCTATTGGAGGAGTACTTTCCATGAAGTTACCCAACTGGAGGAGTAGGGATGGAATGGAAGTGGGGGGAGATTGTTTTCTATGGACAGGAATCTGTGGAGTAGGGACAGAGTGGAGCATTCAGTCATGTAAACCTGTGTCCTCTGAAGTCTAAGTGAATTCTATCTTACCACATTTTCAGATCTTTATGAGAACAAGACCACTCTCCATAGTGTGTTCCATTGATTAGATTATCTTTGTCATATTTAAGAAGACTAAAAGTAAATAAATAAAATGCATATCAAAGTCTGAAAATGTTATGAATTCAATATGGGAGTCTGATAAGTGAAATGCCTATGGCTTGGGTGAAGAACTAGGAATAGGGTTGGTCACTGAGGAAATTCTCCATATATAATAGTGCTGGACCATATCCTCCGATGAACTTAGTCACACTCATCATGCTCTGTCACATGAAATGATTCTAATGGATAGGTTGTAGCTCAATGGTAGAGTTCATGCTTCGGAAGCAGAATATCCATTTGCAGGCCTCTTCAAAGGCTGGGAGTCTCTTTGAAACCCTTGAGAGTATCTGCAAATCAACGTGACAACATCTGTTTACATGGACCAATGGGCCCTTCACAGGGATGTTTGGTGGGAGCAAAGGAGAGGGCTTTCTTGGTGGCTTCTTGCAGGCTCTAGAACTGCTTCCCTAAGGAGGTTAGGACAACTGACTCCTTAATGTCCTTCTGTCAGCGAACGTAAACTTCTTTATTCCAACAGACTTCAAAGAACTGACTGCAAGGGCTTTTAACACTAGTACTGTTTTATGGATTTTTATCTGATTGTATTTTTAATTAGTTTGTTTTTTAAAAATTTAATTCTATGGGTAGTGTAATTGTAATTTATCAATTACTTTTTGAATGTTTTTACTTCTGTCTCTATATGGTTTTTTATCACTATTTATTTCTATTCTCATGATGCTGAATTATAGCTTTGGGGAAAAGGTGAGATATAAATGAATTAAGAATGATGAATAATTCTGAAAAGGCTGACCACAGTATAGGCCAGTTTCTCAAGAGACACATCAGAAAGTTGTATCTGCTGAATCTTCCTCTTCTAGATAACTATTAAAGGTTGAGAAACAATTTTCTCTTTTCTAAAAAATCTAAAACCCTAGCATTTAGAGTATGGTGTTGCATTTAGTGGATTGTATAATTGTTGTTAGATCAGATGGATTTAATTCTGGTGTGCTCATAACAGGACTGTGATGCCAACGTCCATGGTCACAGTCAGTAAAATTAACTGGAAGTACCCCCAATGCAGTAGAGCTGGCTTAATAGAAAGTAAAGTGCTTATTACAGTCTAAGTAGCTAAGTGACTACTAACTTGCAAATGAGAGAGCAGCTTTGGCACCCACGTCCCCTGCTGCTGTATCCCTCACGAAAGTATGTGCGCACATCCAAACTATAACTTTGAAGACTAGGGTCTGAATGTCTACTCAACCATGCAAACCACTGGGTGACCTCAGGCAAGTCACATTCTCTCAGCCTCACAGGAAGGCAAGGGCAACAAAACCCCTATGATACGATCACCTTAGGATTGTCATAAGTCAGTTTTCAAATGGGAGAGACATGATGGCTAGAAAGCACCACGACTCCTGGCAGCAGCACTTTGTTGTTGTGTGCTCTCTAGTCACTTCTCAGTTATGGCATCCCTAAAATCGAATCTTCCACAGGGTTTTTGTTTTGTTCAGAGAGGATTTCCCTTAGCCCTTCTCTGAGGCTGAGAGTGTGTGACTTGCCCAAGATCATACAGTGTCTGTGTGGGGATTTGAATCCTAGTGTCCAGAAGTCACAAATAAATAAATACTTACTTACTTACGTACTTGGGAATTTAAATCTTGAGTTAAGTCTTAGGGGTTCCCAGCAACACATTATCTTTACAGTGGGTCCTTGATAAAGAACATGTTAATTACCACTGCTTTGTACCGTTGTCCTACCTAGAGAGTTTCCACATGGAGCTATCCAAGGTACTGCAGTGTTACTGTTGCTTTCTTTACCTAGCCATTCTGCCATGCTCCTATTCTGTTTCCACTTCCCCTTTCCATGAAAAATGGTTTAAAGAGGGCAAGCATACTTTCTCTCCAGTTCTTGCAAGCCACATTTCTCAGAAACCACCTGTATTTCTACCTAGGTCACTATTTCTACACAATGGCTATTTTTACAAACTGTTACATAGTATGTATGAGGTATACACTAAGTACAAGGCTCCCACTGCTATACTTCTGCTCTTTTCTGTTTGATGCAATCATTCTTAATCTATAAAATATGATGTTGCTACAGACCAGGTTATTCAGTAGTCAACTTTGTTGAACTGGTTATATAACTTTAGTATTCAGAAGGTTACCCAGTATAACCTATAGAGTATAAGATATATAGCATAAGAACTAATACACGTAGTTAAATCTGTGATAGTGTATGTCTGCATAAATCAGAATCATTAAGAAATGGGCTTTAGCTCCAGTGTGGGAAAAATATAAACAAGAAAGGAAAATGCATGTGCTATTGTCATCAAGAGAGGATGACATACACCAGCTTGACCATGAATAGACCTCCTTGTGGTTGCATTGGCTGAGGCAAGTCGGATGGCTACAATTTCTACTGGACCCCAGGTAGGATTATGATAAGATCTTCGTATTAGCTGGATAGAGAGGTAGTGAGTCCTTTGTTTTGATTGGATAACTGATTAACTGGGTTGGAAAAAGAGATCATAAAAGAACAAAGAGCTTAGCCCCAAAATTAGATTGCTTTTGGCAGTCCCCAATGAGGAAGATGACTGTCTTAGCCTGCACTATTCCTGATAAATTAATAGAGTGATAACTGTCCAGAAATGCTGGTACTGGTAAAGCTGGGCTAAGAATAAATGTATGCTTATTCGGTAATGGATGCTGTTAAGATTGAACAATGCTGAAAGAGATTAACCACTGAATGCTGTATAGACACAGAAGTTGTTAGAAATGTATATTTCTTTAATAGTTAAGAATGAATATTTGCATGAATACAATACTAAATGTATGGTTAGGACAACTATGAATATGGTACAGGAAACATAAAGAACCTGATGATGCAGATAGAGAAATGGTTAAAGTAAATGGTTTAGAAGGGTCCTGTTTCAACATGTGTTAATTATTACAAAGCCTGGTGAAGAGATCTAAAAAATAAAAGCCGTCCCTATGAATGTCCTCATGAAAATGTGACATTCTGATATATATAATGTAATCTAATGTAGTGTACTGTGATTAAGCTTTACATGTAAAATAGAAGGTAATGAAGCTTAGTGCCCAGACATTGACATGCCTGAGTTTCTCCTTAAATAAAAATGTTTATGTTTGTATATCTATATATCCACATATAATAAACAGCCTAAAATAGTACCTAAGAGACTGTTCTTTTCCTGGGATTCTAGTACTTGAGAATGCTTTAGTGGACTATTGATTTTAATTCAGCCAGTCTCGTTTAACTACTGTCATGAGTTGGGCACTCAGGTAAACAGAAGTTGATAAAGTTGAGCCCAAACAGAATCCAGATTAGCTTGTAAGTAAGATAGGGGTGGAGAACTATTCCTGTTTCAATGTGCAACATCTGAGAAGTATTCTGAAGGGTACTTCTTAAATGATGGATCGTGTTCCAGACCAAAATTTGTGGGAGTCCTACAAAAGCCATTAAGGGGCTGCCAAGATAAATGCTGAAAACTGTTACAACCCAAAGGCTATGGTAGATGAACCAAGATCCGACTAATATTTATACTTTGTCCAAAGATGATTATTTATATATGACTAATTGACTTGAAGTAGGCTAAATAGGTTTTGCACTTGCTCAGGATTACTGGTCTCACTTTATTATGGCACATATTAAAATGGCACATACTAATTAATATGGCACATATTAATGTTCATCAAAATTGAAACATAAAATGTGGGACAATATATGTGCCAAAAATAATAGGCTAGCTGAGGCTGGTATTCCACAAATTTGAAGGCTGTAGCAGGCTAAAGTGTATCCTCAGCATGGAGTCTTGCGTTCTTCAGGAAATACAAACCCAGCAGATTTACAAATCTTACATGGCCTGCATGTATCTATGTATCTTTATAGTAGGAATACCACAAGGCTGAAAGTCTTGGTGGGCAGATCTTGAAACTGAAGATCAAACTAAAAAGCATGAAACATCTGTGCATGTACCAAAACAGTATCATCACATCTACTTCCACTTTGGCCTTTTCAGTATCTAGTTGAATTGATCCATGTATTGACATCTCGGCATTTTACATTTCCCCCTTTCTACACTACACTACTTGCCCGCAAAGAAAAACATGGAACATCAGGATATGGGAAAATTCAATAGTATATTTATGGATAGAAAATGGAAAGGCAAGCAGATACATTTTAAGATGTTAGTCATTCTTTTAGCATTGCACAAGGTTCTAAATTGCACCAAGAGCATTGTTTTCAAATTGCATACATCCAGAGGTTCTTTTAGCATTGTGTAGGGCTTGAAATTGTGCTGAGAACATTGTTTTTAAATTGGATATATCCAGAGGTGCCAGGGCATTTTAATAAGGAAAAATGATATTATATTATGCTTTCTACTTTTCAATCCCTGACCTTCCATCAATCTTTGATTGCTTAGGGTATAAAGGACTTCCTGCTTATCCACAAAAATGGAACTTTCATCTTACCCATTCCTATTGATCCTTTTTTCCAAGTCTTGACCCTTGAGAGCATATATCTCAAGCCCTGATGATATCCTTTTGGCAGCTTTGGGTCTTTATAAATGTGATGTCTGCTGCCAAACAAAATGGTTGCTTAGCAGCCAAAAGGTTTGCAGTGAAGAAGTGCCACCAAGCCTGCATCTTCTGTTCCAAGTGCAAATGAGTTTAAATATTCAAGGTCGTAGAAACTGGTGGATCTTAACCACATCAGCCTAATCACCATGATGAGGTATTTGAGAATATTTAAGGATGAGGGCCTTTAGAGAGTAGCCAGAATGTATCAACCTTGCTTTGCAGTGCCTCTTTAAAAAACTAGAGATAAAATAAATAATTGGGAATTTTTTTAAAAAATGTTATGTCAGCTTGTCTGGGAATCTATGCCCAGTTTTCAAAAAGAGTGATTGATGCAGTGGTGAAGGGGGAAAGAATGTATTTGTTCATACCATAGTATATAGCACCCCACTCCACATTTGACATATAATGTACAGATCGACTTAATCTGTGCAGTCATTGATTGCAGCCTGCCACATGCCTAGGAGACAAAAGAAAACAGTTTTTGAGGTGCAATGGCATGGGGAACATCTCTTCCAGTTGTGTATGAATTACTTTGGGGTAGTAGTTTTTTGTTGATTTGACCCCAGAAAATTGCCAAGGAAGTGTTCCAGATATTGTGCCTTAGTACCTTGCAAACAGCAGAATTCAACAGGTAGTGGTATAAACATTCCATTATATTACCTATGCAAACTTCAAATTGAATTAGATACATCCAATTTAATATCCACCAAGGGCAACAAAGTGGTATTTGTTGGCACCATAAAAAGACAAAAGCCCTCCTGGCAGAAAACTTGGTAGGGTTTGTTCAATAGCCCTTATAATCATCATTGCATTTAACCATGTAAAATATCAAGGGGCTGATTTGATTTTTGAGATCAATCTGTATCAAGGCATCTTTAGGCCTTGATCAATTTAAGGGCAGGGAGAATTAGTTTTCCACTATTATTCCACCAGAACTTTAGAATTCCATTAACTATCCATTCCAATTTCAGTCTAGGATAATGAGGTATGATTTCCAGCTACAGGTTTCGGTATCAGCAGCGTGTGCTCTCAGGAGGGGGGGTCATACTCCACTGATTCAAATTGAGCTTGCCCGTGCTTAGACCACAAGGCACCCTTGCAACCTGCCCAGTTGTATAACCATCAATATAACATATGTGGTCCTTACTCATTTTGTTCTGTCAGAAGGGTTGTGTCTGAGTGGTAGAGTGCATTCTTGGATACAGAAGGTCCTAGAAGAGCTTCAGGCTTCAGGCCTGGAAGGCCACTGATATTCAGTGTAGATATCTAGGGCCCTTTCACACAGCACAGTAACAGTGTTGTGATACCATGTTAACTGCCATGGCAACATCCTATGGATTCTCAAGATTCATAGTTTGGTGATGCACTAGAATTCACTGACTAAGAACAACAAAAATGCCATCCTAAACTACAAATAGAGCCAGTGTGATGTAGTGGTTTAAGCACTGGACTATGACCTTCGAGGGTTCAATTCCCCACTCAGCCATGGAAACCCACTGGGTGACCTTGGTCCATCACACACTCTTCGCCCCAGAAAAAACTATGATAGGTTCACCTTATGATTGTCATAAGTCAGAAAAGACTTTTGAAGGCACACAACAACAACAACAACAATAACAACAAGCTGCAAACACCAGGAAGAAGAAAGTTACATAGTTCATAGCTGTATCTTCTGCAGCTGAATGAAAAAGACTTAAAACGTTTAAAACAGTAAAGTGTATCAATATTATATACCTTTCAGAGACTGGAAAATAAATAGTTGGTTTTTTTTAAAAGATGTAATCATAATGGTAATTAATTACTTTTGTGGAGCTTTAAAATCAGAATTAGGTAAAGTCTTTTTGGACTACGATCAGAACTCTAATTGTAGAACCAGAACTCTTTTTGGATCACAACTACCAGAATCCCATAGATAGAATGGGCAGTAGCCTAGCTCTACTTAGAGCAATACCTTTATTAATTATCTTGAAACATAATTTCCCAAGTTCTGATAAATACATGATAAATACAGAAGCACATTGAATGGGACGGTATGTATGGAGACAGCTGGATGGAAAACCAGCAAGGCCTTTCTCCAATGCAAGGAACACTCCACAAGCTTCAAATCCATCTTATACTGTCAAGAAGGATCTGGAAAGCATTTGTTCCAGTTGATCTATTTAGCAATGATGTCATCTATAGCTACATTGACAGAAATCTGCTTGTTGCCAAGAGTTTACTGAAGGCCCATGGATGCCAATGCTACTTTTCTTCCAGGAAGTACAGAGTAGAGTTGGACAAACAGCGCCTTATAGTGCCAAAGGGCAGCAGATTTAACTTTATGTTTTGACAGCTTGAGTAGAGAGCACAAGCCTCAGAGTTCTGTGATGTATTAGAATTTCTGTCTTATGTTACAAATACTGCAACAGGAAAAAGAACTGACGTAAGAAAGATGAAGGTAATGGAATGCTGTGAAAACAAAAAGCATGAATTAAGTCAACAGAAGCTGGCACAGAAACAGCTTGCCCTTTCTGTTTGTTTGCTGATTAAAGCTACCTATCCTTCAATTCCCACTAATAGACATTGGGTATTCAAATCCCATAATTATATCCTAGAGGTACCTTTGCATCACTCAAGTTTGTTCACCCATTCTTTCCTAAAAGTATAGGAATGCTTCATATTTCATCTATGTTACCCTTCCTAAACCCAGTATGAAGTGCTGGCCACAGCTTCCATAACATACCTTGCTCCCTTGCCAATGCTGCATGGGGAGTATGGAAGTTGCAATCTAACACATCTAGACAGATGAAGCTTGGAGAAGGGTGAGCTACACTAATTTGATATCATTATTTTAATAACTGTAATTTTTTTTTAAATTTCCTTATTTTATTTCTTGTTCTAACAAGATGTTGGAAGTGGAATAATAGCACTATAGCACTGAGGCCAAAGAGCTCTCTGGCTGAGAATTCTAAAATGCCCCTCCCTAAACTTCAAATCCCAGGATTCCATAGGATGTTGAAAGTGAAATAATAGTGCTATAAAAGTCTAGTGCGGAAATGGCCCATGTTTACTAGAGAATCCACCAGCATCTGTGCTGATCTGCTACTGGAGCAAGAAACACTTATCTATGCTAATGTTACCCCAAAATGTAGGTGACTCAGGGGTTCACCTTTTGTGTCATTGGGCATAAAAGAGTCTGCAGTTTTGGATATGGGGAACAGGAACCTTCTTACTTCCCATTTCTGAAGCTCGGGGATTTTTTGAAAGTGGGGGATACAATCCTTCTTAATCCCCATTACTGAAACCTCAAAAGCTTTAGAAGGAAGGATCCTTCCTCCTCAAGCCTATTGCCTAACACATTTTCTGTTCCTCTCTGAGAAATGTACTCTGTACTGTGGTGAAGAGTCCTATGATATGCAGCAGGGACAGGCTGTTGAGCAGACCTCAATCCTGCCTCAAGACCATTGCCTAACCTATTTGCTGTTCCCCTCCGAGAAATGTGCCTACATTTTGGGCTTGAGAAAGATCATCATGTGACCAGTAGGCAAAAACAGATGGAAGCATTGTTCAAAATTGTAAGGTTTCTGGATGAATGTGTTATGTTACTGAACCAAAGGCTGTCACTAAAAATATACAAGTCATGAGTCAAGTCAAGTCAGTGCGTCATTTATTGCTGGTTTGAGTCCAAGTCGAGTGACTGAAGAGACTTAAGTCTGACTTGAGTCCAAGTCAATTGACTTGAGTCTACATCACTGAGTAAACCTTTGCCAAGTCATACTCTCAGCAACAAGAAGAAGCAAGCATAAACCTCCTCTAAATAAATATGGCGGGGGGACTATTATAGTGTTGCTGTAAGTTGGAGTCAACTTGGAGGCATATACCAACAACAGCACATAAATGTCCTAATGAGATAGAAGTTTTGTGAATATTTCCATGTGGTCCATGAGAACAAAATACATAAAAGACTAATGCCTAGTACCCAAAAGGAGCATGTTTTATGGATGTTTTTTTTGCCTCTCCTTGAAAAATACTATCCTTTTTGGTGATTTTTCAGTGCGGTGCAGCACCTGAGTGTTTTGTCAACACCTTGAATTTCAATAATACTCCAAAGTAATTCTAATCAGGTGCCCACTCTGCTGCTGCTCTAGAATCATTTCTATTTTGAATTGGCCTTCTTGCTTACAGTGGTAGGAAAAAAATCAGACACCATGAAACCATGATGTTACTAAGATTAAGAAGAAAGCTGACTAAAACCCACAAACACGGCACCAAAACAGCAACCATTTAGAGCAGCAAATTCAATGAACTGCTTCAGAAAAGACACAGTTGTGTGCATGGGGGTAGGGAGGGGAATATGTTTAGACACTAACAATGCTGGGCTACAAAGATGGAAGTGTGGGAAAGGGTCTTCCCAGCTGTAGCACCTCCATACTGCAGTGATTTCCCCTTGCAGGCCCACCTGGCACAGTTGTTGACTTCATTTTACTGCCAAGTCAAAAACGTCTGTTCACCCAAGCACTTGATGCTCAGTGATCTTGACCTTTTTTGGCAGGTGGTCTGCTGGATTAGATTAGATATAGATTAGATCTGAATTAGATCCTCAGATATGGGGAAGAATACAAATATTTAAAGAGAGAGAGAGAGATTTGAATACCCCCGACCTCCCCTTCCTTTTGAACAAAAAAGTTTGATCCTGAAAATTTGACATAGCATTCATAATGGCAAACAGGGATTTTACACACAAGAGTAGTAGCTGCTCATTACCTCTGTCATAATTGCCTAAGAGGAATGTTTTAAGGTGTTTGGGAGGGGGTATTTTTAATAAAATAAAATAAAATAAAGGGTGCAAAGAACATCTGATTTTAAAAATGTTATATGTTTGTTTAGTTTGGCTGAAGCCCTAACATGGCACTGAACTATTCTGCTTTTAAAGTACCCAGGCCTCCTCCAAAGTCAAGCAGATCTTTCCCAAAGTGGTCCAGAGGTAAGCTGATCCAGAGCTTTAGATCACTTTAGGATCTAAAGTGATCTAAAGTGATTCTGAGGATCATTGGCCAAATCCTGATGGAAACCTATAATCCTATGGTCCTCAGATACTTAACTTGTTTGGGGGGAAAAAATAAATGCTCCTCTCCATGGCTAGTTTGGAGGAAAATTCAGTTTGTAGAAAGGACCCCTGGAGGATCAGTGTCCCTGCTGAGGGGTGGTTGGGCTTCCCACCACCTTCTATTGGAAGGAAAGCAGGCAGCCTTTGGACAGAATGTAAAAGGGTACATCTGCTGATAGAACTGCTTCCATTGGCAAAATGGGACTAGAGTGATTTCTTCTCCCCACTACAGCCCCAAGGGCTCCCTCCACCAAACCTGGAACTTTTTTTAGGTCACATGCAGGGCTGCAAAGATAAAATATACTTGGGCTGCAGTGCCAATGTGACATTGGCTTTAGGCCATTATTGTTTCCCTTTGACAGCTGCCCTGAAGATTCAAAAAACTAAAGCAGGTTTTGCATTAGACCTGAGGCAGTTTGGCTGTTACTTCAATTATTCCAAGGCAAACCAGCCTCCTGGCCAAAACATCATACTGAGGGCTGAGCTGAAATCATAGTCTGTGTGCACCCCTCATATTTATAGGTAGAAAGATACTAACATTGCAATACTGTAAATGCCCAGGCAAAAAGCATGGAGTTCAACAGATTTTACTCTCATTTAAGTGATGTAAGACTGCAGCCTAAGGGTGTTTTCCCCATGGAAAACACACAGACTTTTCATTCCACTTCTTCCAGCCCCCATGCCCTCTATACCAGCTATATTTGATATGATCTCCCTTTCACTGCCCTTCTCTTTGCTTCCTATAGTGGCTGTGACGGTCTGCAGCTGCAGGGGGTGTGATAAGTGCAATTTATTTCCATCTAATGCAGATAGAATTTTAATAGCACTAATTCATGAATATATTTATATCCTCCCTCATAGCTTTTATGCTTTCTGAATAGCTGTAGGGAAAAGATGTTGGCTTATAATTCTTTCCCCTCAGGATGAAGGAAGAAAAAGAGGAAAGAGGAAATGATACTGCTTGGGGTAGGGAGTAATTCTAATTTCCAAAAGGTTAAAAGAGATGCAGGAGAGAGATTTTGGTTTCAAGACTTAAGAGAGGGAGGAAAGTATACTTTTGCACCAGGCGAAGAGTTGAAGGCATTGTGAGTCCCAAGACTAAGATAATCGAAATAATATCTCCTGAAACAGAAAACGAACATAATATGTGTGGAACAAGTCATATGACTTGAAATCTTGAAATCTACATTTCTAAAAGCATAACTTGTAAGACTGTCCTTTCAAGTTTGGCATAAATATTTGTAAGTGTTCAGAATCTGCTCTCTTTTCCCAGTCAGGTTTTGAATATAAAATTTTAAATAAAAAGTTCTCAGTTGCATTTTGAACGTGAGATTTGACCTTCACATTTGAATGCTTTTAGCATGTTCACTTCTCTTGATGACAAACAAAAAAATAAAACAAAACAAAAACAAAAAAGGTAAACAAGATTTGGCTACCAGTACTGAAGAACACTAAAATCAAGACATAAAAATATGCCAGTGAATACCACTCAGATTCTGGAGGTCCCTCTACAGACAACAATACAATGGGCTGCTAATGTACTTAACACACTGTTATGCATATCCCCTGACTAACAATACAGCCCAGGGGATATCCCATTTAACAATAGGCCATCACACAGACCAACTGTAACACATGCAGATTGCTCCCTCCCACCCAGGGACTACGCAAGTATATATACTCTGTCTCACTTCCATGCCACCAGATCCTCTGAAGATGCCAGTCACAGATGTAGGTGAAACGTCAGGAGAAAATACTAATAGAACATGGCCTCAAAGCCTGCAAAACCCACAATAACCTATTGTACATTAATTCTGTTGCTCTCTTAAAGGCAGTCATAAGCTAAACAGCAACCAAATACTGGTTTGTTAATTAATCCAATCACACAGTGAAGTTGTTCTGACCCACCATTACCTCGTTCAGAATTTTGTGTGATTGCAATGCATGTCTGTATTCTGTACTGAGTCCATTCCCATCATCCACAGTTCTTCTGTGGCTTAGATTACAGTCTCAGCCAAAAATGAAATGGGCAGGGACCACCCTTTAGTTCCTCAGCCCTCCTCAGGTATCTGGTAGGCAACAGACAAGTTGGTCATGCCCCCAGACACATGTATTCACCTTGCTTATGGGTTATCCAATGAACATCAGTCTGATGGTAGGTGTTGTGCATTCATTCATATACACATAGAGTCTTTCAGACAGATGGCACTATGCATTGTGTGAGGGCATGACAAATTCCCACTACCATCTAAGACACCTCCACAACTATCATCAAAGTGAAACAGCTGTAGCCACCATGCAAAGAGGTTTTAGTGATTCATGGATGGAGATGGGAGGTCCAAGCCCATGATTATAACAAGCAGGGAGAGAACCATTTATGATCCATGGTAGTGGGAAGCATTATTATTATTGTTCCTTTTTTTTTCTAACCTAAAATTGGTATCTTTTCCCCTCTTGCTATTAAGCTGTCTCAATAGATAGAATTGCTCTTGACTCTGAGTGCTGGGAGAAGGATCTTTCTTTTACAATTCCATAGTACTACTTCTTGGGGGGATGAATGTCATGGACAGCCTGTTTCTATAGCCTTGATCATTTGGACATGGAACACAGATTGCATATAGATATCATACGATTATATTATTAGATAATGGACTTGTTGTTGCCCAGATTGTTATTGATTGTGATTTTGCCTGTGATTGGAATGAAACAAAAAAATTGATTGGTAGCATCTACAATTTTCAAAATTTGTTTCACACCACATCATTTGTAAAATGGATGCCAAACAGCATGCTGACCTTCTCAAAACTGAAATCTGCTGATTGGTCCTGGACTTGCACAGAAATAGTCAAGATGTTAGCCTAAATCTAAATGTCAAATATGGTTAAAATCAATTTAAATATATGCATGCTAGAGCATAAAATACGGAAAGTGTTTGTTCAGGACACACCTGAAGCAAATGTTTCCCATTGTTCTTCTTCCATGGGATTGTTCTTGATTGTACTTTTTGCAATTCTTTCTTCAAGAATTCCTACCCTTGCTGGGTGTCTTTTTCCTACAGCATGTCTAGCCATGAGATTCTACCCGATATTAAACTTGTTAAAGCCAGCTTTCCTGAAATCCAGGATCCATGTTTGACTATACTTTTCTTTGCCCTGTCCCACAATTGTGAATTCTAGCATTACATACTCACTCCCCACTGAAGTAATGACTACTTTTGATTCCAGTGACCAAATCCTCCCTGTTGATTAGGATCAAGTCCAATTTGGTTCATCAGTTATTATTTTTCTCCTCTCCACTTTCATGTGTATTCCAGATGAGTTACATGTTCACCCCCTCCCTCTTTTTGTCCTCTATAGAAAGAGGAACATGTTTTCTTCATTGAATATTCAACTTCTTCAATCATGCTGATGACATGAAGTAGCACCACATCCTCAAGTGCATGATAATGTTGACTCTCTGCTTGGACAGAGCAAATTTAGAAATGCTAAATTTATAGCTTTATACATTCACATGGTTCGAAGAATTGCACTGTGAAATCAACTACAAAGGAATAATACATATTCTTGAAATGCTTCCAGTCTATTATTAACATGCAGCTTATAAATGGTGGAACAAAACAGCAGGCCCTTTTAAATTATTAATGCCTCAGGGCAGAGAAAATTACTAGTACTAATATAATTACATATTATGATAAAATAAATGTCTTCATAAATGTGCTGTTTACTTGGGTAACATCAGCGTAGACCACTGCCTTAAACAGGTTTTGTGTCAAGGAGTTTCTCTGGTTTAAATCAAAAGCACTGAATAGGTATTCTTCTCACTAGACATCAATTTGGCAATTTATAGTGAATAAGCACATTTCATGGTAATAGCTATTGACACTTCTATGTAACTGTGGCAATATACTCTGATCTCACCGTATATTTATGCTCATAGTATTTTATTTTATTACAGTCAATTGGCAACTTTTATACAATAGGGTATGTGAAGTGAGTCATTCAGCATGTCTTCTGTGCTACTATAAATAAATTAAAAGAATTATTTGTGCAGGCAGCAAAAAAGAGAAAAACAGAAAGACAGACTTACATTCAAACCCTGTAGAAGCATGAGTTACTAGAGAGGAACTAGAGGTTTTGAGGAACCATACTGTATTTCCTTCCCATATCTTTCCATGTCCAGTAAAAGAAGATATGACACTTAACATGATCATAGTCAGGATTATTCCTGCTCCCTGAAGATGACAGCCAGTGGAGAGCCACTGTAACGAGTACAGTGTTGAACTGCTGCCAAGAAGATTCTGGCTCAATTCCTTGCTAAGCTACAAAACTCACTGATTGAACTTGTGTTGGTCAGGCTTTCTCAATTTACAAAAGTTGTAGTGAGGATAGAGGTGTTAGGGGACAGGGTAGGAAGGAGAGATGCTGCTTTGATCTCGTTGGAGGAAAGGTTGTACATTTTAGTTTAAATGGATTACCACAAGAACTCTCCTAGTTCAAGAGGTGATGGATTTAGTAGATAGATGGATAGATAGATAGATGAACTGTAATAAACAGTCAGCTAATGGTGGCTTGCAGGGTCATCTAACTTTGTTAAGTTATCTCTGGGTCACAACATCAGCCATACATCCATTACAATTTCTTATTTGGTTTATTTTGACCCCAGATGTGAGACAAAAGAGGTGGAACCTAAAAGATGTAGTCAGGCTAAGGGAGTATGTTTTTTTAGGTCTTTTTTCAGGCACAATCAAGATTTCTGAAAATGTTGGAGGTGCAGAATAGCTCTTTCAGGACCCAGGGCAGCACCTCAATTCAACTGCATCCTTTAATCTAGTCAGCTCAGCTAGATCGCAAATCCCAAAGCCTTGTGCCTGATGGAGGGGCCTCCCCCATCAAGCCAGTGGACTCTTCGACATACAGAGTGTCTGAAGACTCCGATCCTGCCTAGACTGGGATGGGCTAGGTGTTCGCTTGAGAATGGAGTGGCCACAGCTGAATCCGAGGCTAAGGTGAATCACATGCTTCAATAGAGCCTGGGTGCAATGGTTTTCCACCCCCATAAGGACATCACATTGATCGCATACAGACCTCTTATATGTATACATCTTGATTTTATTAACATTGTTACTGAAGGAAGACAAAAACGTCTTGATTGTTGCAGTTGAAACTGTATCTTTAATGTTTAAGAGCCTTCTCACGCAACGGAGGATTTAAATAGACAATGTCTCCTGTTGACTGCTATGGGTATGATAAGCTGTTCATGCTAAATCATTTAACCCTTGTTTTTCATTGCTTTTCACTTTGGGATTTACCTCCGGATTCTTACAAGAAATTACTATTAGTTTTTGGTAGCTGATTTTCTATCTGTGGACTTTGATTTTGGATTTTTGGACTAAGGACTATTTTTCTTTTTTTCTTTCTGTATGAACTGTTACTGTTACATTTGCCTTGGTTAATTAGAGCGGAAGATGGCTTATATATTCAGCTGAAAAAGATATTGATATTTCCTAGATCATCATGATTGGAATTACGAAAATTGAATTTTAAGGCAATCTTCTACATCTGCTTGCTGGTTGGTATTGTGCCAATTTTCACTGTTTTCAGAAAGTTTATGTAAGAACAGCTTTATCTAATGTTTGGGAATACAAGCTGTTTTGTGTGAGAAAATACTGGATAGTAGATGGATATGAAATAATAACTTTGGAGAAAAGTGAAAGAAAGAAAGAAAGAAAGAAAGAAAGAAAGAAAGAAAGAAAGAAAGAAGAACAGGACTGATTTTGACAAAGACAGATGTCTGTAAGATTGAGGTGAAGAATTTAAGGACGGGGGAAAATAGATTTATTAATATTGAATATTGGTGAGAGAATGATGGTTATTTGATGATCTTATTGATAGGCCTATTATACTTTGATCTTAACCTTCTTAGTACCATATGAGAATAATAATTGGAATTAATAATTTTACTTTATTTGTTTTTTTTAGATATCTTCCTACATGGAGATCTTTTACTATTTTGAGTGATATTACTTTTTTAAAAAATGATTGTTATGAGTTTAAACTAATATACTATATAGTATATCAGTAAGCTAGGTAGGATTTATATAGAATACTAGCATATTTCCCCAGCATTGCCTGGCATTTTATTTTCTCATACTTGTTCGAAATACTTCAGAAACTACCTTACCGTAGGAAATAGATGTGGTTGAAATACACAGATTTGAAATCCTGTGTCTCTAATTCCCTGAAATGTGTTGTCTAGTACCTGTAACTTTTTCCCATAGTCCCCAGTCCAATCTGTATTCAGAGTTGTTGACATATAGAGTTTGGATTCCTGAGGGAATACACTGCCCTCCTTCTTGTTGCTAGGTCTTGTCTCCATAGCAACCATCCTTGGCTCTCTGGCTGAGAATTCTAAAGATTCTTGAACTGCCAACCCCAGGATTCCATAGAATCTTCACAGCTAGCTGATCATATAAAGTCTTCTTGCCTGACACAGCCAATCATATGAGGTCTTCTCTGCCTGACACAAACAGATAAACTCACTCACAAATATTGACTTTTATATAGTAGATAGAATAAGCTAGGATAGACCTATATATCTGTGTTTTAAGTGTTTAAGTAAGTAAAGAATTTTAGGCTTGTTAATTTGTTTAGAGTTATTATTATTATTATTATTATTACTATTACTATTATTATTATTTGATGATTGATAATTACTGATAGTTAGTTTAAACTAACATAGAATATAGAATGATATGATAAGTGATTTTAATTGTTTATAAGTGATGTATGTAATTTTGTAGGTATATATCCAGGATGATAAGAACGATTAGCAGCAAGGATTAATTTCTAGTTCAAATTTAAGGATTAACAGTTATCTGTAACCACTTGGTTAACATGTGCTGTCTGCAACAAGAGTGGGAAACACTTTTTAGTTATCAGTAATTTTTTTGTAATTTTGTAGGTTTTTAAAATTTGTACTGCCTTGTACCCCATTTCACTGTAAAAAAGGATGAAAGAACTATTGCTTATGACCCATGCTCTTGGTGTGGAATATAATTTTTTTATTGGTTTCAAAAATATTTCGAAAAATAGTTTAGGAAACCCAAAATTAGCTGTGAATATTGTGAATACAGTAAATGTTTGTCAAAGGACTTTTGACCATCTAAACAAATAATGTCTGGCTGATTATTTCTGAGTTGCAACCAATCAAGTGCACAACCAATTGAATATTATTTGTGCCCTGCTAGTTTTTGATAAATCCCACCTGGTTAGGACCTACCAAGGTGAAATTACTTTTTCTAATCTATTAGCTAAAATAGCTGTCTATATTTTGATATTAACTTTAAGTAAGAATATAAGGAAGTAGTTAGGGGAGCACAGATCCTAATCAGGTTTAGGCATCCAGGTAATATAGGCATTATTTAATGATGAAGAGAGGGAGCCAGATTCTAAGGTCATTTCTACACTATACCGTTCTAGTGCTATTCCACTTTATTATTCCACTTTCAACATCCTATGAAATCCTGGGGTTTGCAATTTAGAGAGGGGCCTTTAGAATTCTCAGCCAGAGAGCTCTTTGTCCTCAGCAAACTACAAACCCCAGAATTCAACAGGGTGCTGAAAGTGGAATAATAGCACTATGGCCATTTCCTCACAGGGCGAGAGAATCATCCCGTGACACTACTCACCGGACTTTTGGGCTCCCTGGTCCAGTCCATGCTTCTCCAGAGCAGTCTGTGGCTGCCGCTCCGCACTGCTCCGGGGGTGAAAATGGCAGCTTCCAGTTGGTTGAGGGTCTCGACCAACCGCTGAAGCTCGCAGCCTATAACCCACCCCCAGCAGATTGCATGCTTGCACCAATGCAAGCCTGTGAATCTGCATATGGGAGCAGGCTCACAGTGGCACGCTCCGTGCTTTTGAAAGACCTGTTTTTAGCTGTCTTTCAAAAGCATGATGGACGACCACTTAGGGTCATTCGGGAGTGGGCTGGTCTGCGGATCTACGTTCAGTAGGTCTGACCCAGTCCAGTCCCAGGTGCAGACATCCTTCCTGGAGGACGCTGTGCCCCGTTTAAAAACCCCCATGTGGAAATGGCCTATGACAGTGTAGGGTGGATATGACCTAAGACATTTTTGTGAAGCTGGAGCTTTAATGAACAGACAGGAAGGAGTGTTGTGCCGTTCAACTGGAAACCCATCAGGGCCAGGAGATTCTCCATTTCTCTTATTTGCCATAACATTGATAATTTCCTTTAAGTGTCAGTGTTCCAAAAGAAATTGTTGTTGAGATATGCTAAGATGGGGGAAATCAATGTGAGAAAAGAATGTTTCCATATCCTGTTGGTGAATTTCACTGTTGAAACTATGAAGATCTGCATAAAACTTCAACAATTGTAGATTTATACCCATCAGCAATGTATATAAATTATTACTTTCATCTTTGATAACTGAAATAATATTAAGTTGCTGTTGATGCTTGAAGTGATGTACCAGAATCTTGCTGGCATGTTTCCCATTTTCCAAATACGCTTGCCATAAACATGTCAAAGCAAGTTCAATTCGTTGTGTGAGCATATTATTCAATTCATATTTGACTTTTTGCAATTCTTGACAAAGTTGATAATTGCAATTCTTGATAAATCTTTTCAGATGGAGAAACAGCAAAATGAGATACCAGAACTTTCAGCTACTTGTTCATTAATTCCCTTTTAAAGTCTTTTTTTATAAGAAGAATAAGCAATGATTCTACCCTGAATGTAGGCTTTACATGCTTCCCATTCAATAACGTATGAACTTTTAGAGCCTTCATTCATTTTAAAATATTCCATCAGATCTGCTGACATTTGAGCCCTAACCTGTTCATCACTGAGAAGTGAAACATTAAAAATTTCAAATTTCAAAGAGACCTTGACAGATTGGAGAGCTGGGCCAAAGCTAACAAAATGAATTTCAACAGAGAGAAATGTAAGGTCCTACACTTAGGCAGAAAAAAATGGAATGCACAAATATAGGATGGGGGACACGTGGCTGAACAGCAGTACATGTGAAAGGGATCTAGGAGTCTTGGTAGATCACAAGCTGAATATAAGTCAGCAGTGTGATGCAGCAGCGAAGAAAGATAACGCAATTCTTGGTTGCATCAATAGGAGTATGTTGTCTAGATCGAGGGAGCTAATGGTACCACTCTATTCTGCATTGGTTGGGCCTCATTTGGAATACTGTGTACAGTTCTGGGCACCTCAATTCAAGAAGGATGTTGACAAGCTGGAGCATGTCCAGAGGAGGGTGCCCAAAATGGTGAAGGGTCTGGAAGCCATGCCCTATGAGGAGTGACTTAGGGAGCTAGGTATGTTTAGTCTGCAGAGGAGAAGGTTAAGAGGGGACATGATAGACATGTTTAAATATTTGAAGGGATGTCATGTTGAAGAGGGAAAGTACTTGTTCTCTGCCGCTCCAGAGACTAGGACAAGGAGCAATGGATTCAAGCTGCAGGAAAGGAGATTCCACTTGAACCTCAGGAAGAACTTCCTGACGTTCAGAGCTGTGCGGCAGTGGAATATGCTGCCTCGGAGTGTGGTAGAGTCTCCTTTGGAGGTTTTTAAGGAGACGCTGAATGGTCATCTGTTGGAAATGCTTTGATGGGTGTTCCTACATGGCAGGGGGTTGGACTGGATGGCCTCTGGGGTCTCTTCCAACTCTATGATTCTATGATTCTATGAAAATGCCAGAGACTGGATGGTTTATGAGCATTGGAAAAGTGCAAATCTAGAAAAAATGGAGCATGGTCCGAAATTATCAAGGATTCAATTTTGCACATGTTTATGATGCCAAAATAAAGAATTAATCTAATTTGAAACAATTATGGTATACTGGACCTCTACCATGCTAACTATGCCTAACTAAGCTATACCATAGTCATATTACTGTGTTTGGATAATGGGAAGGATGCCTAGTTGGAGCATGGGAACCAAGGTCATTCTAATGGACTGCTACAATCTGGTGTGTGGGAATGGAAATTAAAATTGAAATCTATATTGTATCCTCAATTCTGGCAAGGATGTTATCTGCATTGAATGTAATCTAATATAAAAAAGTCAAAGTCTGTGAGTTTGTCTGTGTCAGACAGGCAAAGACCCCATATGATCAGCTGTGTGAGGAGAGAAGACCTCATGATTGACTGGCTGTGAAGATTCTATGGAATCCTGTGGTTGGCAGTTTAGGGAGGGGCCTTTAGAATTCTCAGCAAGAGAGCTCTTGGGTCTCAGGCTGGTTGCTATGGAGATGAGGCCTAGCAGCAAGAAGGAGGAAGACAGTGTATTCCCTCAGGAAACCAACCTCTGTATGTTAATAACTCTGGATACAAATTGGATTGGGGAATATGGGGGAAAGTTACAGGTACTGGACAACACAGATTGGGGAATTAGAGACACAGGATCTCAAATCTGTGTATTTCAACTGCATCTTATTCCTAAGGTAAGGTAAGATAATTCCTAAGGCATTTCTTTTTCTAAAAAAAATAATTTTATTCACATTTCAACAAATAAAACAAACAATAATTACTGCAATGTTTACATGTAATGTTATTCCTTCTTCCTTTCCTTTCTGGATTACAATTATTAATATTCCCTCTATTTATTATACCACGTATCACAATAAAATGTTAATAATCTTTGATTTGTTAGTTCCTGCTGTATATCTCTACTTTAGTTGTTGCATGATATTTCATTGACTGTTAACTGTATAATAATTGTTATCATGAAAAATGTATTACCCTCTGTCAACCCTCAACCCAAATCTGTAACAATCCCACTCTTTGTTAATATCCTCATCTGATTTCCCTTTCAATCTTTGTATAAGCATGTCCGTATTTCTGTTTTCCATAAAAACTGTCCACCACTGTTCCATTGTAGGTGTAGTTTCATTTTTCCAAAGTCGTGCATATTCAATACGGGCCGTTGTCACCATGTACAATATAATTCTCCACTGTCTCTTAGCTGGCGTTCCATCTAGTGTATGTATCATATTTAACAAGTAAAATTCAGGTGTCATCCCGAATTGAATCTTCAAAATTGAACTTATTTTCTTATGTATTTCTTTCCAGTATTTTTGTGCTCTAGGATATGACCACCACATGTGAAATAGTGTACCAGAGTTCTCTTGACCTTCCTAAGGCATTTCTAACAAGTATTACCTATGAGAAAATAAAATCCCAGGCAACATCAAGTAAATACGCTAGTCTTTAATAAAACCTTTCTGGATCTATCCATGGAGACTGATCATTGAGTTAGGATAAGAGAAGATATTACATATCACCAGAACTCCATTTAGAATGCCACTGGAGAAAGATCTTCTTCCTTATACCATCCACTGACAAGGCTGAACTAGTTGTCAAGTTCAAAGAAAGGAAGAGGCCACTCCAGGTGGAAATGGGGAGCACACTGAGTACTCCAATAGCCAAAGACCTTACACCTGTAGCCCAGTGGCAGTGGGCACCAGGTGTTCATGACCACAAATGACATAGAGCACAACATTTTGAAAGATGAGACACAAGACCCAGCAGCCATCCACCCATGAGGAATTATTCCAGAGGAACTGAAGGCTGATTTACAGAATATGAAGGAAAACATGAAAGAGCTCAAGAGCTATTTACAAGTGATATTCAGACTGCTGCAGATTGTTGACCAGCAGGAGGCCAGGCACTCTGAAGGATTTGAAGCCCTCAGCAAAAATGACAAGGAGGGAGAGGCAGCTGAGTCGGGAGAACTGATGATGGGACAAGTGCAGAAAGGGGATGGAGGGCTCCCCACCCTCCCAGTAGCCCAGTCCCTAACACTGATAGAGGTTTGAAGGTGCCTTTGATGGAGATCTGAAGAAGCTGCCACAGGTTAGAGGCTTCATGCAAGAAGTGGAACATACCTTTAGCTCAGAAGCCACCAAAGTGCTGGAGGGAGAGACGGTGGAGTGACTAGTTGACCTTTACAATATGTCAGTGGCAGAGCTGGATGACTTCAGCACATTCATGACCAGCCTGAACACCCACTTTGAAGACCTGTTCTGGCAGGAAAGAGTGTGCACCCAATATCCAATGATTGAAGCAAAGCAACAAGTTAGTGGCTGAATATGCCATGGAGTTTCAACACCTGGCAGGGGGCATTCCTGATTAATTTTGGAGTGGTCCCTGCTGCAAGGGAACCCAGATACCTTGCAAGGATGGGTGCAGCTGCCCAGTGAAGTGAAAGAAATGTGGCTGAGTATGAAGTTTGCCAGAGGCAGTCATGGATGTCGAAGCAAGAAGAGGTCAGTGGCAGCACAAAGAAGGCCAATCAAGACCCTGCCAAACGAACAGTGGGGAGAAGGAGAGGTGAACGTGACTTGGCTTATGTCTATGCTGCAGAGAAGAGAGGCATTGCATCACCAACTGCCCAGCAAAACCTGAGGAAGCACCTGCTGACCATCCTAGCAATAAGACCCCAAAGGACAAAGGGTCCAAGAAGTCACCCAAGCCAGCACACGGAAGTGCTACTACTGCAGATGTCCAACCAGAAATGGACATCTTGTGGGAAGGCAAGTAATCAGGTGATTACAAGAGTAATCAAGAGCTCTTAGGAAATGACCAGAGCCTGTTCTGAATGGTGCTGAGAGAAAGGCTGCAAGCAATGGGTTCCCCAAGAAAGTGGTGAGTGGTTTTGTTATCCCTTTCTTTGTAAGAATGTGGATGAAAGGCTAGGAGGGGGGAGGCAGCATACTGATGATTTTAAGTCTTTTACTCCAAGTCTCAAGTCAAGTCTCAAGTCTCTACCTTCAAGTTTCAAGTCAAGTCTTGAAGATACTTTCAAGTCAAGTCTCAAGTATGGAAGTCAACTTTATACCCCAACCAAAATTCCAGAATTATTAGACAGAGCCAAATAAGGTCAGTTTTAACAATTTAAGCAAAGTCGGGCTTCCACATTTGTGATTTTGCCATTTGCAGCCTCAAAAGTGGGGAATAGGATCCCTCTTACTCCCCGTTACTGAAGCTTCAAAAGCTTTAGAAGGAAGGACCCTTCTTTGTCAGGCCTGTTGCCTAACACATTTTTCTGTTCCCTTCTAAGAAATGTACCCTGCACTCTGGGGGTGAGTCTTGCCTTCTGCTCTTAGGAAAAGTTTTAGAAGGCTCAAATAAGCCTCGAATAAGCAGCAGGGACAGACTGCTGAGGAGACCTCAAGCCTGTCTCAAGTTCATCGCCTAGCCTATTTGCTGTTCCCCTCTGAGAAATGTGCCCACACTTTGGGCTTGAGACAGATTGCCATGCGACCAGTAGGCAAAAAGAGATGGAGGTGTTATACGAAGTCATAAGGTTTCTAGATGAATGTGTTATATTACTGAACCAAGGGCAGCAAGTCAGTCATTAAAAATATACAAGTCTCGAGTCAAATCAAGTCAGTGCAACATTTATTGCCAAGTCGAGTCTGAGTTGAGTCACTGAAGTGACTTAAGTCAGACTTGAGCCCGAATCTATCAACTCAAGTCTACATTACTGGGCAGCATGGACATTGCAAATACGTTTGGGAAAAGGAGGCTACTGCCATCCAATATGCTCTGTTAACTTGGGGACACCTACTAGACTGAGCAGTACCTACAGTGTTATATTAATTTTCAATGTGATGATTGGGTTGACCTGTTGCCCTTTGCTGAAGTGGTTTATAACAACTCTATCCATGCAAGTTTGGGTCACTCCCCACTCTTCAGGTGGTATATATAGATAAAACCTCAAACATTTTCCAACCTTATTGGTGAAGGAGGAGGACCCCATGCCTTTTGCCAAGCAGGTCAAGCAAATCAAAGGTACATGGCATGGGATTATAAGTGCTTTGGAGCATGCTAAGGACTCTTACAAAAAGCAGGGTGATAAAAAGAGGGCTTCTGAGTAGGACTTTAAGGTGACAGACTAGGTATACCTGTCAACCAAGGTCTTGCAGTGTCATAAACCTTCAAAGAAGTTGGGTCCAAAGTATGTGAGCCCTTTTCCTATCAAATGAACAGTCAATTCTGTGACTGTTGAATTGGTGCCACCTAAGACATAACGACATGTACACCCTGTTTTCTATTCCAGCTTACTAAAGCCCACATTTAAACCAGATGCCTGGCCCCCCATGAAGCCCACTTTACCCCACACGATGATTGACAACCAGCAGCACTTTGAAGTTAAGCAAATCCTGGATTTTAGATGACACAAAGGCCACCTTCACTATTTTGTTTAGCGGGAGAACTTTCCTATGGGACAATCTGAGTCTGTTGATTACCATTATGTTAGGGCCCCAAAACCACTTTGAAACTTTCATGTATCCTGATAAAATAGATGCAGTGTAACATCACTTGTCGAGTCAGGAGGTAGTTAATGATGTAGTTTCATTGTTTTCTCATTTTTACATGTTCTAATTCCTTGCCTTGCCATCTCTTTCATGTTAGCATACACTCATTGCTGCTTGTATGGTTTTGGGGGGTAGGATTTGCTTGAGGGTGAAATGTCAAGAGGACCACTGCCACCTCTGCCACACTAGCCATGCCTAGCTTAGCTATATCACAGCTATATTACTACGTTCACTTCAACGGTTAAGTATTGAGAGGGAAAGCCTGGTTGAAACATTGGAACCAAGGTCAATCTAACAGACTGGTATGATCTGGTGTAGGAATGAAGTGTGAGCTGGAAGGAGTTTAGGAGGGATGTGAAAGGTTCTTAAAACTGAAACCTGTATTGTATCCTCAGTTCTGGCAAGAACGTTATCTGCTTGCTAAATCTAATTGTTAATAAAACCTTTCTTGATCTATCCATGGAAACTGATTATTAAGTTAGGATAAGACAAGACATTTCAATTCACATATGAGTTGCAAATGCCTTACAAAAATTCTATAAGGATTAGAGGGATGAAAATATCTACATTTCTTGCACCTGAAGTTTGCATGATGTACGAATTCTAGCGGGGGGGACAGCACTGTTGAGGTAAAGTATTCTGATTGATCACATCACCTTTTTAAAAAATCAAGATTGCTGTGAAGCTTTTAAGGTCTGATCCTTTCTCTGGATTCTTAATTTTTTAGTAGCATTCATTCATTCATTCATTCATTCATTCATTCATTTTTGTGGTTGGGTATCTGAAGCTGCTAGCACAAGGAGTGCTGATGGCCACTTAATGATTGTGTATCTTGGACCACAAATCACACTCCTATGGTACATAAAGAAGGGGCAGGGTCTGGATTCAGTAAATACAGCAAAAACTAATCTATGGTTTTAGGACCCCAGCTGACAAGAAGTAGGGGAACTCTATGATTTTTTTTTTTTTTTTTTTTGGTAGGGGGATTAATACTAATTGAAAGTTTAGTGTTGACTGCCCAAAGGGACTGATAGTTTCAGCTTACCTTCCAGTAGATTTATAAACACGCAACAGACAAATACACTAAACCAAAAAATCCTGACAAGTTTCTATGTGGATTGTATTGACCCTGTCATGACTGCCCCGCCCCCAGCCGGCGTCCTACTGATCAGGCACATGGTGAGCCTGAAACGAGGATTTAAGCCCTAGAACTAATCTAGTAAAAAAGCCCTGAAATGCAAAACCAGAGTAGCTTAGCAAGGCAAGTGAACCTTGAAAGGACTGCAGAGCATCCAAATTGACAGAGTACACTAAGAAGATGAGTGCACCATCTCCTTTGCCACTGTTCACATCAACCAAGGATGTCTCTTTGCACACAGCCACCATCATTCCACAGCTTCTGTGACTGAATTTTTGCAACAACCAATAAAGTAGCTGTCAACCTTTAACAGTTTTGGGAGGGGAGGAGGAAAGCTTCCAGCGAGCATGTACACCCTTCTTATTATGTAAACATCACGCTTGGCTGAGACGTAGCTCTTGGGAAATGTATTCAGAATAGAATGGATCTCTGACAACCAACACATAAAAATATAACTAATCTAAAACATTTGCCTTCTGTCTGCATTCAGAAAGCAGCTGCATCTTTCTCAGGGCACAAAGTCTGTGTCGTATATACACCAACCAACAAAGCCAGGAAATGCTTGAGTTCACTGGAGTGTTGTTGTGATGGGAGGGAAGATGTTTTCAATGTCGGAAGCAAGCTATGAAAATGGGAGCTCACACTGACTCACTCTGATTTCACAGGGATTAATCTGTGCTAAATTGTTCTTCTAAAGAACTGTTTTCTTATAAACAGCACATGTGCAAATGTGAAGATCCCACAGCTCATCATAAAAGGATGATTTCATCAGTCCCTAAAATTGTCTCTTCTTCTTCTCTTATCAGAGAATTGTTGAAAACAAGTGCAGACATTTTGTTTGCTCTTCATCTTTCACAGTACTATCATTTCCATGTCTAATCGTAAGGTACAGGACATAGAAGAGAGATCCTCATTGTGACATCATTGGGAACAAATGTAATTTTTGATAATTGAAGCACAAATGTTTTTCTTTTCCTGGAATATAATTGGCTTTTGTACTACACATACACACACTTGCTTTATCAGATTTCAGAAGAATGGCCAGGCACTCTTCAAGCAAAGATGTGGGGGGCACTTGAGGTAATGTTGCCTGTCACTCTAATTTCTTTTCTCCTCCTCTATTTTTTATCTTTTCCTCCCTGTTTTCTCCCCGTCTCACCCATATAATGGCTTACTTTTTATTTCATTTCTCCCTTCCCTTTCGTTACTATATGTTTTTCATTGAGTTTTGGTTACTTAGTTGTTGTCAGGTGGATTGAAAACCAGGTATTGAAATTGTCTGTAAAATATTGTTGCGGGGGGGGGGAGACAAATGTTCCAAATAAATAAATACATTGATTGGTAGCTTGCCATTCCACAGAAATAGTTCATCAGGGCTGACAGGACCTGGTCCACATTGTGATCTGGGGGCACTGGTGATACTGAAGGATTAAGTTTGTCCTCTCAGTTTTGTTGTCCATTGTCAGGCAGTCCCAATGAGTCCTTCTTAATCTCTTAGTTGGGAAAGTATTATATAAGGAGTGCTGCACTGAGCGTTCCACTTCAGAATGGCAAGAATGGATTCATCCAATGTGTTGTCTTCAGCTTCTTTTGTGGCATAATCTTGTGCTTCAGAACACAGTCTGAGAATCACTGGAAGAAAAAGTGGTATCAGATATGAGACACCTGCATTCAGATTCGCTGAAGGGCCAGTATGCATGACTGACTGACTTGTGATGGGTGAGTTTAGACCTTTGGCATGAGGGGGAGGTTAAAGGTGAAAGGACAGTAGGGTAGACAAGACTGACAAAGAAGAAATGTTTAGAAAGATCAGCCAAAGAACATCAAAGACAAAGTAGAATTATGCTCATGAAAGTGTTACAGAGATTGAAAAAACCCTGATTGAAAACAGGAGATGACTTTGGGCCTCACACTAATGTGGATGCACATGTTGGATACCTTCACATTTGAAGCAGCGGCTACCTGTACTTATTCCATTGCTTGTATGTAGTCAGGAAACTGAAACTGCACAAAAGGAGGAGGCAGAGAAGACGTGGTAGCAGAAGTAGTGATGGTGCTGCTAGCATTAGCTATTCCTCAGGAAACCAGTTGAAGAAAAGTCAAATAATAAGAGAAACTAGCAACAGAAAAATAAAGACAGTCCTCAAAGATCAGACTGAAGCTAAAACATACTGTAGAATTTCAGTATGAAAAACTCTGGCCACAAAATTATTTCAAACTCTGTAATATTACATTACTCTGTTAAGCAAATCACTGAAATGAGAAATAGATTATAGCTCTGAAAGTCCACAGAAATCTGTCTCTGACTAGGTATGAAGTATTTGCCTACAAGAAGCCATATATTTCTTACAGAGTCATCAGCCATTAATGGACTTCATGAATTAATGTGAAAAGCGATAACTACTTCCTGTTCCAGTGATCTTCTGAAAGTACTTTATAGTTTATATAAAAGATATAAAGACATGTACTTTACAGAGTGATGAATATATTTCGGTGGAATTTATGCTTTAAATTTTCAGTGATCCGCTGAACAGAGCGAGTCCATCTTCACAATAATTTTTCCTCCAAGTTTTTTATTATAGTGTATTAGTCTGCTATACGTAGTACAAGAATTCATTCTGTTTAGCAGATCACTTGGCATCTACAGAAATACAATATAGCAGAAAGTGTACAGAAATATAATATAATGAGATTTTACTATAATCAGCAACTCACACTGAAGACTCCAATTGGCTAGGGCAGGCTCCAAAACAAAGGTACCTCTGGTATACACAGAAGCCTGGTGAACATGTAATGGGGAACCTTTTTGTTATTGTACCATGTGTAAGCTTGCCTAAGCATAAAGCCTCACAATATCCTGCCAATCTACTTTTATATGCTTAATGAAGGAGATCAGAAGTGTCTATTTTTAATTTTAAACTAGCCACAGTTTTCTGTCACATCTAAACTCAAGGAATTATAGTTTATTTAAATTATTGAGATAGTGTTGTAGCACATTTCCTTCCATGTTTTATTTTACCTTTCTCATTCAGTTTGCAAGAAAAGAAATTGTTTTTGCAGAAAAGATTCAAAATTTAGTGAAATTTTGTGGGGAGGTATTTCAATTTACCTTAGGCCCTTTCCACACAGATGTCTGGTGGGGATCCCGGCATTGGCTTTGCTGGGAGGGGAGCATGACAGGAGGGCTCCCTTCCACACTGGCTGGCTCCATGGTGAAGCAAGCGTGATAGCAATGCAGCTTCCTTCTGCAGAGCAGCCAGGTGTCTTCCCAGGCTGTGCTGGGGCAGGAAGTGCAGCCATTGTGCGATGGTGGCATGATTGCAGGTCATTGACAGGGAAAACCCATCAATGATTTAATCTGTGATTGCACCACCTGGGGACAGGAGAAGGATGGGACCATGATGATGTCAGGCAGAACTGTTGTCATGGTGCCATCCTTCTCTCATCCCGGTGGTGGGTTTGGAGGGTGGTGCGGAAGGGTCTTTAGTTTTGAGATGGCTGAGGGGCATCTGAGTGTCTTACATTTCATTATAAAATCATCTTTCTTGTAGTGTGCAGCCTCTCCACCACTTTGCAATTCAATTAAAGACAAGTAGAAAATGATGTGAAGAACCTCTGCGCATAGAATGTTTTTTCAGAACAGCCAACATGGGGAAAAGAGCAGGATGTACAGTGATAGATAGAAACATGTAACAGGGAAAAAAAGTAATTCAACAATATTAGTCATGGTGTAAAGATAAATTCAGAATTCTAAAGCAAGAGGTGGAAAAATGGAAGTTTCCTTTGCAGGCAAAGAAAACTTTCAAGAGACTGATGGACAGGTTTCTACATGGCACATGGAACACACTAGCTTCTTAAACCATGGTTTGATCCTGGCTTTTTCTCACTAGTCCTAGTTTAAATAAACCACAGTTTCCTCAGATGCCTCAAGAAACTATGGTCCATTTAAAATCAAAAGCAGATGCAAAAGAGGGTCAAGGGAATAGAAAGGTTTTGGGCACTGACAGGCTTTTTCACATAGTGTGGAAACCATGGCTTCTCTTTGTATCTAAAGTGGGCCATAGCAAAATAGAAGCATGAAGCTATTTCACACTTGATGACTTGTACAGGCATACAAATATGGGAGACATTCTTAACTGATGCTTTTTGATGCAGCCCTCAGTCCTCCCTGCTGCAAATGAAAAAGACTCAATTGCCTGTCTTAAATAATGAAAACGATGTATGTTCTCTGGACTACTCTAAAGTGATGTCTGAATGTTAGGTAGTATGACTCATGTCAAAGTGAAGTGAGGGATGAAATCATATCTGGGTAAGGTGACAATGAGAGAACTTTGTCTCCACCAGTTCTATAAATTCTTTTTCTCATCCTTAATGACAGACAGGTTTTGTAGATAGATGCATATGTGCACGTACAGATACACACACGGTCATGCACACTTACACACAAAGTGGCTTGATGAAGCATTCAGAGAGGCATTCATCTGCCCCTCTCCCATCAGTTGCCCACACCTCCCTGTGGAGACTCCTTTCACACATGAAAGACCATGGCTGTGAATTGCTCATTTAGGCAGACTGTCTTTATTCCCAGTTAAATGAGAAAATGTGGTTAAGTGAATGTTTGCAAAATCAAGACTGAAATGAGTTTTCTTTTTATATCTCCAAGTTAAACCATGTGTCCCTTGTGGGCTGGGAGGTGGGTAGGAAGTGAAGCTTTCCAGAAAGGCTAACAAACACAACACTCATTTTATCAGAGATTCAACTCCTCTATTGCAGCAATAACCTGGAGACTACAGTCAACAAATTGACTGGTTAGTTCAAATCAATACCTTGAATTCAGCCTTCTTGAAAAGCTTTTTGGCCCTTATCACCTCCTGAGGATCCTCAAGCCAAAATACTGCATTGATAGTCATTTCATGCATCTCATGACTGTACAACAGCCCTAACAAGTTCAAACTCACCACCTCTAGAAAGCATTATGAAACCAAGGAACTCCAAAGGACATTTTCCAGGGATGGGAGCACAGCTACTTAGTGTTGTGTCAGTATAATGTGCATGTGCTGTGGGTGCTCTACCTGAACCTCAGGAAGAACTTCCTGATGGTCAAGGCTGTCTGGCAGTGGAATATGCTGCCTCGGAGTGTAGTGGAATCTCCTTCCTTGGAGGCTTTTAAGCAGAGACTGGATGGCCATCTGTCAGGAGTGCTTTGAGGGTGTTCCTGCATGGCAGGGGGTTGGACTGGATGGCCCGTGTGTTCTCTTCCAACTCTACATTTCTATGATTCTATGATTCTACTCTCACAACACTTCTGGACATTTTCCTCATCTATGTACACGTACACACGCTATGATCCTTATCATTGCATACACTCACAGGTTCTGCATACCAACAACAAAAAGATAGCTGTGTTGACTTCCCAACCAGTTTTGGTCCTACACTTTCCATCTAGGGCCCTTTTTGCACAGCATTTGCCATACAAAAGGGCCTCCAGAGTGTCATGCGATTGTGAGGAGCATTTCAGACAATATCCTCACAATTGCTTGATGCTGCTGGGATCAGCAGGCACCGATTGTGCACTATTTCATTTTTGGCTTGTAGTTGAAAATGGTGCACAATTGCGCATCGCTCCAGGGCCCCAAGCGTGCTTACCGTGTATGTGGAGCCTCTGGAACTGCGGCGCTCGTGCTTCCTCCCCCAACGTAGCCTGGGAAAATGCCCGGCTGTGCTGTGAAAGGAAGACGCGGAGCCCTCATGCTACCTGCCGGCCAGCAGGCAGCAGCTGCAAAGTCGAAGCAGCGGGGAGACAAGAGCCTGTCACAAGAGGCTGCATGCGTGATCCCTGCACTCCAGCACTGAGAAAAGGTAAGTTGCAGAAAGGACCTAGGAAATGGAGAATATTGTCTTCCAGATTTCAAAGTGCAACTTTCATCTATTCTCATATTTTGGGTGTGCTGGCTGCAAGGGTGTTTGCATGATTTTTTTGTGAGAGATGGAGAAAGTACATGATATTATGTAATCATAAAAGAGCCAGTGTGGTGTAACTTACTGTTACTTACTGTAACATTAACAACCTCATTAGATTTTTCAGGAAAAACATACCCGGTTTCTAGAATTATTTCTTTCTGGTGCATAATCTGTAGATAGTAGGAATGAGGTCTGCACAGAGTATATTTGGCAGAGGATGGATGTATGACTGTGTTTGATCAGCACTGGAAGTTCTCATTGTTGTCACCCACTTTTTACATCAGTTCACTTTAAAAAAAAGAACCTTCTGCAGTGCATGAATTTGTCATTGTTGCATCTTCAAGTCATTTCTGACTTATGGGTGACCCTAAGGCAAATATATCAAACGTTTTCTCAGCAAGATTTGCTCAGAGGAAGTTTGCCATTGCCTTATTCTTAGGCTAAGAGAATATGACTTACTCAAAAAAGGTTTCTCTGGATGAAAAGGGATTCAAACTCCAGCCTCCTAGTGTGACACCAAGACAACTACATAATGGTGACCCTGAATGTGAAACTACACAAATGTTCTTTTTTCATCGTACTTTTTGTCTATGTACCATTTTATACTATTTTGTCTAGCAGATCTGCTTACCTGGGCACCAAGTCTACCAAGACCTGTTCTCTGAGAAATCTATATCGCTTCCCAGTAAGTTGTCTGGCATACGTCTTTCTGCCTGTAGTTGATACCTTTGATTCTTTTTCCATTTCCCTTTCAGCATGTATTGGCCCTATCCCATAACAGATTACACTGCTGCTATAATCAACTTCACAGTATCACCCTTCCCTTTCCCTACAAAAGGCAACACAGTTATTGAGACCAGATAAAAACACAGACCTGTATGGTTGTCACAGAGCACTGTTACCAGCAAAATGTGTGTAATTACAACACATTCCACCATCTCTCAGCCACATCTCTCCTTGTTTCAGTATGAATGTTGATAGATTTTAGCTAGATTAATTGACAGAGGACTTTTTGAAATGATTACAATTAATCATGGACCCCTTCTCTTTACTATTACATTTATAGGAGGCAGGTAGAATACTACTGCTTAATTACTGCTATGCTAATTTCCACATTTCTGATTTTAAAAAATGGAATAGCAATCACAACCTACATGGGAATAATTGAAACAATTGCTTTAAATTGAACTAGAAAATCTCTTCTACAGAGAAAGTGTATGCTAGTCATCATTATGATTTAACTCATTGGCTAAAAATACTGAAGAGCTGTGGAAACAGTCTGATTGCTTGCAAGATAAATGGGCAAAATAGTGGCTGCACAATCTGCTTCATATTTCAGTTTCTACAAGAGCTAAAGTTCTGCTTTCTAAAAAAGAAAAACAAAAAGAAAAGAAAACTGGATTATGGCTCCTGGAGAGAGCAACTTCTCCTTAGCTTCTTCTGTAGATGCCCATTGCTGCTGAGGTAACATAACATCTTTAGTAAATGCAATGGCCAGAGTAATACAAGCTCTTTCCTGATGTTTCCAAGTGTCAAAATAGGTAGTATACTACAGCACGTGTATGAATCATGCAGCTCATGGGTGGTATGTAATCCTTTTCATGTGCAATACAGCTCTTGGGACCCCAACAACCACTCAGAGCTCCTAACTTCACCCCTACCCATGGCCATAGAACACTTGAATTAAGCAAATTAGGCTAAATCATTTTGCTTCAGAAGGGCTCCTATTACCCTGTTCTCTGGGGGTCCTGGGAGGGGCACCCCAAATAACCAAAGCACAAACACAAGTTGGGGGGAATTAACTGGAGCACTCTTTAAGCTAGCGAGAGGCAGGGTAACTTAGCAGGGATCTTGTAACCCAATGTCTACGGGGTCAGGTCAGTCAAGCAGTCAGACAGTTTTAAAATAGCAAAAATGATATTTTTATTAAAAGACAAACAGTAAAGACACCACAAACACACAGCTAATGAAAGAATTAGAAATAAGTAGTTTCAGGGGAAATGGGTGATACGACACTTTTTCTCGTAGTCCTGAAGAACTTGAAGATGGCAGGGAAGAAAGCTCAGCGTGGTTCGCTGAGGGGAGCTCATCAGACAAAGTGACAGCAAGGCAGAATGGAAGTCCAGAGTGATCCGAATGGGACAAGAGGTCCAGACGGGGCAAGCAAGCGATCCGAGGAGGACTCGGAATTGGGGAGTTTTTATAGGGTGAATTGTGCCTACAGGTCATGCCATACTCAGTGAGAACAATGCGAGTCTGGAGCGGGACAAAGCTTTGGGAAAGGTCAAGTTTTACATGATCAGCTTAGCGCAGGTTTAACAATAGTATAGCCAGTATGCAAATCGCTTGGCATTGTCAGACTTTCGGCACGAGGCCAGGCGTCTTTGTTTAGAGTCGCGCTTAAGCAAGAGGTGTTTGCAGGGAGGTCCCTGAAGCAACAGTGGGGCTTTGTTCTGCCTGCCTAGGTGGAGAATGGAATGTCCCACACTTACCGGCCGCACCTGTGTACGTGCTTGTCTGGAGGCCTCGCAAACACGTGGAGCGGGTGGCAGAGGAAGGTCAAAGGAAGGCCAAATGATTTGATATCAAAAGAGATATCTAGTGCTATCACCGGGTAGGCCTGAACCATAGTAACACTCCACTCCAAAACAGTAAAAATAACAACAGCAGCAACAACAACAGCTTCAAAATGTCTATCAAAAATGACCAGAAGTGATGCAATGCCACTTCCAGTTGACCAAAATTGTGGCTATGGTGGGATATGGTGGGCTCTCCAGAGTCCACAGGAGCTCCGAAGGGTACCATGGAGGCTAGAGTATCTCTAGAGTATCTCTACCCTCACTCTACAGTAAGAGAAGCATGAAGGCTGTGGCAAGCAGACCTATTATTATAAAATTCATTTGTGTACAACTGTATACAGAATGGAGTTTGTATTAAGTTTGTATTGATCAATACAATATTGATTTGACAATATGAATCAATCCAATCTTAAATTTACAAAAACAGCATCATTATATCAGAACATTTATCTCATCTACCCGCTGGCCTAGGAAGACTAGAACAATACAGAGAGTCCTACTCTGGCAGCTGGACTCTCAACAGGAGTGACCTCAGGGGTTATTCTAAGCTTCTTATTGACTAGCCAGATGCCCATCTGTTTGTGCACACTAAAATAAACAAATTTACTTTTCCAGAGTGGGACACCCATGCAAAACATATCTGCCAAGCAGATAAAACATCATGCAGATGAATTAATATTTCCTGTTAGAAAGGCTGGGCAAATCAAAATGTTGTTGTCTGAGTCCAGAATAGCATTAAAACTTCAGCCAGGTGAACTTTGCCAGGGAAGCCCTTCCAGATGGTGGAAGTGCCACACGTAAAAGGCTGCAATTAAAAAAGCCAACTCTCCTTTCCTAATTTCAAAAATGTGGGTATCTGTAGGAGAACCTCATGTAATGAACATTGTTACTGCTGCCCCATAATATAGTTCATAGTTGTTTAATTGGCATAAGATATAAATTATACACTGCTGTGGCTGCAACACCAAGCTGGCAAAAGAGGACTGGCTGAACATGTGAGACGCAAAGGTAGGTCAGATAGAACCTCAGGGCATGACCAGGTCATAGTTGGGGACAGGTTATTGAGCTGATAATTCCCCACCTGTTCCATGGAGGAACTGGCATTGCAGGTGGACTTCTGAGTCACCCACCTTTTGGTGTGACAACATAGTGTTTGGGTAAGCTCAAGTGGCAGAAATAAATCTTCTTAGATACCAAAACCTCAAATCCATTTAGGGCAGAAGCAGGCCCATGGTGCACCCAGTGCTTCCCAAGGTTGTTTTTTTCAGCCCTTGCCTGCCTAGACTACCCTTTTCTTGGCCCTTCAAAAGGTGAATTGCCTCTCCTAGAAGCCTCCAGGAACTGCAAACCATTTTTTAAATAGTTTCCAGGAACAGGCACACCACTTAGCATTTAAAAAAAAAGACTGATCCCCCCCCCAAACCAAAAATGGGCTTTCACACACTTCTGGACTGGGCTTTTTATGTGTGAGGGGGAGATATTTTTAAAAGTCCATTGAGCCCCTGAAATGTCCCAAGGTTAAAAAAAAATGGCTCCAGACCAACCACATTTGTTTACTCTTGACTTAGGGCTTCTTTGGTATGTCTCAGCACTTTGAACAGCGTGCAGAAAGTCAAGCAGTCACGTTAGCTGGTCGGAAACTGTTGGGTTATATTCTGTATCATTGCTCCTGAGGCCTCCACAGAGCAGCCCCATCAGGGCCAGTGAAAGACAATTTGCAGCTTGAGGATACTGTTCTTTTTGTTCTCTGCTCTGAACTGGCAGTTTAATCTTCCTTCAGCGTTGGTGATGAAAAAGGGTCTTAAACCAGACCTGAGACAGGGTTTGATTATTTGTGAGTTCCTTCAACCTCTGCCTGTCTGCTTTTCCAGGGGAACCTTCCCTCTCAGTGCCTCTGATTAGGCCATGCAGACCTTTAAAAACTTGCCTCTGGTCCTCCTGCTCCTCCTTCACCAGCCATTGGTGGGCCAGCTAAGGGTGGCTCGCAGCCCTGTTTCTCAGCACCACATACTCAATCCTGATGCACCTCTACAACCAAGGAAGGAAATAGGTGAGAGAGAGGAAGTATAGGGCCACCATGCCAGCCTCTCCTTTCCCTTTCCCTTTCCCTGACCTCATTTGGATCCTAGCCAGCAGTGACAGGAATGTTGCACCATCGTGGGTGCATAAGGGTTTTTTTTCCATTAAGCGAATACTCCGCGATTATGACCACTATCATAGGAAAAGCTGTAATTTATGATTCCACCTATGAAGTGAAAAGCACCGCATTCCATAGAAATTACTCACACCTCCAGTGAAAGCAGCATCCAGCATCATTCCTAATTGATCAGAAGGTGCATGGTCCATCTAACTTGCTTGGAACCACAGCTTTATGGGCAGATAAACTATTGACCAACAGAACTTCTGTTTTACCTGCATCTAGCTTCAGTGCGTTGACCTTCATTCAGCACTTGTTCCAAATGCTGCTCAGCACTTGGACCTGAATCTGCTCCATCTGACTCCCATGAATAGAAAAAGTAGAGATAGGTATGTTACTGTAGTTTCTAGCCTGGACTTGTGGGATATCAGATATCATTTGATATCAATAATTTGACCTTCTTCACCCATTCCTCTCCACGTGCTTGTGAGGCCCCCGGACAAGCACCCACACAGGCACGGCCGCAAATAGCTGAACCATTCAAAACAGATCCAGGCAGGCCAGTAATAGCCAGACTGCCGCTTTAGGAGACCTCAAGGCAAGTACCCTCTTTAAGATCCATTATGTATGCACACTACTTACAAAGGACTCCCTGCCCCGAGCAGGCAGCTTGACGAACCAAATACTCAACTATCAAGCACTCCGTGTTTGCATACTGGCTACTCTATCGACAACTCTGTCATAACTCAATCATGTAAAATACTGATCTTTCGGAGGCTTTGTCTCCAGCCCGAAACCCATTGTTATCCCCGGGAATGGACTAGCCTACAGCCACATTTTCCCCTATAAGAACCCCTGACTTTGAGCGCTTCCTCAGATCGCTCCTGGCTTCCATCCAGCCTTGCTGTTGCTTCGTTCGGCGAGCCTTCCCCTCAGCTCCTCGTGCTGAGAATCTCCACTTCAACGGACTTTCTCTTCAGACTACCTGGGCTTCAGGTCAAGTGTAGTATTTCCCATACAAAACCTCCTCTTAAAACCCTCTATCCAACTCCTACCTTTATTTCAATAGTTCTCTGTGTGAGTGTGTTGCATACACGTGTTTGACTGTGCTGTACATCAATAAAAACAACAATTATTATTTACTTCTGTTTGCTCCTTGACTCAGCCTGACCCCGTAGACATTGGGTTCAAGATCTCACTAGGTTGCCCTGCCTCTCATATTGCTAGCTTGTGCTCTGCTAATTCCCTTCCCCATTGTGAGCACATTGAGGTGTCCCTCCTGGGACCCCAGAAATCAGGGTAACAGGTATCTCTAATGTTGTGGTGACACATCATGCAATCATTTTCTAGGAACATCTTCTGAAATTGGCCATGCAGGCTGGAAGAAAACCAATTAACATACAAGGCATAAAATTCCCAGCCTAGATAGGCATTCAAGGGTACCAGAATCAATGGTCTCAAAAGCTGGCCGAGAGTCCAGAGGAACAGACTAGGTGCTCTTCTCCCTCTCTCCCACCAAAACTGTTTCTATGCAAATGGAAATTTACTACAAATAGTAAGTTATGGGGAACTCATCACAATGAAGATTAAAATACTGATCAAATATAACAGAATATTTTTTTAAAAAATGACTTTTTTTCCCAAGCACAATTTTAAAAGCCTTTGCAAACACACACAGACCCTTATAGCAGAAGATGCAAATATGCTTGAATCACTTATCACATTTATGAAGATAGCTGATTAATGACTGAGATTTCTGTTCACATATTGCACTTGTTTATATATTGATTTTCTCTCTTTGCAACCTCTGTGGAAATGCAAGATCTCTACAGGACAAGTAATTTATGAGCCTATTCAATATGTTATCAATTCAGTTTTGCATATCAAAAAAAATAGTTTTCATCCAGCTGATTTCTTCAGCATCTGTATTTAATTTCTTTCTAAATGTCAGCGTGACACAGCTATGTGGTAAAAGAGAGAGCAATTTTCAAGTTAACATTCTCTACAAAGCAAGGTGCAACTGCTACTACAAATGAATGCAAATTTACCTCAGTGCTTTCTTCAGAAATGTCTCTATTTACTCTTCTTCGAGACTGTTATACTAGCTCAAACACTAGCTCACTCTGTCTGGAAAAGAAGTGAATTTCCATGCTTATCACCATTATAAATACTGTTATTCTTAATCGTGCAGATGGTTTGTAAGGCAGTGCACTCTTACTAATGTAATCAATTTAACTAATGTAATTAATTTAACTATTAACATGATTCTTAACTAGTAATATATTTAACTAGGGCCATTTCTGCACTAGCCTGTTATAGCGAGATGATTCCACTTTCAACATCCTCTGGAATCCTGGGGCCCCTCCTGAAACTGCAAACCCCAGGATTCCAGAGGATGTTAAAAGTGGAATCATTGCACTATAACAGGCTAGTGCGGAAATGGCCTAAATTTTAAGTAATATTTAAATACATATAGGTTGTTACCATTCTCCCATTTTTCACTTCCTCTAATGATGATGCTGTAGACACAAGATTAACACTTTCCCCATTTGAATGTTCATTTTTACCAGACTGTTCTGGACTTCAAAAATTGGGCTTCTTGGTCTTAGGCAGCTTTGGGCATGACTTGCATTGCTTTAAAAACCTAAACCAAAGGCTTACTTCAGAAGATTGTCTTCCTATGGGGAAATAAACAAATGTCTATATCCTTTTTTTAAAAAAAATCTTTTTGATATAACTGGGTGAAATTGGCAGGCACAGAAGCCTCTTCTGAAAGGATGTAATCTGCCAAATATGAGAGAAATAGATGCAGGGGCTTCTATACAAGGTGCTTTCAGATTTCAATAGTTTGTGGGTCTTTTTAGGGAACACTTTCAATTTTTAATTACTTGGCATATTAGACGAAGTTTTCAAGCACTGTTATCCTTTTCAAGAGGATGAAGTCTGCTCAATCCAGAGTGGTAGATGTAAGGCTGCATGTCTAAGTGTCTATGACAGGAATATTTAAAAATCTGGGGGAAATTAATACATATACTATAGCACAAATATGACAGTAGGAAAGGCAGTATACAGAAAGTAAGTTGGAAAACACTGCAATATTCCTGGACATTGCTATTAGTGTCCCATTCTCCTACACAAGAATTTTATAGAGATACTTCAAAATGAAAAGCTGGATTAGAATGGATAATGAAGTTTGTGTCTATTCATCTAGATTTGAAGAGAAACAGTGGTTTCCTATCCCGTCACAGATTTTCATTCCTTAAGAATGCTAAACGATTGTGTTATCAGTAATTACTGCTGTTATGAATGATCACTGTGCTTAATTTGCATGCATTCGATATTTAATTTAATAGTCACAAACTGTACTTTCTATATTATTTTCTATTTTAAACCCACTGTTTCTAATTATGTTTTTCTCTGCACTCAAGGAAAGCAACTTTTAGCTCCCGTGTCCCTGTCCTGCCTACGGAGGTCCCATACCAGGCCCCAACCCCCACCCCACAACTTCATGGCCATTTCTGCACTATAATGTTACAGTGCTATTATTCCACTTTCAACACCCTATGGAATCCTGAGGTTTACAGTTTAGGGAGGGGCCTGGCCCTAAACTGCAAACCCCAGGATTCCATAGGATGTTGAAAGTGGAATAATAGCACTGTAACAGTCTAGTGTGAAAATGGCCCATGCATCTGATTCCCAGGGCATCATTACACCACAGTTCAGCTATGGATGGCTTCAGCATGTTATTATATTCATCCTTCTTAAAAGTAACTTTCTAATCCACAAAGGCAACATCGGACCCTTTTCTGCCTTTTTTTTCTCCTGCCATTAGGCAAAGACCTTTCTGTTTACCCAGGCACTAGACTTTTAATTGGCCTTTTAAGGTCTTTTAATTGTGTTGTGCTGTACTGTTATCATTATTATTATGGCCATTTCCACGCTACGCTGATATGGTGCTATTATTCCACTTTCAACATCCTGTGGAATTCTGGGGTTTGTAGTTTACTTAGGTCAAAGAGCTCTCTGCTGAGAATTGTAAAGGTTCCTGTCTAAACTGCAAACCCTGGGAATAATAGCACTATAACATTGTAGGGGGGAAATCCCTATGTTTCAATTGCCTTTTATCTGCCTTTTAATGTTTTTTAATATAGTTGTTTATTTAATTGCATTTAAGTTAATGTATTAAATTTAATTTATTTAATTGCATTGTTTTAACTGTACTTTGTTTTAATTTATTTTAGTGAGCCATTCTAGGTCTCCTATTATGGGGAAAGGTGAGATAAATAAAATAAAATAGTAAAATAAAAATAATGCACTGGCAATGGGACTCTTGCCTGTGAATGATTATACATTTATGATGAACATGCTTCAAGAACCTTTAGATGTTTTTGTAGCAGTCTAACACAGTTCTGTCTTTGGAGGTTGTTGCACTTCTTTTAACACTACAGAAACAGAGTAGGAACCAACCCTTGACAAACATGCTTCTACCACAATACCAGGGGAAGCAGGAAGGTGAAGGGAAAAAGTATCACAGGTCTGTAGTTGAGGGATATGAGTACAAGGATTGTTGACTTCTCTTGAGGGTTCTTTCTTTCTTTCTTTCTTTCTTTCTTTCTTTCTTTCTTTCTTGCCTTTGGGCAAAAGTTGGATGGGATAACTCTTGGTACTTTTTAGATCTATGATTCTTGGATCCATGAATTGATCTAGGTTATAATTCAGTTATACAATTTCACTGACCTATATGATGTTATAGATAGAGGATGGTACTGAAGGTAGGTGTTACCGTCTGATAACTTTTCCCTATGTAGCAATAATGGAAGTCTCAAATCACATGAGAAGAGGGTTCATGAAGAGAGTTCATGACATGGCACATTTCCAAGGCATCAGTTCAACACCTTGCTAGCATATTTCTGCTGGTAAAAAAAGAAAAGAAAAAGACTTTCTTCTCTTGTCTGCTGGATGTTGCTGCTCTGTCCTAAACTCTGCTGTTGAAGGGTTTCCCAGATCTCTGGAGCAGACCAAAAGGGAACATGTGGGGCTCTGGCAAGAGGGTGAATTACACTCTTCACTTACTGTTGGAAGAAGAAGTTCTATTTAGAGCTCTCAAGTCTCAGGGTCTGGACACTCTTTTTCCCTCCTCAGGGCAAGGGGAAGGAATCTCAGGGTAAAAGCACTGCCTTGAGAAGTATGTATCTACATACTTTGCTCATTTGTTAGATTTGGTGTTTCTGAATTGACTGGGATATCCTGTGTAACTGTGGTTGATGCTCCAGGTAGGACAACACTTTTTCCTTCTCTCTTCTGCCAACAGCAATTTTGTTTACCCAGACTTTTGACTGATAACTGGTTATTGCAGATGTCATTAATGTTTAATTACATCATTAGAACCCACCTAGGCTGATTTGATTTTTTTAAAAAATGTAAGGAAAGCATTAGATAATATTTCTTGGAATTACTTATTTCAAGTACTGGAAAAAAATTGACTTTGGTAAAAAATATCATTTGGGAATGAAGACAATACACTCAATTCAACAAAGCCTAGATCTTAGTAAGTGACAATGCAACAAGCTATATATGTGTGTGCGTGCACGTGCACGCGTGTGTGTGTGTATAAAACACATTTTAATTGATATGAAACTACACATCAGGAAAAAACAGAATAAAAATACAATAACATACAAGACAAAACTACACTAACAAGTAAACAAGTAAACTAAAATAATATGCAAATAACTATCTAAACTACTAACTACTAAACTCAAACTAACAAAGCAATATAACATATACACATTTGACTTTCCACATCTCAGAAAATGAATTTTATTTATCTTTTATTATTCTTCCTGTAATACCCTATCTATATCTATAATATTAAGTGATAAAGTTTAAAACAGAATTACTGCTCTGCTCTACTGCATATGAAATAAGCTAATTATGAAGGTGAAGGTTTTACAATAAACATGCAAGTAAGGTTAGACTCCTAAGAACTTATCCCCGCTTCTGCCTCTGGGAAAACAAAGCAACCTCTCCCACTATTCTCATAAGTATATCACAAATTAAAACTCTCCCTGGCCAATTCTTTAATATTAATAATACTCTAAATATTAAATATTTAAAGAAAATTCTACTACTCTAATTAAAACCATTAACTTATCCTTCTCAACCAATTCCTTTTTTTCCCTCCCTCCAGCTCATCTTTCAAGATCTGATCTGACAGCTTCTGTTTATTCTTCTTGAATCTTTTGATATTTTCTTACTCACTCCTTTTCTTAAGATCTGTTCCTCCCAATTCTTCCGTGGCTTTCATCAAAAAGTCTCCTGTATTTAGTATTATATTCCTTATGACTCTTATTTGACTGGAATATAACACCATATTCTCAGTATTTTTCTTTCTCAATATCCAAGTTGACCTATTTGGCAAGTTTGACATTCCGTGTCTCAGTCTAGTTCATTTCCATCAAATTTTGATGTATTTCACATCTTCACAACTGTAGGGAGACTGTTGGGGTATCAGACACTCTTCTTTGGCTGTTTTCATTTTGCCACTTTAATCTCCTGTCTTGAAATCTTTCTATTTCTCTTTCACCTCCAAGAGAGTAACCATTTCAGGATTTCTCTCCTTTTCTGAGATCTGCTTCTCATTCTCCAGTTTCTGAAAATGTTCACTCTTTTCCTCCATCATTTCCATTCTGCCTTCAGACTGATAATTCTCATTATTTATCTGTGTCAGCAAAAGTCTTACCTTTTTCCCTTCATGCTTCACGTCTAAGGGCATCTGATGCCAACCGAATCCTTGAATCCTCGAATCCTCAAATCCTTGGCAAGGATTCGAGATTTGCAAATCCAAATCCCTGTGCCAAAATAGGCAAACCGAATCATTTGAATCCACCAACCAAATAGTTTGTTGGAGACTGGGATGCCTGAAAGCCTGGGAGACCAGACACACAAGGGGAGATGGCAAGTAGGTGAGTTTTTCCCTTGGAGTAATAATGGCCTTTGCTAACAATATCAGAAATTACATCTGGGGTTGTATTCTAAGATATTTAAATTGAACATTTAATATTTAAGTTCAGCACTATTTTCTGTTGAAAATCAATAGCATGCATAAATGCTGGGGTTAGTGAGTCTATCAGAAGTAGTGAGGCAGAGGGCAAGGTCACACAATCTCATCCAGTGATTGCCATAAGTAGGCCAGTGTACCTCCTTCCACAAGATCAGTGCCTGATTGTAAACCTATAGCTAGAAAAGGATGAGAGGTGAAATATCTGGCGTGGTTTCCCATGAGCCACATGACAAACCACATATAGCAGAAAGGAAAAATTGTTTTTAAAAATTGGCACCTCCGGGGCCTGACAAAGGCCTGTTGACTGGAAGGTACAGTCTTCTTGAGATTTCAAGGACAGCTGAAAGGTTCCTTTGCATAGCTCCCTTGCAAAGCTCTTTCATACACAATTCTGGGATTTGTAGTTTTACAAGGTGTCACAGCCTTCTCTACCAAAGTATGCTGGTGCATCCTCAAACTACAAACCTCAGAATGCCATAAGGAGCTAAGCAAAGAAAATCCAGTTTTCACCTGGATTATCTCTGTACTATGCTATGTGGCCCTGTTTACACAGGCAGGAAAATGCGGGATTAATCCACATTTTCCTGCTTGCATAGAAAGGGACTTCATGTATCTTTCAGTCTGGGGAGATCCTGAGGCAAAACTATGACCATTGTCCTAGCCAGATTTCTTCAGAGGGAGGTTTGCTTTTGCCTAGGCTTTTGCTAAGGCTGAGAGAGTGTGTCTTGCCCAAGATTATCCTTCTTTCTCTTGCTTTTTGAATCCTTTAAAAAAAAATTGAAAGAGTCAAGATTTGTGAGATTCATGGATTCCCAGAACCTTCCAGGGATTTGGATCTGGATTCGGATTTGGAAAATTCTGGATTCGTCCCATCCCTAATCTGATGCATGTCCTCTCTCATCAGCCTCAAATCCTGCAAAATCTTCTGCTTCAGATCTATCTCCCTTGATTAGTTCTTTACAATTCTTTTATATGCTTCTGTTGCCCAAGCTGCCTTTCACAGCTTCGGACAGCTATCAAGAAAAAATTTAGTTTGACATCTCCCCTTCGTCCACTAGGTGCCAGCACTAGTACAACAGCATCCTCTTTGGCCTTCGCTTTCAAAAGCCTAAACACAATTCCTTGATAGTTCACTTTCAGGTCACTTCCTGTTATTGTTTCCTCATCATCATGACCTTGAGCCTTATCAGTTTCTCATGAAAAATATTCAGAACCTATTTTCAAAAGAATTTTTTTTCAATACTTAATTAGATTTGCTTAGTACTGTCTCTTTTTTTAAAAAAAGTAGCTTTGCTTTGTCTTCACTACAGCCACGGTTACAATAGACTGTTCTCAGTCCGTTTTAAAGTTGTAAAGAGAAAAAAAAACTCACTCTGTCGCAACTGTAGAAGTTATTTGTCAAAGTTATGACCTATCCCTCTTTCACAAGCCTTCTTATTTGTTGACGCTTCTGTCACACTGCATTATTACTGACCAAAAGCCCACTACAATGCAACATGATCAATTGAAATTGCAAAAGAGGACCAGTCAAGGTCCTCACCTTTACTGTTTATTTCAGCATTGGAGAACCTACTGAGACATATCAAACAAAATGACAGAATATGTGGCGCTGACAGTGAAAAAAAAACCAGTACAAGCTAAGAGCTTATGCAGATGATCTTGTGATAATGACACAAAACCAATTGGACTCAATGAAGGCTCTTTCTGGGGGAAAAATTAAGGCATTTGGGACAGGTTTAAAGTGAATTATAACAAAACAATATTGCTGACTTAAAATATGACTTCAGGAGAGGACGATAAACTAACTGCTCTTTCAAATTTCAAAGTGGAAAAAGGGGGATTAAATATTTGGGAGTTACAATCATGAAGAACAATATTGATGATTCCAAAACAACTATGAAAAAGTCTAGAAAGAAATTAAAAGAGAAATGGAGAAAGTCAAATCAATCCCTTTTGGGTAGGACTGAAGTAAGAAAAGCAAATGTATTGTCAAGACTTTTATTTCTCTTTCAAACAATCTCTATTATAAGAAAAGAAATGCATTTTGTGTAATGTCAGGAAGAGATTTCCAGATTTTTCTGGTAGGCAAAGAAACTCAAAATAAAATTTAAAACTCTGTATGACACAAAGGAAAAGAGTGGCTTGGGAGTCCCTAATGTTAAATTGTATTGTGAGGCCTTTTGTTTTGTGTGGTTGAAGGAATGGGCATTGCTTAGAGATGTAAGATTTGGTTGACATCATTATATTTTGTATGATTAAGTCAAGGTACATGCTGAATTTAAAAATCATTGTATTAAAAAGGCTCACCTACAAATTTGGTGTAGGTATAGAGACTTTTTCCTAAGATAATATTAGCCACCTCATTGCAGGATGCCTTTTTTTTTAGGAAAGAATGGGTTAAAATTTGGAGATGGTTGCTTTATGATGATTTTTTTTTTAACAAGATAGCTGGAAGTTTAAATCAAGAGAGATGATTCATAAGGAAGACAAAGATCTTAACCGATTTGCTTACGTATCGATTAAAGACAGAGTTAATCAAGATAAGGGAAAAGCATCCATGCCATGGAGACTAGAGAAAATGAGTTTTATTTAGAGCTGTGTAAAAATGATAAGTATGTAATTTAAAAAGTATAGAAACAGTTTCTGAAACTAAAGATAGAAGATGAGCCTGTAAAAGAGTATATTATAAGGTGGGCCCAAAATTTTGGGCATAATATCCATTTGGATATATGGAGAAAATATTGTCCGAAGATATAGAATTTACTTTGTGCAGTAATTTAAGAGGAAAGCTGTATAAGATGATGTACTAGATGGTATCAAATCCCAAATAAGCTGTCAAAAATGTCCCAGAATGTTTCAGAACAATCTGGGGATATCAGCATAAGGAAGGCTCTTTTTTCTCATATGTGGTGGACTTGTAAGAAAGTGAAATTTTACTGGTTAAAGATTTAGATGTTAATCAAAAATAAAAATAAAAAATAGAGTATATAATGTTGCCAGAAGTGTTTTTGTTGGGCATTATAGATAAAGAACTGGAAAGTAAATATGGATTTACTTCTTTGATATATGATAACAGCAGCAAGAATATGGCTTGCTGAGACTTAGAAATGGAGTGAAGAACCATGATAGAAAAATGGATTGGAAAGGTTATTCAGTTAGCCCAAATGGCCAAATCAACATGGGTTCTAAGGATAAGCCAAATGAAGAGTTTTTGAAAGCCTGGAAATTATTTATGGATTTTTGAGCAGTAAGAAATCAAATGATGTAATAATCTGTGGTTATGATTATTAATAATTTTAGTCTGATCATTTAGTTGACTCGCTAATACTAGAATATTTTTTTTCTTTTTCCTTTTCTTTTCATTATAGTAATGATGGCAGGGGTCATATATATTAGTTATGTATTTTATATTAGTTATATGTCTTTTTTTTCTTTTTTGTTTTTCACCTTTTCCAATTTTTTTCTTTTTTCTCTTTTTCTTCTTCTTTTTGTTTATTTTTCAGAATGTGTATTAGCTTGATTGCAAATTAAATTGTTAGGATTAAAAATAAATTAAACACTTTTTAATTTTCTGAATTTTTATGAATATTCTTTCTTTGGAGAGCTGCTAAAAGACCGTTTTGTTTTTTTTTTAAAAAATGATGTCCTCTGTTTCAAGGACTGCCTAGTTCAAGTCTGATTTAAAGAATCAGATCTATCTATATTGATCAAGTAGAGTCTTCATAATATGTATCGTCATAGTTTTTATAGTATAAAAATCATATCTAATTTTGCATTGCAGGCATAGATAACATATAAACATTGGTGGACATGTATGCAGATTTATGCAAATCTCTTCTGTACTTTTTGATGGTGTGTAAGAGGTCATCCCAGTAATAGTGCATCACTATATTCAACTTGACTGTTCAAGAGGAGATCACCTGTAGGTTGGAATTCTGCAAATATAACCGCACAGTAGGAAGGTTATATTGTGGGTAAGGTGCAAGGAGTGGGGGCACTAAACACTAGGGATGTAATTGTTTTCTAAGTTTCTTGAAGGTAGTGGGGAGTAATTTCAACAATTTTCTTCCCATTGCTAGGAAAGTCTTCAAAACTCACACACTATTTGCAGTTTGGTGCAAAATTTGCACATGGTTGTTTTGGGCAGAAAAGAGCATTTTCTGCACAGAAATCAGTATTTTCTGCATGGAAAGTAATGTTTCAATGCAGAGATATTAATTCTTTCACAGAAAATGCTGTTTTAAAAAAAAAAACTCGGTGCGAATTTTGCACAGACTAAGTCCTGAACTGCAAAGGTTCTCATCAGTTCAGGGTTTTTCTTGTCATAGTTTCTTAACCTCAAAAAAACACACTTTTGACCATTTTCTCAATACTTTTTAATACTCTTATCACTCCCACTAAACACAGAGGTGATTGTAGCCATGCAAAAACATTTTTGGTTACTGATGGTTAATTTGCTTGGCTGGAAATATTTTTGCAGGTTATTAGCAAGAAGGCTGCAGACAAAATCCTAGAGGACCTTGATGAGTGTTTATTCAGAATACACAAAAAGCATGTGACAAAAAGGGCATTTTATGGTGAGCTGCTGCTTTTATTCAAATGAAAACATCAGGGAGACATGACATAGTGTAATGGATATAAATGTTGTATGTTTTAGAAATGACATGTCAAGCTAAGAAGCATCTACAAAAATCCATGTTCTACAAGCTAATTGCATTTATGTTGTGATGCTCTCCAAACTGACGATTAAAGGATTCACATTAGCCAGTTCAGGTGACATATCTCACATCCTTCCAGGATGTGCTGGAATCAGCGTTGCATTCAATTAAAGTTGCATTTTTAATGCATGTTTCAAATATGCCTGCTTTCATCCTTCATCCAGGTACACTTTTTAAGTATTCTTCTGAGCTGTAATGAAAACATGCAACTCTTAAAATCTAGACAAAGACCCTGATTCAGCAAAGAATCCAAATACACACTTAAATGGAAATCCTATTAGCTGCAAAGGAATTATAAGCAAGGCTTTAAATTATACTAGATGAAACAGACGATGAACACTGATTTTGCTATCGACTTTTCTTGAGCAAAGGCGTGTGATTGAGAACACAAGGAAATTCTCTGAAAAACTTCCTCAGAATAATGGGCTGCTGTTGCAATCCACAAGTGTCAACCACCACCAAAGATGGCAAAAGGTCTTTTTAACCCTTCTTTTTTTCAATATGTCAAACCATGCAATATATTTAATGCATATTCTATTCTATTTCTACTCTACATTTCCACCCAAAAATGTGCTCAAGGAAAATGAAAGCAATAAAATAGAGATGAAAAACTAAATCTGGCTTAAAAACATAGCATAAAAAAGATTTTTTAAAAATCAGAATAAAAGACTTACACCATTTCTGCACTAGACTGTTATAAAGCTATTATTCCACTTTTGACATCCTATGGCATCCTGGGGTTTGGAGTTTAGGAAGGGGCTCCTTAAAGGCCCCTCCCTAAACTGCAAACCTCAGGATTCCATAGGATGTTGAAAGTAGAATAATAGCACTATAACAGTTTAATGCAGAAATAGCCATAGCCAGCACCCAACTGTTTTGTTTATTTATTTATTCATTTAATTTATGTCCTGGCTTTCCCCCAGCATGGGATTCAAGACAAAGTAAACCATTTTAAAGACACAATACAGTTTTAAAAAACCCTCTTAGTACAAAAGTTAGAACACATTTACACTAAAAAAAATGAGCACTAAAAAGACATAATATACATAATAAAAGTATACCTAGACCTCCTTCAGCTGTAGACCATATTCCATGCCAAAGGCCTGTCTGAATAAAAATGACTTTGCCCACCAATGGAAGGTAACAAAGAAAGAGCTGGTGCAGCTTCCTTGGCCAGGTGGCCCAAAGTGAAGGAGCAATCACCCGGAAGGCTCTCTCATACATATATCCACCCAATGTGTTTGTGATGATGGTAGAACTTGATAGACAGGTATCCATGAAGATCTTTTAAAGGAGGACAATGTACCTCTTTTACATTGCTTTCTGTGCTTCCTTGTTAGCAATTTTTGTGAAGCCTTAAAAAAAAAACCCATTCCTCTCTGTGCTATTTTCCTTCATGTTCATGATCCTTACTGCCCTTTGCTTCAGTTGCCTGTACAATTGTTTATCCCTAGTGCTCATAGTGTTTTGAAATGACTCCACAATGCTAGGTATAAACTCATGGTGCCTGCACCAGTTTTCACCACAGCTAAATGGATTCAGTGGCAAGACACGCAAGTGAGTCTGAGCACTGTGAAAGTAAAAGAGGAGAAGGATGACTCTCTCAAAGGAACCAGCATAACAAAAAAACATTGAACAGCAGCAAAATTATACACATGTTAGGTGGGTGGAAGGTGGGAGTATTCTGTTCAGTTGTGTCGAATGTGCTAGTTTTGAAGCAGCCACAGAATACTGGATAACATTAACTGCAGCCCAAGTAATGATAAACAAGGCATACAAATAGTCTCAGTACCCATGACCCTTTCCAGTGCACATTAATTAAAGGCTGAGCACAATAAACAGAAAATAATTTCTAAAAATTAAGAATGGTAATAGAACCCTATAAGAGAGATTTTAAAAGAACCAGTGTACTGTAGTGGTTGGAGTGCCAGACTAGGACACGGGCTCAAATTCCCACTGATCTACAGAGAACCACTGGTTGGCTTTGAGCAAATCACACTGTCTCAGACTTACAGGAGAATGATGAAAAACCTAATCTGAATGAATCCAGCCAAGAAACATCTAAGCTAGTGTCACAAAAAGTTGGAGTCAACTTAAAAGCATAAAACAACAACATAACAAGATAGATTGGCCATTTTTGCCCTGCACTGTTATAGTGCTATTATTCCACTTTCAACATCCCATGGAATCCTGGAGTTTGTAGGTTAGGGAAGGGCACTTCGAATTCTCAGTCGAAGAGCTCTTTGATCTCAGTAAACTACAAACCCCAGAATTCCTCAGGGCGTTGAAAGTGGAATAGCAGCAGTTTAACACTGTAGTGCAGAAATGACCAAAGTGTTATAACTGTGCAGTGTGAAAGGCTCTTTAGTCCAACACAGCACATTAGGGAACACTGAGAAATGATCCTACCCCTACAGATGTTCACAATACAACTCATGCAGGAGTTATGACCTTAGATGTTAATAGTCTTTAATAGGTTGTGTTTCTTGAGATTCCATCACATATTCTTCCCATCCTCGTTTCATATAAAGTTATGAGACTTTAGTTTGGGGTCCACATTGAAATTTACATGTTTTTTAAAACATTACCTAATGTGTGCATTTATTTACATATTTTGTCTAATATATTCATTTCCCCAATATGCACATTTTTCCCATAGATCAAAATTTGTGCAGATTTTAAAAATTGTCTATATCTTCAGCCAATTGCATTTTAAAATGTGTGGATTATTTTGTGCACAGTTTAAGTCTCCAGCCTTGCAAATCTGTGAATTCTTAGGGCAAGGTGCCTTTTTACTTACAAGTCTTGGGGGACATAAAAATGTTATTTTCATCAAGACTGATGAATCCAACAAATTTCATTTCCATTCCTTCTTCCATTCCAACTGGATATCATTCCATGGAAGCAACTAGATACAAATAACTAGTTCATTACCGTACATTTCCATTTAATTTTACAAAAGAATGACTTTATTTCTTTGTGGTATATCCATAAGTTATTTGCATGAAATGGTGGAGGAAAACTATAATATCGTTCAAATGCTGGTCTGCATGATCTGTTGTGCTGATATCATGATCATGTGGTTTGGGGGGGGGCAGAATATGACTTGTACCAGTGGATTGTAATGTTTAGTTGTGTTTTAGGTACCTAAAAAATAACTTTGCAGTTACTTTTTGAGAAAAGCAAAGTAGTAGTGATATATTTAAGTCTTTTTCTCCAAGTCTCAAGTCAAGCCTCAAATCTATATCTTCAAGTCTCAAGTCTCAAGTCAAGTCTCAAGTCCTTGCAAGATCCTTTCAAGTCAAGTTTCAAAGTCTGGGAGCCAGTTTCGGAATTGAGGAATAGGCTTCTTCTTACTTCTCATTTCTGAACTGAAGGCTCTTTGAGAAGTGGGAAATAGGGTTCTTCTTACTCCCCATTACTGAAGCTTGAAAAGGTTTAGAAAGAAGGATCCTTCCCTGCACTCTAGGGGGTGAGTCTTGCCTTCTGCTGTTAGGAAAAGTTTTAGAAGGCTCCTCTGACATGCAGAGGGGACCCTGCCAAGCAGACCTCAACCCTGCTTCAAGTCCATTCCCTAAGATATTTGTTCTTCTCCTCCAGGAAATGACCCAGCCTTTGGGCTTGAGACAGACTGTTACACGACTATTGGGGGGGGAGGAAACATTGTTCAAAGTTGTAAAGTTTCTGGATGAACGTGTTGTTACTGAACCAAGGGCAGCAACTCAGTCACTAAAAATATACAAGTCACAAGTTGAGTCAAGTCAGTGTATTATTTATTGCCAAGTCAAGTCCAAGTCAAGTCACTGAAGCAACTTAAATTTGACTTAAATCTGAGTCCATTGACTTGAGTCTACACCACTGCAAAGTGGAGATACTTTAAAGTGTAATCATAATGGCAACTAATTATAGAGGACTTTGAAACTACAACCAGAATCATACACTTTTTTAAAAAGGTTTTAAATTTTATTTTGGTTTGCAAATGCCTATACATTGAGCCAACCTGTGACAAAGGTTTGTCCATCTTTATTACACTCTGGATCCAAATCCCATTATCACAGGCTGCACACAGCAAAACACTACCATTACTCATATTATTAAAAGTATAAGCATTGTCCTCCTTTAAATCTGATCATCCTAACTGTTGAAGTTTTGCCTTTTTAATAAAATTACAGATGATTTTCCATCAGATTTGGAGGCTATGTTTGGGTGGTCTGAATAAATGCTATTTGGTCTGCGCAGAATTTATGGGGATGGGGGGAGGAACCCGAATGATCACTTGAAAGATGCTTATGAACTAACTCACTTTACATTACCAGTGGGTTTGATTCTCTGCTCAGCCATGGAAACACACTGGGGAACCTTTGTGCAACACACACTCTCATCTCCAGAAAAACTCCATGGCCATTTCCGCACTAGCCTGTCATAGCACTATAGCAAGCTAGTGCAGAAATGTCCCATGATAGGTTCAACTTAGGGTCATCATAAGTCAGAAATGACGTGAAGGCATACAATAATAGCAACCTTTTTAATATTTTTTTTCTGTAGCTGTGTAAATAAAATGAAACTTCTGCTTGCTACCCCACACATTAAATGGCTGGATAGATTTTCACTAGGTTTGAAGGGGATGTTTTGGGTGGCTGACTTTATATATTAGCTATGTGGGGCACACAGAATTCACTTGCTCTCTCAAGGCGACTGAAACTGGTGTGCAATATTCATTTAAGTACCCCAAAAGATAGGCACTTATCCTTAATTGCCATTGAAAATGAATGATTACTGTTGCTAATTATACTCCCAAAGGAACCCTGAGTACTACAGCAAGTGTGTATGTGTGTGTCTGTATATTTCTATATCTCTTTACAGGGAGAGAAGTAATTGACATTGCAACATCAGTGGTATTCATCCAGCGAGTGAGATGGAAGCAATTCAGTTAGTTTAGACAGATATTTTTTAAAATGTTGGGGCAGTGTTGGGAGAACCAAAGCAGCATAAAAGGGAAATTTGGGGAATCATATTCAGCTCAGTATAAAATAATGGGCAAGCTGTGCAGTGTTGAAGCTTGGATATCAGTATGAATCAGACCACATTGTAGCAATGCTGTTGAAAATTATCAAGCTATTTAACAAATCTGAATCCTCAGTAGATTTTGCAAATTATTTGTTTCTTTTTAATGATTGCCAAGGGCTTGATCTTCAGTTTGCGCATGGAGGAAAACCATTTCTGCTAACCCGCTCTTTCTTTCTGCTCCATCACTTGGGAATGAGAGAGTGAGCAAGAAAAGGGGCAGGCAGGAAGAACAAGACTGGAGAATGCTGATATTATTCTTAAGCATTGCAGTTTCACTCACCTATAAATGATAGTGGCTGAGGGACCAGCACAGATGTGGTAACAGTCCATTGAAACATTTACTTGTTTCCTTCACTGAGATGCCAGACCAGATGATTTGTAATATGGCTGGCCTCCTTATTGGAAGAGAACCCACTAAACGCCATTAAGAAAAGGTCAAAGTTGGATTCAGTATTGGGTCTCTTGAAAGTGACAGCACAGAAGGTCATGAATTAACACATAAAGCAATCATTGCCTACCATGGATTCACTCAGGCTTTGCAAATACGCACTTGGTTGGTTGTGCTTTTCAGACTGGTCAAGTGTGCTATTGATCAACATCTTGAGAAAGCGAAAGAAATCAAGAAGGCAGTTGTTGCTAAGGATGTTATAACAAAAGTGATTCCAACTCTTCTCACAGTAAATGTGAGGATAAATGTTGTGACAGACACATTTCTAGATATGAGAAATGGCTGGAAAGTTACTTTTAAGAAGAAAGAGTACACTGACATGCTGGGATTGAAAGCTCCAATCTGTAACTTAGGCTTGCCTTCAATATGTCATTATATTCCACAAACAACTTTTCAAGGTCTGCCTTCAGGATGCCCAGGACCTGGTGCAAGATGTAAGTGCTGTCAGAACGGTTAGGACACAGTGATCACACATGTTATTACATTTAATATAGATGTAAACAGAAAGATGCCAAGGAATGTTAACATGATTTTTATTTTTAAATGAGGCCCCTCAGCTGTGAGAGGACTAGGAAACCATTTAAATCTAGAGGAAGATTCATATTAGGAAAGGCACTAAATAAACCTATGCAGAAAAAAATGAAGAGCATAGTGCTAAATGCATAACAAGCAAGCCACTGATAATGAGTTAAATCCACTTGCCAGTCCCAGCTCGAGTATATCCATTCAGTCAATTGCTGAATGGTAAATCAACATTTATGTCAATTCCATTGACTGGATGATCTGTTCTGCTTAATACTAGCAATTAGACTTTTCCTGGGAGTGAGGTGGGGGAAGCTTATCTCGATACTGTTAGACTGTAACTCCCAGTAGCAGTCTAACCAGCATGGCCAGTGATGAAGAATACTTGGAGTTGCAATTCAACAACATCTGGAGGTACTCATGATTCCCACCATGTGTAGCCCAATTATTTTAATATATTCAACAGGGAAGCAGTTTGTTACCAATGGTCATCAATATGAAAGTCACTAGACGAATCCACAAGTGTGAATTCTGGGTGGGGGCAGCTGAAGAATGAAGTCAGCAATTCTAAGCACACTTAATACAGAATAAAGCCCCTTTAGGTCTTGGAAACATCTGTGATCTCAAAAACTAACTTTTCCGTGTTTGAGGCAAGCAGGCTGTGTAAAACAGTTCATGCACCTCTGGCAATCACACTGAAGCCACGTCTCCTCTGAGACAATTGCACTAGCTACCAGTTTCAGTTGCCACTGTCACTTTGTTTGTTCAGTTGCTACTGTTCAGTTTGTTTCACATGCATGTTTTGGCACATGGGGCAGAGCCCACAAAATTACAATGCAGGTTGTGGATAAACTGCTGATCACATACATGAACTAGGCCTCAGGCAAAGACAAGAAAGAGAAAAATAATCTAATTGGAGACAGCTCACTGGAGCCAGGGCTACAGAGGTGGTCTTTACTTTTTATTAGCAGATGGGATGAATAAAGTGGCATGCTGGCAAATAATTCAGTCCTATCATAGAACCCAGAGGCCATCTTGAGCCTTCTGCTTCTGACGGGAGCTCCTGGTTTAGCAAACAAAATGGTAAATGGAAAACCGTTTTTCACTTGGCATACAATTATCATGTAGTACTCATTACCATGGAGAAGAAATTATGAAAGCTAGAAGTATATACATAGTTGAAACTCTTTCTCTCTCTCTTTCTTGATAGATAGATATAGATATAGATATAAATCAGAATGAAGAAGAAGGCTAGAGGTATATATGCAGGTATAGATGTACGATGATTTGATTTACATCTATGAATTAAACTGCATCCACTGTGAATTTAAATAGTGTCCTTTGAACTAAAAGTGCAAATACAAACCAGCATTTCCACGTGTCTCCATTGCTAGATGCATGTTACAGTTAACTTCTCCCAGTTGTTCTGAAGAAAACGTGGTAAATAAATAATAAAATAAATAATAAAATAATACATAAATACATAAACACAAAACAAAAAAACCCCAAAACATATGATCTCTACATCTTCCCCCCTACTTTTCTCAATTGAATTCAATTCAATTTCTCATTTTAAAATTTTACAAATACAAATACATAGTTGTACAAAATGACAGGGCTTGCTCTAAAGACAGGAACCACATGAAGGACAAAGGAAACCAAAGTCCCTTTGGTGAATGCTACCCTTGACCAACCCAGCAGGATCCACAGAAATATGCAAAAGAGGGTGGGGATCCATGGATGAAATGAGAGGAAGATTTGGTGGCAGGGAATAATGCAGCTTCTTCTTTCAAGGATACGGATGGAGCAGGGCTGTGGTGTGCTCTCATAAAGGAGCATGCAGGTGTTGTACAGGTCAGCTGTTGTTGGCACTGGAGCTCTGAAAAAGCAAGTCATGGAGAGTTTCACCACCTACACATGGTTGCCAAAGATGACATGGAGGTGGGAGACAGTGTTGCTGGTTAGGCTTCTATGGAGTCACTCCTTCTGCTGTGATGTATGCAGGATTGGCTGCATGTTCTGAGGCACGTAGACCAGGCTAGGCCCTTGAATGCCTAACTCCAAAGGATATTTGTTCATGGCTATCTGTGCCTCTCCTATGGCTTCCTGTGCCACTCCTATGGCCTCTGGTGAGTTTCCATCTCCTGTTCAAACCACTGGCTCCTAGTTTCCTGCCAGTGGCACAAATGGTGAGGGGGGAGTGGCAGTTTATCTTCCTCAGATGACTGAAAAATCTTGCTGATCACTCTTAAGGCATCTGGGAGTGATGTGGGGTGGCATCAGTGGAAACTTCTTTCTCATGGCTCCATACTCCCCTTGTTTCTTCCAGAGATCATCACCTAAGATTCTGATATAGGGGAGCAAAACCACTTGGTGCTGCTTCTTAAGACACTTAAGCTGTCTGTTGTGTTGTAGTACTCTGGCAGGTTATCCTTGATCATTTGATGCCTACAAGGAAAGCAGAGGGCAATCTTGGGATTTGCTTCCATCACAAAGTGATTCCAGACAATGTTCTGGCTTTTTTGTTGTGACTCAGATTGCCTATCTTCCATCTGATAAAGATCAATAATAACTAGGGGCAACTGGGAAGAAAGGAGGAATAAATCTCACAGCCTAGAATTCATATACAATTCATAAAGATACAACTTAACAAGAAAAGCAAACAGAAAATTAAGCTAACCTATTCAATAAAAGGAAATCTTAAAAAAGACTTCTGCAGAGAGACAAACTTGGATGTGGCGATGCCTACCCTGCACCACACTCTTTCAAGAACAGCTACTAACATAGCTAAAATTAATAAATGAATAAAGATATGCCAAAAGAGATAACTGACTGTATAGCATCGATGACCTCATATGATCCCTTCCAATAACCACAGTGACTGAAGCGCTGGTGAGCTTCTTCAGCAGATAAAAGGACAGAACAAATGTGGAAAGCCCAGTTCCATTCCTCCTATTCTGCATCACACCACCTTGGCATTTTCTTTCTAAGGACATGTTGCAGATAAGGACATGTTGCATCTGGCTTTTTCTACTTATTTTTTATTGTTCAGATCTCCAGACTGGTCAGAAGTCTCTCACATTGTGCCATCCCCCTCTGGAATAGAATTGGGTCAATCTGATTCTCTCTGGAGCGGATACAAATTGGTTTGTATCAGTTCAATTCATTTGGTTATTCAGAAGTTGACCAAAGAAATTGCATAGCTCTAATTAGTAGTGCATAGATAAACTTAGCAGGATTTCAGTTTCCTTTTTAAAGAAGAGTTGTAGTTGATATACCAGCTTAAAATGGTAAAAGGCAGTCTTGGCCACCAATGTTACTTGCATTACCATAGATAGTGTCAAATACAGGAAAATTTCCAAGACTATCAACTTGGACCTTCAGGAAGAATGCAACCTCATCTAAGATTCCTCTATCCAGATCAGCTTGTTTTCCCACTGGCCATACCTCCATCTTGTCTAGATTATGTTTCTGTTTGTATGATCCATTCCAGAACCATCTCTAGACAACTGAACAAGAGATCCACAGCATCTTTTTGATTTATAAATAGAAAAGAGAGGTAGAACTCATTTCACCTATAGGTCAACCTTGGCAGACTACTGACAGGGCTTCCATGATAGCAAGTGAGCTTCTAAGAACAGTGGCCACATCCAGCAGAGAGCTGTTCGATGCCCCCTACAGGGCTGACATCTGGTACAAATGTCTTATTTGCCTTTGGGGCAGTTTGGGTCCATCTGCATCTCAATTCAGTTTGTGCTCTTAAAATGTCCTCAATTATGTCAGTCTGAGCCTTGTAAAAACAGTGGGGTATTAATGAGATTATTTGTGGGAATAAGGCTGACACGATTATCCTCCATAGCACTAAATGGAAATATGTTGTTGTTTTTCTTGTTGCCAGTAAAGCCCCTAGTTTCACATTCTCATTTTAACATACATGTTATTGACTGGTGTAAAAATTTAGTTAACATTGTAAAATTTGCATAGAGGGCACATTTGCAAGAGAGTATTAGTTTCTTTAAAATGATTTTGCAGCCATGCGTAACATTTTGCAATCAAGGTATAACTGTCTGAAGCACCTAAATAAGCACTTACTTATCTGTAACTAAGTTGTTGTATGGCAGCCTTAAAGAAGTGTATGCACTACCCCATCATTTGGATATTCCTTCACCAGCTTGTCTTGATTTAATAAAATTCAGATTAACAAGGCAATAGTATCCCACATGTAAACATACAGAAATTCTACCTGGAAGGAACCACTCATTATAGATTGCATTGTACAAGAAAGGAGTGGGGTGGGGTGGGGAGGAGGAGATGAAGATGCTTTGTTTGGAAGAATTTCCTTCTATCTTGTGAGATTTCTGACTAGTGATGGAAGCAGTGGGGACACATTTATGCAATAGCAGTGATGAGCTGGCTCTCCTTCCACCATGTTGGTATTGATCGGCTGTTTACTCTCATTAAGCAGTTGAGAAATGCAGCTATGGCCACTTGTCAGCAGAGGCTGCTCTGCTGCCCCAGTGGAACATTAGGAACTGTAGCAATGTCTCCTAATACAGTTTCTCGATCAAGACTTCAAAGGAATACTCACAGGACTACAGAATCCAAACTATGGGTGCTGAAGATTCTGGAAGGAACAACTTAGTGTTCTATGCAATCTGATATTTCTTGAAGAAGCCTATATATACAAGCCATTTCTCAATCTTTTCTCAAACTCTAACATGGTCCAGAAAGAAAATTCAGGGCAGAATAGTGCCAACAGAGACTGGGTTAATTCTGAATGAGTGGGGTCACCATGGATAGAGATTAATTTTTAGTGCTTGGGTTTTTCAATTAGGATTGAATTTTTAAAATTGTGTACGCATAATGTACTTGCCCATCCCCCTGAGTCCAGTTTTGCACTATAAAAGTTCATCTAATGCATACATTTTATTCATCGTGATGAATATTGTATCAGCGATTAAAGGACATCCTCGGGGGGGGGACAGAAGCCCCTTTTTTTCAGTCATCTATCTCTGAAATTTATTGTGATCAATTGAGTGAGGTTGCCAGTTTTTAAACTGATTGCAGTAGCTACACCCTTAGTAGTAAACTAATGGGTGGGCAGTAACAAATGATAGCATTTAAATCCACATTGTGAAAAATTATTAAAGTTTCACCTTGTCATGTCTGCACATCAAGCTTCCATTGAAGACAGAAGAGCAGGCCAGGAAAACTTATCTTTTCAGTTGCAGATTCAGAATAAACATCTGCTGTTGCTCCATCTACAATGTCCAATGAAAAATCAATGAGGGAATAAGAACAACAACAAGAACTTTTGGTTCTAATGGAGGAGTTAAGAATGGCAGTTATAAGATGCAGAATCGTTGATATGATTTGTTAACTTCAAAGTATATGGATTTATAGTAGGCATGAGTGAAGTATGGCCTGTCTGCTATTGTTGAACTGCAACTCCCATCAGTCATAGCCCAAAGAGCCAATGGTGGATAATATGGAAGTTGTTTTCCAACCACCCATGGAAAGTCACATTTACCCATTCTTACTTTCCAGGCTGAAGTCTGCAGCATCAAATGCATGGCACACACATTTTTACAACTTGCCTATTTTCCCTCTCTCCTAACCTCACTGGTCTCTCTGATCCCCTTCTGTGTTTGCAGGCACTTTTCCTATGCATTGCAATTAAAATCTAAGCAAGAGTAATTTTTGCCTAATGTTGCCCATTAGCCTTCAAACACAAAACAGCCTTAAGGATGGTAAGTTAATTGTGCACAAGGTGAAAAAGTACATCTTCAGCGCCAATTTGCACTACAATTGCAGTCCTGTTCTTTAAGAAGATTAAAAACTACAGCAATATAGCATTCTACTATATGTTTTCAGTAAGTTAGGTGACAGGATAGCATGAGAGATCCTTTATTATTTATCACAAAAAGTGAGGGGAAAATACTACTTCAGGATAAAATCTCATATAGCACCTCCATCCCTCCCTTCCCCATAGGTTTATTTGCAAGCAACCCTTTATATTCTAACATACATCTCTTTGCTGAATCAGGTGGGTACATGTTCACTTGCCTAACTAGAAATGCATTTTCTGTGCAGTTTCTCAGCTGCCACTCTCTGCGAGCATCTCTCTATTGAAAGACTAGATGTTTGCACAGCTATTCAGACAAAAGGACCCTGCATTATGTCCTCATGAAGCTCTTTGTACGAACTGTATATGCTTATATTGAATACAGAAATGCCATGTGTTGGGAGGTAACATTCAGCTTAATCAACTATTGTTGCTATTGTTCTGCAGTGGTATGTAGCCAGAGGAAAGAAGGAGGAAGAAGATGAAAGGAAAAGCATGCCCCCTAGATTGAAAATGGCGCATACTATCCCTCCTGTTCTCTTTTATATACAAGGGAGTACAATCAAGGGATGCTACTACAGTTAAACAGATTAGTTCATCAGAAGAGACAGTTGCTTCTTACTCAGGTGTGATGCACCTCAGTTCTAAGGGCTGGTTGATGTATGTATGTATGCCACTTTATGATTTACTAGCGTATATACCTGGCATTGCCCAGGATTTTATTTTCTCATAGGTAATACTTGTTGGAAAGATTTGAGATCCTGTGTCTCTAATTCTCCAAACTGTCTTGTCCAGTACCTGTAACTTTTCCCCATATTTCCCAATCAAATCTGTGTAACATGCAGAGGCTGGGTTCCTGAGAGAATACACTGCCCTTTTCCTTGCTGCTAGGCCTCATCTCCATAGCAACCAGTCCATTCACGACAGACACAGTTGACTGAGGCCCAAGAGCTCTCCGGCTGAGAATTCTAAAGGACCCTCTCTAAACTGCCAACCCCAGGATCCCATACAATCTTCTTGGGCAACCAATCGTATAAGGTCTTTGCCTGACACAGCCGATCATATGAGGTCTTTGCCTGACACAGACAAACTTTGACTTTTATATATTAGATAAGTGCCTGTGCTGAACTATATGTGTGAAGAGACTGGGTGGTACCCAAAAGATATGTGATCCAATTGAAACGCTGCTATCGAAGTGAAGCAGGCCTGACATCATGACCCATCTGTGTAAGGACATCATGACCCATCTGTGTAAGGACATCATGACCCATCTGTGTACTTTACACAGTTCTTTGGAAGATGAGTTCTTTGGAAGATGACACAGGAAGAAGGCTTAGAAGTTCAGCCTATGGTATCCAACAGGCAATTGTCTATTGATGCGCAAGCTCACCACACTTGCAGTGCAATCTCATGCAGGCCTACAGGTGATGCAGGTGATCCTGCTGAGTCAAATAAGGCTTACTTCCAAATGAGGGGGATATCACACACAAGCCTATTGACCAACACAAGAACGCACAATATTTGAAGATAGGGTCCTCATGTGACCGCCATGCATGTGTGGGCCAGATCGGCAAGTTTAATTCCTCATTTGTCGAAACCTCCATATCTATGGCTGGCGGGAACGACATCTCTCTCAAGTGACCCCCACCGACATCAAGCCTGAAAAATGGAGGGCCTCCTGAGCTAAACAGGAGAAGAGGAGGAAGAACGACTGTGCAGGGAAGGGCTCAAGCCCCCCGCGGGAGAAGGCATCCCACGAAGAAGGAGCGCGTGCGGGGCAGCATCCTCAGACACACCCCTGCGTTCCTGAATGAGAGGCTGGCGATGTGTGAGCGTGCGCGCACGCGCGCGCCTGTTTGTGTAACTTCCGCGCAGGTGAAGCGCCAGAATGTGCGCTCTGTGTGTGTGTGTGTGTGAGAGAGAGAGAGAGCGCGCGCGCGGAGGGGGGCGGGCAGCCACGCACATCCCGTCCCTATCCCCCCCCCCGCCGTGAGGGGGAGCAGCTGAGGAAAGGGCGCCAAGATGGGCGTACGCAGAGCCCGCGCTGAAGGTAAACAGAGCAGGGGAAACACATGGTTATTTGCCGCCGCCGCCGCCAGTTTTGGGAGCGGTGGCCGCGCGCGCCTCCTCAGCTTGGCAGCTCCGCCGCCTCCCAGCCTCTCGCTCGCTCTCCGGCTCAGCCGGGCAGCTTCAGCCTTTGCAGGAACCGCTGTCGGCAGCCGCGGAGGCTACTGAGGCCGTTAACAGTTGGACGCTTCTCGCAGCTTGTGCTCCACCACCCGCGCAGTGGCGGCGGCGGCGAGGAGCCTGGGGCTTATTAGGGAGCCGCGGTCCCTTCCCTCCCCCTCAGGCGCTTTCCCGCCTTCCTTTTCCTCCCTCCTCAGTGAGCAGGAGCGGCGGCGGCGGCCGCGGCACCCTCCCCCTTCCTTCCTTCCTTCCCTCCCTCCCTCCCTCCCTCCCGGCCAGGCCAGGCCAGGCGGCGCGCAGGTGGCGGTGGCGAAGCGAGGGGCGAGCTGGCGGCAAGCAGGACCAGGAGAGCCCCGGGCTGCCCCCGCCCGCCTTATCCCCCGCCGGCCATGGCCCCCTACGGTCGCTGGGGGAGCCACCCGCCGCCGCCGCCGCTGCGCCTCCCGCTCCTCCTCCTGCTCCTGCTGGGCGCCTGCTCGGCCCTCGCGGGGGCGGCCCCACCGTGCGCTTTCTCGCCGGCCAGCGTGGGGTCGGTGCAGAGGCTGGCCCGCGGCGCGTCGGTGGTGATCGAGGGCAAGGTGCTGGCTCACAGCGTGGCTGCGGCGGGCGCAAAGCGAGGCGAAGGGGAAGAAGCGACGTCGCTCCCGCCGCCGCTCCTGCTGCTCATCCTGCCCGAGCAGCCCACCGCCGCCGCCGCCGCCGCCTCCGGCTCCTCCTTCTCGGGGACCAGCCTCCCGTCCTCGCCAGCGCCCAGCCCGCAGCTCCCGCTCGGCCGCCCGAGCCCGGCGCCCGCCTCCTCGCCCACCCGCTCCCCCTCCTTCCCGGTGGCTCGGGTGCGCGTGCACCAGGTGTGGCCGGGGAAGAGCGGCGGGCTGCAGAAGGACGCGCTCCTGTGGGTGCTCCTGGCGGACTGGGGCTCCGCTTGCGGGAGCAGCCTCAAGGCGGAGAGCCGCTACATCTTCTTCATGGAGCCCGTGGCCGCCTCCAGCCTTAACAGCACGGGGTCGCCGCCGCCGCCGCCGCTGCTCTTCCGGGCGTCTTCCCCGCCCCTGGAGACGGGCAGGAATATCAAGAAGGAGGTCAGCAGGGCTCTGTGCACCAGGGGATGTGGTAAGTGAGCTGACTGGAGAACGAGAGAGAGAGAGAGACAGAGAGCGCGGGGGAGGGGGGAACAGAGAGTACCTTTGGCTTGGCTGACCCACGGTAGCAGATCCAGCTGTGTCTTAGGGGTAGGTCGGTGAAGAAAGGCGTCGGGGGAGGAGGGGTCAGGTCCCATTTCCTTCTTCCTCCCTCCCCCCATTCACCTTCTCCTCCGAGCTTCTTTCCTTCTCTTAAAGCTTGTACTACGCGCTGGATCTCTCTCTCCCTGTCTCTCATTCTCTCGATTTGCAGGTGGAATTGGATTTTTCATTATTTAAGGGAGAAGTTGTGTCACAAGGGCGGGAAACTTTGGAAAAGCTGTTTCAGCAACAAGCAGGCTGCTGCTGGGTTGCCTGTGGGGCTCTGTGTAGGGTAGCTGCGCAAAAGAGGGGAGCCTTTTGGTGTCCCCTCGCCCCTGTGTGTTGCTGTCTTTCTTTTTGGAAGGTGGCTACTTTTGTCAGGCGAGGATGAAAATGTCTTTCAGGCCATTGGGAGAAAGAGGAAGGAAATTTCTGGGCCGCGTGTGGATCCCTTTCCTTCATCTGAAGAAAGGCCTTGGCTGTTGGTGTGTGTTTGCTCAGAAGAAAGGAAGTGGTCTGTAGGGACTGTGGGTTCCGGAGGTTTTAGGTGCTTCTGGCTGGTGGCTGTTCATGTTGATATGTTATTGTTTTGGTAACTTTAATGAAATTGAAGTAGATTCCAGCATCTGTTGATTTTGTTGGTATATTATGTTGTCCAGAGAATTTGTTCTGTGATTATGTGTAGAATACTCCCTGGCTAGCTTTTGCTTAAGGGACAGATCCAAATTGGTCTTGTTGTTTTTCATCTACTCCTTTTGGGTCTGCCCTTAAAGTTTTCCAATTTCCCCTAATTCATTTCCGTCAACAAGAACAGAAGAAGCAATTTTAAAGCAATTTGTCTTTCCTAGCTTTTGGCATTTTAGTGACTGCAGAATGTTAACACCCTTCCAGATATAATTCAGCACTCCCCACTGCTGGATGAATTTGTCCTCACGCGAGTTCCTGTGAGATGCTGGACTTAGCTTGATTGTTTGTGAATGGAGTGCCCAGTCATGTTTCACAGCACCTGAAATTCCCAGCCTGCCAGTGCTCTTTCATTGTGAGTGTTTCAAGGTGTTTGTTTCCTGTAGATAGAGAAGAGAAAGATTGTTAAAGGCAAAAATGCCAAGACAGAATGCCTACTAGGGACCCTGTTCGTCCCTTCATTTGGTGTACTTCTGCTTGAAGTTAGACTGGTGTGCACTGGGCCATGTTTTCCAAATGTATTTATTTGATTGGACTCATCCCTGGATTTGCTCCTCCTTTGGGTATTTGATGGGCTCCTCAGTCAGATTTCCCCCCAAAGGACTGCAGAAGGGAGCTGTCCACACTGAACAGTGCTGATATTGAATGAATGACGTTGGGATTCCCCCGGACTGGTGGATAGATGTCACTGTAAAACAAGGGAAATACTCTGCGGGGACCTGACATATTGGCTGGTATAAAAGCTGAACATTTCTCTACAGCAGGTTGTTTTTTTCTTGTGGCGCAGAGTGTGCTGTTTCAACCCCCTGTACTAAGACTTAGCATGATTAAACAAGACAGAGAACGGATTTAGTCGGCTGCAAAAACAGAACTGGACACAGACATAACGTGAAAAAAGTGTAGGGAACAGAACTGTGAGGATATCAGAATCTTATCTGTTTTAGTCAGTTCATATGCTTTGGTGTACGTTTCATAACAGTACTGACAACAGTAAAGCTTCAGACCTTCATGTGACTTTATTTCTTTTGCTCTGGACTCTCCTGCAATGTACAAAGCATCTTGAAATATGTAGCTCTTTTCTGTTGATCATCATTTTGCTGTTGCACTTCAAATGCCAAAATATTTTCTTACTAAGACACATTCCATATAGATGGTGTTTAAAAATCAGAACCCTTGAAGAGTTGTGGCATGCTGCTAATATTGCGAAAAGAGGAAATGCAAAGACAAGTAAGCTTATTACAAATGGCAGGGTTTTTTTTTTTTTTTGGTCTTTGTCTCTGTGTACCTGAAGTGTATGGAAGTTATATAGCATTTGTAAGTTATTTCCAGGCAGAAGTCTAGAGTTTTCAGAACTTGAATTTTAAAGCATATCTTTTGGTGTTTGTTAAGTATGTGTATCTGTTGCTGATTAAGTGGTGGGATGTGAATAATACCACTCTTCGGGATTAGATAGGCCTTTTTATTTATTAATTTTACTTTTTTTCTCTGTGTTGCCAGGAATAAGAACAGTACGTTAACATTTATCTCTCAGTTCCCATCTTCTTATCTATCAAGAGATATTATTAATATATTTACAGTATTTGTTTTTACTTAATCACAAAAATACTGTGAAATCATCAGTGGATTTCAGAGGCAAACACTAAATATAGCTTTTGTTTCTTGCTATTAATATTCCACCACTTTTCCTTAGTCTATAATAAAGCAAGTTTGCTCAGTTTCTGGGACTTCTCAGAATTTAGCTTTGATTTTCATAGACACTGAACTCCAAAATACTGTACTCTTTACTGTGGTGTGATACCAAATTTACTCACGCTAAGGAATGAGTAAACAGTCTTTTATAACAGTGCTTCATTAACAATGCATTGCCAGAGAATATCAGATGGCAATAAAGTGTCTTGTTGCATGCTCTGGAGCTCAATTCTGTTATCGTGCCAAATCATGGTTTAGAAAATTTTACTATAGTTTAGTTAATGATAGCTTAGTGTATTGGTTTCAAACTAACCAGCAATTCAGAGCTGAAGTCAAGTTTTAAAGAATTTTATTTATTTATTTGGACTGGCAAATCTTTGCATGTGCTGTTTGTGGTGTGACATTGTGTCTGTATTGATCCAATGTATTAATAGTCATTATATTGCATTTGGGTTCCGCTGAAGCTAGAACCTAGAGTGCTAAGCAGATGAAAGCAGAAACAGATGTAATCATGTTTTGCCTGCCCAAAACAATAGAAAGCTCAGTGTTTGGGTTCCAGTCCATGTCAGGCTATAGTATCTGAACTAAACCACTATATGATCAGCTGTAAGATGTGCTCAAGTTGCACAAATTATATTATTAAAAATGCATTGAAAATACAAAGGTTCTGCATCACACATGGCCATGATGAGTGTTAAGTATAACTTTTTAAATCAGAAACCTAAGACAATACTAATTGCTGTCAGTAAAGTACTTAATTATGGGTCCCTCTCATCCTCACTCTGTACCTGTAAAACTGTGCACTGTTTATTCTCTCACTCTTGCTTCAGAATCAGATGAGAAAAGAAGCTGAATTTTGCATCTCAAAACTATGAGCCTTTCTCTCTGAAGAAGAGCTCTTATTCTCACCCCCCCACCCCACCCCGTGCTTACAAATCATACATCTCTGTAGCCTAAACGTAAATGTTAATGATGTGATTAGTCCTTACTCAAAATAAGTACTTTCATAGCTTTCAAAGATATAGATTATACATTAGATTGAGACAGAAGAAGTACACCCCTTTTCATAATGTGGTAAAATTCATACAAGCCGTCTAATGAAGGGGAAGCCTAGGAAATACCGTCTTCACATTTATCTGCTTGTCTTTCAGTTTGGAAATGATTAGAAGGGGACATCCTCCTGTTAGCTTTGTAGAGTTCATGGCATTAGAATTTTAAATTTCCAGCACTGATAGTGATGCCAGCTACCATGTATTCTCCATTTAGTAAATATTTTTTCCTGAACTATTTCTTATAAACAGCTCATGAATCAGTTTTCTGGGGGGAAAGTGCTAGGTGGTACTGAGGGGAAATTAGTAAAAGGGGAGGGGAATTCCCTCTTTTACATCAGAAGGTAGCAGTGAAGGTTTTTTGGAGGAAGTCATCTCTGCATGGTACAAGTGCCACATTGCTGACAACCTAGTTGCCCTTGCTGACAGCTAACCAGTCAGTGTCTATGTACTAGCCCAGTGCCAGCTCAAACTGAGGTGACCTCTTTCTCCATTTTCCAAAAATTACTGATAATAATTCACCTTCCCCTCCCAACCAACCAGAAGTAGCATCTCATTGGGACTTTACCGGTGACTCCCACTCTGAAAGAAAATGGATATCGTGAAAGCCATTACATACAATAGTGCAGAAGAATGACAAATGAAATAATAAAAACTAACAAAGAATTCTAAAGAATGCAGTGGTAGAATTATGGGCTTCAGATTTTGTGTGTGTGTGTACTTTTCTGGAATATAGGGGTCATGTTTCTGAATGTTCTCTCATATAAAATGTACCCTGAATGTACTTAACTATGGAGAAGACCACATTAAATCTTTCTCTCTGATGCAATGGTTTCCTGATTCATGAGTGCTTTTTCTTAAAAAAAAAAAAAAAAAAATAGTGAAGCACTCAGGAATCTATTTCCCACACCTGTAACCTCAAGTGTTACAGCTGAGAAGGAGAATTACTGGGTCTGCCATATTCTGGAGATCAGCTGTTACTGAACACAGACATAAACAGATGTTTTACATATCTCCTATTTATTTCATACACTTGTAGCATGCATTGTGGCTTTTTCGCCTTTTTGGGTGGCTCCTTTTCCATTGTCTTGGATAAATTCCATTGCCCTCTACTTTGTTTTTCCAAGAAAAGGGTTGGGGCAATACTACACTGTTGATTAGAGGGAACCATCTGGCTTATAGTTTGTCTGATTGGACTCTAAACAAGCTAAGAAACATCTGTGTGCTCCTTTCTTGAATCCGTGCAAAGCAGCCTTAGCCCAATCCAAAATTAAAGTTAGTGTTTTCTTTTCTTTTTTTTAATTCATAACTTTACATTTTATTCAAGTAAGGGGATCAGCCTGCAAGAAATGACTCATTAATAGGATGCATGTTTTTTGTTTGTTTTTATATATATATTCGTATTCATATAACAGTTTGCTTGTCTCTGTTGATCTGCTGTCTTTGAGGCATCTGGCCATTTGCATTTTCAATAGATTTTAATTTGTGTTTACTGTACTGATCTTGGCTGATATGATATAGCTGAAGTGGTTTGATTGGGTGGATCCAGGGGCTGCTGAATGCCTCACTTGGTTAGGTGAAAGTGCCTGCTACCTTGAAGAAGGCTGTAGTGTACCATCTCTTGAAGAGGACTTCCCTGTGTCCAAACCATTTTTCTGCTAGTATCATATATTTGAGCAAGATGGTTGAACATGTGGTGGCTGGGCAGCTTCAGACATGTACATTTTGGAGGAAGATTATCTGGACCCATTTCATTCTGATTTCAGGTCAGGGTACAATACTGAGACAGCCGTGGTTGCCTTAACTGATAACTTACTCCAGGGCAAGAAGAGGTGGAATACTACCCTGTTCTTCTTCAGATATCTCTTGGAAATTTTTGATACCATTAATACCTCCCATCTAATGGGAACGGGAGGCAATGTATTACAGTAGTTCTGTCTCTATCTGTGGGGCTAGTTCCAGAAAATAGCATTAGTGGACTACTCTTCACCTGCATGAGTATGTTCAGCTCCATTTTTGTGGAGTGAGATAGCATCCTCCCATTTTGTTCAATATCCATATGAAGCTGCTGGGGGAAGTCATTAGGAGATTTGGGACTGGGTTCCATCAGTATGTTGATGACATTCAGTTCTACTTCTCTTTGCCATTGGAGTCAGCTGGAGTTGTGCAGGTGTTGGAGCATTGCCTAGGTGATACAATGGACTGGATGAGTGCCATTAATCTGAAGCTGAATCCTGATATATGGATTGTTGGTTCTTGGGTTCAGGAACTGGTAAGCTACCTACCTTGGATGACATTACACTTTTCCTGTGGGAGCAGGTATATAGCTTGGGAATACTCTTAGATCCATCTTTGACACTGGTGGGCTAGGTACACTTTGTGATTCAGAGTACTGGAGCTGATTTTGAATGGTCCACCAGCCTTTCCTGGAAAGAGATAACAAGCCACAGTAGTCCACACACCTAATGTCTCAATTAGGCATGATAATGCAGTCTATGTTGGATGGCCCATGAAGATGACTTGGAAATTAACAGCTAGTGCAAAATGCAGCAGCTAGACTGAGAATGGAACACCATATAAAACCATATAATGCCACTTTTAAAGAAATTGCACTGACTGGCAGTATGCATCCAGTCACAATTCAAGGTGCTGGTGATTTCATTCAAAACCTTGAATGGTTTGGTCCCTCAGTTCTTGAGGAAGTGCTTCTCTCTTTATTCACCTCCTTGAGAACTGAATTCTGTTGGAGGAGTTCTCCTCTGTCCCAGCACCAATGATGGCAATTCACTATCGAAGGACATGGAAAAGAGGGCCTTCCTTGCTGTGACACATCATTTATGGAATACCCTCCTCACAGAGGTCTGGTTGGCAACAACGTTGGTGTCATTCTAGCACCAAGTCAGAACATAGCTTTTTATTAAAACCTTCAGGGCCTAATTGATTTTGTTGCATTTTTACATGTGCTTTGGCTTTCATTATATTTTAAATTGTTTTAACTGGTTTTAAGCTGGCTTATTTTAAGTGATAACTGATTTTTTGTGCTTTATTCTTTTTAAATCATTGTCATTGTTCTGATTCCAGGGGTAAGGAGGGATAAAATAAATAAAACATGATAAAATGACTTTATTACATTCTCCCCTGAGATCTTTGGATATAGGGTGGAATATAAATATTTTAATAAATAAATAACTGTGCAACTATTTGTATAAAAAATAAAATATTGAAAGATTTTATGTCCATTTTTAAAGGGTTTTCTTAAATGCTCTGTCAATTGTAAGCTTTAAGAGTGTCGGTTACTTAGCTGTGAGGTTTTTTTATAAGATCATACTGGCATACTTTGCTCAAGCACTGTACTTGAGTATAACAGTATTTATGTTTACATTTATATATCTGGTTTGTTAAAATCTATCATGTAGATGAGCTATTTAATTTACTTGGAAGTGTTGTGTCTTATGTGGTTTGAAACCCAATACCTATCTCTGTCAGATCAGTATGTTGGCTCATCTAACAGGGTAAAACTGAAATATAGTCACCTGGGAAATGTCTCTTAAGCACAATCACTTTTAAAAGGCTTTTGAAAAGCTGACTTCCTATTTACTAACACTGGGGAATATATTTTTATCTCAATATGCTAGGTTAGACAAACTCAGTACTAATGGAATTGACATGCATACCCTTGAAGATTCAGACACAATTCTCAGAAGGTTTGAGGTTAACAGACTTGTTTTCTTCTTCTTTTTTTTTCTAGATTCCCTTTTTTTTTTTTTTTTTGTGCAGTCTGAAAATAACATTCTAAGTATTACTGGCCTATGAATTTTTCTAGCCAATAATGAAAGCAGGATTACGAATAACAATTATGTTTTTGAAATACCTGTCTGTGGGGCTGCAGGCAATAGCTTAATCAACTGAAGGTTTAGTTGACTGATCTATGAGGATCAGGAGTGTAACTACAGAGGAAGGATCAAAATGAGAATATTGTCCCCCAATAAGAATTCTGTCCTCCCAATGAAATTTTCCTTCAGTCTCCAAATTTCAAGTATTGTAGAGAAGAAAGCATGAAAATTGTCTACACCTAGGACTTTTATATTTCTTACCGGAGGTGGAATGGTTTAGACCTAATTGGTCAAACAGTGAATCAGTTAACAGGTAGACAATTAAACAAATAAAGATGCTCAATACTCAGTGGACATCATTTCCATATTATTCAACACAAATAAATAGTAGAGGTTCTTCAGATGGCAATTGCATTTTATCTTAAGTGAGCACGGTAGGGGTCATACAGAGGGAAGTGAAGTGGCCCCAGCAGAAAGGAATTATTTCATTTCGGCAGACCTTGCAGTTGATTATGGACAACATTCTTTTTATGAAACAACATAACTACCTGTAATGTCATTAGATGGGAGCAGAGAAAACTCCTACTTATTCTTTCCTTGCAGTGTTTACTCATTACATCTCAAGTATTGTTTTGAGAGAGTTATTATGAGAGCTTTATTGTGTTTCCTATTTTTAAGTACATTTTTGTAAAATAATCAAATTAATGAAAATGTAACATGTAAATAATTTAGTGTGTTACTCATAAAGTAATGCATAATGAGTAGCAGTTTTTTCCCCCTAAAAAGCTGCTTTTTTCTAAGCTCTGTATACCAAAGGCAGGAGGTGGCTTTGAGGAGCCATCTTGCTTCTGAGAATTTGACCTTAATTTGTGGAACATGTTGCCTTCCAGATGCTGAACTGTAAATTCCATCCACCCTCATCCTTTACTAAGTGTTCTGGTATCTGCAGGATTTTTTTCAAGGAGAAACAAAATTTCAAGATAGTATGTAACCATAATCTACATAACACACGCCACAACAACACATCTATGTAGTTTACTTGTGGATGAATATGCGCTTTGATCCTTAGCAATACGTTCAACAACATTTAGAATCCTGTTAAAAGCAATGGGAGAAAAGCGTCAAGATTTGAAATCTGATAACAGGAGTAAGAACACAGGAGGCATCATGAGTTCCAGATTTGGCCATTTCCGCCCTAGACTGTCATTCATAGTGCTGTTATTCCACTTTCAACATTATAGAATCCTATAGAATCCTTGGGTTTGCAGTTCAGGGAGGAGCATTTAGAATTCTCAGCCAGAGAGCTCTTTGGCCTCAGTTAACTACAAACCCTAGAATTCGACAGGATGTTGAAAGTGGATTAATAGCACTATAACAGTGTAGGGCGGAAATGGCTTTTGTGGCAGTGCGGGCCAAAACAAAACAAAAAACACAACCTTAAGAAAAGGTGGCAGAAAAGCTTACATGAACAAAATACTGAGTGTTTTCTGGCATCACAGACTTCAGTATAAGAACAATTTCACAGGACTTGTCAGAAAAAGATTCCCTGCAGTCTAGAAATTTTAATTTGTTCTTGGAAGCGTTCATGAACCTCTGTAGAAGCTAGCAGTGATCTCTGCAGAGAGAAGAAGTGTGTTGGAGGAGAAGAAACATATAATCAGAGTTCTAGGGGAATATGGAGCATTTCATTTTTCATATTGTTATCAGATACTTTTTTTATATCAGTTAACATAAAATAACTTTTTCATGGGTTGTATTTTGAGTTTTCTTGCAGAACTGCACAATTGGTGTATGTAAACATTTTGCTGTCATAGAACTTTCTGACTTCTTTGAACAAAATAGGTATAATAACATTGGGATACTTTATTTTGCAGGGTTGGCACAGCCCAGTCTCTTTGTCATGAAATTCTGCCTTTGCTGCTACCATTTTGTTTGGATCAGGTAGATAAAATACTGCCAAATCAAAGCTTCAGTAAATTCCTGGATTTCTATTACTTTTTTTTTTTTAAAGGCAGCAATCAGTTCCTACCTGGACACATGAAAACAATGGTTTTAAAATGATCCAGGAAATCCATTCTATAGACAGACAGTGGTCATTTCCATACTCAAGGTTGTAGTGCTATTATTCTGCTTTCAACCATCCTATGACATCCTGGGCTTTGAAGTTTAGGGAGGGGTATTTAGAATACTTAGTCAACTACAAACCCCAGAATTCCACAGGATGTTGAAAGTGGTATAATAGCGCTATAACAGTATAGTACGGAAATGGCCAGATTTTCAGGCAATACTTTTTATTCAGTTCATTGGACATTGAAACTGTGAGACTAAGCTAGCTACTTACAAAACAAATCGGCAGAGATATATTTGCCTCCTATCTCAATTTCTACAAGGTCTGGAGATTTATTACAAAAAGAAAGCTGGGAATCATGGGATTATGGCTTATAGGAAGAAGAAAGATTTCTCCCTTATCTGTCTCTCATGTTTTCTATGATAAAATATTCAATAAATACAGTGTTTGTTGTGCTACAGACTTCCCAGATTGCCAAAGGGGAGGACGCTGTACAGTAAAGGGAGCCTAGGGGTTACTGCATTCAGATATTACTAGCTTGTTACTGTAGAAACCGTACCAGAACCAAGCTCTTACTTAAGCAAATTTATGTGCTACTGGGGATATATTGTCTTTGTATTGTATTTCAAGGGCTTCCATATCTTACAAAATTAGGTCGGAACAAGTGGGCTACATCTGAGATGCTTGCCAGTCCAGGGAGGCTCTCTTTCAGGATGATGCAGAGAGTCTTGATCTGGCAGCTGGATTCTCAGTTGAAGTGGTCTCAGAGATTGCTCTAAATCCTTTGGTGACCAGAAAAATGTGTGTCTCTCTGTGCGTTTTAAATAAATTTAGACTGAAGTGGGGGAAAGAATGCTCTCATTTATTACTGAAGAAACTCCCTGTACATTCAGAATGAGCATAACAGGGAAAATTTCTATTCAAACTTTCTTCCTGATATTATAGTTATGAATGGGCAGAGATCCTGCAAAGTCTCCAGTGGTATAGTACAGTAACAGGTATAGCATACAAGGATAATGATCTTGTGTTTTGCCTCTTTTCATCTTGGGACTGTAGGGGTTTGATAAAGCTGGTTGAGTACAACTGATCCCTGAAATAAACACCATATGGATGTACCCTAGGTAACAGAAATATCAGATTGCATACCGTACTGACAAACAGTGTGTGTTGGGGATGCTTTTTAAAAATGTAAATACTATTTTAGATTAAGTGAGTGGATTACATGACTGCAATGCATGCTGCCACTTGGGCCTCCTTCTATAAAGTAAACTGATAGAGTTCAGTACATCTTGTTTTCCTGAAGAAAATCAGCTAAGTTTTGTTTTGTGTGTGAATGATTATAGAGATGGACCAATATAATTATTTTTGCCTTAAAAGCAATTCTAATAAGTCTGTTACATCAGCAACGGTTTTATGAGTTAAATTGGTCAGTCATGAACCAAATAATTTTCTTTCGTAAGTCTGCCATCTGCTGTATTCTGTATTGTCACTATTAATTATAAATACAAAATGGGATTATTTTAAGATTTACTGGGAAAAAATACAAACAAGGATTATACAAAGAGACTTTGGGATAATGTGAACACTCAATCCTGTTATTCACATAATAGTTTAATTTAGTTCCCATTGGAAAGGTGCCTTTATGGCTTTCTGATAACGGATGTAATTATCTACTTGCAATTGTGAATGTTTATGTTATGTCTAGTGACAGATAGAAGTCATCATTTATGATTGTGCAGTGTTCTGGAACTGTCTCACTGTACTCCTGTCTGTGCCAAGATTATCATTAGAAATGCAGCGAAAATCTAAATTACAATTTACCATGATTATTTTGTCCTTAATGGAAGGTGAGTCATAGAAAAACATAGACTGTCTTAAAACACCTAACATAAATTAGATTGCACATTCTTGCGATATGTACAGCCTTATTGGTTTTTTTTTTAAAGGAAACTTCTTAATAAGAAATAGTATGTTAAGAAGTTAAACAGATTTTTGCAGTGAGTTGCATGAATATTTAAAATTCACCCTTCACTGTGCATGAGTTTACCACATTTCGAGATCTGTTGCATTTTCTACTGACAAAAATTGTGATTATTCTGATAACTAAGACAGTTTTTACATACTCTCCAAACATATCACAGATGAAAACTGGGATATGTGTGGCCAAACATCAGAGTGTGGTCAAGATGGCATGGGGATGGGAGAGGACTGAAACTGCGACAATGCTTCTGCATGATGTCATCATGATCCCACTCCTCTCCCATCCACAGGCAGCATCATTGCGGATTAAATCATTGACAGGTTTTCCCCATCAATGACCTGTGGTTGGGCCACCATCCTGCAGTAATCTATACTACAGAAGAGCGGGAAGTGCAATGGTGATACTTCCTGCCCCAGTGCAGCCTGGTAAAGTACCTGGCTGTGCTGCAGAAGGATAATGCATTCTATTGTGCTCCCTTCCACAGGGAGCTGGTCCAGTGCAGAGGAGAGTGCTCCCATCATGCTCACTTCCCAGCAGAGCCACTGCCAGGATTGCCACTGGAGGACCATGTAAGGAAGTAGGGCGCAAAAAGGACCTAGGAGAGGCCACAAGAGTTGGGTTTTATCAGAGCCTTCTGGGAAGGGGAGACCTCTGCCCCTTCTTCTTTTCTCCCCCCACTATGTTGAGTTTAAACTGCTTTTGAATTTTGAACATAGTTTGCAGCAGTGGAAATAAGCCACTGATCCCTGACAAAGGGGGAAAGTGGGAGAAGAGTGAAACTGGGCCATTTTAAAAGCAGCTGACAAAAATGGAATGATAAAGGATTAATTGGGACTGTTGCTACCAAACTGGGATAGTTGGAGGGTATGCTTTTAAGATGGAGTTTTTCCATTGAGATTGCAACTTCCCCTCAGGTTATTTCAACAGGTTATAACATATCCATAGCAATTCCTATGTAGAAAAAATCCAGACATATCTCATGAATATGAAAAACTTCCTCAAGCAATCTTTAATAAAATAAAACAATACACTTTCTGCTACCATGCAGCAAGGCAATTGTAGAAAGAAGTGAACTGTGAGAGGAACGTATAAAGGAACAGCAGTGTTTCACAGCTTCATTTCCTTTGTTGTTTTTGGCTATAAAGTTTCAATATAAAATATGGATTAACAATAACAGCAAAAGGCCAACAATAAAATATGTTTCCCAGAGTCAGATCATTTCTCTTGCAGTAGGCCCTTGTGTTGGTTATCTTAATGGATGACACATACTGGAAGAGGGCAGGGGAAGGGTGTGCTTGTTGCTCCCTCTGGACCTATCATGTATCCTTCTAGGCTAGCTAATAGTGAGGGGACATGGAGACAGAACATTACAGTGTTTTCCATCCTTCCTGGAGAGATGGCTTTAGACATTCTGCAGATAACTCCCAATGCTGTCCTTCTTTCCATCTGCTTTCAGATAGACTGTCAAGATTCTGAACTCTTCTCTGGATGTGGTCATGGGCTGGATGTGATGAGACAAATGTGTTCATAAAGAGTATCAATGAGCTATGCATAGTGAGTTGAGTTCACTCAGCAACTTGAGTTCAGCAGGTATTACAGTGGGTAGTACTTGCTTTGAAAACACATGTCCATAGTTTAGGGTTCTTTTGGATCTGGCTTTAACTTTGCTTTGTTCTGGCTTGGAGAATACAGATGTGATCAGGATGACACGTGCTTTAACTACACGATGTATGGGTTATTGCATTCTGCTCTACACAGACTATTAGAAGAGTATTTGGAAGCTGGTCCAAAATACAGTAGCCTAGTTGTTGCTAGGGTTGCCATATAGAACAAATGAGGTTCTGTTGCTGAAACAGCTGTACTCCTCCAATGAGCATCTGTTCGCTATCTTCAAAGGGCTAGTGAAGATCTTTAAAGTCATGTATGGCATAGGATTGGGATATCTGACAGATGGCCTTCTCGTGTACGAGTCTGTCTAGCTATTAAGATAATCTCTTGCACTGATCTCTCTACTTATAGTCTCAGCAAGATAAGCTGTAGCTCAAAGGTGGCAACACTTGGATAGCTTACATTTTGGAACTAGCTAGACAGAGTATGGTAAACAGACTTATATGGAAAACAAATGACCTGGAACTTGATAAGGCAAGACTGAATATACAGATTATATGGTGGTAGCACTTCTGAAGGTACACTTAGTTGCAATGAGGTAGACAACCCTTTCAGTTCCTGTGCCGAGGCTTGATGGGGTGGTGATGGTGATCACCCAGAAGCTTCAATTTTTGACAAAATTGAAATTAAATTGAAAAATCCAATATACAGTTTTTCAACTTGTTTTAGTTTGGTTCTTGCATGTTTTAAATATTTTGACTGCTGTTGTAGTTTCATCATCTGTCCTTCTTGGTCTTTTTAGCATTTTTTTAATGATAATGATGGTAAATTTATTATTTTTGCTCTTAGTAGCATTGTGCTTCCAGAAGAAATGACACAGTATTCATTAAAAAAAACCAAGTTGTAAGATAAATATAATTATGTTGAATTAAAAATACCTTTCTAGTTTTATAACCATATTCTCCAAACCACATACATGTCAACAGTCTCTTCAAAATTTGAGACATGAAATATAATCTTCTGAATGCTGTTATCATTTAGCTGTACATGACTTGTTCCTTTCATTATTCCTGCATCTTATAGGCCATTTCTGCACTAGACTGTTATAGTACTATTATTCCACTTTCAACATCCTATGGAATCCTGAGGTTTGTAGTTTAGGGAGTGGTCTTAGAGGACCTTCCCTAAACTGTGAACCCCAGGTTTCTATAGGATGTTGAAAGTGGAATAATAGCACTATAACAGTCTAGTGTGGAAATGGTCATAGTTTAATTAACCATCTCTCGACTGTTGGCATGTTCCATAACTGAATATATAATTTGGCAGAACAACTCTTTGCTGCTGTACAAATTGTTGATTGCTTACAGCCAAGCAACAAGACATCTGGTAAAGAATATTCAGTAACTATATCAAACACATGTAGACAGTTCCAACATACACTCAAACATGTACTCTTGGCATCACAGCCCTTTAAATGCACAAATGGCCTAAACCATTTAACTTTCCTAGTCAGAATTTAGTACCGTTAAGTTCAATGTGACTTATTTCCAGTATTTATTTGATTTGATTTATTTAATTTATATGAGTATGCAGATACAGGATTTCAGTCCAATGCACACTTACTTGGGAGTGACTGCACTCAGCAGGACTTAATTTTGACTGTATAGGATATATAGGATGGCACTGTAAACCACTTAGAGTGAGATGCTACCTAGTATAGCTGGCTACTTATATGTCACCTAAAACTGTGCTTTTAATTTTATGCTGAAGTTGCAGGGCACAGATCCTTTGAATAAGTGAATGAATACATGAATATGAAAATAAAATGTATATCAGCTTCATTTAGTACTTAATCATTAATTTCAGCCCTGGATGCCAGTCATTGGGTAATTTAATCCTGTGGTTCCTCCACAAGATTTGTGTCACTGCAAGTAAACGCGTGTTCTGTGGAAGGCAAATAGAATAGACTCATATAACTCAGCCTAACCTGTCTTTCAAAGCATCTAGATCCATGTATGCTTCTGTTTAACCAAAACCAGAAGCGCTAGAACCAAGCAGGCAAGACAATAGAATGTGTGTACTCCTACAATATTTTTAATTTAAAAAAAGTAGTTTGGAAGATATTGGATAGAATCCATTGGTGAGCATCTGCTGAGTTCAGTATGAATGGGAGGACAGGGCTACAGCTTGCTGTGTGTCACCAAACAAGCACCAGAGGGCTGACAGATCTTCTGGAATCAGTTTCTGGATGCTATAGAGGGCTACATGGGAATTAGGAACTGAAGCAATATCCACTGCATCCACTAGAACTCTGAAGCATTTAGCCCATTTTGTTCCATGTGTCTTGGCAGCTGGAATGCAATTTGTCAATAAGCTTCTGAAATCATTAATTAATCTCCGCAGAATAAGATCAGCATTTTTTTTTCCTTACTGCAAGAAAATCTTCAAAAAATTTTTAAAGCCTATTCACAATTCAGGACTTATTCTATGCAAATTTCTCATGTGGTTGTTTTGTGCAAAACAGCCTTTTCTGAGCAGGAAATGGCATTAGCTGCATGGATGATAATACTGCAGAAATATGATTTTCCACACAGAAAATGCTGTTTTCCATACACATCAGCCATGTGTGAATTTTACACAGAATAAATCCTAAATTACAGGTTTTATCTGCACAGAAAACATTTTCTGCATAGAAATTGATATTTCTGTATTGAAATATTATTTTTCTCATAGAAAATGGTGCTTTCTGTGCAAATCGGCCATGTGCAAATTTTATACAGAGCAAACCCCTAATTGCAGCTTTTTTTTGTGCCAACACCAGCATTTTCTGCACACAATACTTCTGCATTGAAATACTGTTTTTCACACAGAAAATGCTGTTTTCTGTGCAAAACAACCAGGTACAAATTTTGCACAGAGTTGGTGCTGTACTGCACTGATTCTTATTACTCCAAGATTCTTCTCATCAGGGTTTCTTGACACTAAAACAAAAAACAAAAAAACACATGTGGTTTTTTTTACTATTTTTAAAATATTTTTGAATATTCTTTCCCTTGCTACATGGCAGCTGCAGTTTTAGTAATTCCTATAGTCCTGCTTTGGATATCATGTGTCTTGTGTTGATATCTGAGATATGTGTGTGCATCTTTGATACTGGGGTGATATTCCATTGAATTTACTTTTCAAAATCTTGCCTTTGTTTCAAATGGAGATACAAAGCCCTGAACCATGAGGAATGCCTGGAGTTTTACAGGCAAGTGGCTTCAGGAAAAAAGTCCAGTTTCCTTTCAGAATCTTCTGAACTTCTATTTAGAACTAGCTGTAATTCTTGACTTCCCAAAACAATTTGGTACTGAAAACTGACATAGTTTACTGTCAAAAAATAAGCTTTGGAGGTGGTAAATGATGTAGCAGGTGGTCTATAGTATATGCTAGACTTTTCACTGCGGGGTTCCAGCATCCCTTCACAGCAAGTGGTAGAAATGTACCTGTGAACAAGTAATTCTACCCAAACTATCCTAGGGCTGACATTCTACATCCCTCTGGCTGGCTACCTTAGTTCCTTGGGTTTGGGTTTAACCTTCACAGATAAGGTCTATGGAATACGAATTCCCAAAATGTATGTACTGCAGAGGCAAACAAAATTGAAATCTAAGTGCACAGAGATGACTCATATCCTATCTCAATAGCTACAGGCAGGTTGCTAAAAAGAAAAGTTTACTTCCCTAGCCCAGTCTTATCCTTCCATTTCTTCTCAGCCTTGAACTGCTGAGCTAAAATGAAACAAATCCTTTCTATACTAGAGGACAGCTATTAATGTTTAGCCATGATACTTAGGACTCTAAACCCACCTGTCTAATGACAGAGGCCACACTTACTAAAACTTCAACATAAACTGGTATGATTTGCAGTTTCCAAATGAATTACAGCTTAGAACTTCGTAATGCACTGACTTTTGTACCTCTCAAATCTTCTGAAGGAGTTCTTAAATTTTTAAAAAGACTGTTCAAATACACCTTGAAATGTATATTTTGATTGAGACTATGCTTTATGCACTTAAATGCAAATTTTTATCTGGAGTGTTTTTATTTAATGACACTGATTAATTCAGAAAGACAAAATGGACTTATGGGTGAACACATGTGAAAGTGACATGGCCTGAAAGTAGACAAATTTATCCACTGCTGATTAATAAACATTTTAAAATAACCCTTTTCTCCCCAAAATTATGGTTATGAGAAATCGGAAGTCTGTTATTTTTTCTTTATGTTCTACCATTATTTTCTTCTCAATATATATACTTTAGTGGTTTATACTTTATTTTCCAACTGATACATAAATGTGAGGTTTTTAAATTGTCATTGAAAGTCAAGTATTAGGTCTTTTTGAAATGATATTTAAAAAGCTACTAATTTTATTTTGTCAATAATAGTAGCAGCAGCAGCAACTAACAACAACAGTGATGATGATGATGACGACGATGATGATGATGATGGTAATGGTGTGACTGACTGTTGGGCTCCCTTCAGCATAGCTCCAAGATCATGAAACCTAAACATCTGAAAGCATGGGTAGTAAAGAGGCTAAAGGATACTGATGCTGTAGTGTTATTTTGTTTATACAATAGATTTACACATTTTAATTCATTAAAATATGCATGTTCCTTGCTGTAACAATTTGACTCCCTGTGTGGAGGGTGTCAGGCTCTGCAGAAGCAAGAGGATTCCTCAGGAGTAGCTAACCTTGATGTTTTGACCAAGTGACTGCAGCTGATTTTGGGTAGGACTCAAGGAGACCAGACTATTTTACTCTTTCCATAGCTGGAGTAATACAGGAGTTACCTTTGTGAAACGTCGGCCATTTCTGCACTACACTCTTATAGTGCAATTATTCCACTTTCATCTCATCCTATGGAATCCTGAGGTTTGCAGTTTAGGGAGGGGCCTTAGGCCCTAGCTGGCTGGAAAACCTTGTGTCTACCAACTGCAGTTATATCCCTGTGTATATTAATATGCCTATCTCCAGCCTATCTGACTCTGAAGGTGTGCATGGTTGAGCTCAGGTGCAGTTGGGTAATTTTAGATTTCTCAAGCTTGATCCCAAACTTTGTGAGATCCAATTCCTGACAAGCAAGGGATACAGACTTAGCCCAAAGACCCCTGTCTGTGGCTGGGTGACAGGGGCTGGCAAACTGAATTAACATAATGGTGCTGGGGCATTAGATCTTCTCTTTTTCCGAGGAGTCTCCACAGTTTTTGCAGGTTCCTAGCAAGTACGAAAAGCACCAGCCATTCAGGTGATAAATTACTCAACTGCATTGGGGCAGGCTTGCAAGCCAACCTGCTAGTTAAAAACTTCAGTCAGGTCCACTTGGTAAGCATAAAGCCAGCTGCCTGTCCAGTACCCTGCCAGTTCTCAGAATGTCTCGCTGTTCACCCTCCCTGTAAGGCAAGTTTCCTCTTGCCCAGGATCCCATATGGGAAACCCTGTTCACCATGCATGATAGGCTATGGGCCCATCGTCCCCCAATTTATCTAGTTCCATGCCTAATCCACCAGAGTTGTGACAGATTGTGACCGAAGTTGTGACAAAGAAGATTAATGTAGAGTTAATTTGTAAGTCTGTAAACTAATCTGTTACAACCTTGATGGTTTGGTCATGGGGCTGGATAAATGGGGGGGAAATAGACTTGTGGCTTATCATATATGGTGATTAGGGGGTGCCTGTAAGGAACCTTGAGCTAAGGTGATAAGAGGCATATCTAGTTAAGGAGTGCATCTGGACCCAGATGAGGTGATAGGGAAGCTCACAGTGGCTTTCACCTATGGGGCATCCTGAATCAGTTACCCCAGCAGTCGGACTGGTTGGGAGATGGTATATTTACCAACAGAGGTGTCACCTGATCTTTGATCCATGCCAAGTGAACCATTTCCAGCTATAATCAATAATGTTGTGGCCTAACATTATTCTACAAAGAGATGTATAGGTCTTTCTTGGAGTGTGCTGTCCCAAATCGCTGCTTAGAGCCACAAAACTTAACCTATAGGATATATACATCTCTGCAGCTGTTAAGAGACTGTGCTATGAGGGGAAAAGGTGGTAAAGAAATGGAATCATGGAAGTTGTACAAAACATATTTTTTGCTGCAGATTTTGCACTCCTGTGATGTCCCAGACTTTTGCTTCTTATTCATAAAGTAGCTTTGGTAGGAGTGCTTCTGAGAGTATATGCATGAGTGTACGTGCATCCATGTGTGTACCAGTCAACCTTTTTATGATCCACCACATAATGTGCATAATAACTGCCTGGATTAAAGGAACTGTGCACCCCAGAGAGAAGGAAAGATACAGAAGCTGTTGGTTTCAGGTAAGGATGGGGAACAAAGTTAAAAGAGGGGAAGGCGGTACAAGTGCTGGGGGAGGGAGAGGGAGAGAAGAGCACTGAGAAAGAACAAGGCATGGAGGTAGGAGAAAAAACAGAGTGAAAGACAGAAGACTCTGGGTAGGAATTAAAAGGATGCTGTTTCTAACTTAGGAGGTATGAGCTGGGGTAAAGGGAATTAAAGATCCATGAGAAAGAAAGAAAGACTAGCAGGGAGAGAAATACAACTGGTGTGGGGGTGTGATAATGGATTTTCAATCCAAGGAAAGCTAGGTACTTTTCTAGTTCATTTTTATAACATTTTGAAATACTTGTCATAAATATGTTGACTGTTGTAAAACATTTGTTGTAATGAGTTTTTCATATAGTGGTAATCTCTATATATACCTCTATATCTTTTTATTGTATTGACTCAGTTTATGACAAATATTGATTATATTGTGGCCCCACTAATTTCAGTGAGGAGTATCTCCAGGGGCTCTGATGTTCTCATTTTTTAAATGGATATCTGTGCAAGCAACTATACCTGCCTTTTTGAAAAGAAACATTTGACTGCAAAATGGAAGAAGAGAGTTAGAAATAGAAGAGGAAAATTGTGACGCAATAAACTTTTGTAATACCTGCTTCCATATATTCAATCTTTTTGCAATGCTTTTGTTGTTAAGATGATTGCTTATTTTTTCATCCTCTTTCTAGTTTATCGTTTAGTACTGTATCAAACTTCCTCAATAGAAGAAGTTACCATGGAGTAGTTCGTGCTGCTATTATTCAAAAGTTAGAGATACATAATAAAATGCATAGAGTCCCTAGATAATTTTCAGCTGAATGTGGGTGGATATTAGATAATTTCTTTTTCTCAAGAAAGCAACTGGACTTTCAGCATGGGTTTCATGTCATTTAAAACTACCATCATATTTGTGGTAAAATTGGCAGAATTCTTTGATAACTTTCATTACTGCCATAAAAAACTGATTTTTCCATAGGAATATAGCTTTCTGGGTGTGAAAAACTGTAGCTGCATTGATGCAACTGTTGAAAACGGCCTTGCTTTAGATATTGAATTACAATGTAGCTTACATTTTCCCTAATCTCTTTGAAAGTGGAGTTTGAACTAGGGTATAAACTTGAATGTAAAATTATGTTATGAATGTGCACACCAGCTTCTAAAAATCCATGATCTCATCCAGGTAAAATTGCATAACAGTAATGTGAGGGTTGGGCAACTTTAGAGGACGTGAAGACCATTTTCTGCTATCACCCAGACTTGGTGTGGGCTGCATTAGTCCTTCCCAGGAAAACCAGAAGTGAATTTGGAAGGTCATTTCCATTTTTCGAAAGAAATGTTTTTATTTTAGGTGCCATGCTGGCTAGTTTTTGAAGAGAATTCCTTTGTTTATGGCATCTGGATGTGTGTTTTGGAGTGTATTTGTGGAGATACTGAGAGGCTGCAAAATTGTCTTGTGTGCCTATATGTAGCTTGCATGGTCACCACCTTTGTCTCTTTACTGTGAATTGGATCCTGAGATATAACACTGGAAGAGCTTCTCTACAAAGTATTGCATTAGACCTGCCAGAAAGCATCTCAAAATATAGACCTAGCACAGGTAAACATGATGAAATATTTTGCTTGCAGACATTCTGGGAAAAAAATTGTGCAAGAAATTGCACTAAGTTTGTGTTAACAGAAGCCCTCTGATATGTATCTGCACTCTTTTTTTCTCTGACATACAAAGATCTTGTGCTACATCAGAAAAAAAACTGTCCACTTGGGAAAAGGCCTTCAGCTGGATAAGGGGCATTACAGGAGTGATCCCTGCACAGGTGAGAAGACAAAGCTGGCATTCAGTTTTGAAATACAGTGTTTAACACGCTTAATGCAGTACTCTTGAAATAAACTCCACAGCATTTATTAGCCCACTTGCTCAATCATCTACTATATAAAAGTCAAAGCTTGTCTGTGAATTTGTGTGTTTGTGTGCTTCAGGCAGGTGAAGACCTCATATGATTGACTGAGTGAGGCGAGAAGACCTCATATGGTTGGCTGGCTGTGAAGGTTCTATGGAGTCTTGGGGTTGGCAATTTAGGGATGGCCCTTTAGAATTCGCAGGCAGAGAGCTCTTGGGCCTCAGGCCAGTTGCTATGGAGATGAGGCCTACCATCAATGAGGATGCCAGAAAACATTTGGGAGGCATATGTGAGAAAAATTAAAGTGACATACCCAACATAGTTACAAGGTCTTCTCGCCTCACACAATAGATTGTATGGATTCCATATGTGAAGAATCTTAAAGTTGAAATTCGAAACAAAAAATGCTTCCAGAAAAATGTAAAGCTATTGCCCAAATTCAACAGAAAGCAAAAAAAAATCAAAAGCTAGTACATCAACATCGACAGAGAACACAGATTAGATTGGAGACTATGGGGAACAGTTACAGGTACTGGAATAGGCCGATTGCTATGGAGATGGTACCTAGCAGCAAGGAGGAGGATGTGTATTACCAGAGGAACCCAACCTCTGTATGTTAGCAACTACTAATACAGATTGGATTGGGGAATATGAGGGCAAGTTATCGGTACTGGAATAGACTGGTTGCTATGCAGATGAGGCCTAGCAGCAAGGAGCAAGAACCCAATCTCTGTATGTTAACAACTCTGAATACAGATTGGATTGGGGAATATGGGAAAAAGTTACAGGTACTGGAATAGGCCAGTTGCTATGAAGATAAGGCCTAGCAGCAAGGGGGAGAACAGTGTATTCCCCTCTGGAACCCAAACTGTGTATGTAAATAAATCTGAATACAGATTGCATTGGCAAATATGGGGAAAAGTTACACATACTGGAGAAGACAGTTGGGTGAGTTCTTAAGACGAAAATAAAATTCTGGGCAATGGCGGGTAAATACACTAGTATTACTGTAATTCAAAAATTCTCATTCTCATCCAGTTTACAAAAACTTCCTGACCTGCTGACCTGTAGGCAATTGATCATGCCACAGATCACTACTCAGGGACTTATAAGAATTGCCATGTAGAGTGACCCTTCATATGATCTGAGAAAAGCAGAGTGTTAGAGTTGTTGTATACTTTACGACAGTTATTGAGAATTCCTGAATTCATGTCGAAATGAATCATGTGTATTACTGTTTTTGCTGTGACACGATATGCATTTGTGTCCATGCTTGTTCAAATCCCTCAATGATGTCAAGAAGGGGCCCTTGTTAGTATTAATTCTTGGCATGATTTGCCTTCTGAGTTAGTGAAAAAAATGGGATTCATCTAATGAATATGATTGTAGAAAATGTGCGTAGAATATGATGACCTGTAAAAAATAAAGTATTTCTCAGCAGTGTGAAATTAAAATAATGACTGTGCTTACTGTATTAGTTTCAAACAATGAGACAGTATAGGAAAAGTTTGTTGTTGTTTTTTTAAAAAAATATAAGTTGATAACTAATCTTCTTAGAGTTTTGCCATTCTCCAGGGCAGGGTGTGTGTACGCATTTGTGTGTGTGTGTGTGTGTGTGTGTGTGTGTGTTGCCCATCCGTATACTTAAAACAAAATGGGCACCATTCCTTTCATCTTCTTTTTTTGACAGCAAACAGCCTAACTTTGTTAAAAGCTTCTTCTCAAAAGAGATGTGTGTGTGTGTTGCAAGGAATGCTTTTGAAAATAGTAAAATAAAGAATTTGAACTTCAGGCCATGTATTCTTTAGGTCAAGTTCAGGTTGGATTTCATGGTCTGCTTGTGAGAGAGAGCATAGGGAAGGGTAAGGCTGATATACTCTTGCTTTGCAGCTGAAGAAAAATGTCAAACAAATGATCCCATATTCTGATCTTGAACTCTTTTTTGTATATATATATATAAAGTGACATACAGAAGTTACAGATAAGCTTCTGAGCAGATGTCTTGTTTGCCTTTCTGAGGATAGTTTTCAAAGAGCTGGCAACCAGTTGACAAATGTCTTGTGAGCAGAAAACTTGCGCTAAATTATGATGACTTGGCTAATGGGGTGAAAGTGGTATGAATGACCATGTTCTCCTGGAGTTTGTTATATAACAGAAAGGGGAAGCCAAGCACAATCAGATATACATTCTAGACTTAAGAAAGCTGATTTCAGTAAACCTAGGGAAAAACTGGGTGTGATCATATGATCAGGAATACTAAAAGAGAAGGGAATTTATGATGGATGGGTGGAGTTTCTTAAAAGTGAGATGTTGAAGGCACAGTTTCAAGCATTTCCGATCAGGAAAAATAGGAGATGTCTTAAGAAACTGGGATGTATGTATAAAGAACTTTCCACTGAGTTAAGGTTTAAAAGGGACATGTATGAGAAATGGGGAAAAAAGGGGAAATCACCAAAGAGAAATTCAAACGAATAGTCAACATGTGTAGGGAGAAAGTCAAAAAAGCTAAAGCACAGAATGAACTCAGGCTTGCTATAGAGGCTAAAAACAAAAACAAAAAATGGCTATTTTGTTATGTCTGTAGCAAAAGAAATAACAGAGAAACGACAGGGCCATTGCATGGAGAAGATGGCAAAATGCTACAAGGGGACAGAGAAAAGGTAGAACTGCTGAATACCTTCTTTACCTCAGTTTTCTCCCAAAACTCAAACAGGGCTCAACCTGATGAAAGTGAAGCAGATGATGCAATAGGAGAATTGTATAATAGGTAAAGAGAAAGTACAAGAATACCCGGATACTTTAGATGAATTCAAGCCTCCAGGGCCAGATCATAGAATCATAGAAATGTAGAGTTAGAAGAGACCACACGGGCCATCCAGTCCAACCCCCTGCCATGCAGGAACACCCTCAAAGCACTCCCGACAGATGGCCATCCAGCCTCTGCTTAAAAACCTCCAAAAAAGGAGCATCCACTACACTCCGAGGCAGCATATTCCACTACCGGACAGCCCTGAGTGTCAGGAAGTTCTTCCTGAGGTTCAGGTGGAATCTCCTTTCCTGCAGCTTGAATCCATTGCTCCTTGTCCTGGTCTCTGGAGCAGCAGAAAACAAGCCCTTTCCTTCCTCTACATGGCATCCCTTCAAATATTTAAATGTGGCTATCATGTCACCTCTTAACCTAGATGATGGAAAGAGCAGTTCAACAATGGAATATGCTGCCTTGGAGTATGGTGGAGTTTCCTTCTTTGGAGGTTTTTAAACAAAGACTGGGTGGCCATCTGTCAGGAGTGCTTTCATTGTGTATTCTTGCATGACAGGGGGTTGGACTTGATGGCCCTTGTAGTCTCTTCCAACTCTGTGTTGCAATGATTCTTAATATTTTAGTAGTATGTGAGCAACATCATTTAAACGAGTTTTTGGGGATTGGGAGAGTTGTTAAGCTATAGTTGCAAGATGTGCTGAATTCATTCTGCAATATTATTCAGAAATTGTTCCTGAGAGATGAAAGCTAAACTTATTCTTTTGAATATACTTGACTTAAAACCATGACAGATGAAAAGCAAAATGGAGGTTTCTTTTTCTTGCCACCTGTGAATTGTTCATTTTATTGCTATCACGTTTTCAATCTTATTTTTGGAACAATGAAGATGAGAAAGATTCTTCAAAAGGAATGAAAACTAGTATTCTCATATTTCTTTCAAAAGCCTTCAGGCCACATAAAAGTGTTTTGGATGCCACATGCCGTGTTGAAACGTGTTGCTCACCCCTAAGATAAAGCAATTAAGAAAAAGGATTATATTAGCTTAGCTGGACATTAATTGCAGACCACACACACACACACACACACAGTCAATACAATGGCAGTTGGATCACACAATCTGCTCTTAGAAAGTGTAAAGTTATGATTTTAATCAATTATAAGGAATATTGCCCCATCTGTAAGAATTGTGCGTGGCTTGAATAATATACTTGCTATATGACTTTATTCTTATGTTATAAAAAATCCCATATGGAGGTTAAAAATAGATACTACCCATAGCAAATGTGTTTATTTTCATTCATTTTACTTGTATTTCCCTTTTCATTTAGCTTTTTTCATACGTCCAATTACAAAAACATCTAATATGTTAGGTGTAGTTCATTAATGCAAGATTCTATAGTAAATCATCCATTTCTTCTCAGATTTATCAGTGGGGATCTTTGAAATGTCTCAATCAGGATCACACTCTTTTAGTTGCATGTATTCAGTTACTTCTACCATTTCTGCAGCTCTCCAAGAAATAACCAATGGATACTTCAAGACTAGAGAACCATGTATTTACGTGTGTTATTTAAACTAGATTCAGTAATTTTGGCTTAACATTTCAAATTCTCAATTTAAGTGAAGTCTACATAGATGTAGAGAGCCAGTGTGGTGATGTGATTTGAGCACTGGACTACAACCCTGGAGACCAGGGTTCAGTTTCCTGCTCAGCCATGGAAGCCCACTGGGTGACTTTGGGTGTATCACACACTCTCAGCCCCAGAAAACCCTGTGATAGGTTCACCTTGGGCTGTCCATAAATCAGAAATAACTTGAAGGCACACAGCAACAACAACAACAACAACAACGGCAACAACAATAAATATAGATGTAACCATGTTGGCTGACAATGACTCTTTTTTGAAGCCTTATGTTTTCCTTTCCATCCTTGGATCCCAGAGTGTCAAACTATAGGTTTATAGCTTCACAGGGCAGTAATCTGCTATATGTGTTTGTGTTGCTTCCTTTATTTGTACAAGGTGTTTTTCATTGCATGTCTTTTGCATTCTTGAGTCCGTCAAAAAGTAAAATGAATTGTGGTCCATGTAGATGTCCATAAATGCACTAGATGAGGGCCACTATACTGACTTCATCTGGGTTTTTAAAAAGAAGATTAAAAAGGAGACTGTTCCAATGTGCTCTCGATCATGAGGCCACCTCCAAAGAGTACTTCAGAACTGTAGTTCAGACACAGCAGTTCTCCCTGGGAAGTATCAATGGGTGGTAGTTAATTGGATAATATTACTTCAGTACTTCTTCAACTATATTGATTCACAGTATGGTCCAATTCAAATGGTTAGTTGTTGTCTTTGAAATGCTAAACAGCTATAGTAATTTGCACATATGTCTTGCCACAAATTATGTTAATTGAAGGCAGAACTTGTAGGGCAGAGAAATACTTTTCTGGACTATAGCTCCCATAATCCTTTTCTGGAAAAAAAAATTAGGTGTTTGTGGCTGTGAAGGCTGGAAGATTTTTGGGAGTTAACAGTTCAAAAATGAAACTTTTCCATGCTTTAATTAAAAGGGAGTCTGCTGTTTAATGGGAAAAAAATTGGAGAGTAAATGGATGCATGTCTTCCCCATAGGCTCTGGAATGTCCTGCCTCATTGACTGTTTAGTTCCTTTCCTACCTTCTTTCTGCTGAGCACCACAAGTTGCCTCTTTTTTCCTGACAGCATTTGTAACTGAGTGGCTCAAGATCCTGCTTCTTCATAGTGCTGTTTTCTTGTTATTTTGATTTTTGTGCTTTATTTAGGTTCACTACTAATTGCATTGTAATCTGCTATTCACTTTGAGAGGAGCATCATACAGATAGTAATCTGTTATAATTTGTAAATGATTGAGAGAGTTTTGGAAAATTTACAAAAGACCAATACCTTTATTGGCCAACCAAAATGTACAAAATACATCAGGGAAGCTTTCAAAACTCCACTGTATTCCTCATCTGGCAAAAGATCTGAAAAAAATCATATAAGGAAAGAATAATGACAATGATAGTCACAAGCCTACATTTTGTGTCAAGTGTTGTTTCTGTTGCAGTTCAGTTGTTCTGGAGGGATCTCAATGTAGACAAAAGCCAGTCCCCTTTTTGGCCATGTGGGGACAAGGGTCAAAGGGCAATAAAAGACAGGTAATAAAATTTCAACTCCATTAGTCAACAGAAAAGTAACCTCCCTTGAAATTCAGGTTGTCTCTGTCCTGTGGAAGCTAACTGCTCTTTTCTTAGGCAGAGATCACTGAATTTCTGGGGGAAAAAAATGCTTTATAGGTAAAACTTGCCTGTTGTAGTCTAAATGAAGGAGGTTTACGCCTGTTGGAGATAAAGCCTCAAAGAGGTAAACCCAGTCCATTAGCTCCTTCTTCTTGAACTTTCCCCTTTTGAAGCAAAACTCGGGAGCTTCAAATACAGGAAGCATATTCAGGAGTACTCATATTGGCCATGCAGCAAAATACAACAAAGTCCAAAATTCACAAAATCACTGTTTTATGGATTTTGTATTTTGTTGTATTTTGCTGCACTGCAACATAGTTGCCCTTGAATATGTTTTGGAAAGTTTGTTTCCTTTTGTGGCTTGCTGTTCTTATTTTTGCACATGGTCAAGTCCTGTTGACTTCAGTCCAATCTCTTTTTCTGCTTGTAATTAGGTGCAATATTGCAGGCTAAAAGTAAACTGTTCCTTACTTTGAACATACAGGTGAAACTTCCATTAGCCAGACAAAGAGGTCCATGCAAACATGATGTTGGTTTATAGCACATTTTATTTGCACTATATGAAGCAATTGTCATGTAGTGGTTTCTGTGTCAGACTATGATCCTGGAAGACCAGAATCCCCGCATGGCCCTGGAAAACCACTGGCTGACCTTGGGCAAGTCGCACCCTCTCAGATTCAGAAGAAAGCAATGGCAAATCTTACAAATCTTACCAAGAAAACTCTGTGACAGATTTGCCTTAAGGTCTCTATGAGTTATAAAAAAAAGCTTGAAGCCATATAACAAGAATCACAACATTCTAATTTAATATATTTGAATATAGATATTCTAATTCTAATTGGTTTTAACAAATGTCTGGTTGTATTGATTTAATAGTTTTTCTCCAGAAGAGGTTTTCTACTGCTTCAGTAAATATGATCCTTGAAAAATATCCAGAGAATGGGGCGGAAAACAAAAGGAACTGCCTGCCCCCCTTTTAAATGATAGTAAGCAAAATAGTTTTTGACGTTAGTGAAAGTCATCATTTATTAGCATGCTCACTTTTCTCCAGTAAGGTAGTGAAATCTTTTGTCTGAGCTCTTCTTTTATAAAAGCTATAATAAAAAAAGCACATGCAACAAAGACAGGTCAGAGGGAGTATTTTTGCAGTGGTACAGAATGGTTTTGACAAAGTTAGTGAATCAGTGGAGCTGGCACATGAGGCTCTCTCAAATTGATTGATATTTTCCAAAAGAATGATTAAATAGGAATAGTAGTGCCTTGTCACAAAGCGAAGAGCTTGCCAGCTGAAGATTAGGTATTTGATATTACACTGATAGATGCACACTGTAAAAGACCTTGCCAGATTGTCATGTTTAAGGGTACTTGAGTCTTATCAAAAGTGCCAGCCTGATTCTATTGTTTTTGCTTAGGCAAAAACTGAAAGAGATTTTTTTTTTTAAAGACATGGATCTTGTATTTAAATTGGGATTGTAAAAATTATTTAAGGTACTTTGGTGCCATACAAAATCTTCTGTAGGAAATAAATGGAACTTGATGACAAAATTCACTTTATGTATCTGATCGGTTGAAGGTGCTTTGGAAATAGGGACATTAGAATAAGAATTTAATAGATGAAAGTTTCCTAATAAGTTTATTCTGATAGTTTAAATGTGGGTAAGTATTTTGTATAATAAATAGAGATAAAATACACTGATTTAAATGTCAGAATATGGTGAATATTGGCACATTTGCTAGGGAGTATGTTTGTAATATTTTCTGAGGAGCCTGTTCCAATATTAAAATGCTTGAGTAGATGCCATCACTCAAAAAATTGTGATGCTCACTGTAACATATATCATAAGATCTATGGAGAAGGAGAGATAGGGGAGAGGGAGTGAAGCACTAACAATTATCTTCTCACACTAAAGAATGATGCTGAAACCATTCAGTTAATTTGTACCATCTATCTTTCATTCAGAAACCCATGGAATGAATACAGCATGCACAGTGCAGTTCTATTCATGTATACTTAGAAGTGTATCCTTGTGAATTCAAAGGGGCTTTCTCCCAGATAGATACAGACCTAAGCTTCAATTCTACAGATGCTTCTAGGAAAAAAGAAAGTATGTATTTGAAGAGCATCTAATAGGACTGCATTGTAATTCTCCTTAACAGGGCAGAACTTGCAGCTGAACTCTGACTTTCTGGATCCCAACATTCAGTCCTAACTAATCAGGTCCTGAGTGAAGCATTACAGCAACTGTGATGTCATGCTACTCCTACAAGGCTGCTGGCTTCTTGATGCAAATAAGAGTAACACAGGCTCACTGCAGTGCCAGATCAGAATCTGGCATTAAGAGATAGAGGACAGGAAGAGGCAATGCAAGAGGTAAGGAGGTTCAAGAACACCTGTAACCTACTTGTGAGTGATTTGCTGGCACTCAGGAACCATACAGCACCTTGCTTTGTGCTTCCTGCTGTATGTATAATCAAGATGATCAAGGGGCTGGAGCAGCTCCCCTATGAAGGAAGGCTATAGCACATGAGTGTTTTAGCTTAGAAAGAAGAGAGCATAATAGAAAGGCATGAGACATAATAGAAGGAGTCCATCAGCTGCAACCTTCCCCAACATGGTGTCCTCCATGTTTTGGTACATAGCTCTCATGAGTCTGAGACAACTCAGTGGGTGCTCACAATGATAGGAGCAATAATCTAAAACAGTGGTTCTTAACCTTTTCTTTGCCCTGGACCCCCTTTGAATATCTTTTATTGCCATGGTTGCCATGCCAAGACTTAAGGCAGTTTCTAGCTGTATGTGTGGTAGCAAGAAATGTCATGCGCTTTCAACGACTGAGCATCATTCGTTTGCATGTTCTCACTCTATGTAGAAGTAGTGAGTGCTGAATACACTTTTCGGCTATCAATTTCATAAGTTTTGAACAATTTGACGTATTGTAATAAAAGTTTGTACAAATAATGTCTGTCACTAGCAAAAGACACCTGGTCTTTGAGATCAATGTATGACCATCCGTCTGTCTGTCTGTCTTTCTTCCATTCTATTTTTACAGTAAAAGTTCATAACATTTCTTCAAGCCTTCACAGACTGCCTGTGAGGACATCTCAGCCGCCCCAGGAGTCCATGGACTCCAAATTAAGAGCCACTGATCTAAAACCCTTAGAAAGTGCAGGATTGAAAAAGCCTGCCATAGTAGAAGGATATGCCATAGCAGGCTGTCATACTTTACTCTCTCCCGTGTTCCTTTGAAACAGTAGAAGTAATGGTGTTAATAATAATGGCTTGTATTATAGCAACAAGGTAGTAATAATATTAATACAAATTTATTATTATTTCGCATGTTTCTCTTCTATACTTTATCTGGAAAGTTAATAAGCATAAATGCACAATTCAAAGACTAAAAGTACATAATATCTAAAGTATTCTTTATTTAATTTATGTTTTTCTCCCATGTGGGATCCAAAGCTGATAAAGTAACAAGTACAACATGAAATCTGCAATACCCTAGATTCTCTATTTCCCAGGCTGTATGAGAAGAGAGCATCTTAGGGTGTATCTACGCTGTTAAAAAAACACCAAAATGTCCCAGGTTTTGTAGCTCTTCTTTTTGACCTTATTTGAGAGATCTATACATGTTTTGTTTGTCCCAGAATATTTTTTGTCAGCTCCCAGTACAATCAGAGACTTTTTATACCAACTCCTCAGTTCAGTTTATTTTAAGCTGTTATGAAATCAGAAAGAACAGGAATAAAATCTGGGATTCTTCAGTCTGTCTGGATGCAGTCTTAGTTACAGCTACAACTTTTCTGTTTGTTTTTAAGTCGAGTCTATGGATTTTCAATGGAGTACGGGCTGTTTATTTAGAATACACAACAGAGATCGCTGATTCTTTTGTTGGTTTCGATACCTTTTAGCTTTTGTTTTGTTTTGTTATCTCAATATTTGTATTACTAATGTAAAATAACTCCTGTTTGCTGTAGGGAAGATATTGATCTGAGAAATCCCTTTGAATGGCAAAGCATGGAGTGATAAAAATATCTTCTCTTTACTGGTTGCAAATGTGAGTGCTTTTTGATTTCTCTTAATTAAAACTAGTCATGTGAACAAATTTAAAAATGTGTAAAGGATCAATGAGTTTTGTTTTCCCTTGCCTCTCTCCTGTTCTCTCTGATACAAGACAATTTCAGAAACTCATCTTTATTCCAGGGAGAGTATCGTTGGTAGAAAGGAGGCCTTTTCAGAGGTAAGGCCATTAGAGCCCTGCCTGTCCTGGAAATTAAGATCATGAGAAGAAAATAATGGCCCTGTATCAAGAATCTGTCAATGCCAATCCATAGTATGTTGCTGCCTAAAGAGGAGCCCATATAGTATGGACCTGCTCATTAAGAGTCAACATTTTAAAACATATTTGTGCAACATTCAGGCACCAATTTCTACTTTATCTTTTCAGAATACCACATGAAGCAAGCTCTTTCATTCTACTACATGTTGAAGCAGTCTGTGAGATATGTAGCTTCCTCTACCTTCCCATTCAGTACAGAAAGCTGAGAACTACAGATCGCCTTATCTCTATTGTTTGTTTATTTAATCCCTCCTTTCTACTGACAGTGAGACTCAACGTGACTAACCACATTAAACCAGTACAAATTAAAACATCAGTGAAAGTATAAACACATATTTTTTTAAAAAAAACCCACCTAAACCATTTCTAAAGCTACATATTAAAATACATTATAAGACCATACCAACCTTAAAACAGACTCCCACAGCATTGAGAACCCAAACCCAGTCAATTTACAAAAGCCTGATGGCACAAAAATGTCTTAACCTGCTGTTGGAAGGGGAGCAGGGGCAAGCCAGTCTGGCCTCTCTAGGGAGGGGTTCCAGTCTTTGGGAATCAGTACTCACATGCATGTTCTGGGAAGTAATTTCCAGTTATTGGAGAGGCTGAAGAGGCCTTATTCATCTCTAGGTAGCTGTTCTCACTACTGATTACCTGTTCTTTTACATCTTATTTATTATTTGCTTATTTTACTTAGTGAGTCTATAGGACAAAATGACAGATGAACATGTAGCTCGTCAAAAAGAACTGAGGTTTCTTAAACTATTCTTGTGGAAAGCTTAACAAAAATACCTGAAATATTTTTCAAAGCAAGAAGAAGGAAACCCATCCAGTGATAATTAAAACTTTCAAGTTTTTGTATGGTCTTGGTTAATTCATTTTCAGTAATGGAATTATGAATGCTGAAAAAAGACAGAAACAAAGACAAATGCATTATTATCTACTGTGCTTTCCTTCCTCAAATGGTACCACTCCCATACATACATACATAGATATATTGAATAATCTTTTGAATAAACAAAAACCTATACAGGTGCAATAAGACTGTCTTGGACACTTGTAGAAATATTTCTGTTTAGCTCTAATTCTGTGAAGAGAAATATGTGACTTTGAAGCACAATCTGAACTGCTTTTTGATAGACTTCTGCAATGTTTTATTTATTTTAACCATTTCTGTTCCACTGCTCAGCACTAAAGGCTTCCAGATTAATTAAATTAATGTGGGGAGATCCTGCCTGAAAGCTTTACAATTTAAAAAATAGAATGCACGATGCAAACAGAAAAGGGATGTAGAAGGGAAAGATAAAAAGAAGACACAACTACCAGTTCTTAAAATTAAATGGTTCTTATACAAACTTGGTATGATGGCTAAAACATAGCTGGGGGTTAGTGCCTTCCTTATCATGACTAGCCAGAGGAAAAACAGATTCAAAATGAAGTGCAGCCTTGGATCTGCAAATCTCTAAGGTGTTAGTCTGTGATGTGGCCCTGCTACTTGTTTTTCCTTCTGTTACACTCTGCTGTGCTGTACTATGTAGGGTGATGGTGATTCTCACTACCAGATTTATACATATGTTAAATAAATTACAGTTTAGGGCCTCAAGTTGTAAGGAACATCTAGATGGGGCCTTTAAATGCAAGACAGAATACTTTTTGAAGCCATATTTCAGATTTTACAGAATTGTTTGCAAATTAAAGAAACCAGAAAGACAGACTCTAAGAAAGATATCATTCTGATATGACAAAAATGTACTTACTGACTGTATTCCTTGTTGTATTGTTTATAAATTTCTGCAGAAATGACTTTAATTTATATCTATAATTCATTAGGCCATGTGTCCATAGATAAAAAACTATCCTGGAGGAGCAAAATTGTTGCTTTCTGCCATTCTCATTTTAATGAACTGTTAGCAGAAATCTAATTTTTATGGCTTAAAAAGATTTTTAAAAAATTGAATGGCAAACAACAGTGCTGCAAAAAGAGTTCACTGGTCTAACCCTCATGTAAATAGACAGCGATAAACTTTGTAGCTTATCATTTGAATAGAAGGATTGCCATGTCAACAGCATCCAATTCTATGAGATTTCCAGGCCAAAACCTGAAACTAAGGAGTGGGTCCTTGTGATGTCGCAGAGGTGAGCTTTTGTGATGTCCCATGAGTGCCTTTGGGCCAGCTGACTGTAGAAATGTGCATAAGGGTGATTAAATGGGTGCCGAATTTGGAGAAAACCTAGATAGCCGACTAATCTGACTGTCTACAACTAGGAAAGTGGGACATTAGTAAATTTTTCAACAGGTGGAAAAATGCACTCAGTACCTGCAGCAGTTGATGCCATTTATACTAGGGCTTGAATCATATGCAACCATACCTTCAGTAATAAGGTTGACATAATTTGAAAAGCAAAAAAAGAGAACACATTTACCAAGTGACTACTTCAAATCACGAATCGCTGTGATGGCTCTCACTTTAAATACCGTTGCTATATAAGTTGTGAACATTGCTTCTAAAACTATTCCTGACCTTCACTGTGCATAAATAAAACCAGTTTTAATTGCTTATTTAGCAGTATTCATTAACACAAATAGAAATGTGCACAAGCCACACACCTTCATGATGAGCCAGAGAACCCTGATGCCAGCTGAGAATGGAGCTAAAGATTCATATCCATGTTTTAAAGCCACCTCATGTGCAAAAATCAAACTTCTTCTTCCTCTAGAGCAAGTTATCCTATCTGGAGCCTCAGGGTTTTTTCCACAAACAGGTTTTGCAGTGGAATAGCATTTGTATGCCATACACACTTTTTGCATGACATTGATGCACTTCCATTTGTCTCCAGGTTTAATTCAATATTTTCCCCACCCTCAAATAATCTATTAAGAACCCCAATCATGGCAGCTCTCTCTCTTTTGATTTGCCTTTTTGTGTGTGCAAGGGGTATAAATGACCCATATTGGATTTTCCCTACTTTTGGAGTCAGGTGACTACTGGTGGGTGTGGTCTAGGTGTGTTAGGATGTGTCCATGTAGAAACATCCTTGGAATTCCTTTCAGTTGCTTTCTGGAATAGGTCAGACTTCCCTTAGAAGAAGTAGAAGTGGCCAAGTTGCCAAAAGAGGACTTCTTCAGAATTATGTTGAAAAGCTGACTGGCAACTACACGTATCTTCAAATTTTGTGGGCTCTGACGCTATTTGAAAAGGCAGATGTTAATAGAACTGTTTTCTACTATCAGGAGGCTGGAAGTATGCCTTCCTAGCATAAGAATGGAAAAGGAGGCATGACTGGGGTTGGGGGTTGGGTAGCAGAAGAACATCTTGCCAACAGTATGGAAGAGGCTGGAGTTAGGGCTCTGATTCTGTTCTGAAATGTAAAGGGGTTGCTGGAAGTGCATTACAGAGGTGAAAAAGAGACAAAGGTGTCTGATATTGTGGATTTGTATTTGAAAATGTTTTGTTTATTAATTGTATATTAGAGTATGCGGAAAATAGCTATTAGGAGGGGGAAAAGAATGGAATTTTGGATTGAATGCTGATTGGTGAAATGTTTGAGGAGATTTGCCTAAAGCTAGTGAATGATAGTTGGGAGTATTATCCCAAAGCATGAGTGACTCAAGGATCTACGATGCCAGTACCTCCATGCAAAGGTGAGGAATTATTAGCTCAAATTAGGAGGCGTGCAAGAGGGGAGTAACCTAGAGAGATCTTTCTACTTATGTTTACTAGTACTTCTGCAGGGAAGAACAAGCTAGAGATTCAAAAATAAGCTAAATTGTGTTTTATGAGGGGAATTAATCACACACACAGGATCCAAACAGTCACAAAATCCCTCAAGGCTAATTGAAGGAAAAGGGAGGAAAGTTTTAGATAGTGAGGCTTCAGGGCATAGTGGGTGATATTTACCAGTCTTGAAAAGCAGTGGTGAAGCAGCAGTGTGGCTTAGACTCCCATCTAAGGACAGCACACAGGAACTGGAGTAGCAGAGTGGCAACCAGCAATTAGTGTACTGTGAATTGATGTACCTGATTTCTACTGGAGGGCAAGAATGTGAGTGGCTCTCTGACTGAGTAAACAGTGGAGTTCTCTGACTGGACAATGAGGTCTGGACCAGGCTAAAGTCTTAGCATTAGATGACAAAGAACTAATGATTGCCTTGATAGCTCAGTGCTTGTTGGACAGGTTTTAGGACAAAGGAGAGGTTGCTTGGTCAGAGGAAAAGGAGTTAAGACAATCAGCAGTTTGGTGGAAATCTCCAAGTCACCATGGTTCAAGAGTTAGAGTCATTCAGGCTAGCTGTAAGCCTGTTTATCTCTGGAGTTACCTAGAGATTTCCGGACTATGACCTGGCTAGGCCTAGAGGGGGTTTCTGACCTAATTCACAGAGCACATTTTTGGCTAGTCTTTTCCTCTTATCCTGCTTGGCCATAGCAGGGCACATTTTATACCAATGCCAATTAATGTGTTTTGCCAATTAAATCATATTTCGCCGATGAAACCATACCAAGGTATGGGGGTGTATGACCTGATAGCAGGAGTTCAGTTTGAGTTGGGAGTTAGCCGAGGGTTTGAGGAGCGTGCAGTTAGTAAAAGGCTGGTTTGAGAGAAGGGAGTCTGAGTAGAACAATTCGTAATGGTCTGAGTTAGTTAGTGTTTCAAATGTAATAAATAAATAATCTGCTGTGTTATGTTTAACTTCTGTAAAATAAGATTTGTTTTTGTTTTTCTATACTTTTGGCCTCTAAAAATGCTATCTGTCTGAGAGCTTGTCAAGGTGTCTATGGTACCAGCATTAAATATAGAGAGGTGGTATCCATTGAGGATAGAAGTTGCATAAATCCTTATATGCAACTTGAGGGCATTTAGATGGTCCCCAAAAGTTGGTGCAATGAGCATCATGGCAGTCTTCACAGTTGTTGCGTTAAATGGTAGTAATCCCACATTTGGCCACAGGTATGGGATTGCCTGAGAGGAACCCCCAAAGTTGGTGGCATTGAAGGGACTGTCCAAGTGTAAACTCCACAGCTGGTAGGATAAAGATTGGAGAATCTTCACATTTGGATGGAAGCCCTACAGGAGATAGTGCAGGTATCAAAGAAGCCAAGTGGCCTTTATGCATACATCTCAGTGGATATTTCAGAAACGCAGGGAGCTCCCAAAAGAGCACCTTTCTGACATTAACCATCAAAAGAGTCTAGCCGTTGTGTTACCTGTCTTCTAGGGGTCCCTTGAGGGGCACTCTAAGATGCAAAAGTTGGGGAAATTAGTGGAGCACTGGCAACGGCAAAATGAGGGGCAGGGTAACCCAGCATAATCTTTTACCCAATGTTTATGGGGTCAGGCCAAGCAAAAAGCCAGACAACTGTACTAATAAATGGATTCTCACACACCAACACATTCATTCACTCATGCACACAAGGCCTTTCGAGAAGGGAAGGAGGTGAAAATTGATAGAGGATTCAGCGGAGAGCGGGTAAAGGCAGTGATACTACACCTGTCCTGAAGTCTTCGGTCTGGGAACTGGCAAGAAAGATGGAGCTCAGTGAAGAGCCACTGAGGGGATCACTTGCCTAACAGAGTTCCAGTCTGCTAGCATGGCGGGGAGTTCTCCGAAGAGACCCTCAAGAACTGGGACTACTTATAGGGCAGAATGTACCTCAAGGGCAGGGTCTCTCCCGGGAAGAACAATAGCCAAAATAGAGGGAGAAATGCCACACAATAGCAACTTGGTAGTTTGCATGATTGATTCATGCAGATGGACCTTGCCATGTAGGATTTTTTAAAGGCGGAGTTGCTCAACCTGGAGAAAACCCAATAATCCCCTCAAGTTGGCTGTTTTTGGCTGGAGACCCTTTGTTTGTGTGGATGTGTTTAGCCTGATGTCTCCTAGGGGAAGCGTGACAAGGGATTCTCCTGGCCTGACCTAGTTTCAGTCGTTTGACCTCTTTGTCTGTGTACCCACTTGGGCAACCTCTCTGGCATGGTGGTCATATTTAATATCAAATTTATATTCCCCAGGATGGGGTCTGTAATCAGGGTAACAACTGAAATGAGAGAACACATTTCTGCCAATTTCTTTTTGTTGTTGTTGTGGTTGTTGTTTTTGTTGTGTGTGCACATGTTTTCTTTTAAAACACATGCACCATACTTTTGTGTGCATCAACCAAATATGGAGAAGGATGGGGAAACCAGTAGGGAATGCCTATCAGGGGACATACTGAAAAGAGCTTGGCATTGAAAGGCAACAGTGGGACCAATTGCTACTCTGCTGATATCAGGAAAAATATGAAACACAGCACTGTAACCATTGAAGTATAACAAAAATGAAGAAGCCACTTCTGAAATGGAGCTAGGAAGCAATGCAAAAGAGACCACAGAATCCAAATTTTAGTTCAAATTTTAAAGGGGATCAATCCAACATGCTAATCTGCCTTAGAGGAAAGGGTTCAGCACATTGGCCACCTATGTTAAATTCAGACTAAAAGTTGGAAAAATTGGCTGCCTCTTGAAATGGAAGCCATCAGTTGCTACTGGATCTGGCAGCATTGTTAATGGCTTTGCGTTCTGAAAATCATGAAATAAAGTTTAAAATTTAAAATCATGAGCAGAAGACACACAGTGCATGCCGTATATTCTCTTCCATTTACTACCCATTCCATTTATTTAAAGGTATATCATATACAAATAAACTTGTTGTAAGATATATGTTTTAGTTAGATTGTTGGGCCTAATTCCAGTTGTTTATCTTGGATAAATAGATCCACTGAACCAATGGGAATTTGGTAAACCTATGTACGTTTCTATGATTCAATAGACATACTTTGCCTGGAGCCAACAATTGGATGTAGGCCTCAATTTTTAGTTTAATCAGTTACACAGATGTATAAAAAGCTTCACTATTTCTATTTTCATTGTCATTTCTGTCAGAATAGTTCATGTTTGGGGGTAATGCTATGAGCCTTCTTAAAACTGACATATGGGTCCACAGCATGTCTTAATCCAGCCACAGTGACCCTGGCTTTCCTACTCTGTCCCTACTGTATGCTGATAGAATCCTGATATCTTGATAGACTTAAGAAGATTAATGTAAACCATCAGTCTCACCTTGTAGTCTGCCAGATACATGACAGCTTTTCTGTTTTTGTACTCAGTCAGGCAGCAAAAACCAACTATTTTAATAAGCCACTGGTGGACCACTGTATTAACTTGTGGTCTGTGTCTGGTTTTGTGGTTACAAGTTGTGTGGCTATGGCTTATAGACTTACCTTCCTTCTGAATAATAAATTAATGGAGATCCCTAATATTTGCATAATTCCCACAAAATAGCTGGAATGAATATTGAACTGTGGTCTGAGGTCCCTTCTGTAATTCACAGTTGGGTTGTATTGTTGCCTACAACCATGGTTGTCATTCTATATACTTCTCTCAGCTTGCCACTCCATTGCATGATCAGACAATAGCTGTGTGTGATTAGACAGTGATCTAAATTCTGCAGTGCAGTCCAGGTCACTGAGTTGGACTATGAATATTTTTCAACATGCAGATAGAAAAAAAAAAGACAGATGGATATCATCAATCTTTTGACAGCTGATGTCCTTAATGTAGAAGAAAGTTTTTTTCCCTTCATCATTGTTGCACCTAGAGAGTTAATGAGCATTTAAGGGGCAACAGGGTACAAGAGAGACTGATAGACAAATTTGCACATTTTCAGGCAACTGCAATTTTGGGGGTGCAGGAATTCTTAAATGTGCCAAGGATTTTCTTATTTACAGGCAGGTAATCACCACATATAGGTGACCTTTTGTAGTGACATTTCCTGCCAGGACGTAGTGTTCTGTTTCTCACAGTTGCAGGCAGCCTACCTCTGAAGTTGCTAGCATGCTCCTAGTAAATATTATCTGTGGTGTGTGGGTCTAACTTTGCTCTTGTGGCTTACATAGCTTTCCTGAATTTACCTAACATTTAAAAAAAAAATGAAGCTGTCTATTGGACCATTAATAAACACAGTGTTTTAAATAAGCTGTGTTCCATTTGAGATAGTAATAGTCTACATGGTGGAATCTACAAGTTGCTTTAGCCTCGTACAGCATTGCCATTGTCATCATCTGATAACAGAATTAGAACTGCTCATGTTTCTATTTTTAAGCATATGTTTAAATACTGGACAATATACGCCTTACTCCGACGTTTATTAAAAAGTGAGTCTCCCTCTGTTCAGTGGAGCTTATTCTCAGGAAAGTATGCATATAACTGTAACTCCAGCCCCAATCAGATTCTCTGCATATTTGTATATTCTACTGGGACTTACATAAACATAAGACAGCAATCCTGTGCACACAGGGAAGATCCTTGGTGAGATTTCCTTTTCAGTAAGCTTGCTTGAGATCATGTTCCAAGTTCTTACCTATAAAATGGGAGCATCTAACTTGTAAGGCTAAACACACTAAAATCAACATGGCAGCTGTCGAAGGAAAAGGTGCTGTACAGAAGATAAAAGGCTCTTCAGTGCTAAGTATTGTCTTGATAGCTGCTGTTTTACTCCATGTGGGAAGAAATGCAGCCATTTGATGATTCTGCGAGGTATATATGTGTGTATGTGTATGTGTGTATGTGTATGTATATGTATGTATGTATGTATGTTTGTGCTAGTGCCTCTAACTTCTCTCGCCTTATTTTCTGTGAAACACAGTTCTTCCAAAAGCAACTGCTTTCAGTCTAGTGTCCAGACATTTCTGAAATTCTATGATGTAAACATAAAAATAAAAAAGTGTACCACTGGTACATGATTTGCATACATTGGAAAACAATATCACATTTGTTAAAACTGGCATCTTAGTTTTGTTGTTATGTGCCTTCAAGTCATTTCTGACATATGCCAGCTCTAAGGTGAACCTATCATGGGGTTTTCTTGGCAGAATTTGTTTAGAGGGGTTTTTGATGTTCAACCATGGAATAAAGAGACCAGACACAAAGTTGGGTTAACTAAGGGTCACTTTGTTTTGACTTGTATTATTTAAATTGCATTAACCTGAAAGATACAAAAGCAGGGAAGCAGCATGATAAAGGTCCAGCTGATGCCAGGGTCACAACATGGCAACCTGCTCAGCCTACCCATGGGCGATAACACCTCAGCCCCGGGGCAATCCAAATTGCTTTGGTTGCTCCCCAGTCCGGCATCTTGGAAGGTAACCCAGAGACTCCCACCCAAACTGCAGGGCTCTAAAAGTGAGAGCCTTATTCTCAGGTTAACCTCAAGGGTAGCCTCCTTCACTGACCTCCCTGGGACACAGGGCCCTAAAGAGGTGGTTCCAGAGCCCTACTCTACACCAAATGCATGCCAATAGGTGATCACCGATGTTTTGTTATCCCCCTTTATCTGCCAAAGGACAACCTATTTAACAACAACACCCAGAGCCAATTTTCCCAATTCCATCAAATACAGTATGGGATAGGCAAAATAAATAAATAAATAAATAAATACTGAGAAAAGGGGGAACATTCCTATCCAGCCCCTAAGTGACCAGATTAACTCACACTGCATTGAGGGCGGGAGGGTGGGTCAACGTTGAGCACCGAATGACACATATGGGGTTGAACTGCTTCACTGTCTCCTTTGCCCGTATCACATGTCTTGATTTGGTGGCACCAATCAAAAATAACATTCTGGTCTCATTCCATGGAGACCATCAAAAACTTACCTTCCTCTGAAGAGACATTTGTCGTGTGAGTCCAGGTAAGTATTCCCTTGCTTTCCTCTGAAGCTAAAAGAGTGTGAATTGCCCAAGGCTACCCAGTAGGTTTCCATGGTCAGGCAGGGATTTGAGCCCTTGGCTCCCAGGGTCCACTATACCATGCTGGCTCTCCATTTTAGTACCAACTATATAATATAGTTGTATTTGAAAAAATATTAAATTCATAGCTGCACAAATATAAGCATGCTTATTTGGAAGTAAGTCTTACTGAAGTCAGTAGTACTTAATTCTGAGTAAACATATGTAGGATGAGCGTTTGGACTGCAAAACCCAACTGTATTTTACAGGAAGAAATTTCTGTCAAATTCAGTATCATTTACCCCTAAGTAAATATAATTAGGATCAGGCCACAAAGAATACGAAGTGGTGGCAACCTTGGGATCGTCTATGAAGGATGAAATGTGTGGCACTTATGTTTACATAAATAAATCAAATTTGAAGTGGCTAAATCAATATTCGTTTTAACACGGTGAGAGCTTTGAAAGATAGTTTAAATTTGTAAGTTAGAATTAAGGATGTGCACAAGCTGACTGCATTTGTGCTTGCTGAAACTGCTTTGCAAAGTACACTGGCTATTGTGTTTCTCAGTCAGAGTCCAGTACCAAACCCCAGTTAAAAACTTAAGAGCCATACTGGATACCACAGGTCTATCTAGTCCGGTATTCTGTGCATACACAACCCACAACCAGGACACAAGTGCAGCAGCTACTGTCCCCAAGCAAGTCATGTGCAGAGGCATACTGCCTCTGATACTGGGCATCATGTGTAGCCATCCTGACTGGTCTTAACCTGTATGAATTTGTATAAACCAGCCATTGTCAACCTTTGATCCTCCAGCTATTCTGGACTTCAGCTCCACCAGCTTGGTCAATGATTCTGGGAGCCGAAGTCCCAAACAGCTAGAAGATCAAGGGTTGAGAATGGCTGGTCTAAACCCTCTTTAAAGCCAGCCAATGCTATGGTTGCAAAGTTCATAGCTTAATTAGTATTTTCTTTTATCTCTGCAGAATCTTTTGCCATTCAGCCTCAGTGGATGAATCTGCATTCTACCATGATAAGAGGGCATGGAAAAACTTCTCTTCATCTACTTTTTCTAAACCATGCATACTTTTATATTTCTACTTTGCCTCTCCCTTTTACCCAAGCTAAACAGGCCCAACCTTTTCTCATGAGGGAGTTTCCTTCGTCATCTTGCTTATCATCTTTTCTTTTTTTGGTAGAAACTAATGAAATGAATGGATACCAAATAGCATAAAAGTCTATGACTCTCATTGTATCTTAGTAAGTGGAATTCTTATCCATCTGTGCTGGTGAAACATGTTAAGTGCAACTATATGCAGCAGAGCAAGGATCACATTATACTTGCCTGCTGTGAAACTGTCAGAAAAAAGAAAGATGTGGCAGCTCTAATTCAGCAGATACCTGGTTGGATACCCAGGTATGTAATGCCAGAGTTTAAGCAAGAAGCACTCAAATCCTCTCCTAAGATGGGCAAATGTGTCAACTTTGGTTTCCACCACATTAAAACTTTATATCTTTAATCCTTTCCATCAAATGTATGAAGAAATTTGCAAAAATGTGGAAAGTTCTTATTTTAAAAAACCAACAAAAAATAAAATGCTCAATCATTCCTAATCCTATTCTACGATTTTTTTGCTTGTGTAGTTTTGGCCTGGAAGAGTACAGGGAACAACAGAGTGTGGGATTCTATGTGCAGACTAGTTTGTGCCTGAAGTCCAGCACTGTAACCAGGGAATTCCACACTGGTACTGCATTGGCCCAGCAGGAGGTGTGGGCTGTGCAGAGTCATCATTTGGGAGAAATCCCTGAATTGTTATAGCTGTGCCTTACAATGGGCTTTTTGGAGGTGAATATGGGAATGGGCGGGGGGAGGAGGTAGTGTACTTTACAGAAAATCTGAGGAACCTTTGGAAGATTATAAGCCATCTTTTTCTGTCCTTTGCAGCCTTAGAATTCAGTAGTGTTGTGTTGTGGTCCCCTGTTGATAACAGTGGCAGGAGCTACAATTTCAGATTTAGTGAATCAATGTTCAAATATTGGGCTCTCTATAAAGTGTGTTTTACAAAGATGTAAAATATTCAAGGGCTTTTATGCAATCATGTTTCTTGATAGTTATGTGCCTTCAACTCTACTGTATGACGACCCTATCCTAGGGTTTTCTTGGTAAGATTTATTCAGAGGAGGCTTACCATTGCCTTCCTCTTAGGCTGAGAGTCTGTGACTTGCCCAAGACCACCCAATGGGTTTCCATTTGAAACCTGGTCTCCCAGAGTCCTGGTCCAACACTCAAGCTACTATACCAGTCTGGCTCTTCTGCCATGTTTCTTCTTACCATTAAAGTATACTATACAGCTGTACTTTTTAGAGTCTTCAAGTTCTGCAGAACAATAATTTACTGGCAATTCTCTTTCATAAAAAAGAAAAAAAAATGGAAAGAAAGGTATTGTCACATAGGTCCTTGCATTTAGGATGTAGAAAGCTTAATCCACTGAAAAAGGACTACTTGCACTTGCAAATGTCATCACAATTCGTCAAATAGAAGCAGTTTGTGGATTTCCCACTTTACTCAGGAAGACAGTTAGTAAGAACGTCTTTGTTTTGATCTGGACCCAGAGATTAATCAGGTGGCTCCTAATCAGTCTGAACCAGATCAGTCTCTTTTCTAAATAGCTAGATCAGAATCCAAACTGAGTCTTTTTTTCCTTTTCTTTTTTTTTGGTGCACACCCTACAGTCTACTAAATGTGTTGAATTGCACAACTTGACTGACATGGAGCATATTGAGACACAGCAGTGTTCTCCCCTGTATCTCACATATATAGTATAAATGCAGTAAAGTGGAGAAGAATCTGAATTTTAAGTCAGTTGCCATCACTGTTCTGGCAAAAACTTTCAGCATAGTCCCCGCACTCCATGGTTACAGATCTCTATAGTAGGAGAAACAGCACTCATATTTCTTTCCATGCTTTAATATAAGACACATGGAAGCAGAAACCACTGAAACAAAGGAGCAGATAGTTCAGGACACATGGGGTAAGAAAAGGAGGCTTAGTGATTACCAACTGCTTAGAAGCAGACATCATTAGGTCCAGGGGTGGATGCACATAGTAAAAGTGCTGTTATGTGCCTTCAGATCATTTTGAACTTACAGCAACCCTAAGCCAACTCTGTCATGGAGTTTCCTTGGCAAGATTTGTTCAGAGGGGATTTTTTTTCTTTATCTTCCTCTGAGAGAGTGTGACTTTCCCAAGGCTAGCCAGTGAGTTTCCATAGTTGAGCAGGAATTTGAACCCTGGTCTTCATAGTTGTAATCCAACACTTAAACCACTGCATCATGCTGGGTCCTACAGTAAAAGTGAGTGATCTTAATTAAAGAGCAATAATCACAAAATACTAAGCAAAAAGCTACAAAATGCAGTTTTCTAAGGGTGTTCTGTTTTTAAATGTTTTTACCCTTAATGTTGTTCAGAGAAACTGAGTGCATTGTTTTACCCCTAAAAAATAAAAAAGGCAAATAAAAACAAATAACTTTTATCACACTTTATGTTGATCTGATAGTAGCTCAAAATTATTAACACTGTAATGTAGCAAAGTCATATTATACAACTTATAATCAAATTGTTGTTTAAAATATGCTGTGGAAGGTCATGAAAAGGATGGAAATCCAGCAACAAAGATATATTCTCAGTGACATATCCTCTCAGTTAAAATACTTATATCTTTGCTTTTAACCTTTGTCTCTGCTTTTATTCTACTAGGCTGGGGAGGGCGGGAAACCTCACCAGATCATATGATTGGGTAATGTTTTTTAACATAAAGGGGATCACCTAGCATGACCTGGTGTAAGAGCTAGCCTACACATGCATGTAGCTCACATAATGCATCAGCTTGTAACTCCTGTACATGGTAGCTCATTTCAGTCAATATTATGAGAGCGCGGAGGGAGAAATGGAATTGCACCTGCTCAACTTTTACATGTACAAAATAAGATCAGGATTAGTTCCTACATACACAGTGTCCAGGTATATACAGAGTGCTTTTTGTGAGCAATCATAGCTTTTTGAACCCTCATAATGCATGTGAGGAGGCTGAGTTTCACACTCTGCATACCAGAACTTGAAAAAGTTACTTTTGGGAATTATAGCATCCAGCATCCCACAGAAAAAGTATGTTCTACAACCTCTAATGTATTAATATGATATTTCAAAGGGGCTATGATGATTCATAGATATATGTATAAATGCATTTTTATGTGTTTGTATTTGAGGAGATGCACCACCAAGTATGAAGCTTTACCTGTGAAATTAATGAGGGTTCATTTACACAGGCAAGTCATTACTTTATGTGCAGAACATCAGTCTTTGTTCATCTACATAGGCAAGTCATTACTTTATGTGCATAACATCAGTCTTTGTTGACTTGCATAGCAGTCTTTGTTGATTTGTTTGCAAACCCTTCTGTTAATATAGGTCATTAATATTGGAGACTATTGGAAATGAATATCTGCCTAGATAGGCTATCTGTAGAATACTTATTGGATGACCGAAACCCGCGGGCTGCTAGTTTAATGGCTAATTTCCTGGTTGAGGTGGCAAACTTATGGTTTAAACTGTCAAGCAAGGATCCTTGATGTCTTATTGATAGGTATATGTTTATGTTATTGTATGCCTAATAAAGGTCAATTGAATTGAATTGAATTGAATTGACACTTGGCTTGTTATTTGTCCATCCCAGACTCTTTAATTCTACAGTTCTCTTCACACAATAATGTGTTAAGTGATCTGGGATACAGATGTAGTGTTGTTGAAGCAGTCTATTGGGTTGGTTGAACTGCAGTGATGTCGTAGGAAGATAGAGTAGTGTAGATGTCAGAATTAGAAGCAAGCAACTCAATCTGCATGGGAATTGTGAATTGCTAAGACTGAGAGATCAAGCTTGTATACCATCATGTGAGATCCTACTGGCTACTTGAAGTATCACCTGATCTCTGCTGGGTGGGTAGCTGCACTACTGCTGTCCAAACAAATGCTATGGAGGTGCAACCAGACAACAGAAGCCAGGAATGCCTTCAGTCTACAACTGCAATGGAGATTCAGGAATCAAGGTTCACGTGCCCTGCCATTGGAATCATCATGTCAAAATCTTCCAAGACCTTCCAGAAGATAATTTAGGAGTACAGAGCCCAGAATCAGGGCTTCTGAACAAAAGAAAGGCATTGAACTGGCAAATAGGAGTGTGCTTAATGGTTAGGTAGAAGAGAATGAGGTTTGGGCATAAAGAAATGGGCAAATGGGTAGAAGGAATTATTTTAAAAGGCAGGTTGATATGTGCTGTGACAGAGAAATATTAATTTTAGTGCAGTATTTAGGTTCATCTTGTGCAGAGGCTGAACATCCCAAATTTTCTACAGTCGACTGATACATTATTGTAATTGCTTTATTTTATCATCTCTGAAGCATTCTGTGTGTGGAAAAGTATTGTTCAGGAGTGTTGAAGGCTGCAAAATCTGGTCTAAATTATCTTGTGTATATACCCTATGGTAGGTAATTCTTAATCCATCAGTAAGCGTGATACACACACTCACACACACACAGAGGGGAAAAAAGCAAAATTACAGAAAACATTTCTGAGGTTGGCAGACAGGTAATTATTTGCAATGTGTTTCACAATTACAGAGTACTCAACCATTAAAACACTGACTAGATCTTTTATTAAACACAGTTTTGCATATATTTTTTTGAAAAATGTTTGACATGTTTGTTTTGCTGGAAGAGGGGCTTTTAAAATGTAAAATGTTGTTCAAAATATGAATGTGAGCAGCAACAATAATTAACCATGTTCCAATTTTATTAATTAAGGGAGAGAGACTGCTCGGGAAACTAAATGATTTTGTTCACAGGGTCTTTCATTCCTGTTAATGTATAGTTAGAGCACTGTTCTATCTTGCTCTATATAACTTGCCCTGCTTCTCACTGTGCCTCATGGGAACTTTTCTCAGCCTTCATATACCAGGAGATATCTTTTGGTGGGAGATTCCAGATAGTGGGTCTGGACAAAGCTTTCCCTAGTGTTTCATGTTAGTTGTTAAATATGACAATAGTGTAAATAGAATTCAAAGTCCTAGCCATGTTGGTCTGGATCAGTATGGAAAGGGATCTTGTAGCACCATTGGGACTGAGAGAAAGAAGTTGGTAGCGTAAGCTTCATAGACAACTCTATTTTATCAGATGCATAGAGTGAAGAACTTAGGAACAGAACTTTATAGCTAAGAATGACCAGGCTCTGTGTGTAAATAGCAATAGAAATGCAAAACTTGTGGATATGGTGATGAGATGACAAGGTCGGTTTTAATTATGGTCATTGAGCAACAAAGACAGGAAGAAAGATGTTGCCTAAAGCCAAGGTGGGTAGATAACCATATGAATGGCGGAGGAAGTTACTGGAATGGAGTGTGGTGTTGGCTAGGAACCAGAAAGGAAATGTGATAAAGTGACCAAGAGAGACCTCATGAGGTTGAGATGTTAACTAGTATTATAATGTGTAGTATGCCAGGAAACCAAGTGTCTGTTCAACCCACTGTCGATGGACTACAGTTTGCAGATATATTCCAAGTTCTGCTGTTTCTCTTTCCAATCTTCATTTGTAGAACGCCTAGGAAGATTGAAGTGTTCTGCTACTATTTTTCATGTATTCCTATTCCTAATTTCTGATTTAGATGTGTTTATCCTCTAGTGCAGAGACTGGCCTATTTGCCCAATGCGGAGTGTTGAAGGGCATTGTTCACAAAGGATGGCATATATCACGTTGGAGGATGAGCAAGTGAAAGTACCTCTAATATTGTGGATGATGTTATTAGGTCCTGTGGTGACATTTCCCAAGTAGATTTGTGGGCAGATTTGGCATCTGAGTTTGTGGCAAGGTCTTGCACCCTCTTTGCATCTGTGTTGTGTGTCCTCCTGTAGGTAAGTAGCTGTTTGAGACTGGAAGGCAAGTAAAGGCCTGCCACCAAGAGCCTTTGAGAGGGTAGCATTATTGTCCAGAATAGTTTGTGGTTTATTGATGATACATCTGAGGGGTCTTTGCTCTGCAATAGATTAATCTGGGGTACAAGTCCTGCCTTGTCAATTTGTGTTTTTTTTTAACTTCGTATGGAGGGTACTGTAGCTTGAGTAATGCTTGTAATTCCATTATATATGTGATATAAGTGTTCATTTATTTCATTGTCACATGTAGGGAAGAAAAAAATTCAAAGACTTTGTGTGTAAGAGTATGAGAGCTTCCAAGCATTTTTATTTTTCCTTCCCACATTTTAGGACTTTTCAAAGTAAATTTTTAAAAGGTTTTTTACACAAAAATGTTTTTGCATGAATAACACTGTATTTGGCACAAAATATAGTGATTTCTGCTAAAGAACTTCTGTTCCTCCCTCAAAAAGTAGTGGTAGCTGTCAGCCTGGGTTTTAAAAAAAGATAGTTCCTTCTTTGTGTTTTGAGTATCTTATGGATGGTTAGTTGAGGATATGACTATTTCTGCATATTCTCTACATCCCTAAGACATAACAATTTACTTCAGTTATTCCTACTATTTCATCCCTTTGGATCAAATAAGAACCTACTATATACAAGTTCCTTTTCTATATTTCCTTCTGTGTGGCATTTTCTGTCAGGAACTGAATTCACATACACAAATAGTACAGTGCATAAATACTATTTATTTGGAGTGCGATACATCGTACAAGACTTCAGTGAGAGAACTAAAGTTCAAAAGCAAAAGCAAGTACATAACATTCCCATCCTTCCCCCTCCCTCATGCAAGAGACCTTGAAGCAGTGAGAACCTGGCAGGGCTTATCAGTGGGTTCCTAGCTTTTGTTTATCTAACGGTCTCCGGTTCCTAGACTTTTGTTTCAAGCAAGCTGCTACCTTACATTAGACTACATATCCCATTACTATAATATGGAGGCATCCCAACATTTTCAGTAGGACTTTAGCCGTGACTCTGTAGAAAATTTTAAGGCCAAACTATTTGGCTTTCTGGAGGTAGTATTTCCTATTAGGAATTATTGTAATTTATGTTATATTTTGTAGTGGAGTTGTCCAGTCCCTAAAATTTCCAGTTCAATCCCTAGTACATTTACCTTTAAGAAGGGGTGTCAGATAGCAGGGTTTTAGAAGGGCCATGTCTGAAATCTTGGGAACCACTGGCTGGGGTATCTGTCTGTCACTGTGATAGACACTGCTGTTGTGAGTGAGGAGCAACTGATTGTGCATGGGGCTGAGCCAGTGAGTGGGATAGATGATGCCTCTGAGATCGAGGAGCAACTCGTTGTGCCAAGGACTGGGCCAGTGAGTGAGCAAGTCAACCTGCAAACATCCCCTGCACTGGAAGGTCAAACAGAGACAGAGACAGCTCATGATGGAGAGGGAACCAGCAGGGATGCAGAGGAGTGGCAGCCACCTGTGCCCATCAGCCCTCAATCATGAAGAAGGCTGAAACGGGCTGCTCAGAGGGAGGCTGCATGGACTAGGTTGAGGAAACAATAATAAGCAGCACCTGCTCACAGTGGCTATTTATGCCTGCTGGCGTGGGTGTTCTTTGCTTGCAGCAAATTACTAGCAAGCCCTCACTACCTTCATGTCTGCTGCTCCCTGAAACCCTCCGGATGGAGCTCTGCCTCCTGAACCTTTGGACTGGACCTTGACCTGGCTCAGCTTGTGCTTTCCTGGTGCTTGGTATATTCAGACTCTCCCTGAAAGTATTCCTGACCTCCCTCCTCCCTTGCTGGCTGCAGCTCGGCATGGAGAGATTCCTAACAGTCAACACTTTCCACCTTGTTGCCTGTCCTTTCCCAGCAACATGATCTAGCTCACCTTCCTATGGTTGCTATTTAGTCTGCATCCATACAACACAGCACTAATTAATTTTCGTCTAAAAACTAGCATGTTGGGAAATGAAAGAGGTTTCTAGATCAGGTTATTGCCACCCAAAGTGCTTGCAGGACAACTGACTAACCCAGCAAAGATATTCACCAACAAAAAGGGTGCTTCATCAGTAGTCTGATCACATAGGTTATAGCAATTGATGAGTGTTTCATAATGTGTAATAGATAGATATTAAATGACTTCTGTGCATGTGCCTTCAAAGCTAGATGCTGTTTATGCATTCAGAGAATCAAATGGAGTTTTCTAAGAAGTCAGAGATAAATAAAACTTGATTCAAAGTACAACTGACCTTTAGGAGCTGGATAAAATTTGTACACTAGATGAAACAGTGACAATTTTTTGATGATACTTCTACTACTATGCAACTTTTTGAAAAGTGTTTACAAAGATTTGTCAGTGACAGAAAAGCAGATACTTTAAATATACATCTGATGTTTATGGATAGGATATCATGGCTTCAAATGCTTCAGCAACTTTGCATTGCAGGACTGTGGATATTTTAAATTTGGAAAATAAAATTCTCTCTTTAGGAAGGCTCCCAAAGGCCATTCTGATAATCTGTCTAACTTCTGAATAATACTCTGCACGGAATTCCAGCTAGAACTGTATATTGATCTCATCACTCTGTTTGAACTAGGTCATTACTAATCCCTATAGCACATGTCTCTTGTCAATCTAGCTCTCCTTATTTATGCACATCTTGTCCTTCCGTTTCTATTTTTTCCTCCTCCTATTGAGGATTTTTCAGTATATCCAAGTAATTTCCGCAGTGACTTCCTCATTTCACATTCTTTTGGTACAGAAAAGGATATACCTGTCTCAGCTGTTTTGGAATGCTGGCTTTTTTCTGTCTGTACATATCTGTGGCTCATTCTGGGTGCTGTCCCAAATAGTGTTACAATGAGAAAGCACCAACTCTGTTTGTGTGGCTATCCTCAGAATTCCACAGGATGTTGAAAGTGAAATAATAGCACTGTAACAGTGTAGTGCAGAAATGGCCACTGTGTCAGTGTGGAAAATGTAATACTCTGCACATGCAGCTCTGTGCCGTGCCTACTCCAGAAGTTAACTTTCAAGCCCCAGTGGTACTGTCATGGCCACTTGCTGTCAAAGAGAAGTAAGGAGTAATTGTGATCAATTGGTTGTGTTTTTATAAATAGTAATATTAAATCATATCCTTATGACTTTTTGATGCCACCCATGGGTAGTAGTTTCTACAGTTTTCAAGTAGACAGGGTCTCAACCTTGTTTGCTGTCCAAAAGTAGTGGAGGCGTACTGAATGATAATAATAAGACAGACAAACAAGAAAGAAGCAGTTATGCAGGATGTGGTACGGTTATGTGCTGTGTGGAAAGGGATAGAGAAGAAATTGTTGTTGCTGCTGTTATTGCTGCTGCTGCTGCTGCTGCTGCTGCTGCTGTTGTGTGCCTTCAAGTCATTTCTGACTTATGGCAACCCGAAGGCGAAACTATCACGGGGTTTTCTGGGGTTGAGAGTGTATGATGTGTCCAAGGTCACTGAGAGAGTTTCCACGGCTGAGCAGGAAAATGAACCTTGTTCTTCAGGGTTGCAGTCCAGCACTCAAACCACTGCCACACAGTGGTTTTAAAAAGAAGTTAAATCACCCCCCCTTTTTTTTTCATATTCTGAATCTACATAGGCTGCAAACAGTTATTAGTAAGAGATGACCTAATATGAAATGCTGGTTGCCTTTCCCTTCGTTGTGTTTAACATAATGTGTGGGCCATCTGATGCGAGAAGCAATCTTCTGAACACCCTACACAGCAATCACATTCTTATGACTGTATCTGCCTTAGCTTCTCTATGATCCTTCACTTCATATCAAAAAGTACAGAGTTATTATTTATTGTGAGTATAATTCCTAAGGATGCAATTTGTTTTTCACAGCAAAACCTAAAAACTAGCTCAAGCAAACAAGAAAAATTTGCCATCCTTCTGGAGCACCATAGTCAAATATTTGTGTAGAATATATATGTCTCATTAACAAATATAGCGGTCTCCATTCATTGGGAATTAAGGACAGAGTTTCTAGGTAGGCTTAATCCATAATGACAGAAGCATAGAACTTTCAACATTTCAAAATCTACCCACAGCCGTATTTGATCTGATTACATTTAAAGAACCAAAGTATTGTATATATTCTAAGAAATAAGAGTTCAGCACATTTATCTCATCAGTAAACTTCAGTTTACCCTTTAGTCCTGGATTTAGAAATATGTGTACCTCTATCATTACCCCAGTGGGATTTAAATTGGCTCTAGAGTTGATTTGAGGGAAGCAGGAAAACAGCATTTTTAAAGTTTTCTCCCTCTGTGTCTCTCTGTCTCTTTAGAGTGTTGTGTAAGTGGCTGAAATATACAAAGAATGATAAATGTCCATTCTTAATTAGGTGGGCAGATTGTTCAAAGTGTTGGTTCTGTTGTATTTTCTCCCTTTCTAGTATGCAGATGTGAGTGATTGATGTTTGTTACTGCTTAGAGCTTATTAACAGTAGTAATAATGGTTGGAGCCAGCGCTTTCAGTGTCAAAGAACTGGAATGTTTAAATAACAGGGACAATAGTGATACCTGCCCAGCTCCACAGGGTTCTTTATTCCTTCAAAATTTAGCGGCAGTTCTTGCAATAGCTGGGTGGTACAGGCAAAGATAGATTTCTCAGAATATATTGTTGTGAGCTTTTCCTATTATAAAGTATTTTGAAGTAGAAAGATTTTAAAGGAGCCGTTAACACACATTGTTGCTGTGTGCCTAAAGTCATTTCTGATTTATGGTGACCCTAAGGCGAACCTATCATAGGGTTTTCTGGGACTGAGAGTGTGTGATGCACCCACAGTCACAAGTGGGTTTCCATGGCTGAGCAGAGAATCAAACTCTGGTCTCCAGGGTCATAGTCCAGTGTTGAAACCACTACACCTTACTAGTAGAACCGATTAGTTTTTCATAAGGGCTGAAAATTCTCTACCAGAGAAATCTAGTGCTGGAATTCCGGGAAGGCGAGAGGGCTCTCTAGCAGAGAAGTCCTAAACAGCTCCAGCAGACTACATATGCCAAGATGCCATAGCAGAGAGCTCTGACAGTGGAAGTGATACCAGGCAGCTGTAACTATGCAGTGAGAACACACCCCAGGTTAGAGACGTACATTGTTGCCATCCAGTTCTGGGAGAGGGTATTGGTCTCTCTGGTATCCCAGTAGCTAAATAAACATTTTTTTGCAAACATCACAGTGAGAATGGCAGCTATGGAGAAAAGATTATAGGATCTTATGTTTCTTAGGACTTAATCACATGATAGGTTTGTTGCATAGTTGTTCTGGGTTGCTTCTGTATTTGATCCTTCCTTGTCACATGATGTTGTGACTCTCCCAATGTTACATTGCCTTTCCATTACTAGATTACATCTTTTCATTAATGGAAAACCCTGTTAATGGCTTAAATATCACTGCTGTTCATCTATTGTTTCTTGGTGTAATCTTTTCTTTCTGTTGCAGTTCCAATATTCTGGCAGTCATGTGGTATGAGTGGATATGGTTTCTCTCTTTTTGCTCTCGTTGTTGCCAAATGGTAACTCTACTTCTGGTGTCTAGACAAAGAGGACACAATTGTGCACAAGAACAACATTGTACTGGGGAACAGCGTGAAAGCATATTTCTTTTCTTTTAAAAAAGTTGTTCTTCCGTAATTGTACAATTGCACTGCTGTTGTAGTTTCCCACATGCCACAATCACACAATTAAGATAAAACTAAAACTATAACTAAAAATGATAGAATTATGTAAAACAACATTGCTTTTACTCTGTTCCTTGGGATATATTTCTTTTTCAATTTGTTTTGCTGTAATTTCACAATTTCACTACCATGGCAGTCACCAAGATGCCACAATTATATAATTATGAAAAAAAAATGTCTTGCAGAACTGAAATTGCACAATTGCAGCAAAAAGAAAAGAGAAAATAAGCTCATGTGCTATGTAGCACAGATATGGGTGGGAAGGCAGGGACAGTGAGGCAGTGCAGAAGACTAATGGTGTGAATGTGCATCAACAAAGTGGCACTATAACATTATTGCAGACTAGGTGTGAAGGTTATTGTTTCCATACTGGTATATTTCCATTTCCTTAAACAGTACAATTGCTGCAAGACAACAGGTGTGATAAAGCCCTTGGATAATATGATAAAAGCAAGTTGTGGGGCAACACTACAAAGCAGTGTGTAAAAGACTTCTGAGGTTGAAAAGATACTGATGTTGTTATCAGTCCTAATTGAATGGCATCTGTAAGACCAAGGAATCTCTCTTTTTCTGTGCAGTTACTATAATGCACTTACTCAAAGGTAACTTTTGGTACCTGGTTCCTAATTGCCATTGACAGGCATACTGAACTCCATAGAGAGGTGGGCATACAGGCTTAAAGCCTAGGCTTTTAAAAGTAAAGCCTTCATAGGTGCCTGAATGGACAGATTTGTCGGTTTTGGTTTCTCACACTTTTTTTATAGTACATTCTTCTCATCTGAGATAAAGGAAGAAGTTTGCACATTTTGATAAATTCTTCATCTTTTTAAATCAAACTGAAATGAAATTCTCATCCATCCCTAAATACAATACTTATCAAGGCTTTATCTAAAAGAAAAGAAAATTTATTTTCTGTTTACATATAAAAAGAAACAAAGATTTACTTACCTGTTTGTTGTGTTGCTGTTCTGTGCCTTTGAGTTGTTTCTGACCCTAAGGCGAATCTGTCTTCGGGTTTTCTGGGGACTGTGTGATGCACCCAAGGTTACCCCGTATATTTCCATGGCTGAGTGGGGAATCAAACCCTGGTCTCCAGGGTTGCAGTCCTATGCTCAGATCACTATGCCATGCTGGCTCTTAACTTCCTTATTTACCTATCTATTTTTATAACTAAGAACTCAATTTTTCTTTGAAGCCACACTGGAATTTTCCATCTCACCTATTAAAATTGAACACCAGTAGTGGAAAAAGGGAGTGCTGATTCTTTGTTTTCACACAGGCTGACTAATATGAATCTGAGAAGTCTTGAAATGGAAAAGTGCTGAAGTCCTTTTACTTTACATGCATGATTTGGAATAATTTAGGTAGGACTGCAAACTATTTACACAACTGATGAGCAGTCTTGCTTCTTTGTCAAAAAAAAAAAAAGTTATTCATCCTCTAAACCTACTCTGGTCAGTTTTAGCCAGAGCAATTGATATTTGGGGTTTATTTTTGTTCACAGGGCCTGCATAGGTGTCAGAACTGGTATGGAAGATACTGAGAACAGTGTAACTCAGATAAGGCTTACCTTTTCAAATTCACCATAAAGTTAGTTATCACCTTAAACCAGCCAGCATGAGATCTTTCTTCTGCTCCAGCCAGCCAAGACAAATGAGTATGTTTTTGTTCAAAGAAACACCTGTGGAAACACTAATACACTTTAAAAAAATCTATGCATGGAGAATTTAGAAGCTATGTGTGATTTCCCTCCCTTATTTTACTGTTCATGTGTTGACACCTGTATTTATATTTGTTCTGTTTTGTCTATGTGGAAAAGAGTATTATATACATGTTGCAAGATTTTTAAGCATGTCTGCAGATTTAGTGAAAGAATGTTACAAACTCAGCTTTTCCAGACCCTTATCTCCTCTGTTACCCTGTTCTTTGGGGCTCCTCGGAGGGGTGCCCAAATAACCAAACCACAATAACGCAACTTTGGGGAAAATTAGCTGGAGCACTCACTAAAGTTAGCGAGAGGCAGAGTAACGTAGCAGGATCTTGCAACCGAGCGTCTACGGGATCAGGTCAGTCAAGCAGTCAGACAGGTTTAAAATAGCAAAAATGATGTTTTATTGAAAGACAAACAAACAGTAAAGACACCACAATCACACAGCTAACTAAAGAATTGGAAATAGGGATTTTCGGAGGGAAATGGGTGATATGACACCTGTCCCGTAGTCCTGGAGAGATATGAAGATAGAGTTCATGGATATGGAGTCTCAGTACGTGGGACTGAGGGGAAGGCTCGCCAGGCACAGCACCAGCAAGGTGGTCTGGAACTCAGGAGCGATCGCGGGTTGAGCGGGCTCAATTACTGGAACTGAGGGGACGGCTCGCCAAACAAAGTGGCAGCAAGGCTGGATGGAATTCGGGAGCGATCCGAGGAAGGTCTCGGAATCGGGGGCTTTTATAGGGTGAATTGTGACTGCAGACCATACCTTACTCGGTGAGGACAGTGTGATTTTGGAGCGGAACAAAGCTTTGGAAATGTCAGAGTTTAGCATGATTGGCTTAAAGCCGAATCAACAATAGTGTAGCCAGTATGCAAATGCGGAGCGCTTGGCACGGCTTTGTGCAGCTACCTGCTTGGGGCAGGGGTGCCTTTGTTAGTATTGCGCATAAGCAAAAGGGTGTTTGCCGAGGAGGTCCCTGAAGTGACGAACCGGCTCAGTTCAGCCTGCTTAGGTGGAGAATGACATGTCCAGCAATTATCGGCCGCGCCTGTTTACGTGCTTGTCTGGAAGCCTCGCAAACACATGGATCTGGGTGGTAGAGGGAGGCCGAAAGGTTTGATATCAAAACGATATCAAGTGCTATCTCCGGGTAGGCCTGGGCCGCAGTAACACCTTTCTGGAAATATAACTAAATGCCCAGACCTTTGTAGACCCCTTACTTCATATTTATATGCACATCCCAAGCAGATTCAGCTGAGTCAGAATACACCTGCAGTCACATATGAGTAGGCCATCCATAGCTGTTGATTAGCTAGTTGGAACTGCTGAGCTCTCAGAGGAGTACTTGGGTCTGTGAAAAAATTTTAGGTCTTCATATAGACAGTGAAGAGGCAAGATTGGCCTAAAGCTGTCCAGAAAGGCCAGTGGGTCTTTTTCCCCTGAAAAGAGTTATTCTTTTCAGAATGCAGTAGCTTGGACAGGATGGAAAATTGTTATGGGGAGGGGGCTAGATTTCCCCACCCCAAATGAAATTCTGCTCACTTCTGGTTTTGGGGGGGGAAGTGTGGGGGAATCTCATGGATGGGTGTAGCTCACAGTAGGCCTTCAGGAGCAAATTGATCCACAGATCCATTGAGTTTTCCCACCCTGCCAGAAATACAAACACTGTTCATGAGCTATCAGTCAGCCCAACTATCCAGGAAAAAGGAAAGAGAAGATAATAGGAGTAGAGAGAGCTAGAGTGCTGTAGTGGTTTGAGTGTTTGGACTATGTTCCCTGTTTGGCCATGGAAGACACTGGAATGTCACACACTCTTAACCCCAGAAAACCCTGTGATAGTTTTGCCTTAGGGCACACAACAACACCAACAAACAGGAGTAGAAAGAATGGAGGAAAAAGAGAGAAATAAAGGTATTTGTTTATATAAGCAAATAATCAGGGGTATATTTTGCTTAAAAACTGTAAACCCTGCTGTCAGAGTAAAGGAAAAAGCCCAAGATCCTTTGGTTTGATTTGATTTGATTTGATTTGCCAGTACTTATCAGTAGAATTTGGGCCACTACTTCTATCTACTGGCTACGGTTCTGTTGTTTAAAACTACTATATACTGGTTAGTCACTTTGTAAAGTCAGTGTACGTTCTTGCATTTGCTCTGCTTTGTAAAGGGTTACTAGAAAAGCATAAGGCCATTTCTGCTGTACCCTGTTATGGTGCTATTATTCCACTTTCAACATCCTGTGGAATTCTGCGCTTTGTGGTTTCCTGAGGCCAAAGAGCTCTCTGGCTGGGAATTGTAAATGTCCCTCTCTAAACTTCACACCCCAGGATTCCACAGGATGTTGAAAGTGGAATAATAGCACTATCACAGTGTAATGTGGAAATGACCTAAGGATTCTTTTGTCTTTTTCGGGGGGAAAAAACAACCCCGTATGGCACAGTAGTTAGTGCCATACAAGAACTGTGGGACTCCAGGTTCCAATGTTCCACTTTCTTTTTTTTTAATGAATATTTTTATTAAAGTTTAAATTGGAAAAAAACCATCCTTCCCCACTTCCAGGCTTTTTTCCAGTTGAGTCTGCTTGTTTACGTTCCATTCATACATAGTTTCTGAGTAAAGGATAATCTTACATTGTTGCATCTTACATTGTTACATTGCTGCTTTGTTACATTGCCCTATTACATTGTTGCCTTGCATTACATACAATCTTGCTTTGTTCCTTTTTCTTTTCTTATGCTGTATCTTTATCCAATTCAAGACTTCTCTCCATTCCCTTTCAAAGTTCTGGATAGGCTTATTTTTCAATGAAAAAACTTTTCTATCTCTACCATATCCAGGACTTTTAATTTCCATTCTTTTATATCAGCATAATTCCTTTCTTTCCAATATTGTGCATATGTCAGTCTTGCAGCAGTTATCAAATATAACAATGTCTTCTGGTGACATCTTATTTCTCTTTGTCACCCTAGCATATTTAACAAACAAAATTCTGGCTTCGTTTCAAAATTTGAACTATAAATTCTTTGAATTTCATCATGTATTTCCTTCCAAAATTTCCTTGCTATTATACAGGTCTTTTATTCCACTTTCAACATCCTATGGAATCCTGGGGTTTGTACTTTAGGGAGGGGCCTTTGAGGCCCCTCCCTAAAGTGCAAACCCCAGAATTCCATAGAATGTTGAAAGTGAAATAGTAGCACTATAACAGTCTAATGCAGAAATGGCCTGAGTGTGCTGTTTGAGCTCTTTGAAGGAAAGGTAGGATGGAATTGTAATAGGCCTAAGCCTTTCTTTAAAGTAAAGAAAGAGAGAAATGCCCATCAGCTTTCTTCTCATTCTTTCTAATCATTGGTGTTGAATAGCTTAAATTGCTGAAAGAACTTCATGATTCTCCATCAATCTAGAATGAAATGTGTTAGCAAGCCCTGCTGATTATGCAGTTGTCCACTTGAAATCTAGAATGCATAAGCATCAGTCTGGAATGAAATGCACTATCATGCCATACTAATAACACAGATGTTCAGTTTAAAGCCTGAAGCAATCACACTCATCTATAACATAGCAGTTAAGAAGGTGAACCAAGTCTTCCTGCTTACCTAATTGCAGACACATCTTGGATTGAAAGAGCCCCGTTACCTCAAGGAGAAAGCCACCAGGGAGGTATATTTTGCTTAAAAGCTGCATACATTTCAATTTTACCTTTTAATAAGGCAATATCAATATATCTAGGCATGCAAAGAATGGCACTCGGTCAAAATATCTGTTCGAGTATGAAGCATAGGGAAAATTGTTCTTAAAATACATGCCTCTGAAAGAAGCAGTGGCAGCTTAGGGACTTACTATTCAACATAACCATTTATCATCATTTATTGGAATTGTCAAATCCTTCTAGGAGGCGCTTGCTTCTTGGTCTGACTGCTTTATTGCTGCATGTGTCATTCAGCATTTATATAACCTAACTAATTTCCAAACATTGCCGATTCTCCCTTTCTGGGTCTTGTGCTTATTGATGCTCTGAACCACTTACTATCTTTTAGCTTTTTTTCTAAAAAAAGAAGAAAATGAAGAACAAATATGACACAGTAAATTTCCAAAAGGAATCTAACAGCCTTAGCGTTACATCACAAGGCATGATTCTGTACTGACTTATTACAGGAGTATTCTGTCAGTATTTGAGACTGATGACCACAACTCCTACATATGAGTAAATTCCCTTAAAATAAATAAGGTTTATTCTTATTTAATTTTTTAAAAAATTTGACATGCAAACACATGTGGAAAAAATACAGTAGAATAATGGCTCATCAAAATTTTGTTAACCTCAGATTAATTTCTTAAATCTGTATTTATTCTTATTCTTAACTGTATACTGTGCTCTGAAGCTTATCTAGAAATATCATTTTCAGTGGAACAACTTGCTCCTCTTTTTAAATGTAGATAAAAGGTAAATTAATAGGGCTAAATTGATAAACAATAATATGCGATAATTCTGCAAGTGCACATTATGTATCCATCTGTGGAACCGATGCACAGGCTAGCGCCATGTCTTCTTATGAAAACACCTGATTATTTATGCAGTGGTATCACAAATAGAATATGTGGGTGGCTTTGAGTCAGCCCTGAACTGGTTGTATCATACTTTCTTCTTGAACAGAATATTGAAACTTCCTACACGGGGTTTCTGCCCAAGGCATCCATCAACTTTGAACTGATTACTGTGCTCTGTTATGCTTGTGGAGTGGGTGTTTATTCCAAATGGCTGCTAAAGATGCCAGGAGAAGACATTCAGCAAGGAGAGGCAAACTAAATATGAGTTTGGGTCATGGAATCTTCAGTCAACACTAACTGTTTAATCTAGGGAGAGAAAACCTCCAGCTATCTTGGACTATAACTCCTGATAATCTCTGCCAGCATGGTCATTAGCCAGGGATTTTAGGACTTGCCGTTCCAAACATTTGGAGGACACCAGCTTTCTTCTCCACAGTCCACATATTCAATATGTTTTCTGGATAAAGATATTAACTGCTGTCACATGAGACTAAAGCTATTTCCGCACTAGACTGTTATAGTGCTATTATTCCACTTTCAACATCCTATAGAATCCTGGGGTTTGCAGTTTAGGAAGTGGCCTCAGGCCGCTCCCTAAACTGCAAACCCTAGGATTCCATAGGATGTTGAAAGTGGAATAATAGTACTATAACAGTTTAATGTGGAAATGGCCTAAATCAACGATAGCCTTCCATGCCACAACAGTGGTTTTAAGAATCAGCCTTGCATAAAAACTTCCAGTTATGCCCAGAGGATGCTAAAATATGCATAACTGTCTATCATTACACATAGCCATTTTGCCCATAGCTCTAGTTGCAGATAGCAGAGTATTTGCCATTAATATCATCTGTGTATTTCAAATGCTGTACTGAGTGATGGGGAATTCCCACTTCATCTCCTGCTACAGTAGGCTTCAGAAATTAAAAATAGTGGACCACTTCATTTATTAGAGCAAGTTCAGAACTTTGAGTGCTATAGTTAAGGCTGAAGTACACTATTAATCTGATGAATTCTGGTAACTAACCTGATCAGGAACAAATACATTTACTATGTGCATGTATACATCATAGTTGAAAGTGTATGCATTTCTGAGTTTTCTCCCCCTTTTTAAGTGTAATTTTTACCACTCCCTATGGTGGTGGGAATAACGAGAGTTTCCCTTTTCCTTTGAGGGCAATGGTACTTCTACGTTTGCTTACTTTGGAGCAGAACATTCCCAAATTTGTTTTAATTCAATGGATATATTATTCAATTTCTTTCATTTTAATTTGTTCTAAATATTTTTATACATATTCTAGAACACACATATGTTTATACATCTTTGAAAGGAGCCAAGTGGTGTGTAGTAATAAATATTAACTAAAAGGTAGCAATGGTGCAAACCTTATATTTGTTTTCTTGTGTACCAATAAAAACAGCTATGCTAATTAGTCAGCTAACCCTGTGAATGGTGTATTAATAGCTCTGTCAACAAGAAAACTATAAGTGTAAAAGAGAGCTATGAAATTAATGAAAATCATTCATTTCAATAGTTTATTAAAGTGTACCACTTGAAAATGTTTCTCAAATCTCTCCCACCAGATCAAACTGGACTTCCTTTTTTAAAAAAAACTAAACTATATTTTACCGTTCTTCTCAGCATTTCAATCAATATTTAATATCACTGCAAGCACTAATATTCTGTTCATCATTTACTTAAGATTGAAGATTTCTATATGAACCAGAACAAAGTTGTAATATTGGTAGACAGTAGCCATAAAATTGTTTACTGTTGTGAGTACAAACATGGCTTTAGGTTTTTAAAAATGCTGCTATTGGAAAATAGAATTACATTTCTGTATTTTTACCAAAGGCTACATGTAATGGAAATATTGTTTTGGATACATGATAGATTCAAAATCCTTTGATTATTTGTTTTGCTATAGCAAAAGGAAGACATAATAAGTAACCACAGAGTTACAAGGCAAAGAATGTATCAGAAAATGAAAGCAAGTACAACATTTGACCCTATTAAAGAGTGTTTCTGCCCCAAATCATACTACTATAATTTCATGTGCTCCTCTGTTCGCAAGATTCTGTGTTGGGTCAGAGCAGAGATGAGGTTCTTGTATTCTCTCATGGACCTGTCTCACTGGTTTTCCTTCTACAGTGGGCCTTCCATTTTTCTGAGTGTTTGGGGAGCATGACCCTCATGAAAGTGGAAAAACTGTCAATATCTTTCCCCCTCCTGTCCAAATGAGTGAGCAAGGGAACACATATGTATGCTTTCCCTCCCCTTGCTCTTCCATGCCATCCCCTTGTCATTAGCCCTAGTAGGGAGGGAAAACATGCACATGCCTCTCAAATAATCAAATTGGTAAAGTCAAACTCACAAACATGGAGAGAGGACTGTACTTGTTTCAAAGCAGGTGTGGCAGGTGTGCATCCCTGAGACCTGTATTTACCACCTCTCAGACAGTATCCATAGACAAAGCAGCATCTGAAAAGGCAGAGAAGCAAAAGAAAAACCAATAGCCCTTTGCAAGTCTTATCCCTCATATGATCCTAGTTATGTAGAAAGAGCAAGTACGATCATACCAACCACGCTTGCCAATGGATCTCTGCAGGCTGGACTTTCTGCTGCCTGTGTATTAGCACAGTGTCTGTAAAGAGAAAGCCAGTTGTATATACATTCACTGTCTTCAGGATTTGAAACCTTGAGCATGAATAATTCGAAATCATGGAGCCCATGTCAGCTTTCTTCCCAAATCCAGGATCTTACAGATGTTTTACACTGTGATTAGTATCAGTCCTAGCATGGCCAGTGGTGGGGCAACATGTGAACTGAAGACTAGAATATCTTCAGAGATAGCAGAAAGTTTGGCCTGATACCAGCTTGGGGAAGTTGACTTATGCAGATATAACAGACTTCCTTTTTACAAACCCATCCTTGTGTGTGTTGAAAGTAAAGCCAAGTGAGATGTGATATTGTGGGCAGAGCCAATGGATGTGGTTCCACTGTTGTCCTCTGTCTACTTATTCTGTAGAGAATCATGTCTAAAAAGAATTAAATATACAGTTCTGCAATTGGAACTACTGTGGGGGGTTTTTTCGGGGGGCGGGGTTGCATCTGACAGGAGGTGGGATTGTATTTCCACCACACGTATATACACATTTGTTTTGTTCATGATTACATCCTCTCTCTTAATAATTCCCAATATTCATCCCATATGATTCATCAAGATGAAAGATGTATTTTAATGAAATTATTTTGACAACATACAGTAATCTGTGTAATCTTACTATTTTCTCTTTAACTCTTCTTCCTTTACACAACTTGACTTCAGAAGTAAAAGTCACACTGTGCAAAATCCAGCTTACCACTTTGGAATTTTTGGTGCAGAGTTTCAAGAACTCAAACCATAAATGAAGCCGAGGGAGAGATTTCTCCAGTGCTGTTTTGGGAGAAGCAAACACTGAGATCTCACACAGTTTGTTGGGTTGTGGTATCTCAAATCTGAATTATTTATTCAGTTGGTTTTCATTATACCACTCCTTTCCTTCAATAATCTTCTCAGTGCTTTCATCCCCAGGCATTGCTTGTGGGGCCAGTTCCTAGCTTCAGCAGCTGAATCCTGTCATACACTCTTTAGCCCTGGATTTGTTTTGTTCAACAGAACATGAACATGATGGGAACCTAGTTTCTGAAGCAATGTATATTGGACAACACCAGTGTGACAAAAGAAGTAGTGAAATGGATTCATATGGAAAGGCGTCTAAAGGGATTCAGAAGGAAACACAGTTGGAACAGCAAGATAAAAGAATTAAGACTCATGCCCCTTAATAGAGAAGGCAATCATATGTTGAATGAAAAACTAACAAATATTACTTAGGATAGCATGAATATACTTAGTTTCAGGCCACCAAAAAGCACTGATGTACATACTCAAAGAATGTTCATTGTTACTGCTTTTAGTGTGAGATTAAAATCATAGGTAGGAAGATGGGAAAGGGACTGAGTGTCAAGTCATATTAGATCAACATTCCTTATATATAATGGGTTTCTTATCTTTCTTACAATCAAAGAATTGTAGCCTCATCTGTGGTAAAAAGATCCTCATAGCTGATGTTTACATTTTCCTGAGTCTCCGGCCCAGAATATTGTTTGACTTATCTTGAAGTCTTACCTTTCTTGTTACGCTTGAATGATTTAATGTTTTAACTGTTTGTTTTTTTTAAAAAAAAACCTTAAGATTCACGAGAGCCTCAGTTGTACATTTCTGATGAATCATTTTGATTTTGTGGTTAACAGCTTTCCCCACAGTTTTGACAAGGTTGGGTTCTGGTCACGCATAGTTATTGTATTTTTTTCCCCTTCTTTCCACAGCAGCAGTCACAAATGTTCCTCAGTATACAGTCACATAGGGCTATTTCATATAATATCTGGATTTGACACTTTTACACTGAACCCCTGTGTGTTGCTGCAGTGAATCTCAGATGCCTATGGATATTGGTTTATATTGCTATCATCTTCGCGACTTCCATTGGTTTTAATTTGCTGTTTTTTCCACCCTGAGAGTTTTTTCTGTAGTAATGTTGATAAAGGAATGTAGGAAGCCACAGCCCTGTTTTTGGAAAACCTGAGGAGAGCTATTAATAACAGCATCTCTTAGAAGTTTCTCCTTCATACAATCTCCATAAGTCAAAGTCAGCTTGATGGCACAGAACAACAAAAACAAACTGTTGTTATTTCAAATTAGACAAATAGCCAATTGAAAACTTGTTCTGCTCATACCTTGACACCCATTCATTAAAACTAAACCAAAAAACCAGCAACATAGATTGTGTGGAGGTAGGGGTATTTTCAGATCCCAGTGAGATTTTAAGTGCATTGCAGGATATAAAAACACACCACATCCAAAGGAGTATTTGTGTGTGCTAAATCTGGTGTGTTCTACCCAGAGACTCAGAGCTAGAAAACATAGAGTAGAACTAAAATAAAGTAAAATAAAATAAAATAAGGTAGAGAAAAGTGTAATCGCTATATGGTGGTGCAGTTGTTTACCCTAATGAATGTCATTGTCACCCAGCAGAAGACGTTTCTATGTCCCCTGAAAGGGGCCGATGTGATGATAACCAGAACATGCTGCTTCTGCTCTGCTGCATCATGGTTCACAAAAAAATGGGGCATTTTTTTTTATCCCAATACTTTATATTGACCAGAACCAAAAATAATACTGCAGTGTCAAAACTCAATAGATTTGTTGGGAATTTATTTTCTCTCGGGTGTTATTTTGCTTATTGGGGAAACAAAAACCCTCCACAGGGCAAAATGGTTGAAATTTGGGGACGTTGTTTATAACTGAGCAGGTTGTAATGTTGCAAAACGCCTACATTGTAAGTCTGATTCTGTATCAATTCTGCAGCAGGACATAACTCTGTGTTGTGTATTGTGAGCAACACAACACTTCCACAGAAGTTGCTGAAACTGCAGGGTACACACAGCATACATCTTTCATAGGTTATCAATACCAGTTTAGGTGGATAAATCCTTCATTTTTCAAAGCCATAAATCTTTTCGTGTGGCTGTACCTTCTTTACTTTCCCAGGCTGGTGCTTGCCACAACCACATGCACCCTTGACAAGCCCCCTCATGCATATTCCTCTATCTCTATATTCACAGTACAGTCAGCTCTCCTCATTTGCTGGTTTCACTTTTGTGGATTTGACTATTCACAGATTATTTGTTGTTACCTCTGCTTCCTCCCCATGCCATTTTAAATAGGGACTGCAAGCCTTGTGGGACTGAGAAACTGCAAATGAGGCTCGTAAGTCCCTATTTAAAATGGTGCAAGACAGCAGTGGAGGTGGCAGTCAGCCCCACCAGCCACCCACTTCTGCCTTGTGAAGGCCTCAAAGGAATCCATGGTGGGTTGAATATGGTGATCATATTTTTGTGTGTGTGTGTTGAATATGGTTTTGGAGGGCCTAGAGTTATTCACAGTTTTTCCACTTTAATGGCGGTCCTGTGCCCCTAACCCTAGCAAGGAACATCCTAGCACTGTCAGCCTTACTTTTGTTTTCCTGCTCTTTCCTAACATGAAACACAATGTAACAGCAAGCAGACTTTGGATTACAATGAAGCAGCAATTAGAAGTACTTTAGTCTGGATACAAAGTAGCCCCTCATCTTCGGTTAGACAAAGAAACCCAAATGGACTGCTTCAAGATTTTTCACTCCAGAGAGAAAGCAAAAAGATAAGCAGTTTTTAGAGTTTTTTTTAAAAAATGTATTTTGTATAAAATACACTTTTCTTCAAACTGCAATGTTTTTTCTGTAGAAGTATTGTTTTTGTCAAATTACATTTTTACACAATAAAATATTTTAATTTTTTTTGAAAAAAATCCCAAAGTTTGAAAAATAATCAAAAATCCACAAAAATTATTGTAATATTGCCTACTTAAGGGAAAACTTTTGAAATTTGCTATCCTTGCATGGAAGAATGAAGATTTACAGCCATACTCACTAGGCATAGCCTACGACTTGTCATAATACATTGGATTTCAGATTGAAAGAAACTGTTGCCTTCCAAATTGGTCGGGTAGGCTTCTTTGACTCCTGAATCCCCAGTAATGGACCAGGCTGAGACAGCATCTTTCAGACTACATACTTACATGGGGGTAAGCCCCTTTGAACTTGTAGGGCTAAATTCAGCTGTTTGTTCCCTATTAAACTCATTGGATCAGTGGGACTTACACAGGGATTGATTTATAATGCCAATTCATTCAATTGATCTTTTCTATTAGGGGTTAATAATAGGATTTTGCCTTAAATGATTACTAGTTGTTTAGTACAGTGTGATATAGAGTCAACTGATCATGTGACATAGTTGTTGTCGCATGCCTTCAAGTTGTTTCCAACTTATGAACCTAAGATGGGTCATGGGGCTGGGGCTGAGTGTGTGTGATGTCCATAAAATCACCTAGTTGGTTTCCACAGCCGAGCAGAGAATTGAATCTTGGTCTCCAGGATCATAGTCCAATGCTCAAACCACTACACCATGATGGTTCTCTTTGTCATACTAATCAGTTACAATTTTGTATTTCATTCTCCTAAGCTAGAGCAAACCACTCATGTATTTCCATGAAAACCTCGTCAGTGAGTTTTTACATCAGTGAATACCATTTAAAGCAGCAAAATGGTAACAATAGAAATTCTATTTATGATAAATATTTTATTCAGGTCTAGTTCTACTAGGTTGCTTTCACAACGTGTGTTGTGTGAACAAAATAGGCAGCAGTGATTTGATGAAATGTCATTAATATCATTGTGATATCTGACAATGCAACATGATGATCAGAATTACCACCGTCATAGTTACTCTTATGTTATGTAATCTCACCATTTGTAAGTTTATAGCCATACTTTACAATGTGCTCTTCGTACTGCAAAACCTGAAATATTACATAAAAATTCTCCAGCATGGTAATAATTGTTATACACATAAAATGTTACAGTGCTAGAGAGAGGAGAATTCAATGACCTTTGAGTGTATTATAACTGGCCAACACAAAGGACAAATGAGACTATGGAAAAGTTTGCTGTTTAGAGTATAGCACTCAAGACTCTTCCAGCACAGGATTCAGGGAACTGTCATTCAAAATGCCTTTTTCCCCCAAGCTCTAGAACAGATACTCATTAAAACATTTTATTTATCTGGGCTCAAAATATAGGACATTCAATTCAGTTAGAACACTGGGAGCAGAGTTGGAGAAGAACACAGAAATTTACAGTAGCCCAAAATCTAAAAGAAAATTATTTTAAAGTGTTTCATAGATGGTACATGACACCAGGAAAATTGATGAGAATTTATAAAACGGGAACAGGGCAATGTTGGAAATGTCAGATGGAGGTCGGTATGATGTTCCACATGTGGTGGTCATGTAACAAAGAAAAGAAATATTGGGGGGAAGTACATGATAAGATCTGCACGATTCTGAAGGTACAATTTGATAAAACACCAGAAATGTATCTGTTGAATATGACACATATGATTGATGTTACTGTACAAAAGAAATATTGGTGAATAATATTGTATATGATCACGACAGCTCGAATAGAATTTGCTAAATTGTGGGAAACGCAGCAAATACCCACAATTGATCAACGGTGGGCAACTTTCATTGAAAATAGAAATGCAGATATAGTCTCTCAGAGGTTAAAGGGGAAAACTGATGAAGAGATTAAGAAAGAATGGGAAATAGTGACTGGTAACTGATGGGTACTAACAGGTGAAAATGCTTAGAATAAGTAATAAAGAGGATGTTGTGATATAATATATAGCATTATACTAAAGATGTATTGCAGGAACTATCATGAAATATTATCATGTATAAGTGTGGTTCATATAATTTTAATATGTATAATATAAAGAAAAACTGAAGTCTAGTGAGGGGTGGAAGAACAGCAGAAATATTACCATGATATGTACAGTTATAGTAGTTTATTTTATGTATTGGAACTTTAATAAAATATTTTGCAAAAAAAAAACCATTTTATATATCTAGATTGACTTGCATCCTGCATTTTGTGTGTTATTTGTGTCCCATAGGAAAGTAATTATAGGGTTAAAACAAAAATAGAACTAAATAAAAAGTTGGTTGTCCTAATAAAGGCATCAACAGAATGTTTACTTTGGATTTTGTTTTATAGTTAAGCATGGGTACTCCTGCATTTGGGAGGAATTTAACTGAGAAGGGAAATCCCCATCAGGAGAGAAGAGACCGTTTCTGATCTTGCAGTAAGACTTGATTTTAAAGCACAAGATAAAGAGGTATAATCTAGCTTCTCTTGGCATGCTTTGCTTCTTATAGCACCTACATTTATCTTCAGAACTGACAGCACAAGGTCTTCCTGAGATCATCACTGCACTTTGCCAACATGGTGGCCCGTGGCCTCATATAAGATAACAGAGAGATCTAAATCTCTAGGGGATAGTTTTTGTGGCTACAGAGAAAGGAAATTTTATTGCCTTCTTTTACTGCCTTTGCTTCCAGGTACTTCAGAGCTGGGGCTGCTGGTGGTGGCAGTTTCTATCTGTCTATAATATTTCAAACAAGTGAGCAACTCTTAACAACATCATTTCTCTTCCTTGGCATGATTTTTGTCCTTGATGAAGAAGCCAATGTGCTTAAAAATCAGGGTAATTACTTTTTGCTCATTTTGGTTGTCATAATAAAGATATTAACACAGGGTTTACTTTCTATTTGTCTTTCTGTTTAGCCTATAGCATCCTTTAACTCCCTCCAGCCCAACCAGTTGTAACATATTGTAGTCCGAAGTATTTGGTAGGCCAAAGGTTCACCTTCTCTGTGAGACGCTCAGCAGCACAATGTTGCTTGAGGCCAGGGTTTGCATATTTTTGTACAATGTGTTTCCTTTTCATGTATGTTGCAGGCAAACGTGTGCATAAGGCTTATAAGGAAACTGGGCAGTAAAATCACTTGGGTTTCTTCTTGGTAGCTAGGTGCTTATAGCACAATAGGCTTTCTCTTTCTCAAGAGCTTGCATCTCTGCCTATTCTTCAGGACGTGTCAGTTCTTTTCAAGTTCTTTAAGGAGAAATCTGATATGCCTTTGAAACATTGCTATGATAGCATTTACAGTTCTACAAGGATCTAGGGAAGTTCCAGGAAATCCCATTGTTCATGATTTCATGGAGTCCTGATTAAATCTCAAGTGCTTGACAGATCTAAAGAGCAGAGAAGACTCACTGCAACCAAGCTAGCTTTTATTTTTACCTTGGTCTACGTTATCTGCTGGCAAAAAATTTAGATAACTCTAAGGCAACTCATTGTCTTTTCTGAAGTGCCTGTGATGACTCTTTGATTGTATTTCTTTGCGGGGGAAAGGTTAATTAATTTGCTTGTTTACAGTACTATTGGTGACTGTGGGACAAATTTGTTCATTCTACCCTGTTCTTTGGAAATGGCTCTTCTCCCGCTTTTTACATACAGTTGTGCTGTATGCTTCTTTGTTCATCGTGACAGTAAGAACAATTTGTTCCTATTGCAAGAAGTCAAACATAGAGCTAACCTTCATTTGCAATATAATTAGGTAGATTCATCTAGGCAAAATTATCTGCAGTTAGAATCATGTGAGAAATAAATTCAACTGCAAATTGGTTATTTTTCAGGTAAATATTTGCTTTATATTATTTCTGATGCATATTTAATACATTATACTATTTCTGGTTTTTCTTAAACCCGTCTTACTGTCTGTATATAGGTGTCATTTATTTGCTTGCCCAAGGACATTTCTTTCTTTTCATGTCAAGCCAAAAACCTAACACAGGCAAATGGTTTCCAGTGGTAGTCTCTATTCTTTTATTTTACAAATTTGCCTGTTTCCCCACCTTTCTCTCATAATTACAAAGGTAATTTGGGTGGGTGGGTTTGGGAACAGGAGAACTTTATTGAAGAAAGAATATTACAGATATTCAGACATAATATGAAAAGTTCTGACTTCTGATGAGTTTCCTCTTACTTTCCAGCTCATGCGTGAGAGTGAAGGGTGTAATATATGTTCATGTGCTATAACACCCTTTGTAATATGTTTGGTGTGTATCTGAATATGTGATTCAGATTCAGTTTGTGATAGTTACAAATCATTCTGTCATTACTCATTCTTCCATTTTCAGTTAGCAAACAGTGGCAAAATTAGCAAGGGCAAGGGAAGTTATGTTTTTGCCTTGAGTATTTATATGACGTGGCAAGCAGAAATGGCTTCCTATTTCTCCCTTGTCTATGGGCCTTTCTGCACTACCTGAGGCTTGCAGTGTAGGGAGGGGCATTTAGAATTCTCAGCCAGAGAGCCCTACAAACCCCAGAATTCCACAGGATGTTGAAAGTGGAATAATAACACCATAACTATGTAGTGTGGAAAGGCCCTATGCCCACTCCCTTGTCCTCAGAAAGAGAGAAAAGGAACCAGGCACAGTTCCATCATATCTAGGTGCAGAAGCAGATGAAAGACCATCCCCCCTCATCCCTACTGCCACTGCTGTGGCCTTGGAGGGAGAGAAGGAGAGGCAGTATCTCCTGGTCTTAATCCCTTCCCTCACTGCCATTCCCTTTTCCTTGTGTGTCAGGTCTTATTTTGATTGTTAGCCTGAGGGCAGGCCATCCAGATCTCTTCATGCTGGTTGAGTTGCCATAGTCTGGCCACCCTTTCTAAACTGTGCAGAGATGCTCTTGTATAGTACCCCCCCTCCACACAAAAGTAGAGAAATGGTGGGCCCCGGAGGGCTAGTGATATTGCCTATACAGCTCTCCTACTTTGTAGACAATTAATTCTGCACCCCTCATAGACATGAGAAAGGAAAAGATAGAAAGCTGCTGCCATTCACCATGATCTCTCTCTCTCTGTCTCTCTCTGTTTCTCACTTCTCTCATCTATCTATATCTAAAGCAATTAAAAGTCTTCCAATCTTCTTGAATCATGGTGCATGCTGTTTTTTGCTCCTCAGAAATCACCAGGCTTGAGGGGGCAGATTCATAAAAAAACAAACAATTTTGGTAGATAATTAAGAATCCTAGATTCAGACTGGAAAGCATCTACAAAGTACATTTCAAAATATATTTCATTGATAAACCATATATTTCATTGATAAACCAATATAATCATCATAAAAACACATTTCTCTTTGTGAAAAACATCCTGCTGTCATCCCTGATTATAACAACAACAACAACAACAACAACAACAACAACAGAGGTATATTGGACAGCTCAATAAACTTTTCCCTGGCACTTGTTTCACTCTCATCTTCACTTTTTATTTTCCTGTAATTAACAACTCACAATTTAATGCTATATATTCTAGTGTTCATATGCAGCAAATCATTTCAAATTTTGCAGTCACTGGAAGGTAGTCCTGATTGTTGCTTTAAGGAAGCAGTAACCATTCCCACTACTGGTCCTGCCTGAGGAGAAAGCATTTGTATGCCTCAGAAATGCAACACAATATTTAAAAAGCAAAACAAAAACAAAAATGGGAGATCGCACTGTTACTAATGCTGTGTGTCATGTCTTACAGCAGAGGTGGATACTTGCCTTTCACAAAATCAGGATTTACTAATTGGTGCTTATTTGGACTTCCTGGAGGCATGTTGGCACACTGGTTGCCTCTTTTATGAGTCCCATGGAAGGATGATGTGCCCTGAGGCAATTGTCAGTCTCAGATGTCAATGGCTGGTGAAAGTTGCTCCCTAGATCAAAGGGACATAGAGGATCAACAAAGAGTGTCCAAAGAGACCTGTCCTGGTGATCTAATTGAAAGAGGGACATTAAATGTCTACGTTACCTCAAACAGGGTAAAGAATTTGTTTCAGCTTCACATAAGAAGAAAAATGGAGTTTTTTATGTGAAACCAAGTTTCTCACGAGAAATTGTATCTGAAGACCAAGATGGTAGACACGTGGGGGTCCAAACTGTGGGACAAATATTTTAGTCATGAGGGATTATGCCCCCATGGAAAATGAGGCTGTTTTTTTTAATGAAAAGTTAATGGATAAGTCATTGAGTACAGTAGAGTCCCGTTTATCCGGCGCTCGGTTATCCAACCATCCGGATTAACCGACGTCGCGACGGCCTGGGGGCGTGGCTGTGGGCATTTCCGCGCCTCCAGACACACCCAGACGTGCCCCCAGACCCACCCCAACATGCCCCCGACATACACCCCCGACATGCCCCCAAAATGGCAGCTGCCGCAGGTGTCCAGGTAATCCGACCCTTTCGGTTATCCGACGCTGTGGCCGCCCGTTTGGGTCGGATAACCAGGACTCTACTATAATTCACATAAGAATTGGATGCTTCTCAATTATTTTAGTGGCATGATTTCCCCTCACATGGATAGGACTTATGAGAAGGGTATAAAGATTAGATGAGATACATTTCCAAAAGCTTTTTTGATTTAATTGGGAATTTGGGGTTAGTGGATGCACAGAGATTTAAGTATGAGAATGCTAAAGATTATACCCTTTTTCTCAAGAGACATAAATTGCTTTGAGATTATTTTGGTTTGATATGTTTTGATAAGATTTTGGTATGTTTTTGATTTCAAAGACATTAGCAAATGGTATCATAAAAAATTACATATTATCTAAGACTTTTTCTGATCATAATCCTGTGACTTTAAATTTGAGGGGAAAATAGCTTTAGATAACTAGAGATTGAATGAAGCTTTATTTCAGGAAGAAAATTTTCTAAATTTATGTAAAAAAAAATTTGCAGAATATTTTGAAGACAAATTGGATAAAGGCACCAATGTCAGAACTGCATCAGTAAGGCATTTAGGAAAGAATGTCTTATACAACAAGTACAGAATTTTAAAAAAGAGAAGAGACAGGAAAAAACACAGCTATGTTTGAAGAAGATAAAAAGGGAACAGCTTAAGAACCCCACCCCCATGAACAAGGTGGTGCTTAACCAAATTAAGATACTACAGAGGCAGTAATCAGTGATAACTGTAAGCAAGACTAGAAGTTACATTATGCTAAGCAAAAAAACTTCGAGCTTGTTAATAAGCCCAGATGACCAACCGGAGAAGAAGTATGGTAAGATTCTACAATACCTGGCCACTGCAGCAAGATCATTATATACACAAAAATGGAAAATAGAGCAATACCAAGGAGTGATGACTGGCTAATAAAACTGACAGGCTTAACCAAAAAGGCATAAATTAATAACATTGAGAAGAAAAAGAAAATCACTGGTGACTTTTGAAAGACTGGGAACCTTTAATAGGCTTTTTGCAAGAAAATAAAACAATATGAGAGAGAGAGAAGAGAAAGTATAGGGCCACCATGCTGACTCATCTCCTTTTCCTCTCTTTTCCCTGACCTGGTATGGAGCCTGGGTGTCATTCTCTCCACCATGCCTTGGCTCCCCCCACCACATGCATTTTGATATTTGTTATTTTTCCACTTTTGCTGCACCGCTGTCCCTAGCAAATGTGGAGGGCCAACTATATATATAAAATTCCTTTTTGTTTAGCATTTTCCCCACTCTGTTTCTGTAACGCTGATTAAATCTTTTAAGTACATCACCTGCCTTCTTGTTGATGTGTGCCTTCAAGTTGTTTCTGACTTATGATAAACCTAAATGCATGGGGTTTTCTTGGCATGATTTGTTCAGAGGGTGCTTGCCTTTGCCTCCCTCTGCTGCTGACAGAGTGTGACTTGCCCAAAGTCTCTTTGTGGGTTTCCATGGCCGGGAAGGGATTACTACACCACACTGGCTCTCAAGTAAATACTTATTGTATTGTACAATGTGCAAAGAATTCTAAAATGCAGACATATAATAAATGCAGACATATAATAAATGCAGACATATTTGATTGAAATTTCAGTCCTATATTTACTTACTTGGAAATAAAACTCCATTAAATGCAGTGGGACTGACTTCTGAGTAAATGTGCATAAGATTGTATGGTGGATTTCTATATTGTCAAGTAATTAATATAGATTCATTTTTGAGGTCACATTTCTGCATTGTTCAATGTTCAACCCTCACTGAGCATTATGAATGACATCATCAGGAATTTCTCTGTGGAGAACTAGATACAAGCAAAGGATTTCCATATGGGCAGCTCAAAATGGTGTACTGTTCATTTATATTTTGAGCTCCATCTTGATGTCCTTTGGGAATTTTGAACTTCCAATTTAAATTTATCTCCATCTTTAGCTCCTGCAGCAATTAGTATATCTGGCGTCTTTGTAAGGCAGGCATCCACCTCTGCTGCAGGACGTGGCACACATAAAATATATCCACTTTATAGGGGGCATGAATCAAGTTGAAGAACTACTGCACTCCCGCCTTCAGGTGATATAGCAGCGTCTAAGGACTGTTCTTATTAAGACAAGCAAGGAGGATTAATATTAGCTCATAAGGAAATGCACATATTTAAAGAGTTCTCCTTTAGTAAACCTTTGTACTTGGAGAGGATTCTAGTGAGCTCTGTTGGCCAAGCTAGATGACCTAGGAGAGAAGACTACCACAACTAACCACAAATGCTTTTCTATCAGATAGAGTCAACACTGGTGAAGCAGTGCCATATCTGGTTAAACAGGTTCGTGGCTGGTGATGTCCATCTGGGTTCAGGAGAACAGGACCATGGGCAACATAATGTTGTTGAATTTAGTCTTTTGAGATGCTTGTCCAGCAAAGGTGCTACAAGCAACTGAGATCTTAAGAAGGCTCATGTGGCCAGAACACTCACCATCTCTGTCCCTCCTGGAGGCTAGCTATGATCTTTAGCAGTCCCATGGCTGCTTCTGTAGCCTCATGCACTACCTAATATAATGCCACCTTGGGTTTGGGAGTTCACCAAAACCTCTATAAAACTCTTTTGAAGCTGCAAGAGTAAGGGAAAGTTTGTCAGAGACTTGGTAGACCAAAATACATGGAAGGTTCTGTTTGTATTGGATGTCAAAAATGTTGGGCCTTCCCTAAGTTGTTATTGTGTCTTTATTCTTCTAATTAGTTTGCTGTTGGGATTCTGCTCTCTTATTTAAGATAATGTTTCTAATATGACACCTAAGTCTCTTTTCTTACCGTTTTTGCCTGATGCAGGGTGGGCAATCAAAAAAGGTCTGTTGGTCATTTACCATACACTCTAAACCTATCATGGGGCACAAGTTTCATTTGGGAAGAGTGTATAGACCCTAGGAAGCCACCCAAAAAGTCTTGGGGGGCCACATGCACCTGTGAACTGCGTATTTCTGAACCTTAGTCTGAAGTTTCTTGGCCTGATTTCAGAGGGACATGGTGCAGGAAGTTCTCTAACTATGGAGCAGCCAACATGAACGTCTTTATAGCCTTAAGGAACCTGCTTTTACAGGAAAATCTTAGTAGGGGAGCATTATAATCAAACAGGTGATAACAGGTAACAATCGCCTGTGGGAAATGTTTTGTCCCATAATGCTCTCCCCTTTCCTATACAAATAGGTTTTGTGTTTCTGGATTAGACCTAATTTCGGGTAGTGGTTCTAGAAGTTCACAGCAAAGCCTTGCCACAACTGTCAGAATCCCACAGCTAGCACAGCCAATGCCTATGCTGTCTGGAAGATTTTGGGAAATATAGTTCAAAAATGGACTTTATCCAGCACTGGTTCACAGGACAGGCATTGAAGGTAATGGCCCTTTCTATCAGGGGTCAATTGACGTTGAGGGCCTTTTGAACTATCGTATATCCTGCATTAATTCGTTTATAACTGTGCTCCCTCCTAGGTTTACTACCTCCATGTTGCTGGCTGTCTATGTTATCCTCATTGTAAAGATTATTTTGTATAGTCTGGAGTTTAGCAACAGGTCGTGCATTTTCCAGTGCTTTAAAGCAAGCATTTTGCTTGTGTGGGGCTTTTTTTTTTTTAATCCAACCAAGTTATGGTAGTAGCTGTAGGCTTACTGTGGAGGTGAGTTGCTGAGTCTGAAGAAACTAAGTAGGTTCCAGGTGTCAGTACAGCAGTGGAAGAATCACTGAACTTCTTTTATCACTTTATAAAAAGCTAATGCAGCCTAATCTGGTTGGATAGCAGGCTTGCAAGGGCAGCTATCAAGGGCAGTAGGTTAGTTACCTTAAGATACCCGCAGGTCTTCTTTCTGACAAACTGCCACCATAGCACAAGGACTAAGGCTATCTAGGTAAGTTTGCAAGTTCTTTGATTGGAGACCAGCAGTACTTTCCATTCTCTGTGGCATGGCTGACAGCAGTATCACTACCACAAATGATTACTGGCTTACCATTGGATTCTCAACACACACATCAGAGAATAGGATAGTAGCATTGGCCTTTTGTCTGGAATGAATGTCTAAAGTAAAGCTCTAGCAATATATCAAGAAATTGCCGCCTATTTGTCTTCATGCAGCAAACCCATTATTTTCAGGAACAATCCTCTTTATCATTGCTTCCCACAATACAACATGTGTTATGCTCCATTTATTTGCAAAGCAAAAGCTGGAGGCTTTTTACAAAGTATTGCATCATCATGTCACTGAAGCCTGCACAACATTTGATCCAAATATTTGATAGTTCATCCAATCCAACTGATCCTAATACATGGTATACCAGGAGCTTGGCAATATCATTACACGGAATGCTTACCCATCTTTTAATAGGATTGCACTCATGGATGGTGGCCTGAAGTGCAGCTTGATGTTTGAAAGTTGTATAGGTCTATTATAGCCAGATGACATATTGAACTACTGAATTATATATTCTGCCATATTATATATTCTGCCATTCTCCCAGCATGGGATTCAAGGTGACTTACAAGCAGAACATAGCAATGTACTGATTCAAAGAATTGTAAATTTTAGGTGATCAGGAGGAGGTGAAGAAATGGCAGAGATCAACACCCAGCAACTAATGACAGGCAAATTAATAGGTGTGCATGATAGACAGTTACAACAACAGTAGCAGAAGTACAAACTGCCCTGTCTCTCTGTTGTGTCATGCTATAGTTTCCATGGTTCTTAGGGGCTTTATTCCTGTTTTGCTAGTATTTGTTAATTTGTGATTAAGAATTTGTATCTTGACTTAAAGCACCTGTGGTCCTCACCAAATGGCTTAGAGCACATTCTTCGTCTTCCACATGGCCGAGAGGGGCAACTGACCCTGCTCAGTTTAGATATGCTGAGAATTACTCTTTATTATTGTTGTGTGCCTCCAAGTCAGTTCCAGTTTAAGGTGACCCTAAGGTGAACCTATCACTTGGCAGAATTTGTTGAGATGGGGTTTGACCTTGCCCTGCTCTGAGTCTGAGAGAGTGGTTTCCGTGGCTGAGCAAGGACTCAGTCTTCCAGTGACAAGAGTCCATCACTCAGACCACTACGTGATGCTGGCTCTCATGAGAATTAATTAGGATAACCCTAACCTAGTGCTGTAGATTTTACAGGAAGGAACTAGCACTAGCCCCTCTGAGTATTCCTTGCCTAAAAAATTAATGAGGTCACCAGAAGTCATCAGATAATTTGAAGGCAGATGTGCGCGCGTGCGTGCGCATGCGCACGCACACCCCTCCCCTAGAACTAGTCCCTGGAGTCTCTGGTCTGTGGGAGATTTGAATCTTGCATAAATTGGCTCTCCCCTTACTCTGTCCTTTCTCTGCCTCTTGTTTTGGCTTTTCTGGTATTTGATTCCAGTACATCAAATTGTGCCAGCAAAGCAATTGTGACACAGACACTGATCCTTTGCTTGCATCAGATGGCAGAAAATAATTATGCCAGCATAAAGGAAGTTTATCCGGTACAAGAGGCCTCTGTCCATTCCTACTCACAGTGAGTGTATCTTTGAGTTAAGATTAAATTGTTAGCAGTTGTTAGCCAGCAAAAGATCCAAACAGGTCCGCAAGAATTACGAGAGTTTTGCCAGGTCCAAATTCCTCCACCCTATGGACATAGCTACTGTGCAGTGATAAAATTAGGCCAGGCCTAAGTAATTTCCAACATTCTTATTTGTAATTAATAATAACAAACAGGGTAGCCTCAAATAGGGTTGCCAGGCTGAAAACTGGAGAGGGCTCCTGTACCTTTAATGCTTGTGCAAAAGAGGAAAATTGAACAGACGTTGCTTGTCATGCAACAAGGCTTGCCAGATTACCAGGTACTAAGTAGTATCCTCACTATTCAGCCTGGAGGGGTTTGAATATAACAATGTTGGTGAGTTAGGATTGCATTATTAGTCCTTAACCCACATTCTTGGGAGCAAAAGACAACAAGGCCTCAACTGGAAACAAGAAAAGGAACTAGCTGAGTCAAGAGCCTCCATAATAAATAATTAGGCCCTATTATGCTAATAAAGCTCCATATTAATAATGATGAAGAAAAACTTCTTTTTTAAAAAATATTTTATTAAACACATAAAAATTTAAATATACAAAAAACAACAAATAATGGTATACAAAATAACACACACACACACAAAAACAGAAAAATATTCAAAACTACACAGAAGTAAGACTAAATTAAACTCGCTACACTAAACACTAAACTTTACAAGAGTTGAGACTAGTGTGACTTCCAGCCTCTCAGTTGATGGTTATAAACTAAAATATTGATAAACTTCCTTTAAATTACCAACAAATAGAATAGTGTAATGATATGGTAAGCAAAACTATAAAAAAACTAATACAGTTAATTTTATATTATTAGTTTATGTTAAGAAAGCTAATATAAAAATACTTTTATTAAAAATAATCACTATCTATAATTACACTCTATACATTTCCAAAAAATTCCCCAGTGCTTAGTGAAAAATATGACTCTGTCCCAGTCCTTTTTAAAATTACTCATTGATCCATCTTTCAGTATCATGGTCAGTTTATCCATCTCAATCAAGTCAAGTAGCTTCAAAAGCCATTCTTCTTGTGTTGGGGTCTCCATCTGTTTCCATCTCTGCATGAACAGTTTTCTGACTGCCATAGTTGTATACTGTAGGATTCTTCTATCAGTCTTGCTTATGTGTTCATTCATGAGTCCAAACGGACACATCTCTTGTTCAAGTTTAATCTTAATTTTTAAGCTATCTTCTACTAATCTGTGTCTCAAAATCCAAAATTTCTTTATTTTTTAATGCATCTACCACATGTGAAAAAAAGTCCCTTCTTTCTTACAAATATTGTAAGAACTATTATACATTTTAGACAACGTTTCTGGTGTTAAGATACCATCTGTACATTATTTTATAAAAAAAATTCTCAAAGATCATAAAGTAAATTTTAAGTCTTCTGTTCACATCTTTTCTCCTTGTGCTAACTGAATTTGATGTCCAATATTGTGAACCTATTTAACCGTACAATCTAACTTATTCATCTTCTGTCTCAATTTTTAACAATAATTATACATTTTAGCAATCCTAGTGTTCATCATCCATGCATAATTGCTTCTCGAATTCAAATTTAGATGTTTTACACCTAAATAACTTTTTATCTTAAAACATTCTGTCAATTGTCTATGGCAAACCATTGAATATCAAATCCTTCGTGAATCAATAAATCATTAGCTTTGATTTGCCATTGACCATTTTCCATTGTTAACAGATCACTGTATGTAATCTATTTTGCTTTATATACTATTTCTTTTTTTAAACAGAGTTTCATGTGAGGAATAAAGAAAAACTCCTATAGGTCTTACAGGGACAATAAGTATAGTTTTAGTATTAGGGGGATCTTCTTAATCACCATGAAAACAACAACAGAGTCTGTAGAATTTAACTATTGTTTATTGAATTTTAAAGAACAGCAGATTGTATGCTATGCAAAGAAAGAAAGAAACAGCAGTAAGCACTAAAACTTGTTTTTCATTCTAATCTAACTAGAATTTTGCCATGTCGAGATGGTTCTGAAGTTAACTTATTGTATTTCTGAGTTTTATGATTTTAAGACTGTAATTGAATGGCTACAAAACTGAGTATTTATCCACCCTGTCTGATTCTTCACTTAGACATCTGATGAAGAAGGTACTGGCTTACAGAACCTTATGTCTTTTTAATAAACTCAGTTACTCTAAAATATCATAACTTTCTTCCCCTGAAGCTATGTACTTACTTATCTCCTATTTTTATAAGAAGTTCAGACAAGAAGAAACTGCAGTTTTTTTCCTATTCTGTAAATATACAGACTTCTAGAGTCTATGCAACAGTAATTCTCTTCCTCAAGAGGAGGATATTTTCCTTTGAATTCCTTTGAATTTCCATTCTACTATTCTTATCATTCCATCATAAGACAGATTTGCTAATAGAAAGTGGAAAACCCATTCTGAAGTTGACACTTCCACTGGCAAAAATACAGTTGGGTTATCTTCTAGTGGAGACCTGAATTCAGGACTGGGAGAAATCTCTGCTACTTTTTCCTCAGCAGGAAACAAAGCTAATGAAGATGTAGAGACTTCAAAAATTAGAGCTCCTAGTGCGAAGGAAGAAACAGGATGGTAGTATAGTCCTCCCTCTACATCCGCTAGGGTTAGGGGCACAGGACCCCTGTGAAAGTGAAAAAACCGTGAATAACTCTCAGTGATGTATTTAAGTCTTTTATTCCAAGTCTCAAGTCTCTACCTTCAAGTCTCAAGTTGAGTCGTAAGTCCTTGCAACATACTTTCAGATCAAGTCTCGAGTCAAGTCCCAAGTGTGGGAGCCAACTTTATACCCCAGCCTGTATTCCAGAGTTTCTAGACAGAGTCAAATAAAGTCAGTTTTAACAATTTAAGTGAGTCAGTCCTCTACTTCTGTGATTTTGCCATCTGCAGCTTCAGAAGTGGGGAATAGGATCCTTCTTATTCCCCATTATTGAAGCTTCAAGGCTTTAGAAGGAATGATCCTTCTTCCTCAAGCCCAGTGCCTTAACACATTTTCTGTTTCACACTGAAATATGTGCTGTGCACTCTGGGCATGAGTCTTGCCTGTTGGGCAGTGGAATATGCTGCCTTGGAGTGTAGTGGAGTCTCCTTCTGTGGACGTTTTTAAGCAGAAGCTGGATGACTGTCTCTTGGGAGTGCTTTGATGTGGGTTGCTGCATGGCAGGGGGTTGGACTGGATGGCCCCTGTGGTCTCTATGATTCTATTCTTAGAAAAAGTTTTAGAAAGCTCCTCCTATATGTAGTGGAGACAGGCTGCTGAGCAGATCCCAATCCCACCACAAGCCCATTGCCTAACCCATCTGCTGTTCCCTCTGAGAAATGTGTCCACACTTTGGGTTTGAGACAGATCAGTAAGTTGTAAGGTTTGTGGATGAATGTGTTATGTTACTGAACCAAGGGCACCAAGTCAGTCACTAAAAATATGCAAGTCGAGTGAAATCAGTGTGTTATTTTTGCCAAGTCATGTCCGAGTCAAGTCACTGAAGTAACTTAAGTCTGACTTGAGTCTGAGTTAATTGACTTGAGTCTACATCACTGCTTCAGGCCTTTCCAAACCATATTTAACACAAAAAAAAATATGATCACCATATTCAACCCACCATGGATTCCTTTGAGGCATCATGGTTCCTTCAGAAGGCAGAAGTAGGTGGCTGGTGGGGCTTACAGCCACCTCCACTGCTGCCCCACACCATTTTTAAGAGGGACTTACAAGCCTCGTTTGCAGTTTCTCAGTCTCAGGAGGCTGGCAGTCCCTATTAAAAATGGGCTAGGGAGGCAGCAGATGTGGCAGCATATAATCCATGAATAGTCAAGTCCGCAAAAGTGAAACCCGCAAATGTGGAGGGCTGACTGTACCAAGAAACCAAATGTATTCTATAAAATGAAACTAGAGGGCAGAAAGAAACACCACAGAGTTTGATGGCACTTATTCTCATGTCACTATGCTCAGGATTGCAGGCATCCCTGATCAATTTAATTATGAGATTTTTATTAATTGTTTCTTTCCTTTTATTGTCTGTGTTTTTAAGGTGGAGTTAAGAGGCTGCCACATTTGGGATTCTGTGAGATGGCTAGTTAAAGAAGCAAGATATATGATTCTGGATTTTCCTTGGGGAGGTGTCTATGGTGGCTGTCATAATGCATTTCACAGTTGTTAGGAATTGCCTACAAGCGTGCAAACACTGACTTATAGGTACTTCATTAAGAGTCTGAAGTGAAAAGAAAAAGACTGCCACTGCTTTGAACTCAGAATGTTGCTCAGAAACTGATTAAAGTGCAGCAACTGTTTTGCAAACCTTACCTTTACCATGATACTATAATTTAGTCAGTTTCATTTTGGTAGCTTATCCCTCTGGAAAAAAAAAATAAACAAGATTCCTGCAATTCAATAACCAGGAAAATTATGGTGTTCCTTGTAGGCTTTTCTGCGTTATATTTCTGAATGTCAAATTTCTGTCTATTTCTTGTTCATGGAGTGAGTTTGTCCTGTGTGCATGTTTGTCCATTTGAAGCTATTTAAGTGACCATCCTAAAAGCAAATTTGAAAGACAAAACACAGCAGGAGATCACTGAAATTTGCTAGAACCAGTGGCCTTCACCCATTTTTTCTTAGGTTTGCCCCCAAACCACCTTCCTGGAAAATCAGAAAGTCTGGACCTATCTACTGAAGGTACTTGCTGGACAAAACTCTCACAAAGTCTTATGAAATAAAAAAAATTAAAAAAAAAAAACTTTAACCCAAACTAAAATTAACAGATGTTTGCTCATAGGGTACTATCATTATTACACAATGTAAAATGTTTAGGGTATCATATCTTAATTTCTGCCTGGAATCTTTTTTTTTTTTTTGTATAAATGTTTTGTTGTTGGAAAACACCATTCTTCATTTCTTCCCTGTTTTCTTTTAATATGCTAAAACCACCTTCACATTGATTTTAATTATGCCTTGTGTCCAGGTCTCTGTTGAATAAATACATTAAAGCAAAGTCTCAGAAACAGATGCTTGTTCATGACAGGTGTATTTGGGAATCTCTCAAACTCTTTGTGAACAGGTTCGGAGGATTTGGTCAGATTTGAGACTATTAATCCAAATGCATATGCATGGCTTTCTGAAAGAAGTTTGGTTTAAAAAGAGCCAGGTGTATAACAAGCCTAGTAATGCATGTAAATGAGGCCTACAGAACTTCTTGTCTGCCATGCTGAATGCAACAGACCTGCTGTGTATTAATGGCCAGCAAGTGCTTATTTACAGTTAGGCAGCACAAACAGCTCTGAGAAGCTGCCACATTTGAAATCTAGTAAGATGACTAGCGGACTCTTTCTAATATTCTGAGTCAAAAGCTAAATAAAGAATACAACCAGCAGTTTACATATCCTTCTTTGTTTTCTTATCACAGTTCTCTAGTATTCTTATGTTGTCTATCCTGCTGCAAATTGCAATAGCTGTTGCAAGCTTCAGAGCTGTTACTCGTCTGTATGCTTCTGTATAGTATTTTCTCTGAGAGTAGCTGTGGATTGGCTCCACAATTGCCTTAGCAAAGCCAGATGGCATCACAGCATGAAACTCTTACTGCAGTAGAGAAGTGAGTTGGCAGTCCAACATGATCCCTGTTGAGACTGCACAGCTGCTGTCTGCATTAAGAAGTGAACTGTATAACTGCAGGGTAAGTACTAGCATTGAGGGGATTTGTAGAACTCCTCATTTCTTGAGGCACTCAGATGCATCTTTTCTGATACTTATTATCAGAAGGAGGCACCTTATCTATGGTACGAAGACTAATGCTATGGAACATTGCAAGGCATGAGGGTAGAGGCAATGAAGCATTTGGGTACAACTAGAGTAGTGGTAGAGAAAGTCTCAGGATGTATCCAGTTGAGCATGGGTTAAAGCCCATTGTAGAACCTACTTTGCAGCAGAGAAGGCAGCAAAGAAACAATTCTTCGCTGCCTCTGTTGCATTAGCTTAATCTTGTCCAGTGCAGCTCTTCTAAATAGTTAAAGGGCTGTTACATTCTAGACCTCAGACTGCTAGAAGGAGCCCTCAGAAAAGTGCTATAATAAATAAATACTTTGTGGAGAAACTTTGTAGGTTTTGTTCTGACTTGAACTCCACATTCCTTATAGATTCTGAGGAGATGCATGTTCTTGTCCAGTTTTTATGGAAGAGTTTCTGTTTGTTCAACATGATGATATAGACAAGTTGCTTGGCAATGCAAGGCCAACCACTTGTCTTCTGGATGTGTGTCCATAATGGATAATTAACATGCCAGAGTGGGATTAGCCAATTAGGTAGTGGAAGCTATAAATGCTTCTTTGAAAGAGGGCTATGTTCCAACCTTTCTGAAGAGGCAGTTGTAAAATCTTTGTTGAAATAACTTTCACTGGCCCCTTCCTCTCTAGTTAACTATTGGCTGGCTAGTCTATAATCTCCTTTTAAGTAAGATCCTAGAGTGAATGGTGGCAGCACAACCCCAGGCTTTCTTGAATGAAATAGATCACCTGGTTCCATTCCAATGTAGGCCTTGGTGGATGACCTACAGTAGGAGTTGGACAGTGGAATGTGTCCCTCTTGGTCTTTCAGCAGCATTTGATATCAGACATGATGTCCTTCTGTGTCGTTTGACTGATATGGGACTTGGGACATTGATTTGTAGTGGTTCCAGTCATGGCTGAATGTTCCCAGAAAACCATATTGTTGCATTGGGCAGGAGTGCCTTTTCCCAACTTCGGATGGTGTATCGGTTGCATCCATACTTGAAGAAAATAGATCTTGTCACAATGGTTCATGTCTTAGTTACCTCTATACAGGACAGCCCTTGAAAAATGTTTGGAAGCTGCAGCTGGTGCAAAATGCAGCAGCCAAAGTGGTGGCAGGGGACCATTTTAGATACCATATAACATTGGTCTTGCAAGCCTGCACTCGGTTCCAGTTTGCTTCCAAGCTCAATTCAAAGTGTTGATATTGACCTACAAAATCCTAAATGACTTGCGGGCAAAGATATCTGAAAGACTGCTTACTCCCATATGAGCCTGCCAGAAATTTGAGATCAGCAGAGGCCCTGTTGCATATCCCAGTGCCTCATGAAGCAGCACCTTGATTCTGGAACTCCCTATCCAGGGAAGTTACCCTTGCTCCATATCTTTTAAGCTTCTAGAGTGTAGCCAAAACAGTGCTGTTCCACATGGTATTTCATGTTTCAAATTGTTGTTTTAACTCAGGAGCCCTTATGGACTGGGGGTCAATACAGAAATACTTTACATAAATAAGTAAGACTAGTCCTACTAGATCAGAGGCTGATCTATCTAGTTCAGTATTCTGTTCTCACAGTAGCCAATCAGACATCTATGGTAGCTCACAAGCAGGACATGAGCACAATAGTATCTGTCTGTTTGTGTTCTTTAGAAGCTGGTATTCAGAGATAGACTGCCTTGGAATAGCCTTATTTTCCATGAAATGAATGGAAACCGACCACTTCACTGTAATGTTGTAAGAGCTGCTTTGATACCTATGCTGTGGAACTATTGTGTAATAATTTCATTTTAGTATGATGGATTTAGGCACAGAAAATGATACAATTTGTGCATTCTCCTTTATTTACATAGTATCAGAGTGTTTTCCATTTGTACTGACTTTGGCAGAGGCCAGTAGTTCAGACTGAAGTTGGCTAAAAGGTTATCATACTTTATGGGAAAACCTCAGGTACTCAAAGCTCTGTATAAGAATTATATACTCAAGTTCTTAAAGACATAATGGCCTATAAGAAATGCTGGGATTTGGAAATTGTAGGGAAAAAGAATCCCTTTATGAAATATTTAAGGTTACCATAATACAGTTCTTCTTCTTTATTTTGATTTCAGTTTGCTTGAAAATAGTTCTACTTGTGGGGTTTCTGTTATTTTGCAGTACACATATCAGTATTATCTCAGCAGAGCAACTCATTTGGAGTCCTTCAGGAAGACACAGCCAGATAAGTAAATGAGCAAAAAGAAAACAAGATCACAACAAAGTGACCCTGGTGGGTGAGAAGCCACATGAAGGGGTAGCAATTAAAGGCCTTGTCAATGAGGTTTTCAGTAGCAGTCTACTATGAGGATCAGACCATGAAGAACATAGAATGGCAGTGCTATACAGAAAGCCAGTGAACACTTTGGGAATATACTGTGGTGGTGGCAGTGGTGATTTGGTATTCTGCTACTTTTTATTTCCTTCCTCTTTTTTTCTTTGCAAACCTAATAGAAAATGCAGAAAGAAAGCTATGTTTCAGCCTTGCAGATATTTCTGTACAGGTTGCAAATTGTGATGGAAAATAAGTATCTGACCTTTCCACACCTCCTTTTAGTGTTTTTATTTGTCTTTTATCTGTGGTAGTTGGCTGATCCATCTGCCTTGTTATTTTAGGAATTTATTTTAGGAATTTTGCTATACTGTAGTGATAATCCTAGCTATTTCAATTTCATAGAGATTTAAAGAGCAAAGAAGATGGAGATGTTTTGCTATAAATGATTGTATAATGACATTTTCTTAAGCTTCTCAATTTTTTCCCCAATAAAACAGTGCCTCCCAAAGTATGTGCTAATGCAAACTGCTATTGTATCTTAAGGGGCGGGGGGGAATGAAGTGAGTGAAAAGTGAAAGTGAAAAAAGTGAAAAGTGGGAGTGAAAAGTTTCTGCGAGTTCAAGGTCCCTGCACACAGTTGGTGAGGCTTCTTACTGGTGGAATATTTCTGGTATATCATTTCATTGAGAACAACTGAAGATATGCCAGAAGTATCATTCATCAGAGGAGGCTTCCCATTATGTCTCTGGATGAAAATCTATTTTGGTATTTACCTCTTTCCACCAGGGAGGCACACTCCTCCTCCTCCTTTCTCCCTTTGTCCTTAGCTGAGTTCAGATGCTACAAACTGAGTTCAAAGTGCCAAGTTCTCAACTCAGCAGGGGGGAATTCGGCAGAAGGGGAAAGAGAGGAGGGGCGGGTCCTTGCTTTTTCCACTAGCCTTAGGCAAAAGCAAACTGCTGAAGCCCTTCCTGGCTTATATCTAGACAACACTCTGAAGTTGCTTGATCCAGTTTTTATCTGTGAAATGTTGACATGTATGATTATGTTGCCTTTGGCAACCAGAAGACTGCTTGTGAGTACCTACATTTGACATCTACATTTACAAGAAATAGGAGATTTCTAAACATAAAAGTGTAAGGAAATTTCTGCCCTCTTCTTTCTTTACCAAAGAACTTATTCTTTCCCCATAGATAAATGCTTTTTTTAAACTCTTGCTCTTCAAGCCATGGTCCTTTGCTGGTCTCCCCCATCCACTACACTCACTCCCCCCATCCCCTGCAACTGGCTATTTTACACTACTCTTTTAGGAACTGCTACATAAATAGGGCTGTGGTGCAGGCTAGGAATAATGCTACTGTGTATGGCTCTGAGAAGGGTGTGTTCCTCTGTCCTTCATGATTGTTGAGTGTTTATGATGGGCACTTGATGAGATATTAACTTCCCACTTGAACGTGTTAGACTAGGAAAGCAGCAATTATAGTTGTGTGCCTTCAAGTCATTTCTGACTTACAGCAACCCTAAGGTGATCCCATCACAAAGCTTTCTCAGCAGTATTATTCTTTTTCCAAAGACAGCTGATGTTGCCTTCATCTGAGGCTGGGAAAGTGACTAGCCCAAGTCACTCAGTGGGTGTCCATGGCCAAGTGGGATTCCACCCCTTCATCTCCCAGAGTTCTAGTTCAGCACTCAAACCACTATACCATGCTGGCTCTCTACAGTTATTCTTGCTGTTGTGTGCGTTCAAGTCATTTTTGACTTGCAGCAATGTTAAGGTGAACTTATCATGGGGTTTTCTTGGAAAGATTTGCTGGGGAGTGGATGCCATTGCTTTCCTCTGAGGCAGATTTGCCCAAGGCCACCCCATAGGTTGCCATGGCCCAGAGATCGTTTGAACTTTTGTCTTCAGGATTATAGCTTAGGGCCCAAACCACTACACCATGCTGGCTCACACAGTTTATTTACTGCTCCACAATTCCCTTATACTCACTGGTTTTTGCATTGTTCCACCTACTGGTGCTAGAGGAGAAAGGAGTGGGTGTAATTCTACCTTGCTAAAACACAAGCATTGGGAGGACATGAGTATCTTGAAAATTCAAGTGGAAGTAAAAAGGAGAGAACTAGTTGTCTGTGAGACTTTTTCACTTTTGGGGAGAAGCCAGTGATTTTTACTCTGAATAATTAGGATTTTAAAAAGAACTATTGCTGTCTCAAAGTAAATTAATCTATAATCAGAAATAACTGTCGTACTTTCCAACTGCTCTGAAATACAACAAAAAAATTTTGTCTAATTTTCATTGGATACATAGCATTAAAACTGATCACTGATGGAAATTCTTAATTTGCTTAGCTGGGTAATTTCCTATCTGTCCAGTGATTTTATATGAACAAAGAATGAAATGTATGTTTTGGAACAAGTATCTTTTTAATAGTCCTACCTGGCCTATCTCACTTATTATACTTACTCCAGGAACCTTTTTGCTATATGTGAGGTACAACTGATATTTTAGAGCTGAAGACACTGCCAGAAAGCTGTGCATTGATGCCTTTTTTCTGAAATGACATCCATATCTCAGAACCCACCCCTCACTCCTCTGTGTACTGAGAATATTTTGTAAAGTACATTTGCCATGTAGGTACAGGATCATGTCCTAAATGGTACTGTGCTAAACATCAATAATCAAAGACATTCTTGTGCAGACTGCCCTTCTTGATATTCTTGGCATAGTATATAATCAGTTTAATTTATGTATGTGCTAATGCTGCTTCCCTTGACTGAGATGACAAAGGGTGACCTTGTATGTTTTTCCCAAGACATGTCACTGGATCAGTGCATTTTGATAGCAAAGCCCTATTTTATTGGAGATATTTACTGGGTTTTAATCTTCTTAACATCTCTCAACACATGGCAGGAATTAGCAGTCCTTATGTCTGTAAAAGAGTTGTTGCAAGAGACAGATCTTCAAAGCTTTTAATAAACTCATAGAGCTGATCCAGAAAAGTCACAGGGGAAGAGGATGTGCTCTGCTCAGAGGTGCTAGAATAGTAGTATAGCCGTATAGAAAATGTTTAATGAAAATAAACTGCACCAAATGGAGAGGATGAGTGAAGATTGTAAGGACAGGAGAATCTCTTTTTGTCACTGTTGTTTCATAAAGCACTTTTCATTCCAGAAATCTGAAAGTAATTTATAATATTGCACATTGAAACCAAAAAAGTACAGTAGAAAGTGGAGAAAACTGTGAATACCCCGCTACACACACACAATCCCCCTCTCATTCCTCTCCGGAGCGTCCCCTCACCATTCCTTTGCATCCCCCCCCCCCAGCCTTGAGGAAATGGGAAGAAAAAAAGCAATGTAAAAGACTTACTGGTTCTTTCCCCTCAGATGGAGAAGAGGGGAGTTCTGGAGTTCTAATTACTTCCTGTTGCCATCTTGAGAAAGAAGCACCTGACCAATCAGCAGCCAATACACAGTGGAATGTGCAACCACATGGCGGAGAGACCATGCCTTCAGCAGCGGGAGGGTGCTTTGCTCACCCAAAAGGAAAAAAAAATCCATTTAAAACACAAGCCTCATAAGCCTGGGGTGAGGAATGCAAGGGATGGAGGGGGAAAATGGGGGGAGGCAAGCAACTGCCTCGCAAATAATCACATTTGTGAAGGTCAAACCCGCAAAGGTGGAGGGAGGTCTGTAGAGTAAAATTAAGTAATAAAACCATGTATCACTGATAAGACTTCTAATTAAAATCACTGAAATTACTGGGAATAACTGACTTGGTTAGTGATCAGAAAAACACCTGTCAAACAAGTGAGTTTTCATATAGCAATGGGAAACATACTGCATTTGGAACCTACCCAGTCTCTGTGAAAATATTGTTCTACATGATGGGCACCATTACAAAGAAGGCATACGTAACACAATGAATTCTAACAGGACATAAATCCTCTCTGCAAAATATTCAGTCAGTCTATAGGGGAAAAAGGCCATCTCTCAGATAGGTTGCATAGAGCCTTATACATCAAAAGTGTTCCAATGCTTAACATGATAATAAAAGAAGGAACAAACTTGTGTTTCTGCCATATTTCCATTTGTATTCTCATCATTTGGAACAGGGTGCCCACATACCTATCTGTTGGGAAAGCGTTTGCTTCATGTTGGTGTCACAACGGCAGCTGTTTACAATATGTGTGTGCATATGCCTTCAAGTCACCTGACAACTTATGGTGACCCCATGAATTTCATAGGGATTTCTTAGGCAAAGAATACTGAGAGGTTGCTTTGCCAGTTCCTTGCTCTGAAATATAGCCTTTAGTACCTGGCATTCATTGGCAGTGTCCTATCCAAGTGCTAACCAGGGCTGACCCTGCTTAGCTTCCAAGATCAGACAGATTTTACAAATGGCTTTTCCCCCTACAATTTCTTGGGCGAAGTTTCTACAAGACTGTAAGGCAATTGAAGAGTAAACACTTTGTAGACTGCAAACTGTTACTTTTTTTTCAAAGGTGTATAAAGCATGTTTCAGGAACCCTGGTGGCGCAGTGGTTAAATGCCACTACTGCAAGCCACAAGGTTGTGAGTTCGATCCTGCCGGGCTCCAAGGTTGACTCAGCCTTCCATCCTTTCGTAGGTCGGTAAAATGAGTACCCAGCTTGTTGGGGGCATGTATAGAAAAATGTATCGAAATACATGCTATTTCTAAGTTGTTCGCCGCCTCGATCCATATGGAGAGGCGGGATACAAATAAATAAAAATAAAAAAATAAAAATGTTTCAGACTGAAGAAGTGAGATTGGGGGAAATTATCATTTGTGGCAAGAGAAACTTTTTAATAAAAATTCTTAGAATCTGTCTCACAGTAGAATGATTCAGTCACTGTGTTACTTCAGGCAAAATAACTTTCTGACCTCCATGTGCCTCAATTAGCTCAATAGTAGGAATTGGGATAGAAGGTATATTTGACTGAGAAAGGTGACTACTGCTCCAGTGTGATGTTCTTTTAAAAAAGAAAGTCATTTGAGACTCGAGCCCTATGTGCAATTACCTGAGAGTAATCCCTGTTGAATATTTTTGTGTAAAGATGCAAAACAAAACAAAAATCTATAGGTTTGTGTTTTAGGTATGTCTTACATTTTACAGACTTTCATTTAGTGTTGCTTCATGTAAGAAACTAAGTGGTATAATACATTTGGAGTAAGAGAATTCATAATGACTAGGCTTTTTAACAATCTGCAACTGTGTGTGAGGTACTGTTAATTATTTATTACCTTCCTACTGTTCAGAAAAATACTGGCTTCCAAAGCAGCTCACATCAATAAAATAATGAGATATTGGCCTGGCCTTTAGGCTAACAAAACTTGAAAGAGAAGTCACACAAGGAAAGGAAAGGAGAAAACTAGAGAAAAGGGGGTGAATTTGCTATAGCTAGGATGAAATGTTGACATATAAATAGGAATTTATATCTCGTTCTGCCAAGGCAGGTCTTCCATCATTGGTGCTCTTAACTGGATAGAACTGCTGGTACTACTGCCCCAGCAATCTTTTTGTCCTTGGAGTAAGCAAAGCTCTCCAGATGTTTCCCTTTTCCCCCTCTGGCCAAGAGGTGAGTCTAAGCTGATCTTCATTTTACTCTAATGTTCTTCCTGGAATGCAAGTAAGACCAGCTTCTGAAAGTGAAAATGTAAGTTTAATGCTCTGCACCATTTTGCAAGATGATACATATTGGGACTCAGGGAAAAAAACATTTAGCGTAATACTGGGCTGAAGTATTTTCTAGTACACATTATTTTCTGCATCTTGCAGGGTTTGTCATGACATTCTCTCCCAAATAAGAAGGGAATTCCACTTGGTGACTGAGGGCAATCGAGCTGCCATTTGGTCATTTTTTGGGGGAAGGGGGATTTGGCCAACCTTTTTTTAATGATAAACTCTCCTCAACTGAAAATTCTTAGAATTTAGACCTCATGAAGCAGATGTGGAAATCATTCATCGCTCATGAATAGCTAATAGGGTGGCATGTTGGAGTTCAGCAAAATCTAAAGAACCATAGAGTTCCCACACTTGTCAAAAAGGAATAAGTATTCTCTCCTTCCTGAGAGAGATGGTGCTGTAAAAGGTAGCAGGTGAGGGAAATGTATTTAATTTAGGTTGGTTAAAGCAAAATGGTTCCATTATTTGTTAGAGGAAGTTTATTGCAATGAGGCATCACTAAAAGACACATTTGTATGAACACACATTAATAAGAATGGTGCGTAAGAAATTCCATTGGTTCCTAGCTGTACAAGGATTTTTTATGGTGAGTGGGAAAAATTCTCAAAGATTATGATATTCAGGAGTTGGATGAATGGCAGAGGTGGAGCAGTAATTCGGTTAGACATTAGTGAGGAAAGGTAGAGTAAAAATTATAGTGTTGGATAAATAGACAAGATAGCCAAAGTACCTATGTTATTAGTTTTCAAACTTTTTTGATGTACTTGTATTATTAGTTCTTTGTCTGAAGTACCTTAAGAGTCAAAGGAAGTGGTAGAAACTGGCAAGGTAACATGAAAGGTTCCAAGAACAAGCAGCACATGTTCTTCTCTAAAATTGTGAGGTGCAATTAATTTAGCATTACTGCCTCCCTGACGTCACTATGGATATCTTGGAAAATGGAGGGGGAATCCATGTTGTACAGAGCCTCAAAGAAATATAAAAGATGCATCCAAGAAGAATGAATCCATTTTTCATGGTAGATGTTGCCACCTTTTGCAACACATCAGTATCAGTATCAGTTTTCTACAAAAAGCAGAAAATGCAGCTTCCTGTGCAAATTGACCACATGTGAATTTTGCATAGAATAAATCTCAAACTGCCAAGCTTTTCATCTGTCCAGGATCTTTCTCATCAGAGTTTCTCAACAGCTAAAAAATGCATTTTTGACCATGTTCCAAATATTGTTGGATATTCTTTCCACCTCTACACTGTTATTTCTCGATGTAAGATTTCACTCTTTTTGAAGTTCTGATTCAATCATTCTGGGCTCTGAAGTTACTTTTAGTCACAAATATTTCATGTAGCTTTGCTTCAGTAAGTTAAAAATATCGTATTAAATATGATTGCCCTTATCACAACATTGGCAGCATTGCATGACTTGTCAGCAAAGCAGTTTCTATGTTCCAGAATAATATACTTCGTTGTCAACAGCATGGATGTATATGTTGTAAATGGTAAGTTTGGAGACTTAAAAGGAGTGATTTTGGAAAGGGAAAGGAAATGGGTTTACTTGATGAGAATCTGGGGTTCCAACAGAGACTGTTTTTCTAAATGTATTTTGTCTCATTGCTGTTGGTAATTTTGTTTAATGCAATGCTATTTCGAATTTTTGAGCTGCCAAAATGTTTTTTTTTAACTGCTTTTTCCCTTCTTGCAAACTGTCTATTTTGAGCCAGACAGCTCATTTTTTTCCTTTTTAAATGTTGCTAAGGTGTAAACTATGTCAGAGAATCCCAGTTCATTTTCATCTCCTCACTACAGTTGATCTTATTGTCCATATATTGACAGGAAGAAAAAGAATGATCGGTGCTAGCAGATGCATCCAATATGGTGATAATTTTTCTAGGCTTAAGTGTGTGAGTATTTTTTTCATGGTTAAAATTACCCTGTTGTGTTTTCTTGTATCACATGAGTATGCCTTGCCGTGCAGATTGGAATCTGTCATCATTAACAGATTGTCTTTTTATGAGTTCTGATCTGATAGGGGGAGTCTATGCCAGGCCACTAAATAATAAAAGGACACGCCTTTTAATTATAGCAGATGATTCAAACCTGAAATTACAAAATACCTTATTCTGGAAGAGATAATGAGGAGTTGGAAAATGCTTTTAAAATGAATTACCATTTCAAATTTTAAGAGAAAGTAGAAACTGAATTGAATGAGGAGTGGCAATTCTGGATTTAGGGTTGTTTTGGTTTTTTACTGTGTGCATTAAAATGTCTGTATTCTGCCCCTATCTTAGCAGGACAGTAATGAGGTTTTATCAGAGTTTTTTCTATGAAAGCAACACCAATGATAGTGATTTTTCCTTCCTTCCTTGAACTTTGACTGGGGCTCCCATAGATGCAAAGGAGTGTTTAAAGGAATCTGGATTTCACACTTGGTATGTGTTACAGGGGCAGTGGCATAATACCATTATACCCGCAGCAAACATGACTGATACATAAAAGTATGAATAGAAACATTGTTCACAGTGAGTCCTTTGCCGGTGTGAATCTCTCTTCATTGCCTTGTTTGTACATCTACTTTCTTTGCACGATAGAATCCTGGATCTACTCTCAATCTTGCTTCTCCATCCATACTTTAGAGGAGGTAACCTCAATTTCTTTTTAAAGATTTTAGATTTTTTTAAAATAATTTTATTCAAATTTCAACAAATAAAACAAACAATAATTTTTGCAATGTTACATGTAGTGTTATTCCTTCTTCCTTTCCTTTCTGGATTACAGTTATTGATGTTCCCTCTATTATATCACGCATCGCAATAAAATGTTAATAATCTATAATTTGTTAGTTCCTGCTGTATATCTCTACTTTACTCGCTTCATGATATTTCATTAACTGTTAACTGTACAATAATTGTTATCATGAAAAATTTAATACCTCCATCTACTCCCAACCCAAATCTGTAACAATCTTCCACTCTTTGTTTATGTCCTCATCTGATTTCCCTTTCAATCTTTGTGTAAGTATGTCTGCATTTCTGTTTTCCATAAAAGCTGTCCACCACTGTTCCGTTGTAGATGTAGTTTCATTTTTCCAAAATCGTGCATATTCAATACGGGCCATCGTCACCATATACAATATAATTCTCCAGTGTCTCTTAGCTGGTGTTGCATCTAATGTATGTGTCATGTTTAACAAGTAAAATTCAGGTGACATCCCAAATTGAATCTTCAAAATTGAACTTATTTTCTTATGTATTTCTTTCCAGTATTTTTGTGCTCTATGGCATGACCACCACATATGAAATAATGTGCCACAATTCTCTTGACATTTCCAGCATTGACCTGCGCCCGTCTTATAAATTATCTTTAATTTTTCTGGTGTCATGTACCATCTATGAAATAGTTTGTAATAGTTTTCTTTTAAATTTTGGGCAGCAGTAAACTTCAAGTGCAAGCTGGTCACCTTCTTGGAGGAGAAGGTTCGCCAGCTGGAGGCACGAGTTTCTGATCTCCACCTTATCAGGGAAGGGGAGGAGTTTTTGGATAGGGAAGAGAAGACCTACCGGAACTCCAAATACAAGGAGGAGCTGCCAGATCAGGAAGCCAGTACACAGCGCCAGGAAACGGAGGCTTGGGCAAATGTTACACGGAGGAGTAAAAGGACCAAAAAGGTAACAGAGACTCTTAACCTACACAATCGCTTTGATGTACTTGGACTTACAGACAAAGAGGAGCACTACGCAGAGGGAACAGAATGTCAACAAGAAAGAATCCAACATCGGCAACAGGAACTAGATCAACGCTCCCAGCCTCAACAGAATGCTCAGGCAGTCCTGGTAAAACACGCTTATCGAGGAGCCCAGGGGAAGCCTCAGAAGAGGCGAGTTCTGGTTGTTGGGGACTCTTTGCTAAGAGGAACTGAAACAGCAATCTGCAAAACGGACAAGCTCAGTCGAGAGGTCTGTTGTCTTCCTGGGGCCAGGATCAACCACGTAACGGAGAGGCTAACCAGGCTAGTCAAGCCCACTGACTATAAGCCCCTCATTTTGGTTCATGTCGGAACCAATGACACTGCGAGGAGCAGCTTAAACCACATTACAAAGGACTACGAACGTATGGGGACAAAGCTTAAGGACCTTGGTGTGCAGGTGGTCATTTCGTCTCTCCTCCCTGTTCAAGGATACGGCACACGTAGGGAAAGGGCAATAGTAGAGGTCAACAACTGGCTCTGCACATGGTGCCGCCAACAACGGTTTGGGTTTTTGGAACATGGCCTGAATTTCCATGAACATGGACTTCTGGCGAGGGATGGGCTGCACCTCACAAAACTGGGCAGGAATGTTTTTGCTAACAGTCTTGCAAGGAAGATTAAGAGGTCTTTAAACTAAGTTCCACTGGGGAGGGGGACAATATTATTCAGGGCAAGGACTCAGAGAACACAGGGGTAAAAGGCCCAAATGATACTGGACAAGTAGTACAAGTGGCCAATGGCGGGAGGAGTAGAATCAATAGTACAGGACTTGCAGGAAGGGCCCAGGGACTTAAGTGTCTCTACACTAATGCAAGGAGTATGGGAAACAAGCAGGATGAGCTTGTACTCCTAGTACAAGAAAATAAATACGATTTGATAGGCATCACTGAGACCTGGTGGGATGAGGCTCATGATTGGAATACAGGAATAGAGGGGTATAGCCTGTTTTGTAAAAACAGACCAAGCAAGAAAGGAGGAGGAGTAGCCTTGTATGTCAAGGATGTTTTCACCTGTGAAGAGATCCAGGACTTAAACCCAGAAAGCCAGGTAGAGAGCATTTGGGTAAGAATTAAGGCAGCGAGAAACAATAGGGATATTCTGGTGGGGGTTTACTACAGACCTCCAACCCAGGCTGAGGACTTGGATGACGCCTTCCTCAACCAAATGACTGCACATTCAAAGAGGAGGGATACAGTAATAATAGGAGATTTCAATTACCCGGATATATGCTGGCAGTCAAACTCTGCCAAGACAGCAAGGTCCAGCAAGTTTCTTGCTTGTCTTGCAGACAACTTCATGGTCCAGAAGGTGGAAGAGGCCACAAGGGGATCAAATATTCTAGATCTGGTCTTGACCAACAGGGATGACCTTGTGAATGAGGTAGAAGTGGTTGGATCTTTAGGGGGGAGTGACCATGCCCTGTTGGAATTTAGCATTCAGTGGGAAGGAGAAGATAAGGGTAGCCAGACACTCATCTTAGATTTTAAAAAAGCGGACTTCTGTAAACTTAGGGAGCTGCTGGCTGGAATTCCGTGGTCAGGAATAGTGAAAGGGAAAGGAGTTCAGGAGGCATGGGAGTTCCTTAAAAAGGAGATACTGAAGGCACAGTCTAAAACAGTGCCATTATGGAGGAAAAATGGAAGGCATCTGAAGAAACCAGAATGGTTGACTAAAGAACTCTCAGCTGAGCTAAGTGTTAAGAGAAACATGTATAGGAAATGGAAGAAGGGGGAAACCACCAAAGAAGAATTTAAGCAAGTAGCTAGGAGATGTAGGGAGGAAGTCAGAAAGGCTAAAGCACAGAATGAGCTTAGGCTGGCCAGAGACATTAAAAATAATAAAAAGGGTTTTTTTAAATATGTCCGCAGCAAAAGGAAAAAGAAGGAGACAGTAGGGTCGCTACGCAGAGAAGATGGCGAATTACTCACAGGGGGGAGAGAAAAGGCAGAGCTACTTAACACCTTCTTTGCCTCCGTATTTTCCCAGAAGGATACAAGCACTCAACCTGGCGGTTGGGGAGCAGGGGAGGAAGCAGAGGAAATGCGGCACATAATAAGTAGAGAGGTGGTACAGGAATACCTGACCGCATTGGATGAATTCAAGTCTCCAGGGCCAGATGAATTGCATCCTAGGATATTAAAAGAGCTGGCAGAGGTCATTTCGGAACCGCTTGCTATAATTTTTGAGAAATCTTGGAGGACAGGAGAAGTTCCAGCAGATTGGAGGAGAGCAAATGTTATCCCCATCTTCAAGAAGGGAAAAAAAGAGGACCCAAATAATTATCGCCCAGTCAGCCTGACATCAGTACCCGGAAAGATCCTGGAGCAGATCATTAAGCAGTCAGTTTCTAATCATTTAGAAAGCAACGCGGTAATCACGAGAAGTCAACATGGATTTCTCAAAAAAAAGTCATGCCAGACTAATCTTATCTCTTTTTATGATAGAGTTACTAGCTTGATAGATGAAGGGAGTGCTGTGGATGTAGCATATCTCGATTTCAGTAAGGCCTTTGACAAAGTTCCCCATGACATTCTTGCAACGAAGCTAGTAAAATGTGGGCTGGACAGGGCTACCGTTAGTTGGATTTGTAATTGGTTGACCGACCGAACCCAAAGGGTGATCACGAATGGCTGCTTTTCGTCCTGGAGAGAAGTGACTAGCGGGGTGCCACAGGGTTCTGTCCTAGGCCCAGTGCTGTTCAATATTTTTATCAATGACTTGGATGAAGGAATAGAGGGCATGCTGATCAAATTTGCAGATGACACCAAATTGGGAGGGGTTGCTAATACGCCAGAGGACAGGATCAAAATTCAAAATGACCTGGATAGATTGGAGAGGGTGTTCCTGCATGGCAGGGGGTTGGACTGGATGGCCTGTGTGGTCTCTTCCAACTCTGAATTTCTATGATTCTATGATTCCATGATTCTTTGTACATTGCCAGCTCTGTTCCCACCATTCTAACTGTATTGAGTGTCAAACATTTTGTGCCCATTGTATCATTGCAACTTTAACTGTCTCTTTCTCACATTCTTGTAAAATTTCTTTGTACAAATGTGCTAATAAGTGTGGTGGATTTTCTCTTAACAGTCTCAGTAAATGAATTTGTTCCTTTTGTTGTATTCCATATGTTTGTACATCCATCTGAAATCTTTCCTTTAGCTGTCTATAGGGAAATCAGCTTAATTTTATTCCTTCAGTTTCCAATTTCTCTCTTGATTTCATCTTCACACCGGAGTCCTCTGCTATGTCTAATGAGTCTTCATATCGTAACCATTTATCTGTATCTTTCCATCTCCCAAAAAAGGCTTCTTGCGGGGAGACCAAATTAGGTAACTGCCTTATAGTCTTCTTCTTGTAGTCATTCCTTATTCTAAGTAGCGATTTCCTTATAAAATGATGCGTAAAATCTTTGTCGACTGCTGCTTTTCCATAAAACATATAGGCGTGCCATCCCATTCTTAAATCTGCTCCTTCTAATGCCAGCATCCTCGAATTTTGAAGATTAAGCCAATCTTTTAGCCATGTGAATGCCACAGCCTTATAATATGTTTGTAGGTCTGGCAAGCCTAGTCTGCCTTTTGCTGTTGTGTCCGTCATGATTCTCCATTTAATTCTTGGTCTCCTCCCCTGCCATATGAACTTAGTTAAATCTCTTTTCCATTGAACAAAAGGTTTAATGCTTGTTATGATAGGTGCATTTTGAAAAAGATAGTTCATTTTTGGTAAAACATTCATTTTTATCACTGATATCCATCCCAACAAAGATATCTTTAATTGAGTCCATTTTTCCTAATCTTGAGTTATCTCCTTCCATTTTTTTTTACACCAAAGGAGGGCACTATGTGCCAGCTGCTCTGAGATTGTTTGAAGCTAAACCCCTTAAATCAACTTCTTTATGGTTCACAGCTATGCTTCTTTTACTCCACTGGAAGTAGTCCAGTCAAAATTCCTGAGGGCCATTTTACAAGCCCCTCGAGGGATTCGTAATGCAGCATTGCGGCTTGAGGTGGGTTTTTTGAAAGCTGAATCTTGGGCTTGGCTAGCTATTTTTAGATTTTGGCTGAAATTAGTTTTTTCCCCCAAGACATCCTCTTCGATATTACAAAATAATTATCATTCAGCTTAGAAAACAGAAATACCTGCTACACTAAAACTATATGGCTTCTCTGAGGAGTCTCTTCTATAGATAGGATTTGAAGCAGCTAGCTGAGCCCTCAGTCAGTGAATTAAGGAGGCAAACAGACAACTAGACCTAGCAACAACCTCAAACAATATTTTAAGTGACACAGCATTGATACCTTTCAAGCCTGCTAAATAGTTTTCTTTACTCACAGTCCCAAATCATCGTAAAGCCTTCGCTCTTAAATGCTTTGCCGTCAGCATTATTAGAAGGAAAGTTTAAAAAGGTCCCATACTTCCAACGTGAATGCCCTTGTAATATTGGTGAAATTGAAACAATAACTCATGTTCTTTTCCACTGCCCATATTATCGTGAAATCCGGGAACTTTTTATTGAGTCTCATACAAAGCTGTTTCCTGGGCGGTCAGAGATTTTCTATACTCTTTTATTGTTATCAGGACAAGATACAGACATGTCAACAGAGGTAAACCTTGGTGCAGGTATGTTGTTTGAGGTAGCAAAATTTTGTGCTGCCGCAGTCAAAATCTGCAAAGAAAGGTTAAATTAAATGTTTAAGTTTATGATTCTGCCATCTTCTCCACCAATATATGTTTTTATTGTCCCATTTTATATTTTATATTTGATATTTCATATATTTATGGTTTATATTTATATTTTTACTTAAATGTTGTATTCGAACTTATAACTTACACTTTACCCCTCATATCAGTAGAGTTTTTCTAGCATGTATCCCCCACCTGCACACATTGAAATAATGATTTTCATAGGCCCAACATTTGACATTAGCAGCGTGCTGGGGATTATGATCTGTCGAGAAGACTCAGCTACAAAGAGTGTGGTCTGATATAGCCATAATCCATAATTCTGGTTAATGCTAACTTTTGCTTCTTACCTTAGGGATATTTCAGTTCTTAAATTTACAGTGTGAAACTGTGTTTCAGTTTACTGAGTTAGATTGTGTCACTTACAGAATAAGTATAGGAATACCAGCAAGATTTGCTGTTAATGTGGAAACAGATCAAGAAGGATGCTACTTTGGTCTTGATTTCCTCAGCACTAGTGTAATGCATAACCATATCTGCAATTTTGCTTGAGGAATGTGGAAGATCAGCACTCCCTAAACTAAACACATTGTTTTTTATCTCTGTGGATGGGTAATGGTGATGGTGGGGGAATACTACGAAACAAAACAAATCTATAAACAAAATAATGTAATATATGTGTATATACCACTACAGCAAATTGAAATGTGATTACAGTGTTCAATGACATAGTTATAGGAGCGTGTGAGTGTATTATGTTATATTGTGTATATATTATACTGTTTAGCATTATTCTATATTTTTATTTATTTATTTATTTATTTATTTGTATCCTGCATCTCCATATGGATCGAGGCGGCGAACAACTTACAAATAGCATGTATTTCGAAACATTTCTATACATGTCCCCAACAAGCTGGGTACTCATTTTACTGACCTGCGAAAGGATGGAAGGCTGAGTCAACCTTGGAGCCCAGCAGGATCGAACTCACAACCTTGTGGCTTGCAGTACTGGCATTTAACCACTGCGCCACTGTAGATATGCATAGGTGTGTTCTTAACGAGATCTCTTTTTTGTGATGTCTCCAACTATTGCTCTTTGATTGTAACAACACAATGCAAAGCATGTTGCAAAACATAAGAAGTTTGCTCCCACGTTCTCAGCAACTAGATGTTAGCTCAGAAAAAGATCTATTTGCAGTTTCCTTGTAGCTCTTATTCCTTGGGATCAAAGTGATAATACTATCCAAAAGAGGGGTGTCCTTGATCTGAAGTGCCAGGTTGAGGCCTCTCCTTGGTGGAGCCACATTCCAACAATAATCCAAAACCTTCCCATATATTTTGTTTTTAGTTCTCATAATAGGGTTTTAAATATAAATTAGTTACTTAGGAAAGAATTCATCACATCTTAAAAACAATCATCTGATTAATAGCGACTGTGGTTTACCATTTGTCCGTCATGCCAAATTCATATGAGTTGTTGATAGTGACTGGTGAAGTTATGTTTCATTTTTTGCTCAGCAGCTGGATTTTCTGACAGGTTTATTCCTGCCCTCACCCCCACAAAAAATCCTAGAAGGCAAACAGGATAGTAAGAGTTGTACTGCTTTGTTCTGGAAGGGGAAAGAATCTTGCAGAGATAATCTTGGAGACTTGAGATCTTTTTATTAAACAGATTTGATTTTTTAAATGAATCCTCTTGTGTCCATTGATGCCTTGCAGTTCTGTAGGATTGGGTGTTCCTTAAGGAAGCATATTTTAAAAATATTCTATGGTTCCCCTGGAAATAAGTAGGTAGTTCACTGCAATTCAGGTGATAATTTTCATGATATATATACCTTATAGCTAGGTTTATAAGGTTATGAGGCATGAGATGTATTCAGTAGAGATGTTTGCAGCTTCAGACTAGGCATTAAGTTCCATCTCATTGGCTTGGATGTTATCTAAATAACCATCTATGGTATACTAAAATTTCTGCTTGATACTGATACATAATTGCCAAGTTCCACACAGAGATAGTGTTAAGATATGTGCAGCCTGATTACAGGCATGAGTGCGTGCGAATACGTCCAGTGAAGTTCAGTGTAGCTTACTCTGCGTTGTAAGAGTACAAAGGACAGAAACCTTAGTGAAGTTACACAGCTTTGAGACTGTTTCTCAGTCCACAGAACACTCTCTCTCCTGACATTCCAGGTAAAGGCTGACATCACTTTTTTCCCCCTCCAAATGAATGTGTTCAGGTGAAGTAAACCTGGAGGGTTCCTGAGTGAGTGATGGGGCAGGTGAGTTATCATACTAGTGTTCAGCTGTTTCATAAGTGAGACGAAAAGCTCTAGAGTTGATACAGCCTCCCAGCCAGGAGAACCCACTTTTTGAAACCTGTTTGGGTTTGGAATTAAAGTAGCAACTAGGCTGAAAACAATTCAATAAGAGCCATTGCCAGGGTGCTGCTATAGTAATAAAAGAGCATCTGATGGAGAGTGTGTGCAGCAGTTAAGGAGCAAAGAATCCAATGGCTTGGAGAAACAAACTGAAGGCTTTATTATGGGAACGCCATTCTAAAATAAGAAAGTTACTCAAGGTGCCAAGGTTTCATTCCAAGGAAATGCTGAGAGGAGTGGTGGGAAGAGAAAAACATTCCAAAGTTTACAGTTTACATCACAGAAGGGTCAGGATAGATAGACAAGAAGGAACAACACTTGGGTCACTCAGACTATCTAACCCTCTCACTATTGCCCACTCTGGAGTACTTCTAACAGCATCTACCTCACAGATTTAAGAAGGTCAGCAGTTACTTAATCTTTCTCCCCAGGGAAGCTTTGGAAGTCAGTTGTGGTCCTGTGGAGAAAGACAGACAGACACTTTATTTCGGTCATTGACCAATAAAACAATAATAAATACAGAATAAATACATAAAAAACTAACAAAAACAAATAGCAAAATTACAAAATTTAAACGGCTCGCATCAGCCATTATTGCTATTATTAACCATTTGAGAACGTATCTTACACATGATATACAAAAACTTTGCTACTTTGAGCATAACAGTTTGCTCCTGATTATCCAGCAGATGGCGTAGATAGAAACCATCAGAATGTCCTGGGCATTGAGTTAGTAGAGGAGTAATCAGCTCTTGACGAATGTCTCGGTAAAACTGACAATATAGGAGTACATGAGTTGCAGTTTCTACCACACCAGTATTGCAAGGGCAAAATCGCATCTCGTAAAGAATTTTCCTATATTTCCCTTCCAGTATCGCTGTGGGAAGAACATTAAATCTAGCCAATGTTAAGGCTCTCCTGAATTTGGGCACAGTGACGCAGTATAAGTATGCGGCCGGTCTAGAGATCATCAGTTGATTATTGGCAAGTGTATAGTTAGTAAAGGTAGCAATTTCTGTTTGACCTTCTATATCTAGTATCCTTTGTTCCTGTGGAGAAAGTAAAGGATGCCCAATAGTCCATTCTTGGCCCTCTTGCCAAATTCCTGTTACCAGGATTCACTGAAGTAAGTTAGGATTGTTAAGTTGGTGTAAAGTAGATAGTGGTTTGTAGTGTGGATGAGTCCACAGATACCAGTGGGATTATAAAGCAGATATTTGGCAGGATAAAGCCATGGCCATTAAGCAGAAGCTGAAAGCAATACCAGCCAGCCATGCTAGTCTTTGGCTGAGAATCAAAAAAAGAGGGGCTATAATAATAGGGAGGGTTTTTAAAAAAAGAGGAGGGAAAAAGGAAGAAGAGCTATCCTGAGTTAGGAAGGTCCTGGCTAATACTCTGTTTTCCCCTCCTTCCCAAGTCATAATCTTTTATTTGACTCAGCTTCTTAATGTATAACCTAGACTACACAGTTGCTGATAGTTTGGGAAGGGGGAGAAGTGTAAGGGAAAAGACATAATGAATGAAGATTTGTGTATACATTTAAAGAGACTGAATGTGATATCTATTTTCTGTTAAGTTGCTTTGTTCTAGCATTTCCCCAGGGATAAATAAATACCACAGCTGGGATTTCTGACCTTCAGCTGAAGGTCAATCAGAGTTCAGCTTGTTGTTTGTCAGCTATTCAAACACAATCAGAATGTCCATAAATAACATTATCTGGAAGCTAAGGAAATGTAAGTTTATATAGGAATAGGTATGTACCCCAAAGTCAGTTTCACAACCCCTAAATTAGCAAGTGAGTGAACAGCCAGAAAAACATCAATTCAGATAATGGATCCCCTGCTAAACTGCTGTAGACACTAAATTACTTCAGGAAATAAGCTTGTTCCATTTCCCTGTCATAGCCAAATTAAAATGAGACAAAACCTAGGGGCTGAGAACTGTTCCTCCCACTCATCTATTTTAAAAGAAATTTTGATTGCTTCAACATGATTTTAAAATTTGTTCAGAGGAGTACCCTGCAGCACATAGGTTAGACGTAATTTTAGAATCTGTAGAAGAAGAAAAAAAGATAGCTAACTAGCTCCATTAATGTTGATGAAGCTGGCAGGACTCAGCCAGATTCCTTCCAGCCCAAGGAGATCCAGTGGCCATAAGTGTGGCCACAGTCAGTTCAGGCCTGATAATACTTTGCTGCTGCAACTTATGGTTGCAAAGCTCATGACCTTGAATGACTCTGCAACTTTATTTTGTACCTTCAAACACAAATGTTATTAGGACTACCGAATCAACAGCTTCTCATTCACTGAGAATTCAGGCCCAAAAGCAGGGCCCAATGCATTGGATCTTGGGTTGCCACAGATGCAGACAGTATGGCCCTTTTCACGCCTTACCTTTTTGCGGAGGTGGGGGGCGGCGCTCGCGCAAGAAGCCTTCGGAGGAAGGCTTTTGCGTCCCTGCTGCTTGGGCTCCACTGCCCCACGCCCACGCCCGCCCCTTCCTACCACAGCGCAACCTGGGAGTTGAAGGCTAGCGCCGAGGCAGGAAGTGTGACTCAGGAGGCTGTGCATGGCAGGTAAGTGCACTCCACGCCCCTGAGTGTTGCGCGACCGCACGGTATTTTTGGCTTGAAGTCAAAAATAAAAAAATCTGTCAGCAGTTCGCGTCACGCTCTTGAGCATCATGTAAATGTGAGTGCATCATGCAGACTGCTCCTCACATTTACTCAAGGGGCCCTTTCGCTTAAGGAATGCCGTGTGAAAAGGGCCTATGTTAAAAATGCAAAATAAGATACGTGTGTACACATGAAAGAATGAGCGAGACAATGTGGATTTCCTGTGCTAACTTCTAACCAGAGTTGGGCAACTATTGTGCATTTGGGGGTCAGTTTTATGCTCTAGGGAGCCCTGGGGGTGTTGCATGCATTGTTCAAAATGCCAGAAAGGGTGGTGGTGAAAGTCACTAGTTGAAAAGCTTAAAAAATGTTAAGCAGTGTGGGGAGGTCCCAACCTGTTTAAAAGGTGAATTACTACTCCTGGAGGCTTCCAGAAAGCCAAATCACTGCCTCCCTTTTTTGGCCAGAAAAAAGAGTCATTTGGGAAGTTAGAAGGTATCTCGAGTCAGAAAAACAGTCTCAGAGGCCCTTCTCACTCCATCCAAAACAAATATTATGTACAACATACGAATGACCAGATTAATTAATTTTAATGTGCCCAAGGAGGTGTATATAAAATACATAGTCATTTTCCAATCCAAAAAATAGTTAACTGCAACTTAGTTTAGGGATGAGAGAAAGCAGGAACTACTTCCAAGCCAGCTGATTGCTGAAATGGGCATATGGAGGAGGAAATCCAGGTATACAGGCACAACCCAACCTAGCTGGATAATACATCAAACTTAATCCAGAACTAGGGGTAGAAACCCACCATTTTGGTGGCAAATCTCCACCACCACTAGAGCTCATGTGCTATGTGCTAGAGCCAGTGAAGTATTTAAGTCTTTTACTTCAAGTCTCAAGTCAAGTCTCAACCTTCAAGTCTCAAGTTGAGTCTCGAAGTCTTTGCAGGATACTTTCAAATCAAGTTTCAAATCTGGGTGCTAGCTTCTGAAGTGGGGAATAGGATCTTTCTTACTACTCATTACAGAAACTTCAAAAGCTTTAGAAGGAAGGATCCTTTCCTGCACTCTGGAGGTAAGTCTTGCTTTCTGTTCTTAGGAAGAGTTTTAGAAGGCTCCTTGGATATGTAGTGGGCACAGACTGTCAAGCAGACATCAAGCCCACCTCAAGCCCATTGTGTAAGACATTTGCTGTTTCTCTGAGAGAAATGGCCCAAGCTTTGGGCTTGAGACAGATTGTCACATGACCAGTAGGCAAAAGACATGGAAGCGTTGTTCAAAGTTGTAAGGTTTCTGGATGGTGTGTTATGTTCCTGAACCAAGAGCAGCAAGTCAGTCACTAAAAATATACTAGTCATGAGTCGAGTCAATTCAGTGTGTCATTTATTGCCAAGTCAAGTCCAAGTCAAATTACTGAAGTAGCTTGAGTTCAACTTGATTCTGAGTCAATTGACTCAAGTCTACATAAATGCCTAGAGCTACACACAGTATTTTGTATGGGCTGCTGCTATAGTTTGAAGAATGTTTTCTGTGAAACATGCACTGTTGTTTCTACTGCTCCCTGGGTTCATGCAACAAGAAGGCTGATGTGTCATCTTGGTGGTGCTGTGCTCACTGCCTTGTTCCAAATGGTGTGATGCGCCCAAGGGTATGCATCGACTACCTCTCTCCCAGAGCCACTCCCTTCTCTTTACTCTTGCTTTTTTGTTGTGGTGATGTTGTTCAATGAGATACATAGGCAAACATCTTCACAATGAGCTAATGAAGACTAAAGAGGAGGATGCCTAGGTTTTAAAGCCACCTCATACAGAAGAAACAAGCATTCTAGTCTAGCTAGCATAACATTTGTAATTGCCTTTCAAGCCCAAGCGTGTTCATCCTCAGGTTCAAGCTGACATGAAGGGTTATAGCAGAGCTTTCCAAACTTTTCATGTTGGTGACACACTTTTCATTTCATAACACAGGAATTCAGTTTTACTAGCAAACCAGAGGTTAAACTAACTAAACTAACCCCTTATAACAGATACAGACCCATACATAAATTGTAATAACAAAATGTATGGGGACATCACAACATATCTCATGAAAACATTCCTAATATTTTTTAAAAGATATGATTTATAAATAACATACATTTCCAAGATTGTAGGCAACACACCTACATACTTCAGGTGACACACTAACGTGTCATAGCACACCGTTTGGAAAGCCCTGGGTTATAGCTTTTTTTAAAAAAAAGATATACTTTGCATGTAGAGGTCACTTTAAAGATACCAGGTTGTAGATGACCAAAGAATTGTTTGTCAGCAAACCTGGGCCCAAATCCAATTACCAATCTGAGCTAACATAGACCCTTAATTAGCTAGTGAGTGGTAAGTCAATACTTATATAAAATCCCATTGATTCAATAGGTCTGTTCTAGTTGACAGTAACAGTAGGATACAGGTTTGACACAAAATGTTGTTTCCATCATTCACAATAGCTAGCATTGGGCAAAGTGGACCAGTAGACTGACATAGTATAGAGGATTTCATATGCCTGAGGGCCAGAACATAAGAAAATAACGTTTTCTGGGTTCTATTCAGTGCTGTGCCAGCTGACTTATACTCACCCAATGGAGCCAGTTTTTCCTTGCCTCCCCCATCCCTCCCATACATAACCCAGATTTGGAGGCAGAGGGGCTGTAGAAGGGAGAGGGGATCCATTCTATTAGAAATGTTTATTCTGATGGTGTCTAGACATCATTGCACACAAGCCTCTTTCTAGAATGAAAATCTTATGGATATTTTTGGACTATGACAACCAGTTCTTGGCTCTCTCTTGTTTACCGAGAGGCTAGCTGGAAGAAAATTCTCTATTATTATTCCTATAAACTGGCAGAACTGTAAGTGCATGGCCTTTAGCCAGTGAGCTCATTAGGCACATTGCAGGTAGTTCCCCATACACAGTATATGCCCCCCTTTGAAAAAAATGTTGTTGCATCAACAATTGTGCCCATATTTTCCCAACCCCACACATTATGGGAAGTATATAGTGTTTCTGTCTGCCTCCAGAGAAAATGGCTGTTTTTACACACACACATACACACAGAGAGAGGGAGAGAGGGAGGGAGACAGTATATTCTGTTTCTGAAAATCCCCTTTAGAGTCTGTGCTGCCTAGGAGTCAGTTGTTCCTTGAAGCCGGATCTTCATAGTTTTCTAGGCAATGTAACATCTCTTCTAATGAGATAGTAGGATTGTCACCAGATGACTTGAAAGAGGATATATAAGAGAAGTTTCAGTATAGTGTGCATATTTGCACAGAAAAATATGTCTTAGACAGGAGAGATGAGGAGACCAATCTTATAAACCACTGGTTGTTGTGGGTTTTCCAGGTTTTGAGACTGTGTTCTATTAGTATTTCCTCCTGACGTTTCACCTGCATCTGTGGCTAGCATCTTTAGAGGCTATCCTCTGAAGATGCCAGCCACAGATGCAGGCAAAACATCAGGAGGAAATACTAATAGAACACGGCCTCAAAACTTGGAAAGCCCACAACAACCTATGAATTCCAGCTGTGAAAACCTTCGACTTTACTTCTTATAAACCACTGTTTGCATTTTTATAGCTAAAGCCAAATACATCAGTTGGAAGGCAAGACAAAACAGAAAAAAAAAAAGTCCTGCCATAGCTTTCAGAATTAATATTGCTATAAAATACTGTTTTCTCACAGCGATTAGCAAGTTGAACAAAGTAGTCTTAGGTATTATTTTCCTGTCCCTAACAGCACTCTTGCCAAGGCATAGGGCAGCCATGCACAGCTGCTTCTTTGCCATTGTTTTCTTGTGCTCAGTGATTTATATGACCCAACAGGAACTGTCTGTCTGTCTGCTTCATCTATCTACCCATCCAACACTTATCTGATATTATTTGAACAATATTCAGTTTAATGACCATCAAAAACTTTTTATGGAGGCACCTTAAATCTTAGTTTCAGAAGTGGCCTGACATGTTATTTTCTGCTGAGATACAGATAGCGACACTAAACTCTAATGTATGGGGAAAATGTAGACCACAACTTAATTCAATAAAATCCAGGTCAAGAGAAGAATCTATGCCAGTAGGAAGAAGCAAGGAGAACTGGTATGCTAGCTAAGTTCCTGCAACAACTTTGTTGGATAGGCCAGTGTCCAGTCTGATGGCAAAGCAATAATTGATTCATGCATGAGCTGGCATTAGCCCTTCTGATCAAGGACCATCTATAGTTGGGCCATGCCCACATTTGCTCACACCTGCAGAGCTGTCCCTCTTGATACCATGACAATCCCCTCCAGATTGCCCCCACAACAATTTAAAGTAGGAGAGAGTCCCTCCAAGCCCCTAAACCAGCAACAACCTGGTGTAGGATAATGATGCCAGCAGACCTGTATGAGGTTCTAGTACACATGCAAATATGTGCAAAATTTATTTGAACATGCACTGAGAGAAACCTGTTGTCATTGCTGCACGCAGTTGTCATGGAAATGTGCTACCTATCAATAAGCTAGAAGGTACAGACATCTGTGGAATATAGATCTTGCATGTCTTCTGCCTCCAACCATGTTCTAATTTCAAGTGTGGATTTAAAGATTTTGAACAAGAAGGGAGTACTTGATGCTTAGAGATAACCTTTATGTTATATTGGAGGAACATATCATAACAGTATAAAGCTCTTCATTTAAGTCTCTACTTTCTGTATGTGTTATTTTTCTTTTCTTTTTGTACTTTGTGAACCTAAGAAGAAAAATATGTACCCTGAGGAATCTGTTGGTCTTTTGCTGCACTGGGAGTGACATAACTGGAAACAAAACTCACGACTTCACTTGAATATGTTACAGCCTTAAGGATATATTTTTTGATCAAATCCTATCCATTTAGTATTGAATGACAACATCATTTTACAAAGGATAGTTTATAAAGAACTCCTGGCTTGAGAGAGAGAGAGAATACAATAATAAGATTATTGGATAGAATAAAGAATGCAATATTATTACAAATGTTGTATTATTAGTTAACCAGAACGTTAAAACTTTGCAGATGGAAAATCCAAATGTCTTTTTAATGTTGTAGTTTAGGAGAAACCAAGATATGGTTTATACTGAGAGGAGCTTTTTTTGCTGTATTAAAGACAGTTTCCAATGTTTTTAACATGTCATCCAGCTACATTAAAAACAAAACCAGAAACTAAATGAGAAATACTAGTAAGTCATACACTTGCATTTATGTCAGCAGAAGGCATCCTTGTAGTAATTCAGTCTGAGGGGACTATCATAGCAGGGCATTACTCAGCATAGTATATGCAGGGTTGCTTTGTTTACACTATGGTTCTATACCCAGAAAAACTGCAAGAACAAGAAGGTGTCTTGTGGCACTTTAAAGACTCTACAGATTTCATCTTTTATTTATTTGTGCTATTTGCAGAATACCCCACATGTGTCTTTTGCACTGTGTGAACGTTTGTTTTCTGTTTGTTACTTCTGTTCTGTTTGTTTTGTCCCTGACCTTGTGTGTGTTTCTGTATGGTTGCCCATCTACCAACTGAGGACATCATTTATGAACCTAACAAAATGTACTGGTCCATGAAAGCTTATGTAACCACATATAATCGTCTAATTTTAAAGGGAAGATTTGTTACTGGGTTTTTTTTTTTTTAGGGTGTGGAATTGCACCCTGAGTATAAGACATACACTGAAGAATATACTGGTAACCTTAGCCTATCCTGCACCCCCGTTTTTTATCCTCAAAACCATTATGGAACACAACAGCTCATCATCTGGTCAGAAATAGGAAAAACAAACAAACCTGAAAACAGCACTGGTGTTTTCATTTTTGGAGGGGTTGGCTTTTGGGGGACACTGGTCCCTGTTTTTCACCGCAAAATTGCTTCTCTTGCAGACTTCAGAGGATGGGAAAATTACTTTTGGGCCTGATTCTCACCTCCAGGAGAAATTGGAGAAGGTCCTGAATGGCCTGGAAGCTACAAACATGGTACTGGAGGGCTGTTTGCTCACCTCTACATTTAAATTTACTATGGAGTGTTTAACATGTATACTTTGAAGCAAGCCCATTGTACTCCACATGTCCTATTCCCAAGTAAGTGAGCACAGAATATCAGCCTTAACTTTTTATTGAGCCCAATCCATACATTTTTCAGCTGCTCCAGTAGATCTGAATAATTCACTACATTTGAGTAACAGGGCTACCTCTTTAGAATTTGTCAGAAAAGCCAAGGAATGTCATAATGCCTACAGAACTTAACTGCCTGAAAACTTCAGTTTCTGTTTTTTGTTTCTGAACAAATGGTTGCCAAAATATGTTTGACAATGACTGATGAAATTGCAGAAGCCATTAGAGATGCTAAATAAGATCTCTAGTGGTTTGTGGGACAGAGCTTCAGTACCACTGTTTAATTGTGTGCTGTTCTCTGAGATTTAACAGAAATTATGAGGGGAAAAAGAAAATGCAAGATAAATTATGCAAAATAAGGAACCATGTAGCTTGTCTTAATTTGCATAATTTGTACAGGTCACAGAATGCAAGTTTTTATTACTTTATTTGAATTACCTTGGGATTTTTTTTTCAAAAAAATTGCATAGACACATAGCTCTGCTTATACTTGTAGAGTACTGAGGCCTGTTTTTTGGGATAAGTACTGATGTATCAGTATGAAAATAGCAGAATGTTAACAAACAGCAAAAAATCAAGAAAATATTTTCTTGTGAGAAGAGATGAAAAAACAATACAGTATCAGCTGAGGCCTGTCATGTAAAACATAGAAGACACAGTGAGAAAGGTGGGTTTTTTATGAAAGAGGAAGAGAACAGTAAAGGGAAACTCCAACCTTTACCTGGATCCAACTAGTCTAATGCCACCTAGTGATTAAACATATAATGACAGTAGGAAAACATCCCTCCCGCTTTTGTTTAAAGAATCAGCCATCAAATACTGTAGATCAGTACAGCTGAAATATCTGATAGTTTAGGTAATCAGTCTCATGCATGTCTAAATCTCAAGGTCTTCCAAATAACTGGAGATAGTGATAGTTTGATTAGTTATCTTGTTGTCAGTTTTACAAGATGACTTGGGTAGAGTATGAAATGCTGAATTTGGGTTTCCAGAAAATGCCTGTGCATTTCATGGTTGTAAGTTCTCAGGAATAATAATAGGATGCCAGATTGTTTTTAAATAAATGTCCCAAATTTGGTCTCAACATAATATGTTCTAGGTGTTCCTTTCTCCCCCTTGTACCAAAGTTGGAGACTCCTGTGCGTTTTCTCCATCAAGTCTGCGGAAAACTCTTATCCACAAGCTACAGACGTAACAGTTGTCAGAGTGAATTGTGCCCTTTACAAAAGGACTCATAACTTCTCTTAGCTTTGTAATATGAAAAGATAACGTTTCCTATACCAGACTCTTTGGAAAGAAATTCTTCTATCTACTTGGAATGAGTACTCTGATTTGTCTTCCTATTAGCAATTCTGCTGGGCTCTCTATCCAGTAGCTATCAGTGGTGCTGATCTATTACTTCTGCAGTGGTTGTAGGATAAACTTTTGTTCTTTATGTCATTTCCAATACCAGGCCGACACACCATGCTTGGCATTTAGTTAGACGATTCATTAAAGTAGACTGGTGGCTATACTTTAGGATTTCTTATTTCACATATTACAGTACAGTAAAATTTGTTGCTGTTATTAAACCTTTCCGTTTACTCAGTTGGCCACCAAAGTGTTTTCTATTTGTCTCTGAAATGTTACTGAAGTATTTAGATTTCCCTGATCTCATATAGTGTAATCCTTTCTAAATAGGGTATTTCCATACATATTCTTTGTTATATATGTTTTATTTTATTTTATTTTATTTTGTTTATGTGCTATGTAATTTAGAACAAACTGTAATCTGATTGGCTTTAGGATCAGGTTTTCCACAGGACTACCTGATCCAGTTCCTGTATCCATTTTCAAAATAAATATTGAGCCACAGATAGTTAGGTTTACAAAATATGGAGCACAATTTACCATTTATTGCTATGGTCATCATGCACCAACTGGGAAAGGCATATAATAGAGCAGTCTGTTTTTTGAACATCCTTTTTGCATTCTGCTTTTCCAGTGTTACTATCTTTCAAGATTTGTGCATGCTATCTGTAAAGGTATATTATCAATAAATCAGAGAAGAAAAAATCCTCCCAAAAGTAGGCAGGGATTTGCATACAATGTGCATATGTTTGAATAAACATTTACATGAAAATGTAGAAATAATAGCCCAAAAATAAGTTGTTAGTCCTAACTGAAGTAGACGCATTGAATACTTTTTAGATGTTGATTTACCAAGTTCCCACTAGTGTAATGTGTCTAACATTAATAACTGGGTTTAGTCCAGTGAATATAATTTAAATAGAAGCATAGTAGATCTCATGATAGCTGTGTGACAGATAACCTTGTGCATCTTCTTAATCTCCGGTCCAAGTGCTCACTGTGGATGGGCAGTTTCAGGGGCCCTGCATTCCTGTCCTATGATCCTTTACCTTGAAACAAGACTGGGACTGGACCTTCTAACAAAGGATGGCTTAAAAGAAAAGGCAGTTGTTTCTGTTCAAATTCAGTTTGAGATTCTGTATAGTTAAACTCAGTGCTATCCTAGTGGGCCATTTTTGCTGCAATTGCCTTTATAAAGGAGGGACTTCTTTTTCTGGGCTTTCTTTTGTATTGGTTTTGCAGAGACATGAGTGAATTGGTCTTTCTGAAAATGGCTGCTGCAATGGCTTCTAGTGTTGTAAAGTACACCGGTTGCCCTGTAATAGTGATTCCCAATTTGTGTTTCTTCCTGATCAGGGTTTTAATCAGTTGAGATTGCCTCCATGGTTTAATCAGTTGAGATTGCCTCCATGGTTTTCTGAAGGCTTAAGTCGTCTACTAGCTGCATTCTTTTCAGAAAAATCTTTGAGCTGAACTCGTAAGCACCAAACAATCTGCAAAGTAATGTTCTTTTCTCTCTTCTTTTTTTAATCAACCAACTCAATCCAGTCTACCCATACATGACCATTACAAATGACTGAACATTAAATGACCCAGGTTAAAAAGAATTTGTAGAAGCTGAGTTCTAAAATCTCAGATGTAGAAAAATAATATTAATAATTTATTTTGGTTTTACTACACATGTAAGTTCAGCAGTCTATCCCTAAGGCATGACTGTCATATAACCATCATATAATCGCATCATGCATTTTCACAAAAGCCTGACATGCACAGTTTTCCCCAGCCCGTATGAACTGCTTCACTGCTAGCAGTCATTCCTGTTTCACTCTCAGCTTGAATAATAAAGTGGAAATATTTTTGGAACTAGAATGACATGCTCCATTAATTTGGATGTGGGGTTTTTTTTCTTCCTGTCTGATGAGTGATTTCAATGTCAACACAGCAACTGCAGAATACAGTTGGAATGGATTAGATTATGGTATGGTCAAAGGTTATACAAATGAATATCAATGACCTAGAAACAGGGTTGAATTTTATAATTGAAAATGGCACAATTTTTCTAATAGAATCGTTGTGATTTTGACCTAAGGGATATAAAACAGAGAAAGGCAAACATTCTGATTTTTATAACCTTCTGTTGTAAATTATGATTATACAGCATTTGCCCATACTAGCTTTACTAAAATTTATCTCACATTTTTTGGAAATGACACATTTAGAACTACATGAAAAATGAACCTGTTTTTTCCTTGAACCATTTTAGTTGTCATGGTGGTTGCTTGGTTTAAAAGGACAAAGAAGGATCATGTGCTCCAACATAGGCTATTGGGAGAAATCCCAGGTTTAGTTAGCTGCGATGTCCAGTTAATAACAGAGAAGGATATTAAGAAGCAGGCTAAGATCTCAGCTTGGTACCATGGATGTCCATTTAGCTCTATAAGGACCAATGACTTGATACAGACAATTCAAAAGACTTGTATCCTGTTTTCTTTCACCAGCTGAAGTCAAAGTCATCTTAAATTTGCAACCATATAATAACAATTGGAAAAAAAATCAAATTGTCAGCAACATATAAACTGCCAGAAAGGGAACCGTATAACTAAAATAAGGTATCAGGAGAACATTTAGCCAAAACCCTGTTAGAACAGACATATTTTAACTAAGTTTTGGAAAGAGCAACATGTCAATGACTGATGGATCACATCAGAAAGACCATTTTGCAAGGTGGGAGACACCATATCAAGTAGATCTTGAAGGGAGAAATATGTAGAAAAAAGTGTTCCTTAAGGTGCCCAAGTTCAAAGATGTTCAGGGCTTTATCACTTTCAGCTGAGCTCAGAAACAAAGTGTGAACATGTACAAATCAAGCAAAATAGGTGTAATATGTTACTGGTGCCTAGCTTGTGTCAACATTTGGTCAGTCACATTTTGCATCAGCTGATTTCCAAACAGTTCACAAAGGCAGTCATATGCAGCTAGAGTAGACGTGTGGCTAGCATGTTCTCGGAGCGGAATCATTTTTTTTAATATCAAAAGTAGAGAACCACAAATATTAGTGGTATCCGTAATATGAGAGAAATTATTTCAAGGCTAATTGTTTGGCCAGGATTTGATCTTGCATGTTAAGGGGCCCATTCACACTACACAAATATATTCCACTTTAATTGCCTTGGCAACATCCTGTGAAGTCATGGGACTTGCAGTTTGGTGGTGTACTTGAGAACTCTGGCTGAACATTCAAAAAGTGTCTCCCTAAACTATCCAGTTCCAGGATTCCATGGGATGTTGCCATGGCAATTAAAGTGAAATCATAGTGCTGTAATTGTATAGTGTGAGTGGGCCCAAAATCTCATGGCCACATACACTTGTTTGTACAACCAGTTTTTAAAATATCTGTGTGTATACATATGCATGAGCATGCTGTAAGTATCTTTCCCTCCATTCCCACATATGTTTGTGTGGTAGTCTAAGTTTCTGATGTAACTCTGGTGACAAGGTGACAAATCAACCTTGACACAGACATCAAGAAAATTACCACAGGAGCTTATAGAAAGAGAAAAGAAAACTGCAATCTGAAAGATTCAATTTCCTGGCTTCTGAAGGATTTTGGTAGGTTGAAACCAATCTGTTTTTGCTGAATTGTGTGTATTCCCAAAGCCTGCCAGATGCTGGACTGAACAAGCTAGCAAGAGGCAGTCCCTGGAGATTAAAAAGCAAGTTCTTAATTCAGAAGGAAGGAATGTGCCAGCTTTAAATAGAGAAGAAAATAGAAATTGGTGTTGTGGCAGTATGTATGTGTGTGTGCGTGCGTGGGATTGCAAATTGTGCCTATCATAAGCAATGTGTAAAGGAACTTTTCCTTCTGCTTAGTTACTCAGTTCCTAACCACAGTGTAGTTGAATTTAAAATAAAGATGATGTGAAGCTTAATGCTGGGTCCCTGCAACATTTTTAGTATTCAGTGAGACAGTGTATATATGTTGAAAAAATTAGGTGTATGTATGTGTATATATATACATATGTGTATGTGTGTGTACACACACACACACACACAATTTTTTTAAAAATGATGCATTAGTACAACTTTGTGAAGAATTTGGCAGGGACATGCAAATCTATCCCCCAGTGCTGTTCTAATCATTTGGTCTGTAGGCCATCTTTGCCTCCCACTCTCTATTGCTGTGATGCCAACCATGTGGAGCCTGGAGAGGGAGGATGACAGCATGTTCTCAGGCACTCTCAGCCACTTTCCCTGATTTGAAACAGCAGTGCAGGACTGCATAAGGATCCTTGGGTGCCCTGCAGTTGGGGATATATGAATGGCTGAGGACAATGGAAACATAGCCATGGAGGATCAGATGGAATTCACCACACATGACCAATAAGCACTAGGCATTTTGCTAGTACTGTTGCATCTGTCCCATTAATGGGGAATGTGATGCACTTTTTTCTCATGTGATTTATGGCTTTGTTAGGCCTCTTTTATACAGACTTTCACCTTTTATTGAATTGTCTCTGACACAGCTTCTGTATGTATTGTTGGCTGTGGCTTTATCTTGAAGAACAAGAGGAGAAAGAAATAAGGGTCCCTGTCCTTCGGCTGCTGGCCACCAACGGCTAGGCATGGTGCTCAGCCACATATGTACTTTTTAACACTTCTGTTCCATGCACAGCGTCACAGCTGTGATTAGCTACACGTTTTTCTATAAATGTATTTAAAGAAATGTCCCTGCAGAGCTGCACAGCTGCATATCTTTCCCATCCTACAAAAAGGAGGGGGGGAAATAACTATGGCTTTGAGGAGAAGGAGTTTTGATAGCTCATCCTTTCATTAAGCCTCAAATTTAACTGAAGCTCTCCTGTCCCAGTTCTTAGTCCTTTGAAAGAAATCAATTCTGGAATGCATTTTCAAACCTCCCATTTCCCCCTCATGAAAAGCTGCTAGGAAGCTAACAGAGTAATCATATATGCACCTGGTCAAAAGCACATTTACAATGACTTTAGTGATGCTTACTTATGGGTAAGTGGGTACCATGCCAAATAACAGGAAAGAGGTATGCCTACCTGAGAATGACAGTTGAGAGGGCACGGAAGAGGCTTACTTTTGCTTTTAGGTTGGTGAATGGTGGGGTTGAAGAGCAGTTTTTGATTGGAGAGAAAGAAGAAAGCATGAAATGAACTTGGGAGCAGGGAAAATGAAGAAATACTCTGAGAGTTAATCCTTCCATTCCCAAGTGTCGTTCCCCCCCCCCCAGAAAGAAAGAAAGAAAGAAAGAAAGAAAGAAAGAAAGAAAAAGAGCAAGGTACCTGGAGAGCAAAAGTAGTTCAAGAACTGTAAAGAGGGAGAGTTGGAACAGGAACCGAATAAAGAAAATGCAGTAGCTACAGTAACATACTTCAAGTCTCCAGACAAATGAGACAAGGGGGAGACTAGGGAGACTTTTATAAGGAATACAGTCTGTTCTACCTGCAATGATGATGTGAGGGGGAAAATATTCCTCTCCCCAATACAATAATATCGATCTGTGTCCATATGCATGCTTTTAAAAAAATATTTCAAACATCTTAAGTATTTAAAAAATCTTAAAAATAGTGTTAACATTACAAATAAAATATATCACATCAAGCTACTAACAGAAGTATTTTAAGTACTATATTCCAGTATTACTGCTGAGTATAAAGGTAAATTATTGAGACCATCAACAAACAAACTAAAAATTGATTTCTCTGGAATTACAAAAAGTTTGATTGGAGGGCCTTATGAAGACAATTCTGTTCCATCAAACACAATTAGAGGATGCTGCATATCAATAAATTTGTCATAGGGGTTGTTTTGTCCCATAGATCTCAGCTGGTGTGTCAGGTTGTCCATCACTGGCAGTGTCTAGATCCTGTTTAACCAATTTCTAAGTTAATTTTTCTGCATCTCTCCAATAAAGCTGCTGCAATTAAAGCTGATATCAATCCCCTTGTAATCACAAGAAGCATTAGGACCCTTATATATGGAAAGCATCAGCTGTGTTCCACATTCATGGACTGTTTGATTTAACATCTTGTATTGAAAATCAAATGCCATTTGCAAAAATTGATACCTTAGTGCACTTTAACCATGTATGGAGCATTGTGCCATGTTCCCCACATCCTCTCCAGCAAAGTGGAAATAGGTTTTTGTTAACTGGGGAATGTCTGACTAGAGTCCAATGCCACTTACGAATAACTTCGTTTATTTTTCTGCTAGATTGTATAGAGATTATTTTAAAAGAGATTATTTTAAAAGAATGGAAAACCTACATACATATACATGCATTTAACAATGTGGATCTCTGTGCTTGTCCTGCAGCCACTGCCACCACCTTCTAGGACAATGTACGCAATACAAAGCAGTACGCAACCCTCCTTTGTGCATTCCACTCAGCTGACATGGTCTTTGAAATAAAGGTCCATTTCTCCCACAGTCATAACATTACATGCTGTTGGATGACACAAACATGTATTTTAAACACAAAGCACACTATCACTGAATAGCCCACCAAGAAGTAATTGCATGGTCATAAATAACAAAAGGAACTGCAATAATACCCTCTACCTAGTTGCTGCTGAGGCAAGCAAGTTGAAAATTGAAGAGAAGCACTTGTGTTCCTTTGGCCAGAGCTGATTCTTGCTGATAGTTTGTGATAGATTTTTCTCACTATCAGTAGGAATTGTGTTACTGTGAAGCAGCTCAATCTATAATTTTAAGGATAGCTCTAGTGCAGAATGCATTAGAGGTGTCTTCAGACCTTGTTGTATGAACTCTATTTTTACTATTTTGATGTAATCAGTGGAATTGCTGAACATTGACAGGCACAGATACAAACACCAAGAGTGTTTTATGCTGAATAAAAACTTGGAAAGGTCAGTCATAATACAAGAAGTAATGATTCAAAATCAGTTACCGACTTTTATTGACAATGCAAAGGTGACTTTCTTTAAATTCTTTAACATCCGATACTTTGTTGAAGCTTCAGGAGCTATGTCTGATAATAGCTAAATTGACCAGCCACGAAGCATCAAATTAAGCTTTTGTCATGCAGTAGGATACATAAATTCCATAAAGGCATTATCAAATAGGTCTATAATAATGCCTGTAACAACATTATTCTTAACAGTTTGATGGGATTTTAGTCTAAACAGTAAATTCACTGTAGCTACTTTTGACTAATAGTTGTGCCCGGTTGTCTATGGATATAAGAAACGGCATTTCCATCTAATCTCTCAGGGAAATCCTAACATATATTGTTTTTCCGGAATTTCTTTTCCAGATAGGAAGTTTATTTCTCAGATCATCTAGTTTATTTTACCATTTTTTTCTTCCCATCTTTCATCTATTACATTGCATCTTGTCTTGTTTAGCTCATATCTATGGCCCTTTCCGCAGGATAACACTCTTATCTATCATCCCATCACAATCCTGGCAGTGCCTCTGCCAGGACGGGATTGTGTCCCCAGCACTCCTCTCCACACCTGACTGGCTGCCTGCAGAAGGGACTGTGAGGGACGTTCCTCTTCCTTTCACACTGCAGCCAGCCATCTTCCCATGATGCAGTAGGGAAGGAAGTGCGTGATCACTCTTCTGGCCCTTCTGCATGGGCAATGGTGATGAAAGGCTTGCGCGATTGGGGGCCATGGATGGAGTTTTTCCATCAATGATATACCCCACAATCATGCTGGCTGGTGACATGAGAAAGGTGGGACCACGGCAACATCATAAGGAAGTGTCATTGCAGTCCCACTCCTCTTGTGTCCCCATGCTGGGAGGATGCTGTCCTGCAGAAAGGGCCTACGGTTGGTGGTGTGCCTCCTCAATTTCTGTTTAAATGTATTTAATCTGGCACCCTTTTCACACGCAGTTTCTTTTGCGAGAGGGCCCCTTGAGCATCGCGTAAATGGGAGCGGCAGTCCGTATGATGCACTCCCATTTATGCGATGCTCACGAGCCTAAAGCGGGCCGTGCATGGATTTTTTTATTTTTGGCTCTAAGCCGAAAATGCTGTGCGGTCGCACAATGCTCCCAGGGCCCTCGCACACTTACCTGCCCTGCAGTACGTCGGGTGAGCCGGGCCGGTCGCACTTCCTCCCCCAGCACAGCCTACAGCTCCCAGGCTGCACTGCGGAAGGAAGGGGTAGGGCGTTCGCACGACCGGCAACCCAGGTGTGGGAGAATGGAGGAGTGATGCAAGTGCCTCGCGCAAGAGGCTGCTTGCGTGAACGGCACCCTCCAGCTCCGCGAGCAGGTAACGTGCAGAAAGGGCCTTAGTTGTTCTGGTGTAATTTTACATGAAGCACCCTCATTGTTATCTGCATTGTTTGTATCAAACTTTAATCAGGCTAAACAGCCATTTTATGTGAAAGCTGTTAGATTTTAGCATCCTTTGTCATTTACCCCACTTAAACAGCACAACTCAGTATAGTTTGCAATACAGTCCTTTGCAATACAATCTATCAGCAACATTTGAATTACTGTTCAGCTGAAGTGCTTAAAAGAAATTTATTACCTAACAGTTCTGATAATGCTGTTAATTAAATTAAACCTCACAGATGGATCCTCATCAGTCTATAAGGTACTCCAGACGATTAGGCTCTTACATACATAAAGTACTGTTAGAGAAAAAAAGTATTGTATAGTTATTGTAAGTCAGTAGGGATAGCTAAATCTACTTCTGGTTTATGTTACTTTTTGTATGTGTTTAGCCATAATTCCATTTCATTCTATTTTTCCATTAATTTGTGATTTAAGAAGAAATATCTCAAAAAGCATGCAGCTAAACAATATTTTAATTTGTATTTCCTCTGAAAATTTGTATTTAATTGCAGATTTTGCTGAGAACAACATTGTAATAATGTTTTAGTCCATATATTCATCCAAGAAATGTTGATTGGGAGTAGCACCGAGTAATGGAATTCTGCTGATAGGACAGTGGGATCTAAATAAACTAGGTCGGAGTGACGTGTTCCCTACTGTATCCCCCATTTGCTGTCCCAGAATTGGCTCCTGAGCTCTAATGTGGACATCATAAAGTGTAATGTATTGTTCTTAGAGTGACCTCAAGTTGTTTCTGACTTAGGGCAACCCTGAAGTGAACATAACATAGGGTTTTCTTGGCAAGATTTATTCAGAGGGGATTTTGCCTTTCCCTTTTTCTGAAGCCAAGAAAGTATGACTTGCCCAAAGTCATCCAGTGGGTTTTCATGGCCAAGCAGGGATTCAAACCCTGCTCTTCAAAGTCATAATTCAGTGCTCAAACCACTACACAATGCTGTCTCTTGAAATTTATTAGAAGGTTTAAACTATATTTTACATACTAATTTATGTAACAATCTCTCCCCTGTTTTTCCTAAAGACATACCAGATAGAAGTGTGTATTTTGCCCATGCTTTAGGAAAATGACATCTTTGTAAGTGACTTGAAGAAAAAGAGATGGGTAAATAATTTTCAAATCCTGTTAGAGCTGCAAAACAATGTTGAAAAGTACACAGGTACCTGGAATGTAAGTGAAATTATTCAGAAAACAGAAGTACAATTGGTAAAAGAGCCTAGTCCACAAATGTGCAGATTCTAGAGGTTTGGAAGAGCACACGCAATGCAAAGGAGAAAGCGTGAGGAAACATGAGTAAAAGAAATGCAAAAGCATGAATTGTTATTTATGTGTTTCCTACTGAATTCAATAATGGTACCCTGAGAGAGTTGTCAGTAAGATGTGGGATGCCGGTGTACTCAAGGAAAAAGAGAGCCAGGTATTGGTAGCTAAAATAGCTGGGCCTTTTCAATCAAACAGATGTTGCCCTCAGAAACAAGAGAGAGAAAGTACTGGCTTGCCTGCCCACTCAAAGAGTTTTGTATTTCAGTTTCCTCACTGCCCAACTATGGTGGTTTCAGGGAAGCAAAAGATGGCTCCCATGACTTCAAGAAATAACTTTATTTTCTCCGTTCCATGGAGTACTGTATTTGCTGACTCACTTTTTTTTCTTGAAAAATACTGTTTGAAAATGGAGTGTGTCTTATATGCCGGTATAGTATTTGCCAGTGTATAAATGGGGTTTGTCTTATATACGGATGTGTCTTATACACTGGCAAATACGTTAGATCTTGGCAAACCAAGCCGTATTTCTCATTAGATGAAAAATCAGTTGTATGTCACCGTACTAGCCTGAACTCACTTGATCATATGTGAATTTGGATGCTAACTGAGTTTGGGCCTACTTATTGCTCACTACCTTTAAGGAAGCCCACGAGGGATCTCCGGATAAGGCAAGCAAGAATTCTGCTTGAAACCCTGGAGAACTGAGATAACAGATGAAACGTTAAAGTATACATGTCCAGTAGCAGGCATGTGAATCTCAGGCTCTGTGTCTGACATACCAAACCTGATCACTGTCATCTTGCACCAAATCTTAAAAAAAAAAGGAAAGGAAAGGAAAGGAAGAAACATGTGTTTTATTTGTGGTTTCCAGTTTCTTTGGTTTTATTTTAGAAACTGATTTAACTTATGTAATGTGCAGTAATAATGTTTGTAAACTACCAGATCATGATTTATACAGTTTCTGTCTGTTCCTTCCAGACAATCCATCTGCATGGTTTCTTGTCTTTTCTTTCCTTTCCTTTCCTTTCCTTTCCTTTCCTTTCCTTTCCTTTCACCAGATTAAAGTAATTTTCTCTTTGCAAGAGATTTATGTACAAATTACTTGCCTTGGTAAAGACCAGTCATGGAAGGACAATTGCACCATCTACTTGATGAAGAGCAACTTATGATAGAGAACTGTATAAATCCAGGTTTCAAACTGAGATAAATTAGGAAAGGCAAAACAGATAAAGTCATTGTGGTCATTCCATAGGTTCTAATTTGGCTTTATATCAGATATTGGATCCAGATGGGTGTAGGTCCTGCTAACTGGCCTGCAAGATATCAATAAAGATAATAGTAATAATAACAATATCTGCATCAAGACATTCTTTCTTCTTATTCCTCCAATCCCAGCCTTCTTCACCATCTGAATCTCTATTCTGGAGAGTTCCAAACCCATCAGGCAGATATTGAGAACCTGTGAGGTGCTGTGTTGTTGGGGGAGGAAACTGCTTCTCCATCTTCTGAAGAGGAATGGAGTCAAAGTTTAATATAAAGATGGACTTGTATCCTGTGGTGCATATAGGAATGAAACTTCTCTAGGTGACCATTTGTTGTCTCCCATATTCTAACTTGTCACAGTACTATATTTCAGGTACTTTCATTCAAATATCCATCTCTACCCCACTTTTGCCATCCATGTTCTTATTCTGGAGGAAATTACTCCCCTTGCTTGCATCACTGAAGTCTGACTTCTTGAAGTAATTATCCAAATACATGCCCAGATGGTCACAGCTCAGTGCAGTGTCAGGTTTTTTTAATTAATAATTAAGTTTCATAAATATTTTATTTGTTATTATTTTAAAATATGTACACAAACATCCAGGGGTCACCCAGTATTTAACTTATTTGATACATGCCTAGAATTGATCGTTAGTGCAGCCTTCCTCCACCTAGCGCTCCCTGGATGTGTTGAACTACACCTTTCATTTTATCCCCAGCCAGCCATGACTATTGGCTGTACTGGGTGGGAATGATAGATGGATGAATCTCTTAGGCCATTTCTGCACTACACTCTTATAGCGCGATTATTCCACTTTCAACATCCTATGGAATTCTGGGGTTTGCAGTTTAGGGAGGGGCTGACCAGTGCCAACTGGCCCCTCCCTTAATTGCAAACCCCAGGTTTCCATAGGATGTTGAAAGTGGAATAATTGTGCTGTAAGAGCATAGTGTGGAAATGGCCTTAATCTCAATTGCATTTATTTTCTATGAATTCTGCTTTTTTTCCCCTGTGTTTGTATCATGTTGCAAGATTTCGTGCTTTCTTCCCACACTAAAATTCATATTAATTTATTATACATGTTTTCCCTAATGTTTTATGTACATGATTCACTTATTTACACAACTTTCCCTCATTGACTGAAGTGTGTTTCTACATATTTTTCTCAATAATGCACGTGTTAAGAATTAACATTTTAAAATGCTGACGTTATTTTGTACATAATTTATTTCTAATAAATGCCTTTAAACCTGACAAATATGCAAATACTAGTGGTATGTTGTACATTTTTTTTCTCATGAGAGTCTTAGGAAGTATAAAAATGCAACTTTTGTTGAAATTGTTGAATCTAATCAAATTTCTTTCTATTTGTGTTTAAAACGAACAGATCTAGAGTGCACTGAGCTGGGGAAAGCTGTGTTGCTGTACCATCCACTCCATTTCATAACAAACATTGTGTCCAACCTTGTTGAATGAGTTTTTGTAGTGTTATTGAAACTGCTTACATGAATTGTTCTATGTGATATTTGGAGAACTCATAGTTTTAGTGATAGGATAAGTACTCAAGATGAGTACAGGACCTTATGGACTCCGTAACGATAACTTACTATGCCGAAGTACTAGGTATTTTGTACTAGTTTAGAAAGATTTGGTCCATTTATTAGGATCAGATTTTCTTAAAACGTATACACAATAATTTCTTGCCATTGTGTGGTAGACATGTTAGGATGCTCTACCACCTCTAGAGCCTTATGGAGGAAATTATATCAGAGACTGAGAGGCTAGCCCACCAGTTGTGGTAGTATGATTTGTGTAGTTTTTGCTTCTGTGGGTAAGCATGGAACTCTTGGGAACTGTCCAGGATGGTAATGGTGAAGTAACTTGTTGGATTAACAAAGGTTGAATCAAACATATTTACATACTTGCATCAGCAGTGTTGCTTTTTCTACTCTCCTTAATCAAAGATCAGATTTTGCATTCTTGTTTGACTTAAATTTGGGAAATAAAATTTTAAAAACAGATCATATTGATTTTACACGCCATAGAAATATCTTGTGGAGCTTGTTACGAGAATCAAGTAGCCAAAGATGTAGACGCTTGCGATTTACATCTTTGCATTTTTCTTGCTCACAGGCAAGAACAACAATTCCTGTAATATTCTTACCTGCTGTATGAGAATACAAACGTTTCTGCACAGTTCCTGACCATTGTTTATGCACTGGGAAGTATGTTCAGAAATATACCTTGTTTTCCTATGTGGAAACACATTTTCTATTCAGTAAACAGGCTTTTTACAAAGAAGTATGCATGGTTTTTCTGTCTGGAAAATACACAGAAAAAACACATGTATTTTTGTGTGCCCACAAGTACTTCATGAAGTACAAAGTATCTTTCAATAGCTTTGTGGCCACCTGTATTCTTCTCACTGGTTTCCTAACTAAGAAGTGAATAAAAAACTATTATTTTTTCTATCCTTGGTAGACACTGTGGTTACCAGCTTCTGCATAAACTATGATTTGAGATTCATTTAAGAACCTGGTTAGTTCAAAACCATAGTATCCCATTTATATAGAATGAGAAAACGTGATTGCTTAATTAAGAAATGCTTTCTCAAAAAATGTGAAGAAAGGGAGAAAATTGGCAGCATGTGACCATGGAACATACAGCTGTTACATCCAAACCAGATGTGTCACATATGACTTTGCAACAAAATCTAGTCCTTTCAGTATCACTTGCCCAAATGTGGGCCATTTACTTAAAATCATTCTGGCTGGTTATTTTTAGACAGAATGGGTTAGCTGGAAGCAGTTGGCAGATTCCCAGATAGTCTGTTATACTTGAATTGAAAGCTTTGTGTTTTATGTGTGAGTGCTAGATAATTAAATGGTTAAGGTAATTGCACCATAAGAACAGTTCTATAATAACTATCAGCAGAGATATGTTGAGATAAGAAGACGAACAGTCCTATAAGGAGTCAAGACAGTTTTTGTTAGCAGTGTTCTATTATTGTAAAAAAAAAAATGGAGCAAAGGGGGCACATTCACATAATGTGTTTGCTTCTGAGATCCCCATGTCAACTTCATTGTAGAAAGATAATTACATATAGAAGTATGCTTCTTGGTTCCTTCTGTTGTTGTTTATTTATGTTTTCAGAAAAACCTATGGCTCATCTCTGCCAAGATTGTATTGTTGAGGACAGGATAGGTAGAAAAACAGCAGCATGTTTTTTACAAGGCAAAATCTTCCTCTTTTTGTAACTTAGTATTGTTCCTGAATGGTTACATTTCCCATAATATGGATGTGTGTGTGTGTGTGTGTGTGTGATTAAAAAGGAAACCAACTCTCCCAAGTTTGTGTGTGTGCACATACACCTGTATTATGTATCTCTATATATATGATTCCACTCCAGTTTTTGTCTACTGCTTCCCTCTGTGTGTCCTATCATACACTGTTATCTGGGCTCCTCCAATCACCAAGATAAGTTTTACAATAGGTACAAGACTATGTAGAGAGGGATTGGAAATCAGCAAGCATTGGGTAGCTGACTTGCACTAGAAGAAGGAAATTTCATGCTTTCAAAGCCACCATTGAGGCCCTATGAATAAAGATGCCTCCTCTTTTAAAGTCAATTCTGTTATTATACTCAAGCTTGATGTATCATTAACCCACCAAGCAAACAAGCAAAATAATAAAGCCACATTCTTTCTCATTGTTATTCACATTAAGTTTTAAAATAGAGTTCATATCAAAACAGTGTGTCCAAAGCTAGGAAGAAGATTTGTTAAAATTAGTTACCCCTTTATTTTTAGAAATCAAAAGCATTTTTTTTAAGTCATTATTTAAATAAACACCAGCAGTATTAAAGGGCTAAGTGATGAAGAATATTTTGTGTTATTTTTATTCAGTATTAAAATAACACAATTTGAGAGACCTTTTAACCATTTTTATTAACTTTGATTTTTAAAAAAATGCTTAAAAGTTTTAAAGTTTTCTGCTCACTGGCTCTGGAACTCCCTTCCCAGAGTCAAGCAAAGACATTTTTATTCCGACGGACGTCCAGTGTGTGACTATGGCCTGCCTAATAAAAGGTGCTGGATATTGTTAACTGTGCAGAATTTACAGATGTTCGAGCTTTAATTATGTATTTTAACTTTGTTTTAATTCTTATTTGATTGTTTAATTTGTGGTTTTTAGCTATTTTTAAAATTTTATTTTCATCCACTTTGAGTCCATACCAAGAAATAAGCAGTCTATAAATAAAAATAACAACAACAACGATGTATTACTGATATGTTAGTAATGGTTAGCATAACAAAATCAGTTTTATAGTTTTCTTTAACTGTAATTAAATAAATCAGTCTATGAGTTAACACTGATATTAGTTTTTTAATAGTAATGTTTCCAAATTCTGCATTTGGCCTTAGTCAAATGGCTCACTGACCATTTCCTTTTCTTTTTTTCTTCACATTTTTCATAGCTGAATTTGCTAATATGGCAACATATACATTTTTCTAATATTGCAACAAGTCATCAATTTAAAAATGAAAAATTAATGCCGGAAGAAATGATAGACCACAAAACATGTAGAAAAAAGGCAAAGCCTAGGAAAGTGTTTGTTGTTTAGTGTGGCTCCACACATGGCATTTTAATGCAGAAATCATGCACCATAAATATGTAGCAGATCACACACTCATGTTTACAACACAAATATATAATCACATCACCTAGATAAATACTGGATCATTAACTGTAGCAAGTAATATAGTTTATAAAGAGATCAGAAATAACATTAAATTTTCTATCACATCTAGTATAAAAGACGTAAATAGTGTAAGTGGTATATGTGATACAACCAACATGAGTTATTCATATAATAGAAACTGAATGGATAAAAAAGAAAAGCATAAAAAGCAGAATTGCAAATAGTATATAAAAGAGCATAAAAACCATGAATTGTATACGTTTTACAAATCATAGTTGATGTGAATATATATGAGACAGTATGACTCATCCACTAAATACTGTAAATAAGATACTTAACATTTAAAGCTCAAAGAAGAAACACATCCTCTTCTCTTTCTTTTAATATAAGCCAAGCTTTAGGTGGGTTGCATCTTACGCAGTGACTTTATTGCTGTAGTCAAAGCGAACTTAATTAGGGGTTTTGTCCCTAATTAACACACTAACCAATTATTGGCAAATTTGTAGAAGTATTTTTGCAAAAAGGCTCTAGTGAGATACACTCACCGGCATACATCACTTGTGCTTCCGTGACGATGCCAGATTGAACAGGCGCCTGTGAATGTGACTGTATTTGACACAGTTATATTAAAGGGTCAGAGTAATTGCTGCATGGAGCTAAGGTCATGACACAGCCAAATAATGGTGGGCACAATGCCTGTCTTTCATGGTCTGCTGGACTCAGTAATTCCCTGGGGTTGTGGGTTCCGATTGCGTTTCCAGATGGTCTCTTTTGGTATGAGCGCCACTCATGATCTGTCCAGCGTTATCATTCATGCTAGCAAAGAGCAATGCAGAGAGGTCACAGTAGCACATGAATCGCAGAGCAGATGCCAGCTGTTGCTAAGCCCTGGCTCCTGATACTTTTCTGGCTATCTACTAGGGTGGAGGAGAAAGGACTGTGCTTGTTTACTTCCCAGAAACAACATAAAGGAATATGGAGGACAAGCAGTAATTAGTATTCCTCAAATTCCCATTTTCCCCCCAGACTAATTTACTGTAAACTGTTAAGAAACAGGGATATTTTGTCCCCCCTCCCAAAGAATGCATGCACTGTAGTGGAACAACAAGGGAGTTGCCATATTGAGAGCAATTATATGCAACAGTTTGATTATCTAACTTTGGAACAGAATCATTTTGATACTCCATTGCGAGGTAAAGTATTCATAGTGTGACTATGGCTGTTTCCGCATTACACTGTTATAGTGCTATTTTTCCACTTTCAACATCCAGTTTAGGGAGGGGAATTTAGAATTCTCAGCCAGAGAGCTCTTTGGCCTCAGTAAACTACAAACCCTAGAATTCCACAGGACATTGAAAGTGGAATAATAGCACTATAACAGTGTAAGTGTAGAAATGGCCTATTTTTTCATATTGCAGTATTTGAGTTAATTTATGTATTGGCCTTGGTTTAGATCTATTGGATTTTTAGTTTTATTTTGAATATGTTGTATTATTTTAAATTGTGTACAAATGAAAGTTTAGCTGTGCTGACGATAATACAGATTTCAAAAACCTCTCAGTTATTTATATGGCTTTAAAAAAAATTTCTAACCTGTTTCATTGACCACGCTTTGTAGTCAGAGCTTTGGATATAGGGTGGGACAGGAGTTTAACAAATAAATAATATATTGTATATAATGGCACGTGGATTTTTTCTAGTCTGTTAATCCATGTTCGACACATAGATTATTGGATTGTAAGAAACGGATGGGTTATTTTAGCCTCCTTGGGCAACTTTGCGTTAATGTTTATGACAGCAATTCCCCACCCAAGCATTCATGTCTGTCCCCAGTGTACATGGCATTAGGGTTGGTTCCCAAATGGCCTGGGAGGGAATGGTGGATCAGCTTGATGTGTAGACATGTATTAGCTTGTGGAGCTTTTCACAATATGCAGCTTTGTCACCAATGAGCTGCACCTAATGACCTTTGAAGGCCCAGTTACAGTTCAAATGCTACCAAGCCTAAACAGCATCCTCTTTTAAATGCTGAGGTGAATTTAAGAAACAATTTAAGCTATGGAAGGGTGAGGGTGAGATATGTTATTCAGTGGGAAAATGCAAGAATTCTCCTGGGCACAACCAGAATAGCTCATGGGATCCCATCCACTGTGTTTTATTTTCATTTTATTTACTCTCACTCTCAATCTCTCTCTCTCTCACACACACACACACACCAAGATGACCCAAGAGCAGAGCAGACATTCTCAGTCAAACCAGCAAGTAGCAAATAGTGCCAAAAGATACTGTTAATTAAAAAGGGTTTTCTGTATCTTAGCCTACTTCAAAGCTGTTCATCACACATACATTTTTACTTCAAAGTTATCCCACAAAAAAAAGGTCAGTTACAGAGAATAGCACGCTATTTTCTTCTGAACTGGGCTAATTAATAAAAAGGCAGCTAATTATATGTAACCAGATTCCTGTTTTCCCTTGCCTACTTCCTGCAGCATCACTACAAACATTTCTTAAAATAATAATAATGGGCTAAACCCATCATTCTCTTGAAGGAAGTATGGGAACATTCCTCTTCCCGCATTAATACTGTAGCACCGCCTCACTCAGAGACAATCCCTGGAAGGTTTCCTACCCCCTCCCCCTGAACTGTTTTAGGGCTAGCAGTAGGGAGAGAGGATTGACTCCCTTGTTATTCCACTGCAGTGCATTAGTACATGAGTGGACAATCCACCAGCTATTATCATAAATCTAATTACATGAAATGTCTGCAATAATTCAGAGGAGGTGGTGTTTAAGAGCAATCTGCTTGTGGTCAGGAGTGGGGAACAATGTGATAGATTTCCTACCACATTCAGAATCTGTGTAGGACACGTCATAATATAATAATTTAAACAGAAGGGGGTTTGTTTGTTTGTTTGTTTGTTTAATGAAGTGAGCTATAGTGCACAGAAGCTCTTGCCATAATAGATCTAAAAATATTAAGGTGCCACAATATTCTTTGTGTTTTTCATAGTAATAAGCTGCATCTCATGAGTCCCATTGAGTGCATCTAACCGAACATGTTAGGCTTGGCCTGCCAGTGTATTTTGCATAGTAAAAATATTCTCCTTAAAATTGATTAATATGATGTTGCTTTGAAATGTTAAATAACTTTTCTAAATAATAGAGCTGTTTATCCACAAATTTATATCTATATGCAAGGTAGGCAGAATCTATCATACTCAATTTAGTTAAAAGTGCTGTTAATTTCCAAGCAGAGCACCATGCACAAAAAAGAGTGAGATCTCTAATGCAATTTTGATTATTGCTGAAATATTCACTAGTTAAGCCTGCTTTCTGCCTACTTTATACAAAGCATAAGCAAATATGGCTTTCAGTACATGTTAACTGCACTTAATTGAGCAAACTGCTGAAGTATATACAATTTCCAGAGCTCTTAATTTTCAGAGGAACAAGAGAAGACAAATTAAATCTCTGGTTAGCTTATAGTCAAGGTTCTAATTTTAATCCTTTTATGCTCTAAACCTTAGTACTGGTTGTAGGTCAACCTTTTTCCCCCTCTCAGTTACTTGTCAACAATACAGTATCACCAGGACCTTATAGCATGGGAGGAGACAAGATTAGTGAGTGATAGTTTAGCTTACTTGAGAACCAATGTATTACAATGGATAGTAAATCAGATTTAAACCAGTGAGACACAGTGAACCATGAAGGTTATTGGGATAGATCAGCCATTCCATTCCATTTCATCTAACCTGCTTCCCAGGATTGTTACAGGAACAAAAGGATGGCCCCACAACTTGATTCATTGTCATTTAGTATTTCCCAGCTTTGACTTCACTGGCTAGAGGTACATGATGAAAATGATTTCTGGCGACACAGAGTGTATCTGCACCATACAGTTATATCAACGTCATACCACTTTAACTGCCTAATCAAACTTCATATGTCAGGATTTAAGTGCCTTACCAAACTATAGATTCCCAGATTTAATTACCTCACCAAACTACAAATCCCAGGATTCTATAGAATGGAGACTTGATCGTTAAAGTGGAATGGGATTTGTAAAACGTAATGCAAGTTCACCCCATGCATGGCTTATCATTTCCTATGTTCATTTTCCTATGTTCTCACTTTTTTTATCGTCAGAACAGTAACTGAACCAGGATGAGATTCTGTGTATGAACCTAGTGAGTTCCATGGCTGAGTTCCATGGCTGAGTGAAGATTTGAACCTGGGATTCCTTGATCCTCCCAGTTCACACTCTACCCATTAGAGGGCAGCCTTTGACACAGAAAGTTTGTGGTGTCACTGTTTGGAGGGGCCAACCTTATACAGTAGGCCCATATATACTGAGAGGGATTTGCTCCTGGATCCAGTGTATTATGTGATTTTTGTGTATAATGTGGAACCCTTTGATTCTTGCTCAAAATGAATGAGAAAGGCATCACAGCTGCCAAAACAAATCGGTATTGACATATCAGAAGAGGAAAGTTAATCAATTTCAATAGCAAGACCACTTAATGAGCACGAGATAGCAGCACTAAGGAGCACCAGATATCATGAGCAGCACAATGCAGCAGCACCCAGGAGCACCAGATACCATAAGAATAGCTTGCAACATGAGGTAGTAGCAGCCAGATACCATGAATGAGCAGTGCTGGAAGCCAACGTACAATTGAAACTACATAAAATGAACTCATGTTAAATGTGGGTCTACTGTAGTAGTCAATGGAAGATACTTTGATGAGCTGCTAGGTTTGTTTCTGACTGCTGTGGAGCAAGCAGTGAACACTTCTGCCCTTGGTAATAAAGGGAGACATTGTGAAATTGAAAAGTCAAGCTGCCATGTACATGGTAGACATTCTTGGGATATTTGACTGTGGTCACATGATAAATGGTCAACTGATCAGTCAATATATAATCAATATAATAACCTTTAAATATACTCAGATATATGCATGATTAAACATGAAAAAACTGTACATTCTGATCCATGGAATCTGTTAAATAATCAATATCACTATACCCTTTTTGTCCCTCTCGTTTTCTAGGGAAAGCATAGCAATAGTGCTTTAAACAGCTGTGGAAACTATCGTAGCTAACAAAGTAGTTTCATCTAATGGGTCTTGAGGGGTAGATTCCATTGTACACGGAAACCAATAAGGTTTTATCATAATAGTTGCAATCAAAGTTGAAGTTACAATGGCGTAAAAAGAAGGGACAAAGACACAACAAAGGGAATTAAAACAGTCTCAGAGCATGTGACAACACATTCCTTTTCCATCTTGCTTAAGCATAATTGTTTTGGGGTTTTTTAGATTAAATACTGTCTTGGGACAGAATTTAAAAACTGAGCTTGAAGACAAGCATTTCTTATTGAGTATTTGTGACTCCAGGGAAGTGAGTAGAATTTATAATCTGCACAGAAGAAAACAAACTGTCCCTTGGTGATCAAGTTCTGTTACAGGAGGAAAATGTGATTTCCTCAACGTTGTGTGTCGAGTGTCATAGGATTTGGGGGTGGGGGACGCTAGTTTTAAGGGATAGCTCTGATAATAAATATAAATAATTGGCAGATTGTTAGGGGAAGGAAGTCAATAAAATCCCTTAAGTCTAGAAAACTTTAAAATGTATTCTGTTGGGACTGTCGTGCAATGCCTAATTCAAAAGCACCCCATCTGTATTAAAGATTTGCAGGTGCATTTTACAGATTGTCTTTACTCAGGGCCATATGTGTGCACTTTGGGGGGAGGATTAAGCCAAAACATTTTAAACTGAGGAAAGTAGTGTTCTGTGACCCTCATTATGCTATGACATGTGTAAGTCAGTTTGCAAAGATTATTTTGAAGTGAGGCTCTCCTTCTACTGAGCCATCCTCAGACTTTATTGACTTATTTAGTTTTTACCCATATACATTAAGGGATATCTTAACTGACCTTATCAGTTAAAATTCTGATTCTCAGTCTGCAGAATTCTAGTTTTCCTGTGCTTCTTTAAAATTATGTACTTGCCTGCCTGGGATTTTGTTTAGTTGACTTAACAAATGAAGCTGGGCTGATGTCAGTGAAACAGAAGCCTTTGTAATGGGTAGGAGACACCATTCATGAGATCTTCGAAACATTATTGACTAATTATACCAACACCAAGAATCCTGCAGCTAGTGTTACCATACATTTGGTCTAGAAAGCAATAGGCTGTGATGGGAAGGAAATCTCACCAAATCACTTGTTATCAGCAAGACAGATGATCTTGACAGTTTGTTAACTCATATGAAATCTAGGGATTGAAAATTTTTGTTCATTTCTGTCATGCATGCAGAAACAAATAATTTTAAGAATTTTCTTCCTAAGTGAGGTTATGACCCTTTTTATACATTTTAATGTTTGTTTGTTTTTTACCTCAGTACCTTTTTGTGAAAAAATGCACAAAAAACTTGAATTCTTTTCAAAAATAAAAATGTTGTGTAAAATGCACTTTCTTTGGAAAAATGTTGTTTTCTGCACAAAAATGTTGATATTTGGTGAAACCCTATGCTTTTTGCACAATTTTTTCAGAAAAAAAAATCCTAGATTCAGAAAAATCTTCTAGTGCTTGGTTATTTTCCTAACAGAGTTTCTTCATGTGTGTGTATTATGAAGAAAGATGTAGTACCTGGAAATTCAGAATGTTAAAAACCAGATTATTTCAATAATCATTAGAACCATCTGTAAGGTTACTATCAGTGTTGCTGATGAGGGACTGAGATCAAGAGATACTGACATTCCTAAAATGTTTTAATCAGTTTGTGACAATCAGTAACAAGTTTTAAATAGGGACTTACTCTTTGAAAGCTCATTCTCTTAAATGAAATGTCATAGCAGATTCCACAGATATAGCACATTTGCACATTATGTTATGTGTCTAACCCTTTTGAAAATGTCAGATCATTTTCTAACAGAGACAAGGACAGTAGTAGGACTTTATTTTGGGCAGCCACCACCAAAATCTGATGCATTTGATTAAATAGACTTAAGTCTACAAAAGCTTATGCTACCAACTTCTTTCAGTTAGACTTAAAGGTGCTACAAGATCCCTTTGCAGACTGATCCAGACTAAAATGGCTGTGTCTCTTAACTCTAAAACGATAAAGGTTAGTGATAGAGGACCAATGCATTGGGTATGACTTCTAGATCATTTAAATTAAATAGTCAAATTTCTAAAAATTATAATGTATTTTTTTAAAATTACCTCAGGAAGTATAGTCACATTCATAAATTGTTTTTTAAAGAGACACAAGAATTGTGTTAATGTACTGTATTTGCTGGCGTATAAGACTCACTTTTTCCTCCTGAAAACTACTGTTTGAAAATGGGGTGTGTCTTTAAGACACATATGCCGGTGTGTCTTATACACCTATTTGCTGGCGTATAAATAAGATGTGTCTTATATGCCGGTATGTCTTATACACCAGCAAATACAATAGTGCTGAAAGAATTGTGAAGCCCTATTTTATGATCTTGCTTAAGCTATAAACTCAGAAGGTGTTTTTTAGCGATCTTTTCTCTCTGACCTATAGCCCCATTCCCACTGTATTAATAGTCTGTTAATAGTGATAATATTCACATAACCTGCCTGGAAAGATGACTAAGATGCTGTGTGCAAAACTTTTGACGTCTCTTAGGATACAATCCAGTGAATTTTTATCTGGGAGCCAATCTCACTTTCTCATAATAATATTTCTTCTAATAATATTGCATGGCATGGAATGGCACACATGTTGTTGTTGTTGTTGTTGTTGTTGTTGTTGTGTGCCTTCAAGTCAGCTCAGAATTATGGAGACCCTATCATTATCAAGATTTATTCAGAGGGTACTGGCTCTCAGTTTATAGCACTCTATAAGCACCAAATATTACCTTGAAGCAAAGAATCATGTGGAATCAGAACAAAAACATTATAATGGCATGTACTTTGTGGGTTTGTGTCCAATTCATATGTGTTAGTATCAATTTTGAAAGTGCCCTTTGACTACTCAGTTTAGTTTTGTACTGAACATTATTGAGGAGGGCACTGCTGCTATAACTGTGAAGCATACTTAACACACACAATGTGTCTCTTCTAAATATGTGGTGTTTCAGAGCAGTTTTACACATTTAGTAACTCAGGAGAACTGTGTTGTTTAGCAAGGCCACATGGTTTTCAAAAAGAAACCTTGTAAGAATTCTGTTTATGCACCCTTAGGCTCTGCTTTGGGGCATCTAAGTGTTTTCTTTCAAAAGAAATCCTGAAAGTCACATGTCAGTACAGCTGTGTATGGAAGAAGGTGGTCATTTTTGGCATCTTCTGTGCCAAAATAAATCATCTGAAAGGAAGGAAGCATTTCAGGTAGCAGATGATCTGGGTATATAGCACAAATGGCAAATGTTACTGTTCTGTCTAATATAAAGAAAATAACTCTTAAATACCCATCAGTAGGCTCACCAAGGAAGTATGAGAATAAACACCATCTGGGTCCTGCTCAGCCTCTGACAGATGCTTATCCTAGATGGATTTATACATAAGCTCTTCTGGCAACAAGAGCTAGAGAGGTCTGACCTGCATATATACAGAACTTTTAGCACTGCCATGAGGAATAAAGCATTAGTATCAGCTCAGCAACATTAAACAAGGCTTTCCTTCTCCTCTTTACTCACTCTTAGAACATCACTCAAAAACCTGCCTTGTTCACTTGCACATTTCTTGAATGGCAATTCCTGGCCAGGAGAGATGTGACTCTTAAAGGCTGTAGTCCTCCACACAGTTATGAATCCCATGGATTTCAGTGGGATTTAAGCAGCCCAGGCACTGTGTTGGGCTGTAGCTAAGGACTAAGATCCATAAAACCATGAAGCTAGTCTCATGCCCCCTAGAGAGCTTTAGACTGGTTTTTCTTGACAAGAAGCCTTTTAGTGCTACATAGCAAACAACTTGTGGAGAGTTTCAGTAGCTGTTGGAAATATGGGAGAGGGCGAATTCAGCAATTCCATTGCATGGATGGGGAGAGGGGTCTGGGCCAATTTATTTACTGGGCTAATTCAAACCCTTGTGACAATCTAAGTATTTATTTGAATTAAATCCATGGTATGGAAAATAATACAGGGGTAGCCACACTGAATTAAAAAAAAATCCCGAAGTACACATTGTGGTAGTATTCTTATTAGGAAAATCGAAAGACACAAAATACATCACATCAGTTTTTGCAGCCTACTGGCTTCTTCAATCAGAGATGATAAAAAATTTGCAGGAGAAGAAAAAGGACGGTGTTGCAGGTCTGCATCTTGCCTAGGGTACGTGCTTAAGGTGGTCTTCAGGGAAGCTTGATGCAGATTTCAAAGACAGGAAGATATCACACCTGCCTCAAGACCACCTTAAGCAAATATCTCAAACATAATGCAGACCTGTGCCTAACAGCATCACTTTCCTTCTTCTGCATATTTTTTTCCCATTCTTGAATGAGGAGGAGCTAATGGAGTCTGAAAGCTAGCTTGGTATATTTTGTGCCTTTTGACTGGCCACTGCTTTTGGGCCACACCCACGTGGCAATGAGGTGACCAGGAGCAAAGGCAGTTTTTAAAAATCCAATAAAATATTTTTCTCCATTGGCAGCAACAAAGCTTTTTTTAAGAAGTGGGTTTGTCTCCATTCTATGTCTGGCCATAAGCCTCTTTGTAGGCAGTACATGAAGTCTCCTAGGAAACTTCTGTACTGCCAGGCCTAGAGATAAATTTAGCTGTTTAGGCAAAGTATGCCAATAGCAGCCAAATTAAGGTTGTTTTATTTTATCTTGGAGGAACACCCTCAGAAAAAAGAAATCCCAGCCCACTCACTCAAAGTTAGAATTCCCCTGTTTATTGGCTAAGCTCAGTATCAAGTATACACTCATAATCCAGTATGTAAATTATTGAAGTTTAGTATAATCCTAACTCAAAAATGTGTCATCTGTAGTGGTGTAAAATTAGGCATAAACTTCTGTTGGCAGAAACACTATTCTACTGCCAGTGAAACTGCTCCTCTACCTAAGATCTGCTGGTAGAAGAGGCAAAAAGGAGGCAGAGAATGAATAAGGAGAAGAAGGAGCTGAGTTACACCAGCTCCTGTGCTCCTCCACCCCAGGTATGCAGCTCTAGTGACAGCACAAAATTAGTTCAGGATGGGGGTAGATAATTTTAAGTACCTGCAAGCTGTGAAGGTTTTTGGAATTAGCTCAGCTATAGCTGTGAAGTATTTGCATTCATGAAGTATTTGCGTGCACACAGAAATATATGATTTTTTTTCTGTGTGTTTTCTGCATGGAAAAAAGAAGTGTACAGTCAGCCCTCCATATTTGCGGGTTTCACTTTTGTAGATTTGACCATTCACGGATTATTTGCTGTCACCTCTGCTGCCTTCCTATGCCATTTTTAATAGGGACTGCCAGCCTTGTGAGACTGAGAAGCTGTGAACGAGGCTAGTAAGTCCCTATTAAAAATGGTGTGAGGCAGCAGTGGAGGTGGCAGTAAGCCCCACCAGCCATCCACTTCTGCCTTATGAAGGAACCCTGGTGCCTCAAAGGAATCCAAAGTGGGTTGAATATGGTCATCATACTTTTTGTGTGTGTTAAATATGGTTTGGGAGGGCCTACAGTTATTCACATTTTTTTCACTTTCGTGGGGGTCCTGTGCCCCTAAACCTAGCGAATGTGGAGGTAGGACTGTACTTCCTTGCAGAATGCCTGTTTTCTGCATAGAAAATGTGTTTTTACATAGGAAAAAAGGTGTTATTTTTGCACATGCTTCCTAGTGCATGAGCAATAGTCAAGAACTGTGCAGAAGTCTTTGTATACAGTGAGGAGAATATGCAGGATTTTTTTGTTCTTGCCTGTGAGCAAGAAAAATCCAAAGATGTACATCCCTAGTGTCTACATATATGACTATTGCAGCTGAAGTGACTCCCACCCATTTTGACCACTTAGAATGGTGGTTCAGGCAACTTCATAGTACAATCCTGTACATGTTATTCAGATGTTAACCTCTTTGACATCATGTGTACCCAGTACAAGGAAAGTATTACAGTATTGTCACCTTGTACTTCACATATTTACTCAGAAAGTGACTATAGGATTGCAATCTTAGTTAACCAGTAAAATGAACATTGTGAATGTGAACAATTTTCCATACATAAACGTTGGAAGCATCATATAATGGCAAAATACCTGTTAACTTACTCCTGGAAGATTGTTTTGTGAAGGGAATGGGGATGTAATTCTTTACATCCAGTCTGAATTTTATATACAGTAAGTCCCCAACTACAGCATTTTCTGCTCAGTTAATAGTTTTTCTGAATAGAAATACTCTTTCATGTACATAAAATGCTGTTTCCTGTGAAGAAAATGCTGTCTTCTGGGCAAAACAACCATGCAGAAATTTTGCACAGAATAAGCCCCAAAGTGTGAAGATTCTCATCAGTCCAGGATTATTCTCATCAGGATTTCCCAACAATTTTTTGAATATTTTCAATTATTCTTTTCATTCCTAGAAAGGAAACAGGATGGAGGAGCATTACTTCAGACTTCACAAAGTGGCTTGATGTTATGTACTCTTGCTACAAATATGGTTCCATTATCCCTCATTTGATTTGACCTGTTCACGGATTAACAGGAATAGGCTAAATGTTGAGAAGAAATGTTTAAGAAGTTGATTCTTAAACACTTCTAATCATTGACACCAAGAAATCAAAATATTTTTTATAATTCCCATAGCCTTTTTATATTTGCTGTCATGGAAACCAAATTCTTACAGATTAAGTTGTTTTTTTCCTTGAGTTTTAGATTCATGGTATTCTTATGTCCATCCCTTATATTTGGCTTTAAGAACTAGGCATCTGAGAGCAGTAATGACTTCTTGGCAAAAGCACTGATATGTCAGGTACTTCCGTATCTTGCCAAGTTAGTATCTCGTAATAAAAACTAATTAAGAGAGCATTTATTCTGGCCGTCATAAAACTTTGAACATCAGTCATATCTACTGAAACCATCTGTGTTATATCATTGTAATATTTGCCCCAAGTAGCAAAAAGCAGGCCTATGAGTAATCAGAGAAATGAAACATGAGAATAAAACAAACAAACAAATTCATCTGTAGTTGTTTCCACCCCAAGGGATATGGAATAGAGATGTGAATCTTTGCTTATTTTGTTCATCCATACAAGACTGAATAATTTCAAATTTTTCTCTACAGGGCTCCATGATTACAAAAGTTTTGTGCAGTTTGACCTTTTCTCATATTTTTGGACCTTTTTGTGACAAAAGCTTCAATTTTGCACCCAAAACCAGTGTGTTTTGCAAAAAATAATTTATTTTCTGAACAAAAATGTGTGAGGTTTGTAGGAAAAATATATTTTTATATCAGTGATTTTTTCACAAATATACAAATGCAAATCACAAATACACTTTTAATATATTTGTTTATTGAGTTCAACCTTCATTACAAATCAGCACAATAGACACAAATCAGTATATAGTAGGTCCATATGTATACGTTGCAGTACACTCCACAAGATAATTTCAATTGACAGTGTGAATCCAACACTACAGTATTGTTCAATACTCAGCTATACCCACCCAAAAGACATGAATGAAATAGATAAATAGTTAGATAATTTTGAGTTTGTCTATAACTGATATAACTCAGAACAACAATTGTTATTTTACCCTAACAATTGTTATACCCCAACCAAGATCTATTCTATGTATTCACTATTTTTTATCCTAGAATATTGTTGTGAAAATCTAATATAAGAATCTAATTAAATGTACACTCAACAAAAAAAAAAGAAATACAAAAGAGATACAAATGTAAGTAATATAAGTAGTAAAAAAAAGAGAAGAGAAGAAAAAAAGGGGGGAAGAAGGGAAAGAAAAAAGGAAGAAAAAGAAAAAGAAAGAAATAATGTGAGTGAAGTAAGATTATGAAAAGAAAAAATGTAGTATATAAAATGAATTTACAACTCTATTTTATGATGTGCAATTCCAAAAGAGATATTTCTCCCCATCAGTCTTTCCATACACTTTTTAGAGCATTCCATTCTTGATTGAACATGTCTATACTTTGATTTTGCATAAGCATAGTTAGCATATCCATTTGCTACAAGTCAAGAAGCTTGAATAAGCATTTTACTGGTAACCAGTTTGGGCCAGGGCCAGTTTCAAACTTTTGGTTCTGGTATTCAAGGCTTTGCGTTATAACCTCCCTTAGTGCTGCACAGCTTGGTTAGTATGGTATGTTCCATCCAGGAATTTGAGATCTGCATGCAAAGGATTATTGTCTGTTCGACCAACATACACAGCTCTGTCAAGGCTGTGAGCCTTTCAAAATCTGGCTCCGCATTTGTGGAACAGTCTTCCTATGGACCTCCAGTTAGAGGAGGATCTCACCCGTTTTCATAAATGGTTGAAGACCTTCCTCTTCGAATCACCATCTTAAGCCATTGAGGTGTGTTTAAGGTACGGAGATGAGTAAGAACTGGTGTAGTGTTGGGAATTTGATTCCATATATGATGCTATGTTTTACTGTATTTGTCCCTGATTGTATATGTTGATGTTCTGTCCTTTGGTGAAAAGGATGCTATAAATAAACATGATTATGATGATGATGATGATGATGTTTCCTGGGCATTTCGTATCGCTGTATGTTTTGGTAGGTCTTTGTCTGCATAGAAATGAAAATATAGTTCATAAAAAGCATTTTCTATGCTGGAAATTCATTTTCTATAGAGAAATATCTTTTCTGCACAGAAAACCCTGTGTATTTCTGTATGAATATTTACTGAATGAAGCACGACAGCCTTGTGACTGCCTTTCCAAAAGGTTTTCCCAAACGTCAGTCAAATGATTACTTGTCTGGGAACCAAATAATAATGAATATTCATTTCATCCCTAGTTTCCTGCAGCCCTCCAATCTTCTACATAGAACTAAAGTTCCAGCTTGGCAGCTGGTTTGAAAATAAATTATGGTAAATCTAGTATGTTAGTGAAAAATATGACACAGCTGGAAAAAGAAGACTTAAAGAAAGTTACCAGAATTAAAATTGAGAAAAAAGTTAAATATTTGGGAATCTTTATTGATAGCAATAAAGAATTATTTGATAATAATTACAGTAAAATTTGGAAAGAAATAGCTGGGGACCTAAAGATAAGGGCAAATTTAAATTTATTGTTGCTCGGTTGGACAGCGGCAATCAAAATGAATATCCTCCCAAAACTCAATTTTCTATTCCAAAATTTACACATAATAACAAATGAAAAGCCCTTCCAACAATGGAATAAAGAACTGTCGAAGTTTATATGGAGAGGCAAAAAGCCTAGAATAAGATGGAAGTTACTAACAGAACAGAGAAAGAATGGAGGCTCCAGTTTACCTGATGTACTATTATGCAAACGCGATGATATGGTTGCAAGACTGAATAATACTAAGAGATGCAAGAACACTGGAAATTGAAGGTGTCGATATGAGATTTGGCTTCCACGCGTACCTATGGTACGGGAAAGCTAAAATAGATAAAGAGTTCTGCAACAATTATTTAAGAAAATCACTGTTAAAAATTCGGCTAGCTATTAAGAAAAGTACCTTCAATAAAATTCCACTCTGGATCTCCCCAAAGGAGGCATTTTTCAGAAGATGGGTGGAGCATAAAGGAGATTGGATCAAGTATGAAAATCTGATAGCTTTTGATAATCAAGAGATCAGATTTAAATCGCGTGAAGAGTTTGGCCAACAAGGAATAGAACTAAATTTGTTCCCATACTTACAGTTAAAAGAAATATTCAAAATGGATTTAAAACTAGAAGGATTTGCCATGCAAAAGAAGTATAATGAATTTGAAATCATAATCTTCACAAAAACAAAACATAAGATTTCACAGTATTATAAATATTTCCTCTCCCGGCAACTGGAAGATGAAGTCATAAAAGAATCTATGGTACGGTGGGCCCAAAATGTGCAACATGAGATTCCATTAGAACATTGGGAAACGGAATGGTCTGACACCAATAAATTCACAAGCTCACAAGATTTGAAGGAAAACTTCATGAAGATGATGTATAGATACCACCTCACACCCGAAAGAATAGATAAAATCTACAAATCTGGGAATAGTAAATGCTGGAAGTGTAAGGAGAATAGAGGATCATACTATCGTATTTGGTGGTCCTGTGAAATTTCTAAAAGTTACTGGAAGAAGATATATGAAGGGGTAAAAGAAATCTTTAACATCATGTTTCCAATGGGCCCGGAATTCTTTCTGGTAAACATGACGTACATGTTTGAAAAGACTTTTGCTCGCAAAAACAATAGGATATTACTAAATCTGGTCACAGCAGCAAGACTAAATTTTGCTAGAATGTGGGAAAATCCAGAAACACTGAACTTAGAGCAATGTTTTTTTAAAATCATTGAACTTAAAGAGTGTGACTTATTTTCCCATTATTTGAAGGGAAAATCAACCAAAGAAGTGGAGAAGGATTGGGAACCGGTGATTAGTTATATTAATAATAGATGGAAAGTTAAAGTTTGCTAAAATCAAAGCTGAAAATGTTGGAGAAAGGAGGGATAATAATGTATGGATATAAGAAGAGTGGAGGAATTAGGTGGTAAGAAGAGGTTAGCAATGGTAAGACAAGATAGCTCCAGGCAAAACAAAGTGCACCAAACTAAAATAGGTGAAATAAAGAGAGAGTGTATGAAATTTCGACGTAGTAAAAGCTGTATATACAAAGCGTGAAAAGAAATATCAGTGATATGGCAAGGGAAGTTATATGTAAGTTTCCATAAATGTATAGAAGTAGAACTAAAGTCCAGCTCATGGGCCAGGAAAAAAAGGGAACTTGGAAGAGGTTTCCTTTTAGAAATCTCACTTCTGAACATGGTCCTAGATTATTCCAGATTTTTATTTCAGAGACTTTTTTGGTACATTGTTGAACTATATCATGACTGTGAATGGTTAAAGTGCACATAAGAGGAAAAAAATACACAAAAATAGAGTTAGTCAATGAGAAAGTATAGGATAAATTTACTAAATTATGCAAAAATACATAAATTAAGAAAATGCATGGATATTTGCACAAATATCAGTGCAGGAGGTAAACACAAAGTCTTGCAATATGGTAGGTAACAAGGAGAGGGACAAAATTAAAGGGTATGTAGAGGAACTCAGCAAAAACAAGACTGAAAGATTTCCCTGTTCCTGAAAAGGCAGCTCACACACACAAAACCACCCCTCTCCCAAGTCCTATCCTTGAAGGAGTTTCAGATATGGGGACATGCTTAGATTGGATGACTGGGAACACTGCCTTAATCAGGATTTTCATTTGCCTGGAAATTCTAAAGCCCATTCAGCTGAATCTGCATAAAATCCTCCTAGTCTGGATATGTAAAGGTCTGGAGTTCCCTTGATAAGGATGGGAGCATTGTGGGTAGATGTAACACACACAACCCTACTTCTTGCTTTAACATTCATCCTGTAGCTCTGAAGAGAGCTTTCAAGAATATCCTATCCTAGAATGTAAGAACACCCCAACCCATCCCAGAAATATCTGCAAAATCGTTGGTTGCAATACTGTATGGATGCAAATAGGATGCAAATAAAAGCAGTGATCTTATGGTAAATTAGTCTGTGGATAACTATATTCATTAACCTGTATGAGCCTGGGAGACCATTCAGAAATATCCTGAAAAAAAATTAGGTCAGCTGTTTTTGTTTGTTTGTTTTTGTTTTCTTTTGGTTTTGTTTTAGATACGAGAGGGAAGGAAATTAGAAATAATGTATACAGATATTAAATGTATACAGATATTAAAGAAATAATGTATACAGATATTAAATTAAAAATAATTTACATCCATTGGTGTTACTTACAGTATTCCTTGAGCCTTAACAAGCAGCATGGTTAATATTTGGTCATCTTTTGTTCTCTCCCCACCCCAATAATATAATTTGCTTTGTAATATCATCCTGTTGAAGTTAGATTTTTATAGGCCTCCTTAGCCTGAGGCCCACTGGATTTTTTGGTGGTGGGATTTAAAAAGAAAGGATGATATTAAAGGAAAAAAACAATAAGCACAATTATCCTAAATACAGAGAAACAGTTTGTGGACATGGTGATCTTGCACTCTCCTTCCTTCTAAACGCAATTCTGGCATTTATCTATTTGCATTTAAAAAATAGTCAAGCTGTTCTATGGAAGTTTTACTTCTGCATTTCTCTTTTTTCCTTTTAGCATGCTCTCCAAGATATGCAAGTCTGAGGCAGAGAAAGGCCCTGTTTAGTAAAATGTTATTCCCACACATTTTGTTATTGAAGTTGAAAGGCTCATAAAGAAAAGATGTACCTGGAATTTCAATGGGGCTGGACTAAAGCTCAGTGCCAGAGTACATGCTCTGCATAGAGAAAGACCTGAGTTCATTCCCCTAGAACATCAAGCAGGGCCAGTTAAGACCCAGTCTGAAATTCAGAGGAACTGCCATTCATTGCAACAAACAGCAAGCTAGAGGGACCAACCTGATTTGGTACAGGGCAGCATCCTATAGTAAGGATCCAACTGGGTTATTGCATTTGCACAATTCCCAGTGCACAAGTGATTGTTAACTTTTTTCCAGACTTGCATAAACAAGAGTCCAATACCTCCTTGTGTATATAGTCCCCTACATTTCCCATAAGGCACAATGTGTAGAGTGGCTTATATTCCAGTACTGCATACAGGCACAGCTCTGTCCATGAACCAAGATATCCACTGACTGGCCATATATGCTGGAACTATCCACTGTGCTGCCGGAAGCCTGCCTGCCTCTGTCCTCCCTCTCTGACAATTGCTAAATGCAACAATGGGGTTTTCTGTTCCATGAGTGTTAGAAGGAACCTCAGCCTATGTTTCCAGTAACCATCCCCCTAATCCAGCTATATATATACATGAGTAGCTCCAATCAGAAAATCAATCACAGCATAGATCAGTTATTCAGAGAACGTAGAAAGAACCAAGCTGCATTACAGAAGGGCTGTTTAGTCCAACACTGTGCTTATATAGTAGTCAACCAATGGCCCATCAGATAGCAGGACAGGAGTGCAACTACACAAAGGAGGGAAAGGCCCAAAGTGTGACTTTGCACTGTCAGTAATTTTCTGGCTGGAAGGTGCGCTCCATAACAAGATCAGTTGAGAATCTGCTTATCTAGCACTTGTTTTATATGCACAGTTCCTGATCCAGCCTAGAACATTTATATGGAAGTCTCTTTCCATGCGTGTGTACTCTATTGCAGAATCAGGGCAAGATTGCTCGGGTGCTACATGTATGGATGATGTCCATGGTGCCATGTCCACCTTTTGTATGTGAAAAAGTGAGTTTGTCTCACATGCCAGATCGGTATGTAGTTAAGTAACATGTTACATATATGACATGGAATAAAAAGCTGTTAAAATTAATCTGTTTCAGAACAACTGATTACCACTGTCTTCCTCTCCTGCATATATGTGTGTGTGTGTGTGTGTAGATATATATATATTGGCATCAAGGTACACAGTGCAAGATACACACAGTGCAAGCAGGACAGTGTACATTGTCCAGCCAATATACTTTGCCGTAGCTAGGAGATAGTATATCTGACCCAATTGAAGTTGGTGTTTAGTCCCATGGAAAGTAATGGCTGTTAAATACTTAACTTTTGTGGGGGGGCGTTCAGTGGGAACCAGTTTTGATTAACTTCAGCTGGACTGCCATATATGTTTGCTTGTCTATCCCTGTTTACTGAGCTCATTTCAACACATGAAGAATCCATTTGTGCAATGGGGAAGAGCTAATGATATTTATGCGTATTCTCCAAATGGCTGATGTTCATATTATGCCATACTGCTACAGTCTTCTGTTTGGATCCCTGAGTGGTCATTACTGAAGGCCCTATAGTTACCTGCAAGTAGGAAAAAAGTGTGTTGGGGGAGTCTCCTTTGTTCTCCTCCCCCCTCCCACACACATAGTTTCTACATCATCATTGCGGTGTATTTATTCTTCAGTACACACTGGAGGACTTTTAGGCTCTTGACAGATTGCAACAGTATAGGGAGATGTGGTGGGGGTTGTCTTTCTTTATCTGAGAGATAAAGCAGCTGCTCAGGCCCCGCTTCATAGGACTTACATTGCAATGAACTCTGCAGGTGAACAAGGATAAGTTTTTTTTATTTGCCTTTATTCTGCTGCCTGTCAATTTCCTTCTGTGTCCCCCAGTCCTTGTATTATGAGAAAATATAACTTAAGATTTCCCTTGTTGCTATTTCTGCATCATCCATATGGTTCATAAAATGCATACCCTATCACATACATAAAAATATGATCATATAGCAATGCTTACGACTGAACTGGGGATAAAGTTTATTATTATTCAGTGTAAGTGTGAATATTGTAAACTCACCTAGCTCTCAGAGCTATTTTCTCTTTCTTTTTTTATTTTGGTGGGTGGCTTTTTCTTCTTTTTTTCTTTTTGGTGCCTAGAATTTCAATGAACCAAGGATTGATAACATGTTAACGGAACGGAAGACAAAAAGAATTTGTTAGCTAAATTCACATGCAAGAGAAGATGGGGCAAAAGTACAGAATGGCAGCAGTTTCCTCTTTGCTGCCATGTATTTGTTTTTGGAACAATTAAATATGAGTTGGTATTTCCTCAAACACCCCTATTTCTTGGTACAGAGAAAGTGTCAAAACACATTTCTAGTAAAAGAGATACTTATTAGATTATGAGCACTATTTGTAACTCCTTGGTTTGGTCATTGTTATTGATAAATGGAGACATAAAGGTAAACAGAGATACATCACTGAAGTAGAAACATCCACAATAATGCACTTGAGCTTGGGGAAGTCTCTCTGTTCATGGATGGGTGGATGACCTAGAAGAATGATACAGCAACTAAAATACCCAGTATATTGAAATTCTTGCCCTGGCGTATCAAGAATTTGTGTAACCAAAACAGGCATATTTTTTGTCTGAGTAGACCAAGATCACAGGCAATCGTATCTGAATGTCTTTTCAGTGGCCTTTTTTCATCAAGATGCAGCATCATTTGAGTGAGTTTTATTGCTACAATTCATAGCTTTATTGCCATTTTGATTATTTTGCTTCAGTTCCTATCCAGAACTTTTTCACCCAGAAAGTTGAGTTTCAAATGTTATAAATAAATAGGCCAGGCCGGTATATTTTTTTCAGCCCTGAGGCCCAAAGAGCAGCAGGGCAGATAATGCTGCAATTCAGATTGGCCAGGTAAGACAATAAGAACAGGAAGCTAGGTTTTTATGTAGTCTGGCTGCTCCCTAGAGGCGTACCAGATAGGAAGAACTTGACAGGTGAAAACAATGAGCCGTGTAGCCCAGTAGCATGGTTCTCACAATGGCCAGATGGCTGTATGTGGAAAGCTCATAATTAGGACTTAAAGATATTCTTCCTCCCCTTGGCTGTTATTCCCCAGAAACTTACATTCAGAGATGTACTGAACATACTTTGGGCATGAGGTTTCACATGGTCATCCTAAATAAGGGACCTTGTGCTTTGTTTGTTTAGACTTCAGTTGTCAGGCTGGCCATGCTGGTTGGAGGATGTGCTGTGGGAGCTGTAATTCATGAAGTAAAAATTCTAAACTTCACCATATGCTTCTCTAAATGTGGATCACTATATAGACCAAATCAGGTGTATCAACCATTGCTATCCAGTTGTCTTACGTAGAACAAGGAGGTCTGGTTCATGCCCCATAGTTCTTTTTGCATTACTCCACAGCTAGCACCAGATGGTGCTGTGTAAGTTACAGGTCCCCTGGAGTCTGTGCCACTGTGTCACAAGGCCAGTGGCTTTCGATGTTTTGATTTCTCAGAATTAAGATTCCAGTTCCAGAATGACAATTATCACCCACAAAACTAGACAAGAAGTTTCATAGAGAAGGAAATATTACAATATTATATTGCATTTATGTGATCACTTACATGACCTGTCAAATCTAAGAACAAATATTTTGTCTAAAAGGAAAATCTGGTAGGATGAGTAGTTTTCTTTGTATTTTAACTTAATTAATTTCCATATAAAAGGGAAAATTCAAAAGCATCCAACTTTCGTGGCCCCAAAAACAAACCTGAAAAAAGTGTAACAAAACAAAACAAAATAAAATACACCACCAAACAAAATTTAAAAAAAATCTGGTCACATTTTATTAAAATTGCAGAGGGTTCTTTTTGCACACCCCTTCCCCAGGACTTGTGGTCCATCTGCTTCACATTCAAACCAGTTCTTGGCCTCACTATTTCTGTATCTCAAGACTTTCACCCGAGTTGATATCAGGTACAAAGCAAAATTCCAAGATCTGACAGAAAACACTATCCCTCCCAGAACCTGCAACAGAACTTTTCAAAACGCTTGCACTTCTGTCCAAGTTATGTAATTGCACTGCTTGACTGGTGTGTGACTGCACTGCCATTGGTTGAGTTTTCTGTGCATTTTTAGCACAGAATTCCAGGCCCATGTTTATAAACTATTCCCCAAGTAGAGACAAAGTGGTTATTACAACCTACTGGATTTAACCAAGCAGGAAGAAATTGCAATATGATGAAACTAAATATATGTTATTGTAGTAATGAAACATCTGTTTTGTTCTGAGTCTCATTCTTGAACTATGCATTATAGAGGGTGCCCCCTCTGTACTTCAGAGACTGCTATTTACAGAGAACTTAAAATGCAGTGACGTTACAATACATATGTTGTATTGTTATTGTTGTTGTGTGTCTTCAGGTCATTTCTGGCTTATGGTGACCCTAAAGTGAATGAGGTTTTCTAGGGCTGAGAGTGTGTGACATGCCCCAGGTCAGCCAGCCAGTTTCCATAGTTGAGTAGTAAATCAAACTCTCATTCCCCAGGCTCATAGTCCAATGCTCAGACCACTCCATCATGCTGGCTCTAATACTTTGTACTGCCAGGCGCTATAAAAGAGAGGGAGAAATTGAGATGTGGGCTACTGTTTTGTTAGCAGCCACAGATTTCAGGGTTACTGAAAAATCAAGTTTATATTTAATTAGATGCAGAGTCTTTTACATCACTCACAATAGTAAAAGATTCATGAAGTCAAGATTCAAATTCTATACAAGACAAGAGACTGTTACTGAATACAAAAGGTAGCTTTTAAACAACAAAACAGTTTCAAGTAGCTTTGAATTCAAATGGATTTTTAAAAAATATTTATATATGGAAAGGGAGAGTTTGTTATTCTTCCTGAATATTATATCAAAAACAGTCTAATACAATGAGTCACAAACGAAGAGTGTCAACTGATTTCACAGTACAGTAGTTGAATAGGAATCTTGTCTATATTTGTCATGCAGTATTCACAATGATTATGGTATGAATAGATACATACTTAAGTAGAGATTGACTCTTGTCTGCTATTCTCTTTGTTGACCAAGAATTCCACATCCTGATAGCATACCTGGCATACTGTTCATGTGTATTGAGTAGTATGTGTTTGGCTCTTTGCTTGCTTTCTCTGGAACTTTTCTTTTATGCAAATATTTTTGGACCTCAACTATCATCCCTCACCACTGGCCATGAAAGCCCAGAAATTCACTCTGTATCCCATCTTATGGCAAATACCTTCCTATTTAGATATGCATTTGAATTACACTTTAAATGTGATTACTCACCACAATTCTTTAGGGTAGGATGGAATTGCCCATCTAAAAAAGTTCCTTATGGAGAATATTCTGATGGTTTAAATTAATACATACTGGTTCTTTCTCTTTAAAAAAGGAAACCTCTGTGGTTTCTGTATGAAGCATGTAAAATTCCCCACAATGCAATACAGTACATGTCTATCAAGAAGATATAAACAGCATTAAATCCAATGGAACCTACACCAAGGAATGTGCATATTGGATTGTAGCTGTGTTCGCTTGCATGAGAACAGCCCCCATTCAGTTTAGTAATTCCTATTTACTTATGAGTAGACCTGTATAGCATTTTGCTTTTGGTCTCTCAAACATGCTGAGGCTTTAAAGGTCTGAGAAATCAATTTGTCAAAGATGGTAAAGGACCTGCTTGACAAAGACACTTTTGGACCTTTTTGTTTTAAGCTATTCCCCTTCATCTTTACTTCTTCTGTGATAGGTAGCCCCTTCTGCATCTCTCTTTGATAGTGACTATCTTTCTTTTTTTTTTTTTTTAGCAAAACTGCTGTTCATCTGACCTAAGCACTTAAAAAGACATATGCATAATTTCTCCAGCTTTAAATAAGTATAAATAACATCATCTTATTCAGATTGTATTTGGATACATTCACTGACAAGAAATCAGCTCTGGTTAAAAAAATAAAATAAAAAAATGAGGAGTTTATAAGGAACCATAGGTAGAATATAAAGAACTATGCCTGACTATGGCCCTTTCCAGACTACGCTGTTATAGTGCTATTATTCCCTTTCAACCTCCTGTGGAATTCTGAGGTTTGTAGTTAACTGAGGCCAAAGAGCTCTTTGGCTGTGAATTCTAAATACCCTTCCCTAAACTACAAACCCCAGGATTCCATAGGATGTTGAAAGTAGAATAATAGTACTATAACAGTATAGTGTGGAAATGGCTTATGTTGAATTAGTAGAGCAGCCTTCCCCAACTCGGTGCCTTCCAGATGTATTGCTCTGAAGCTGTTATCAATCCCAGTAAAAACAGTCCATAGCAGTCAAGCATATGACTTTCTCTATGTGCATGTATTTTTTTTCCTTTCACTCCTCCCCTTTTCTTTTTGTGCCATTTCCTTTTAGATTGAAAACTTTTTTATTGACATATACATAGCTCTGTTAACCTTCCAGCCTTGGATATAAATTGTATATCAAAATATTAAAAGGTAAATGCACATTTTTTCCAAGAATGGTGTATCTTGTCTCCCATATCAGTTCAGATCTGGTTCCATAGTTTCATTTGCAGTTGTTCATCTTATGTTTGTTCTGGGTCTTCAGACCAATTTCTACTTTTCTTCTGTATTAATAACCTGGTATCTGTATGTGTGCCATTGATGAGTCACAATACAGGGGAGAACTATATAAGAGAGGAAAAGCTTGAATGACAGATTCATTCAAGAAAGAACCATATGAAGATGAACTGCCAATTTTAGAAAGTGAAATGAAACCTGCACTCAGAGCACTTGTAGATCACTAGGTACATATAAAAAATCAATAGAGTTGCTTCACTCCACAGAGATAGAATCTACTCTCATTCTAACTAAAATCTGTCAACAAAAGAATATGGAAAACAAAAGAATGGCCCACCAATTGGAAATGCTGAATATACATTCCAATCTCCAAGAAAGGGAACATCAGGAATTGCAATAACCACAGTACCATTGCATTAATTTCCTGTTCAAGCAAAGTCAAGCTCAAAAGTCCACAACAAAAGCTTCTGCCATACATGGAGCAAGGAATGCCAAATGTTCAAGCTGGGTTCAGGAAAGGAAGAGACGCTACGGATCACATTGCATACATAAATTGGGTAATGGAGCTGCACTGAGGAATTTCAAAAGAAACTTAGCCTGTGCTTCATATTATAGCAAAGCCTTTATGTAGATCATGAAAGACTATGGATCACTCTTAAAGAAATGAGTGTACCACAACATTTTATTGTTGTGATATGTAACCTGGATGAAAAACAAGAGGCTACCTTTAGGCCAGAATATGGAGAAACAGGATGGTTTTCAACTGTCAAAGAAGTCAAGCAAGGCTGCATTTTATCACTCTATCAGTTTAACCTGTATGCTGGACATACATAAAGCAGGATCAGATTTGGAGAGAGGAGCACCAACAATTTAAGATATGCATTTGACACTGTGCTATTAAAAGAAAACAGCAAAGACTTGGAACAGTTACTGAAGGAAGTGAAGGCAAAAAGTGCAAAGGCGAGTTTACAGTTGAACATTAAGAAAAAAAAATAGTGATTACAGATTATTTACGTAAGTTTGAATACTGAAATAGTTCAAGGTTTTCCATACCTTGGCTCAGTCATTAATCAACATTAATCAACTGCAGTCAAGAAATTGGAAGAAGACTAGGACTTGGAAGGGCAAGTATGAAGGAACTAAACAAGATCCTCAAGTATAAGGATATATAATTGAATACTAAAGTGCACAACCATCATATTTTCAATTTCTTTGTATGGTTGTAAAAGGTGGACAATGAAGAAAACTGATAGAAAATCAACTCATTCAAATTGTGGTGCTGGAGAAGAGTTGTATGGATTCCTTGCTGCTAAAAAAAGATAAATGAATGGACTCTAGAGCAAATCAAGCCTGAACTCTCCCTAGAAGGCAAGATGTCTAAACTAAGACTGTCATACTTTGGACACATCATGAGAAGACATGACAATAATGCTTGATAATTCAGAAGGCAGTACAAGAAGAGGAAGACCATATTACAGATGGATGGACTCAGGCTATTTCCACACTAGCTTGTTATAGTGCTATTATTCCACTTTCAACATCCTATGGAATCCTGGGCTTTGCAGTTTAGGGAGGGGCCCCTCCCTAAACTGCAAACTCCAAGATTCCATAAGATGTTGAAAGTGGAATAATAGCTAGTGTGGAAATGACATCAGTCAAGGAATACACAACCCTGAATCTGCAAGATCTGAGCAGGGCATAAGTCGAAGTCGAATTGACGGCAGTTAACAACAACAATATACAATATGTATACTGTATTTATGTTGCTCACCTACTTGAAGGTTTAGGTTTTACCTCTTAAATTTCTCAATCTGTACCCTCATTTGTTATCTTAAAAATTTCAGAAGAAATGATTGCATTCAAAATGTTTAGATGTTTAGTGTCCAAAATGTCTTCACCACTATACTAAAAAGGTATCAGCCTAGTTTATCATACACAAACAGTTCCAGTCATGTCTACAAAATATGTGGGTAACAGAGGAAGAGTAAAAGAGAAAAAAGCCAAGCAAAGGGCACAGAGATCCTAGTTGAGACTTTCTTTCAAATAGTATCCAGTATGTTTCTCATCTTCCTGATACAGTTTTTTTCTCAAGGAAATATCTAGGTAACTAACCTAAATGAAAGTCTGTAGGCTGTCCCTTGTAGTATGTACCACCATCATTTCTACCACCTTTCCCTACCTGTGTGAGGTATGGTTGATGCCTTTCAGCCATTATTCCTTAGTCTTACCTAACTTTTGAGGATAGCCTTACCTATTCTCTTTCTCCCTTCTGTTCTGTAGGCTGATGGTTCCACGGGCACTAACCATGCACAATGTGTGATGTATCAGGCTAAAACCACTTCACGAACTCTATATTTTGACCAACAAAATACAGGAGAGCCCTTCAGTTTTGTCAGTTCCAGGCAGGCACCAAAAGGCACCATACCCTGTGCAACTGATGGGCTATGTGTAACTTGTGGAGGGTGGAAAGGAATCATGCACTCTACAGTTCTTTTGAACTGGAAGTTTATTTCTACTTTGTCTCAGGCTTTACAAATCCTGGTCAGTGAAAGGATTTGACTGTCTAAGGCAGAGCAATTGATGGCTGCTAGCTTTCTTGTCGGTGGTGTGGTGAATCCATCCCAGGCATTAGTTCAAATTATTCTAGGTGCTAGACCCTATCCCTCAAATAGATTGAACATTTTGGATGGATTCTTTAGAGTTAAAAAAAAAATCATTTTATCACTGTCATAACAGTAAGCTACTACAAGTGGTCAGAACACCAAATGATACTCCTTCTACCCTTATCTACATGAAGGTGAATCATACACAAAGCTAGCCAGGTTATTTTGACACTTGAGACAAAAAGTACCTCTTGCCCTCCTTGTCAGTGAAAATAAAATGCCAAAAAATAAAAAAAAAATAAAAATTAAATCTATCTTGATGTCCTTTCATGACATCCCAAACTGCTTCCTAAGGTAGTTGCCTCACCTTGCCTAATGGAGGTGCCAGCCTTGCTAAAGGAAATCAGTAAAAGAGAATGCATTCCATTTTTTTTTATTCTCAAATAGGTTGTGCCAAGTTCTACTGTGAGCATTTGTGAGAAGAGGTACAACAGCAAGACATATTCCAGGCAAACCACTGTGCAGCTTGCCTGACAACCTCTCAAAATCACAGAATGAGAGAGGAATGTTGGCCCTTCAGTCACTATATAGAAAAACTTTAATGTAGGTGAAGTGCATGGTAGGTTGCTTAATAAGCCTCTTTGTTCCACTTAACACTGCAAAACCAAATAGGCTTTGCGGGAGCCCCAGTACATTAACTCGGCAACGCAGCGCTTACTAAAAAAACAAATAAACTGAAATGCACTGAGGGGGAAAAATGAGCCCACATGAGGCATTTTGAAAATAAATAGTGATGCCTATTACTCAGAAACAACAAGTGGTCTATCTTTTTAGCAGGAGGTACTGGGCCAAATTGTCCTCTCATTTACATCCCTCTAGTTTCATTAAGGAAAACTGGTGCATTAGCACGCAGAGCTAGACTCTTTTAAAGAGCACAAAAATAGACAATAACAAAAGTCTAGCAGAGCCTGTTGCAATTGCTTTTGGTTTATTCAGCCATTTGCAATGCAGCTGTGAGTCAACAGTTGTTGTTTTAAATGAGGTGATTCCAACGATCCATTTTGCTCACCAGAGCCACATTTGCCTGTATGTCGCAGGAAGCTGCCATGATTGCTGCAGCTCTGGAAAAAGTGATGCAAGTTTATGGAGCATCATTTGGGTAGATTGTGATGCAATGAAATAAGGGTATCTCTTTCAGTGAAAGGTATCTGGATCTAGAAGCTGAAGTCAAAATCAAAGATTGAGAAACAGATCAAATTTAGGTTTGAATATAGGTGGCACACCAGCCTGGTGTGGTAGTTTGAGTGTTGGACTATGACCCTGGAAACCAGAGTTCGATTCCCCACTTGGCCATGGAAACCCACTGGATGACCTTGGCTTCATTGCACACTCTGAGACCCAGAAAAACCCCATGATAGGTTCACCTTAGGGTCACCAAAAGTCAGAAATGACCTGAAGGCACACAACAACAACAACAACAACAGCAACAACAACAAAGACAACGTGGCTGACCTGCCAGTTAAATATGGAACTGGTGGTATCATCTAGAGAGCTGAAAAGGGATCTACAGAGCCAAGAGCAGCAGTGAAAGCAAGCAAGGCCAGGAATCATCAAAGTTTGGAAAAGTTACTTTTTTCAACTACAGTGTGCTGACTGTGGGTTCTGGGAATTGTAGTCCAAAATTTATTTATTTTCAAGCCCCTGAAATGGTCGGCAGTCCCTGTAAGTGGCTTCTTGCACTGAATCCAAGAGAGAAACAGTGATTTCAAGAAAAAGTAGTCAAATATGTTTCTGTCAGCCATCCTAATGCAAAACAGTTAAGAGGGATTTTGGCTTATTTATCACCATAGAGCTCTTACCCCAGAAATGAACTGGAATGTGACCAGCCAGACCTAGTGAAAGATCAACTTGCTTTTTTACATTTATTCCAGCTCTAACAAGGCACTAGTGTCCTACAAAACTCCCTTCTTTACTTTGGCAAACATTTCCCATTGATTATTGCCTCTGATTGCCAGATGATAAAGGAAAACATGGAATGGGTTATTTTCTCCTATGAGTTTCCCAAATACATCGGAATGACCTATGCCAGTTCCCAGATCAGATGGATTTTTTGTTGGAACCAGAACAGTAAAAGTAAAAGTAACTGGGACTTTTGTTTTCGCCTTGTAACTCAACCTGTCTGAAGTTTCCCTGGCCTCCCTTCTCTCCACTGACTCCAATGTGATTTGGACCCTCTGAGAGCCTGAATATTTAAATTACAGCAAAACAGCTCAGTGTAAATATATATAAAATTACTGAATATACATTTTATTTTGATTGTAGCATTGGGATTCCTGTCAGCACAGAGTACATGCCACTGGCAGTACTTCCTTATCATTGCTGCTCCTCATGTTTTGCAACCCCATGTCTTCTGTTCAGCAGGGTTGAGCATTCCTGCTACCTGTGATAATGTGCCAAAACAACCTTGCTTGATTTTTCCCTCCTCAGTTTGAAAAAGTCCCCAGGGTGTGGGGGATTGCATATACTGCAGTTGGTGGATTGCTGAAACACAAAATGCACATGGCCATGGATATTGTGGAGGCCTGTGGGAATTAGCTCTGCTAGGTCCCCAGTCATTGCAGATGCATGGAATTCCATTGCTGAAAGGATTTGGCTGTGCTAAGGTTGAGACTGAGATGCTGCAGGGGTTGGAGAAAACTGGAGCAGGGGTAATTTCTTTTTAGAAAGAAATGCTTCCCCCATCCTGAAAAAGTGTTTTGAGAAAATGGTCCTATGAGTTCAAAATCAAGAGTTCTCCAACTGGGACACAGAGCTTTCTGAAGTACAAGTAAGCAGCCTATACTTGTGCTCAGTCATCAAAGTTTGACTAAGACAAACAATGGCACCTTCATGAACATGTGCAGCTCTGCTTCTACAATCTTGAACTGAATGTAGACTGTTAGAGAAAAATGACCAGCTACTTCAGTAAGGGAACTTACCCACGTGTAAGACACCAACATATGCATGTTGTGTAGAGCTGAAAAGGCAGAGAAGGGAGACAGTGGCCATTTCCACACTACACTGTTATTGTGCTACTGTTCTACTTTCAACATCCTGTGGTATTCTGGGGTTTATAGTTTACTGAGGCCAAAGAGCTCTTTGGCTGAGAATTCTGAATACTCCTCCCTAAACTGCAAACCCCAGGATTCCACAGGACGTTGAACATGGAATAATAGCACTATAACAGTGTAGTGTGGAAACGGCCAGTGAATTAAGGCAATCTATCTCCCCTTATGGTTGCCGTAAGTTGAAAATGACTTGAAGGCGTACAACAACAACAACAGCCATTGAGCAAATAACAGAGGTGAAATTTGGCCTAGGGGGAAAAATTATCTTAAAGCACAAGGCTTTGCTCAGAAGCACACCCCATTAAATTCAGTGTGACTAATTCTTAGATAACTTTGTGTAGCATTAGAATCTTAACAACTCTGCTGCTAGTACACTTTTCCAGGTCTTAGCTGTTGTTGCCCTGCTGGCCACTTTGCAGCACCAATCAGATAAATAAGCATGGGGTGAAAATGATTCTTTCATAAGTCTGGTTGGTATGCACAGTAAGCCAGGCAACCACTGGGACGCATGGCTCACTGAGGATGGGCTATACTCTGGTCCACCCTGCCAGAACTCCTCTTCTTCCAGTGAGAGCATCTAAACTATGGCTTGTGGCTGATTGTGACATATGACACTTGCAAGGAGCTGACTTTATGGGTTGTTTCCCTCTCAAGAAGCTAAAGAGATCAACTTAAAGCAAACCCTAGATTGCTTTCTGGGTTACCAAGTAAGAGAGGACAGCAAACTGAATTCTGCTAAGTCTGCATGCTACACTGGACCTGAGATCCATGACTTGTTTAGTCACTTCAGCTGCAAATGGGAAAAATAGCTAGTGTACACTAGCATGCTGGCGCAGCAAACCACAGTTCTCTGGAATGCCACTTTGCTGCAGGATCTGAATGTAGCCATAATGTCAAAAAGTCATTTTAATCAAGTCAAGTCTAGGGATCAAGAGTATTAGTAGAATCTGGAAGAGGCAGAGAGAGTACCCATTACTTTCATTTCATGCACATTACATGGAGCTAAGATCCATTCAAGTTGTTTTGGAGATGGATTCCTCAGGTTTTCTAACGTCAAAAGCAGATTTTAAATCCCACAGTTAGATGGATCATAAATCAGTAAGGTTAGCAACACAAAATGAGAGGTATCCCAAGGTAAAACAGCAATTTTTTTCCATCTAACCTTTTCTTCATTTTCTTGTCTGTGTGTGCATGAATTATTGTGCTAGCCACAAAGACTGTGACGTACCACCAGAGGTTATGGTGATTGCAGAGGTTTGAAGTGATGCATTGCAGGTGAACTGAAAAGGGGGTAAAGCTCAAAAGTAAACAAAGTTGCAAAGAGCTTCAGGACACATTTTGGTAGGAAGAATAATATGCCCTTCAGAGGCAGCTCTGATTCCATCAGCATAAAATAAGCTTCACTTTCATTCACGTCTCATCCCTTCCTTCCCCCACCCGCCTTGGTATTGATGCAACAGAAACATTCTCTGTAAAGAAGAAAACTCTAACATTCTCTGGTGCTCTGGTACAGCAAATTGGGCTCTACCAGCAGCATAACACAAATTATGGCACCTTTTTCATTTTCAGATCATATCAGAAAGGATATTAAATACCTGTTTCTTTCAATGTGCTATTCAAGGGGTCTTCTTGCCCCCTTCATCTGATGTTGTCTTCACTGCCAACACTTTAAATTAAGCTCCATAGCAATAAACAATTGCTGTTCTCCCCCCATTATGAAACTCAACTTCTGTAAATTTGATTTGAGTTTGTTTTTTGTCAATGTTTAGGATGTCAGATGTATTCTTACTGTACTAAACTGCCAGATAGAGTATTATCTAGTCTTTTGTCTAGATAAACACTTGCAATTGCTCCAAAATGTTTATTTTGATGTTGCATTTGCTGCCTTGTTTACTTCATGAAATTTGACATCAAATGAAATCCTTATGCCTTCATCCAGAACTCTTGTACCTTAAAATGGCATTTTTTAATATATTTCAGTTTTGAGCTTTATTCTTATCGTTTTAAACAAGAGAACTCTGTGGATAAAGCTTTTTCAGACACAGGCTGAAGGAAGACATTTTCATGTCTTTCTTTTCTGTTGTCATTTCCTGCTACCTGGGGAACATCTACTTTATTAAACCAACAGAGGTTGCCATCTGGGGTGGGGATGCCCATGTTTCAGTGTACTTTCACAGATGAGAAAAAAACAGTTTTATAGACAAAAGAAACAATAATTAACAATAATTAAAACCACAAGCAGGTGTCATGCAGCAATTAAGCAACAGATAGGGGAGAATGAGGGCCACTGATATGCTGGCAAGGCAGAAAGGGCTTGACGTGGTAATTCTAAGAAATATGGGAAAAAAAGGGGGGGGAAATGGGCAGAATGTGATACCAGATATAGCATTCAGGGCTGCAGTCTTTCACAGTTAACTGTAAATCCCATTGAATGTGGCGGCATTTCTGAGTAGATATATATAAAACTGCACTATGTAAACTTTCTGTGTATCTCAGCTTTCATCAAGTTTCTCACCCTTGTGACTGGGAAAATATGCTTGTCTGTGAACAATGCCTGCTAAAATGACGGAGAGTGAAATCAAAAAAGCATACGAAGTGTGAAACCAAAATGTTGTAGTACAGCCTATAAAAGATACAGAAAAGTGCAGCAAGGTCACTAGTACATATTAGCATGTGAGTATACTCTCAAGCATTTCACAGATGAAAATCAGGACAAGTGTGGCCAAGCGACATCAGAATGTAGTAAAATGGCAAAAGTTATTAATGAGGAAGAACACAAACTTGGAAAGGCTGCAACAGTTTTCTTTTGTCTAAGCCTACAAAGAAGAGGGAGATTTCACCCCCGCTTTTCCCCTCCCCCTGCTGAATTAAACAAGTATAAACTACTTTCACACTTTGAACTCTCTTTGCAGCCATTGTAGTAAGCTGAGGAAGAAGGTGGGAGGAGGGGGGAGAAACAGGGACAGTTTAAAAGTGGGATGGCAAAGGGTTAAACAAAGAATTTTAAATTTTTGTTAATAGATCACAAAGTCTGCAGCATGCAATTTGTTTGCCCAGCCCATAATATTCTGGGATAGTAACTATAATTATCAAACTGGAATGATCAGATCTGTATCATCACAGATAGCCAAAGGTTCTGTTTGAACAGGGGCTTTCTGTTTGGGAGACACCCCAAGCAGAGAAGGTACATTGTTAACCCTCTTTGGTAGTGTGGGCATTGTAGTTATCAAAACATCCTCGTTCATAGCTAGTAAAGCGTCAGTGGAGTCCCTGTCCTGATCCTTCTCAACATGGGGGATTTTATCCGTAGATGCTATGTTCACCAACGGTTCAGCCAAGTCCTTGGTGGCAAACAGCATGTTCTTGAGATCCTCCAATCTACAGGCAATATCTTTTTGTGCAAAGGGTTAAGCTGTACTGTCCCTGCCAAATTGGAACTGTTGGAGAGTATGCAAACTTAGAACAGAGTGACTGCAATCAAACAGATGAGTTAATCATAATTTATAGCTAACTTAAGACCGATAGATTTCATTAAGCTTTGTAAGAATGATTTACTCTGGGTTCAGCTCATAGAGTTTTACACCTAGAGGTGAAACCCTCAGTCTGTAACAGTTTTTCATGAGATTTAAAAAGTAGAAAAGAATAAAACAAAGAAAAGGGATTGTTAAAGAAAGAAATGCTAAGCAAAAGATGTATGTGTTCACACATTTAAAAATACATGTTCTAATAGGGGAGAAACAGAAAAGCAGAATAAAAACTTGTACAGGAATCCACAAACTTTGATACTCTTAATTACCAGCTGCACTTTGTATTCCCTGTGATTGTTGTCATATTAGACAGCTCATTTCTCTGACATCTGTGAACTTAGCAAGCAAGTGCCTCTGGAATATAATGAAAGTCAAAGACAATCACTCTTTCTTACCAACTCTGAGCACAGGAGAAAGCTGAGGTGCCATCTTTGTTGTGCTACAAATCAGGATGTCCTCTACAAATTGCAAATTGCCATATTTTCCACATGGAAAATTCAATCCTTGCTTTCTTCTGTCTCCTCCATCTCCTTCTGCCATCTCTTTTCTCAAAGTTTATCAATACTTATTAGATAAACTGAAGTTATAGTAGATCACTGTGTTGTTGGAGCAGTGTGTGTGTAACTTGGGGTAAACAGGAATGGTTCCCCACCCCTATTTCTTAAGGCTGTGGGATTGAGGAATTTGTCAGCTAACCTGCAATTATCTGGAGTTCCTTTTCGTCATCTTCTGGTTACCTGAACTCATAACTTGTGATCAATGGTATAGTCCAACAAGCAGATTTAGTATCAACGTTCCTCTTATTCACTTTTAAGTATGAGAATTTCAGGATATTTTAACAGGGAAGAATGAACAGGCAGCTAAATGAGCTTTTAGACTATTATTTAAATGGACATGCCCAAACACATACAGGAAAGAAGATAGACATCTAGGCACATATCTTGTTGTTAACTTTATTTTTAACATAAGGAATCGCATATTTTATATCATGTTAGCATCTTAGCAAACATCACTATGGGGCAGTCATGTAGTCTTATATTTGTAAGAAATAACCATCTTTTACAAAGCTATCACATAATCCATTTTTAAGGAATGCTTTATTTCTAACAGGCATCTCTACACTTAATAGAGGAATTTAATCATCAATATATTTATAGCCTATAATACAATCTATTAAATATGTAGAAAAGAGGTTCCCTTATCAGCACTGTAAGAGTATTTACCAGCCAGGAAAAACATCAGCTTCATAAAAGCTGTCAAAGACAGCTAGTTCCACCCTTGTTGGAGACAGTATAACTCTCATGTCTCAGGCTTTTATACTCCTCTTAGCCACTCCTTTGTCTCAGGCTTTTATATTCTTCTTAGCCACTCCTTTGTCTTATCTCCACCTATCAGGAGTGATTGTCAACCACCTTTCTTATCAACCAATGAAATATGAGTTTTACTAATCCCTGTCAAAGTCAAGAAAAAGCTTTCCCTCCAGTAGGGAATGAGATTTTATTGGCTATCTCTTTGAAGCCACTAAAGGATCAATCACTGATTGTCACTATGCTAGCTGTTTGCCAACAGATGATTGCATCAAGTATGAGTCAGCCATTAGATGGCTGCATCAGCCTGCTTAAGCCCAGTTGTACCAATTCAGTATTCCTTTTTGGTTGCTTCTCTGAACTTTGCTCACTGTTTACAATTTTCTCTGTCAGGCTTTTTTTCTCTCAATTTTGTTTGGGATTAAGTGGCCGTGTGCCCAGAATTAGCTGGTCAGCTGGCATTTCTTATATATAGACACACTTGTGTGCCTGATATTCAGGCTTCAGGGGCTTAAATGTTCCAAAAAAGTAGTCAGCCTCTAATGGAGGAGGAAAGCAATGGCAACACACATCGAGCACTATGAGATGTGGGGAAGAAATAGAGCTTAGAAAATGATTTGTACAGTGTGGCTAATTAGAACCCAGATACCCCAGTGAGTAGTTTACTATTACAAACTTTGTTAATAACATTTTTTATTTTTCATTTTAGTTACTTTTTTAAAACCCAAAAGCCATAAAACTATAGTCCAAAAGAAATTCTCCTCCTGTCTACCTCACTGTCGCTTCAACACCTACAACAGAGTACAAGTGAGACTTATGTGCTGTTCGTTCTCCATTATTTAACAAAGACTGGTTCGGCACCCCGTGACTCCAAAAGTAATCTATTGTTGTATGACAAAAACAGTGAAGCTATCTCTTATAACTTAAAATTACAATGCAGGATAGCTAAACTTTCTTTTTTGGGGAAAAGGATTAATTACAAGTAACTAATATTTATTTATTTCCAAGATCTAGGAAGGAAGAGGGTGGAGGGGAAGGAATCTTGGATACTCAGAGCACTGCTGATGCTGGGGGGCAGAGCTATGCAGGATGGTTCCTGAGGTGCTGAAATATACTTTTTAATTTGAAGGTCCTCTAATATGTATTGCTGTTTGCAAGGCAGCATGAATAGCGGCTTTTTGCAAGATCTGATCCGCAGTTCTGAGAGGGGATTAAAGCATGCTCTAAATTAAAAGGGAATCCTGGCATTTTCTTGGAAGTACGCTTGCTGTCCCTCACATACAAAACAGTACAAGAGCAATGAACACAAACTGCATCAAGCAGAGCAGAGCTTGCTCAGCAAGAGATTTTCAGTTCCTTCACTAATCAAGGATTTACTGTCAGAGCACCTTTCTGCTTATCTTATATGCTGGAAACTTTGTGCCCATTCAGCAGATTAAAGATAAGAAGAGATGTCCTCTACAGATCCTTATTTAAATAACACAAACACAATGTAGAAAGCCTTTGCAACATTCACGCTTACAACTGATTTCCTTATGCATTTAATGGCAAGATATATACATTCAAGGTTTATTTCAGGCCCACCCTCAAGTGGTTGAGGACAAAAGACAAGTACTGTTTTTTTGTTTGTTTTTTAAAAGGGTCTTTCTTACAATGTAGATTTTAGTAGTCATGTTACTGTCTTCAATCTATGATCAATTACCTCATTATTTTAAACAGCATTCCATAATATAATTGACAGTACCCATATATCAGACATACACTGATCCTAGTTTCATGGCATCATGTTGTAAGACATACTGTTCTATATGCAAACAGTCCAGTCTCCAGGGTACATTGACACCAATACAAGTTAACCTCCATATTCCAGATCAAAGTAATATAGCTTGCAGCAATTGAACAAGATTCACTGTGACTCTGCTAAAGAGATTAGAGAAGAACTGTGTCACAGATGTAGAAGCTAAAGATACCAAAGGCTAGATCCCACCAGCTTGAAAAGAAATTGCCAGGAAGTGTCTATATAATGATCTCCTTTCACTCCTTTCACTCAACATTACTAGTTGTCTGGTGGCTGTCACTTGTCACTCTTTTCTCTTTGACCATTTCCCCCATTTCTTCTCCTTTTTCAGTTTAGTTATATGGAATGTCCCACACTGACAGTGATCATCCAGTGAAAGCAATGACATAGCAGTTGAGAACATATAGTCCTTTGGATGTTGTTTATCTACAGGTCCCATCAACACTAATCAGCATAGTGAAGAATTGTGGGAATTGTAGTCCAACATCATCCAGAGGAACACATGCCTGGTATACACAATTAAGCTCTGATGAGCCCTGGCTGAAATTAAACCAGTGGTGGGAAACCCCAGCTCATGGGATCACAATTCTCTCCAATGGAGCTCTCCTGCATTTCTTTGTCTTCTTCCCCAAACTCTGCTACTTCCCCATATCTCCATCTACTATATAAAAGTCAAAGTTTGTCTGAGTTTGTCTGTCTGTTTGTGTCAGGCAGGCAAAGACCTCATATGATTGGTTGGTTGTGAAGATTCTATGGAATCCTGGGTTGGCAGTTCAGGGAGGGGCCTGTAGAATTCGCAGGCAGAGAGCTCTTGGGCCTCAGGCCAGTTGCTATGGAGATGAGGCCTACCATCAATAAGGATACCAGAAAACCTTTGGGAGGCATAGGTGAGAAAAATCAACGTGACATACACAACATAGTTACAAGGTCTTCTCACCTCACACAGTAGATTGTACCATTCCACAAACTGAACAGAAAACAAAAAAAGTCAAAAGCCAGTACATCAGTGTTGCCACAGAACACAGATTGGATTGGGGACTATGGAGAAAGTTACAGGTACTGGAATAGGCCAGTTGCTGTGGAGACGATGCCTAGCAGCAAGGAAGAGGACAGTGTTTTCCCACAGGAACCCAACCTCTATATGTCAACTACAAATACACATTGGATTGAGGAATATGGGGCTAAGTTACAGGTACTGGAATAGGCAGGTTGGTATGAAGACAAGGCCTAGCAGCAAGGAGGAGGACAACAGTGTATTCAGTCAGGAACCCAACCTCTGTATGTTAACAACTCTGAATACAGATTGGATTGGGGGGTATGGAGAAATGTTTCAGGTACTGGAAAAGGCTGGTTGCTATGGAAATGAGGCCTAGCAGCAAGAAGAAGGACAGTGTATTCTCTCAGGAACCCAAACTGTGTTTGTAAATAACTCTGAATACAGATTGCACTGGAAAATATGGGGGAAAGTTACAGATAGTTTGGTGAGTTCTTAAGAGGAAAATAAATCCCAAGCAATGCCAAGTAAATATGCTAGTCTTCTTGTAAGGGAGGTAAGGTACAAAAGTGACTAGGCCATGGCTTGAAGGCCACAGTTCAGTTGCTTCAGTCTTGCCTTGCATTCCTTGCATTTTGAAAGCAAGGGAGGAGCAAGGTGAGGCAGTGTTCAAAGTGCAGATGAAGTCCCAAGAGTGATAGTCAGCTCCAAAGTATTCACTCATTTTGTCTCCTTCTACCTTCCCAGCACGTGAAGCCGGCTCCATTTCACCAGCTCACTAAGAGCTGCAACATCCAGCCCCAGTGAAGTCAGAAATAGATCAAATCAATATGGTTAGTACAGACCTCAGGTACCACTAAGTACATCCAGGATAGACTTTGCTCTCAGATAGAATGCCCTAAAACTACAGAACTTTAAGGAAGTGCATGGAAGTGGAATATTAGTGTACAAAGAGCTTTATATGTTGAGAGAGCGGCAAAATAGAAAAGGAGGAAGAAGAGAGTGTGTAATTAAGAACAAGAACATGCTTGTGCAAATTAGATGCAGCTGAGAGTTTTTGAAGTAAACAAAGCTAAATATTATGTTTTCCCAAGAGTACTAAGAACCAGACTAGACATACTAGATTCACAGCTGCTGCAAGACATGGCAACAACATATCTGCCCACAAATCAAGTTGTGCTAGACATTACAGAAGTAGATGATAGTAGCTGAAAGCCATGAACACAGGGCTATAATGTCCATTGCTCTCTACATACTATTAGATGAGTCTTAGCACTTTGAAGTTTTTAAAATCATGAACATTTATTAAATTGATCTACATACAGGAAAGCTCAGCATACACCCAGGGAGCAAAACTTTGTTGTTGTGTGCCTTCAAGTTGTTTCTGACTTGTAGAGACCCTAAGGTGAACCTATCCTGGGATTTTCTTGGCAAGATTTGTTCAGAGAGATTTGCCTTTGCCTTCCTCCAAGGCTCAGAGAGTATGTTTCGCCCAAGGTCACATAGTGGATCACCATGGCTGAGTGGGGATTTGAACCTGGTTTCCAGAGTCATAGTCCAATGCTCAAACCACTACACTATGCTGGCTCTCAGGACCAGAACTGCTAGGTCCCAAAGAAGGAAGGTTGGTTTTACTTTCCCCTTTATTCAATAAATATTTTGTATTGTTCTCTTAAAGGAAGTGTACAGTACTGGAGGAGAGTGTTGGTAGAAAGAAGATCTTTGGGGAGTTATGTACCTGTTTATCTTCATTGATTTTTCCCAGTTTCATCTACTGAAGAAGTAATCCTCTACATTGATTTCTGCTTCTTCTCACACCAAGCTTATCACTGACTCCAAAATAGGTTTATTCTTACTTTGTGCCCTGTGGCCTTCCTAGTGTTTTTAAAAAGATGGGCACATAGTCAATCCAACGATAGCCCTGAGCATGCACAGGGCTAAAACTTGAGTATCAGCATGGATACCCTGTTCTTCAACATGCCTTGAGTATGTAGAACTAAGTTAAACCTGTCAGAGGGATGGTGGATGATGGACACTACACAAAAATCCCAGTAGCACTTCCCTCTAGCACTGAGTTCTGGCAAAAAGACAGTTCACCAGAGTCAAGTGTTTAAAAATCACCATACAGCAGAGTTTACTCACACAGCTTGAAGCATCCCAGCAGAGTGTTAACCATTAGCAGCAAAAACCTTGAAGCCATGAAAAATACTCCTACACAAATGTTACCTTCCAACAGGAGGCTTTACTCTTGAGTTACAATACATACAGTATATACAAATCTCCAACAAAGTTTTAAGCATTCAACAACATGCAGGACATAGCCTCCAACCACTCCCCAGACATCAAGAGGGCCTAGTGGGCTAGAACTCACCCACTTATATACGGGCATCTCTGATGCAACTCCAGGACACCTGCTTGAGGTATGATGTAACCTTCCTGCCTTGGTTACACAACCCAATGACTCATGCAGGCATTATCTGGGATTGCATCATCCACTGTCTTTCCAGGTGCAAACTTTAAAGGTATCTCATGTATATTTTCTTTGGACTTAGGTTCTGTCCAACCTTTCCTTACAAAACCTTTGTGAATTAAGTGTGAAGATCTGAGGAGGACTCTAATCATGTTTGTCCAGAAAGGACTGCAAAGCTCTTGTGAGCATGGATGAAGTTATGCTTTAGAACATTTGTAACTGCATTCAGCCAAACACAGTTGCAGTGCCTTCTTCATAGAGTCACACTTTATGTGCATAGTATTTGGGAATATTGGCAGGGAGGATCTAGGTAGTGAGCACATGCTCATCCCCAGTTTGAGCCCTGGTGTCTGTCCATGATTCAAAATGCAAGAAGGAAGGAAGGAAGGAAGGAAGGTGGGTGATTTGTACAGCAGTTTGCTCCGAGAATTATCCAGATACCTGAAAGGCACCAAGTCCCTTCTGATCTTGGAAACTGAGCATTTTCCCCTCTTGTTAGTACTTGGATGGGAGACGGCCAATGAATACCATATGCTATAGGGTCTATTAGAGAGGAAAGAACCATCTCTCAGTATTTCCTGTCTAAGAAAACCCTTGAAATGAAATGAAATGAATGATGTCATCATAAGTTGACAGGCAACTTGAAGACGTGTTGTTTCCAACTTGTGGTAATCCTAAGGTGGAGCTATCATGGGGTTTTCTGGAGCTGAGAATGTGTGACATACCCAAGGTCACAGAGGAGGTTTCCATGGCTGAGTGAGGAATTGAACCCTGGTCTCCACTCAAAGTACTGTACCACGCACTGGCTGTCTTAGAGAAACATAGACATAATTTGCTTCCAGAGTTGCCAAGAACATGTAAAGTACTGTGGACAGCTAACACATTGTAATTAATTTATCTTTTTCTGCATACATATTGTTAGATAAAAGTGTGTGTGTGTGTGTGTGTGCATGCAAATAATTAGTCAGATATAACAGCAGATGGAAACCCCACAGTGCTTGTTGGTTGCACAAAACTGAAAATTGTTAGAGGCATCATTAATGTCTGATGAAGAATACAGCTCTGCCTAGCAGCATAGCTGAGAAATGCATGACATCTGCTGCCCTCACACCAGGCAGTCAAAAATCAGACAGTCTACACACCCATCACATTCCCATCTCTCTGTCTTTTTAGGGATCAGATCACCTACTGTGAATACCCCTCCCCATCATTCCTGGAGGCATTTTCTTAGCAAAAGATTATATCTATTGTTTTCCCCAAGGAACTGGTCCATTCAAAGGCATCATTTCTTTCTTCCTCAATGTGATACTTCCTCCTCTGAGAAGAGATAGGAAATACTTTTCTTGGTTTTAAGAATCTCACAGAAATCCATTTGACAGTTCTGGAGACTCAGTGCAAGACAACACAGACCTTTGGTCAGAAATTCATAGACACAAAATCCTGCATAGATTTTTAAAATGTGAAAGGCTGAAAATGTGTGCAGTTCAATATACATACAAAGATACTTTAGTCAGCAGAGAAAATGTGTACCAAAATGGCTGTGTTAGGAGAAATGTGTAAATAAATACGTATACTTTGGGAAATACATACTGAAAATGCATACAGATTTTCATCTGGGAAAGAGAAAAAGATCTCCCAACCTGATACGAACAAAGGGAATGCAGGTGGATTTCAGAGAAGTGCAATTAGAATAACACTGAGAGTTTTTCACATTCCTGTCCTAACAATCTTCTTTTTCATGATAGTAGAGCAGTAGCCATCCTGTCAGTGAGACATTAGTTTCATGTTAATTAAGCTCCACAAATTTCTCTTCATCCCACATCTTCTCCAGGTCAACCCTCTTGGCATGAACAGAACAGGCTTGACACTGAAGAGCCAAAAGCTTGTTACACCAAGTATACATAAATGCCTTCCTTTCAGTGGTACACTGGTTAAATTTTCTGGCTTTCTGGCTTCGTAATTGTTTATTGAATTACTTCAGTTTGGAACAAACCAACGTGGAAAGATGAAATTTGTAAGAAAATCTGGAAGGCTCTGTCCTTCCTGCATGGTCTCTAAACATACACAGGTGCTTAATTTGCTCTCTGTGGATGAAAATATAAATTGTATTTTGGTCAGCTGAAGAGCTTGCAAGGGCAATTTGTTTTTAAATAAGGGAAAGATTTGGGGAAGATGTAGCCAGTAGGCTGAGTCCTTTAGGAAATGCAAGAATCTGAGGGTCTTCTAATACACCCAGTTATAGTACTTTAATTTCACTTTAACCTTCATGGCTTCACTCAGTCTTATGCCCTTTCTGCAGCTTACCTTCTTGCAGCAGCATATGGTGGGGAAGGGAGCATGACAGCAGTGCTCCCCTCTGCATGAGACTGGCTCCCTGTGGAAGGGAGCAAGATGGACATGGTACTTCCTTCTGCTATGCAGCAGGGTACTTTACCAGGCTGCACTGGGGCAGGAAGTGCCACCATTGTGCTTCCTGCCCTTCAGCAGGACAGGTAAGCATGGGATGGTGGCATGGTAGTGGGTCATTGATGAGGAAAACCCACTGAATGATTTAACCCTCAGTCACTCAGCCTGGGGATGGGAGAAGGATGGGACCATGATGATGTTATGCAGAAACATCATCGCAATCCCATCCTTCTCTCATCCCCATGGTGGGATGGGGAGGGTGCTGTAGAAAGGGCCTTAGCTTTCCCAACCAGAGAGCATTAGTGCCTCATAAACTACAAGTCCCAGAATTTCATAGGATGTAGCCACAACAATTGAAATGGAATCTAGGGATGTAATTCTTCACTTAGTTTCTTCTCACAGATAGCACTAAGTAATGTCAGCAGTTTTCTTCCTGCTGTTAGAAAGTCTTTGAAAACCATGCAGTTTTCAATGGCTAGTCACCATTCAAGAACTATTCTGCGCATAATTTACACATGATTGTTTTGTACAGAAACAACATTTTCTGTGTGAAAAATAATATTTCAATGCAGAAATATTAATTCCTGTTCAGAAAATACTGTTTTCTATGCCAATCAAATGTGTGCAAATTTTAAATGGAACAAATCCCCAGTTACAGCATTAATTAATATTTCTTCATTGAAATATTATTTTGCATGTAGAAAGTGCTATTTCCTTCACAGAAAATGCTGTTTGCTATGCAAGACGACCACCTGCAAATTCTGCATAGGATAACTCCTGGAATGTAAAGATTCTCATCCATCGAGGACTTTTCATCTCAGAGTTTCTTAACACTTGAAAAGCATGGTTATTGAATGTTTTTAAAATATTTTTTTAATATTCTTTCCATCCATAATGGAATCATAGCACTGTATTTGTGTAGTGCTCCATTGTGCACTTTTTAAATCTTAAACTCTAGGTTTTAAAACTGAAATGATTGCTGAATTTTTACACTGAATTACATCTCTATTTAAAGGTTTTTTTCTCTGTGACTGGGAACTGTGGGTCAAAGCCATTATCTTCTTGGAAAAATGATGACAGGAGTTAGGAGCTGGGACAAGATCTCTTATTTTCTGAGAGGCATGATTTGTGCAGTCTGTTTTATTCTGCCTGTGAGAGAGAGCAGCCATTCAAAGAAGGTCCAGAACTGTAAGAAACAACTGAACCATAAGACTTGCCAGTTTGAGGAGCAGTTTCTTTTAATAACTTCCAGTGTTTCACTTTTTACAGTCAAGTAGTTGCCAAAAATAGAAAGATCAAATCCTTATGTTGCCAAAAGGGAGAGAGATTGAGAAAGAGAATAGAAAAGACAAATTGGATGTCCTGTGGCCCCTGAAGGGGCCTAGGGCAGAAAATTGGCTTCTGGGCCCTCTGTATTTGCCCAATGCGGCTGCAGAAGGATTCACATTTAAGTTCTGAGTTTCCAGCAGCCACCCATGCTAACCTGCCTGCCTCCAGGAGTGGGGAGAATTGTTCTTTCACCTAACCCTGCATGCTTGCTGGCTCACCCATTGACTCTATAGACAAAAGAGTGAGGGGTGAGCAGTGAGGAGGAGCAGCAGTTGCTACTGCTACTGTTTTCTTTACCACCTGCTCACCTGTTTGTTTACCTGTTCCTGAGTGAAAGGACAGCGCCAGAGAAGAGCACTGGAAAGGCAATGCCATTGGGGATATAAAGAATGTCTTTGGAAGGTTGTGAATAAAACTTTTCCCACAGCAACCCTGCTGTTTTTGAGGTCCAAGGCAGGCATCAAAGCCAAGTATTGGGATTGGTACATCTGTACAACACTGGGATCTGTATAGCTGAAATATAAACAAAATTGCCGCTAATTATTAACTCTCGGTCCCCAAACAAAACCAACAATATTCTGAGAATGCTCCATGGACACTGTTCATCCTAATCACCTACCCATCACTACAATACTTCTAATAATTTCTAACAGAAGTCTCAGAGCTTGTAAGACTTATTTTTGTTGTTGTTATTTTCCATCAAGTCAACTTGGACTTTTGGTGAACCTAGAAATGGAGGTCTTCCAAGAACCCTGGACATATTTATTATTGTGCAATAACTCACGGGATGATATACAATGCTAGTTCATCTTGTGCACTGAATTGCTCCTGTTCATTCTATCATCTGCAAGGCTTGGTATTTTTTGATGGAGATACATTGGTGACAAAATTGTAAGGTTGAAATAATGTCATGACTTTTCAAGGAAATTTGATAGGGAATAGGAACTGTATGTAGACTGCTTTTTTTTTTTTTAAGTCCATTCCCACCCCCCTCAGTTTTATGTAGATCTACCTAGCACTGCTGTTAAGGAGATGAAAAATGACTGTCCTTGTGACTCTTTATGTCTCCTAAAATGAAGACATCTTCACTGGTTGCCTTACTTCCACAATTTATTGTGGTAAGGAACTATTTCCATGTCAAATTGATGGATGAGAAGCGTATAAGTCATCCAACAGGGGGAGCAGTGCCAATGTCATCACTTTTTATGCAGAGCAATGGATATAGCAAAAAAATAGATGGCAACCAGTTGAGATTACACAAGCCATACTTTGTTAACTTTAAATTGGTGATGGGAATCATGAAGCTTTCTCGACATTACTGAACTGCGACTACCAGCAGCCCTAGCCAGCATAACCAGTGATGAGCAATGCTGGGTGTTTCAATCCAAGAACATCAGAGGGGCCACATGATTCTCACCTCTGCTTGTAACCTATTAAAATCATTTGAGAACAAATGGACTAGTGAAAAGGACAGACTGTCTGAAAACCTTATTCCCATGAGTTTGAGTTTCCTACTGCAGTTGTTCCTTAGAGCTTTCATGAAAGTCTTAAGCAATCAAGACCAAGTCTGCTCTCTCCATCTGGTTTGCAGAATGTTACACAAGTAGCAGCTGCTGCATGTCACCAGTATATAACTCCGCTTCACCTAGGCAGAGATCACAGATCTCTTTGCTTTCATGTCTAATCCACCTATTAAATATGAATTCAATCTGAGTCCTGTTCAGAGTTTCTCATAGGCAGCTGGATGGCCACAGTGGGAAAAGAACACTGGACTATCTAGGCCTTCATTCTGGTTCAGTTTTGCTCTTCTTACATAATGTGCTCTTACCACAAATTGTAGTGCATCTTCATGATTGTTCTATACATGCTAAAGAGGAAACAGCTTAGCCCCCTGTCTATTAACCTTTTCATTAGGAAGAAATTCACTTCATGAAATTGATGGGACAAGTCACATTCCTCTGATGGTGGATAAACAGCAGAACCTGTTTATAGACAGGGTTTGTCCCTGGAGATGCCTGGCTGCCTGATCAATATGCCTCTCCCTACTAAATATCATCCATACATTTTTTGCATTCATATTTTAAGTGAGCACATTCCATTGACTCGAAGTTCCTTGTATCTACCCATACCTTGAGACAGGTCATGTCAACCCAAGCCACCAGTCTCTTTTGAAAAAGTACCTGACTATCCCTAATAACTTGAATAATAATGATCACCCTGGCATCTCATTATATAATAATGTCCACTGTAACCTATCACAACTCCAGGTCCTTCCAGACCCATGCCATGGAAGGGTCCAATACAGCTTCACTCTAAATGATTCCTCATACTTTAACCAAGCTGTCTTTGTACATGAATTATGAGCTGTGTGAATTATGTCCTGTTATCGCATAAAGAAGAATACACATCAAATGTGTGGCTGCAAAACAACCCACATCCATTTTAAGACAAATGGTTATGTCAGTTCTTTTTAGCTTTGAGCCTGTTAAACTGCTACATAGCTTTATTCAAGATAGTCAGAAATCCAACTTCGACTAGAAATTTAGGTTCAAGATGCTGAAAAAATAATAATGAAGAAATCAACATACTCACCTTTCCAGGTCCTCTGAGTTACCAGGAATAGCTGATAGCCTACTTGGGCAGATATTGCAACATAGGGCATTACATTGGGAGTACCAGTACCTCATGAGCCCCTTATGTACTCCTTTCTGACAGTAAGACAGCAGAAACATGCAGAGCCCCATCCACAGAGCCTTATCACAAATGAAACAGATGGTGCCTGTGATGTATCTGTGCAGTGGCATAGCTTGGTGCAAGCAGGAGAGGGGCAGGGGCAGGCAGGGGCAGGCAAGGAGCAGTGGCGCCCCCAAAAAAGTGCTGCCCACAACGCACTGCCCCCTTGCCCCCCATGCCACTGCACCTATGAATCTTTGTGACTCTGATCTCTAGTTCCCATACCTGGTGGAGAAAAGAAAATCTCTTGTGACAATGAACCAGATCCTACTGGAGCCACTGATATGCAACAGGCTGCAAATCCTGTATCAGCACATGCTGTTTCTGTACACAGCTGTAGCTGAGTAATGTCAGTTCAGCAAGGAGAAGCTGATCCTGACTGAGAAAATCAGCTTCTTCTCCAAATACATATTCCACCCACCACCCCTTAGCCTTGGAGGAACAGTTACGGTCCTGAACAGAATGAATAAAATAGTATAGAGAAGAAAGAACAGAATGAATGTTAGATGATGTAGAAACTAAAGCAAGTTATCATGTTAGTATGTCTATATAATTAGACAGCTATTGCGGTGGGGCAGGTGTATAAAGTAAGAGAAGGAACACATATCAGTGGACCATTATGAGTGCCTATGTGAGCAAACTACACATTACTTCTTAATCCTTTTTCTCACCCTTGTATTGTGCACAGGGGCAACATCTGGGTAATATATCCATGTACTTAAATGTTTATATTTCATTCTGTATCTGAAGATCTCTTAGTGGGATACAGTCAGTAAGACAATTGTAAAACAGTTTTGAATAGTTTGAGATAATGTAAAACAATTCAACATGATGGGAATAGAACCTACAGGCTGACAAAATGAAAACCAAGCCAAGATCACTAAGTTTCACCTGCTTGGGTAAACAGCCAAGTTTTACCTTGGCATCAAAATGAGGTACATATCAGTGCCAGTTGGACTTCCAAGGAGAGGGCTTTCCACATCTGGGGTAACTGCATCCAAGGCCATAATTTGCAGGTTATATTGCTGAGAGGTTGGGCCAAGAAGATCCACAGCCTTTTAAAATATGTTATTTATGCATCACTTGTGAGGCAGCTTTGACTGCATGCCAGTTTGATCTCTTCATGTTAAAAAGCAAGCGCTACTTGTGTTGACAGTCTGACTGTGTGAGCAGCATCAACAAATAACAACATTTCAGACATGTTGACATAGCTTCCTAAGTAGTATTAAAGATATTCCCACTTACCCTGCTGAGCAATGCTACAAGTCATACAGTGTATTAAGTGTGCAGGTCTGGCAACAACAACTGTTGGTAACTGTGTGGGAATAGGACAGTGCAGAAGAAGTTCTGTTCTCCTTTACTGTCATTGGGAGGTATGCCTGTGGAATTTGATTACTGTGAGTTTCAGTGCAAACTGAGCAGATCTGTATCTTCTGGATTAATATGCAGACTGGCATATAATAATCTTTGAGATTTTGTAGTTTTCTGAATGTTGTGGTTCAGATTCCCAGTTCTACAAATGTACCAGAATCCATTTCAAAATGTGCATTTATCAATAAAATCTGTTTAGAAATGCATGCTATGGAATAAAATCCATTTATTAATTTTGCACTCAGATTGCACTCAAAACGCATATGCAAAATATGAACTCAAAATGCTTATTTAAATGCAGAATTTTCTTTGTTTTAAACAGCCAGTTTTCAAAAGGTCAGAACAGGCAGAATGGACATATAAAATTGCCACACAGCAGAAATATACTGGTCCCTCCATTTGCGATTGCCATGAATTTTGAGGACTGTGAGTTTTCGTGTTGGCAACTTCCTATCTGATCAACACATTAGAAAAGTGGGGGGTTTTTTTACACAATAGACCAGAGTGTGGGACTACAGCTACCACATTCTTTTCGCTACTACAGCTCTGACACAAACTGTAGATTAACGACATTAGCCCTATCTATTGTCATATGTTTTTGAATGGTGTGGATATATTATTTTGAATAATGTTAACCCTTGCCTCCATTATTTCTGGCTGCAAGACTATGTTCTATACTGGTTCTCCCTACCCTGCATATTGGTTAATGACAAGCCTTGCTTCCTGCAGAACATGAGTGAGAATCATATGCCATCCTAGATGTGGCTGGCATTCCTCATCATTTCTTTGCTGGTTAGAGCAGGCTGGACTTGCAGTTTGTTTCATTTTTGAACTGCATGTGGCAGATGGCTGGAAATTGCAGAGAGGGCATTGTTTGTAAGTTGGAACTTGACAATGTTATAGTTCTGTGTGAAGTCTGTGACAAAACATGACTCTGTGCTAGTAAAATGCCCTGTCTGGTAGAACCAAGATTGCAACAGCAATAGCAACACCACTTAAAAAAAAAAAAATCAGCCTTGCAGCCTGGGAACTAAATCCAGTGTTTCACTGTCAGAATTGTATGAACTATCTTCTCCTCTCTTTCTCTCCCCACTGCAGCCCCTGGTTCTTACAAAAGAGAAGCTCCAAGAAAGTTCCCTGCCTCCCAGAGCTAGTTATAGGGGCACATAGGAGAATGGAAAAGAAGCTTCTCCAGCTAAGTTCTGCTGAAATCCACAGTTCTGCTAGTGGAAATACACTATTGGAGCAAGATAAATAGGAGCAGTGAAATCTCTGGAACTAAGCTATTTTTATTCATAAGAATTTACACATAGTTGTGCCATCTTTACAATATTGTATCCCACTGAGATTGCAGTCCTTGGAATCCCATGCTTTTGCAATTACGGTTGACTTCACCAGAGATTTGCATCAGAGGAATAGTCTGATGGCAAGATGCAAAGAAGAGTTGTAGGGAAATTGGCTACCTTTTCTCTTGATGTCAATTGAAGAAAAACTGACATGCCCTTGACAGGAGGTTTCCTAGCTGTTTGAAGCATTGTTCAAATGTTATTTGGCCTTAAATCTTGCAGCTTTAATCATACAGAAAAGGTAGTTTCTGAAATCTGAAATATTGGATTAATTGTTACTTCATTGTTAGCATGCTGTGAAAAATACATCCAGAGTTACTTCCAGTGCTTTAGCTCAAATGGTTATACATTAGAATATGAATGGTTTAATAGTTGGATTGCATAGCCTGATGTGACCTACAGCTGAGAAAATGGTGATTGTTTAATATAATATACAAACTTTTTAAAAAAAAATCATGCTGCACACTGAGTTGATATCTGTTTCTAAATCTGTGGCTTAAATAGGTTCATAGCCAAAACCAGGAGTGAATAAAGTAATGAATGAATGAAGTAAAGTATGAAGTTCTACCAGCACTCACAATTAATATCCCACTGCTTCTTCCACATAAAAAAAATTCCTTTTGCCATCTAAACATGGACTGAGAAATAGGTTCTCTTGTATATCCTGTGGCTTACTTTTCACTGAGGCCATTGCCGCATGATGTCATCTTGCTGCAGTCCCAGGTCCAGAAGGGAGCGTGTCAGCAATGCTGTCCTCTGCACCTGCTCAGTCCACACGGACGAGAACGCAGTGGCACCACGTCTTGCTTCTGCAGTGCAGCCAGGCTTTTTCCAATGTTGTGCTATGGAAGGAAGCGTCATCAATGCGCTTCCGCATGGCCAGAAGTGACGGGAGTGCCGCACAATCGCAGACATGAAATGGATTTTTTTCTGTTTTGCAAAAACTGTGCAAGCGTGGCACTCCGTGACAGGATGGCAGCGAGACAGTGACAACAGTATGTGGAAGCGCGACCTGCCGACCGCTGCCATCCTGTGGCAGAAACGAGACAGTGACGTCGTGCGAAAAGGGCTTAAATGTGAATAGCTGCATCTGTTGGCCTAAATCCAGAGCAGAGCCATGGAATTTACATAACTGTTAACTTCCCATTCAGCAATTTGTTTGGTGAATCTACTCTGGTTGAGGTATGGACATTTGGATTTAGGTTATAGTTCTCCTCCACAGATGAATAGAAGTATAAGATCTCCAGATCTAAATATTATGAATAGTTACATATTTGCTGAGCAAAATTAAAGTGCGTAAGTGTACCACTATTCCCCATTTCCCTTAGTAGGATCTCAAAGTTCCTTATCTAGATAATAAGAATATGGCAGGAGTCCATCAGAGAAATTTCGTTAGCCTTAAATAACGATTTTGCTTTCCTTGACATTCTTCAGATAGCACAACTGAACAAGGGTCTCTAAAGAAGAATTTAAATTTTGAGCAAGTCAAAACTTTTACAGTCTTTTATATCTGTGTTATAAATCTGTGCATGACTAAAATAGCTATTCTGCTCATTAAGAAAAAATGTGGGTACCTCCAGCTACTTTTTTCCCCTTTTTAATTGGTCCTCCATGTTCCTTATCAGGGACAACAATTTAGATTTACTGTGGTTTTTCTTTAGACCAGAGTAAATAGTCTAATTTCTCTTTCAGATCTTGGAGGGTCTCTATTTGGTTTTCAATAAACAAAAGTGTATCATCACTGTGCATACTTATGAGACATACTTATAACTCTTTTTGTGTTGGTGTTGGTTGTAAGCAATGCAGCTAATGCATTTATGATCATTGCAAATAAAATCAAGGATAGGAGATACCCCTATCCCCTTCTGCTAAATAGATCAATTTCATCACATTTTCCCTGTTTGTATGCAGTTAAGTTTGTGCACTTAGACAGAGTCAAATTATTTATTTATGTATTTAAATAATATTTATTTAAATAATTTAAAATAAATTTAAATTGTTTGATTTTTTTTAAAAAAATATGAAAATCTCATATCTGTATTTTCTTGTGCCTCTGAAGGGCTTGTTGAACAAACAGATGCCTTTGCGAGCATGGAGGTGAACAGGGGATTTGTCTGCTTCTACCCTGGTTTTTCTCAGAATCTCTAACCAGGAGAGTAATAGTAAACCTATAATGAACTAAAACATCCACAGAGATAATGAGATGATCACTCCAATGTATTTTAAAGTGTTTACATGATCTGCTGTCACACAGTCTCTGAAGAATCTATTGTGACAATCGTGTTTCTGAACTGACTGATACCACTTCTAATCTGTATTTGTAAGCCACTTTGAGCCCTTTGTTCAGAGAAAGGTGGGGTGTAAATTAAATTAAATGATATCTGCAGCCACTGGCAGGACACATTTGTGGGGACACTTTAATTCAACTAGCTGTTCTTTGGACTTGAAGATTTGAAATGCTACTGAGATTTAGATCAGAGGCTGGCAGCTGTTGGCCCATAGGCTCTGTGTACAATCCCAAGGAATTGTTATCTGGTCCTCTCAGCAGCCCTACTTAATTTTAATCAAGGTATAGTGATCTTTTTTTGTTAAATGCCTATTATGTCCTTTGTAAAAATATGTTTAAAGAGAAAAGGTTTCATAATTTAATGCTATATCTCTCTTTAACTCTATATACATAATACCTCAGCCATTCCCTACATTTGTCTTTTATATGTTCCATATGATTACCTCCATGTCCTGTACTTAACTGAGGTAAGATTGGCAATGACCCAAAGCAATGTAGGAGTTGTTTACCCTTGAAATCAGGATAACTTGTCTATTATTGCTTTTTCTGCCAGCAGGTAAAAATGTGTTTTTAAAAAGTTGATCTAGCAGCTAATGTGCTATTTCTTTTGTTTCTGAGATACTTGTTACTGTTTTGTCTGGGTTTTTGTTTTTTAGCTACTGAAGTAATTGTTAGCATGTTTCAGTTTCAAAGGTTAGAGTGGGAAAAACTTTTTCCTGTCTTTTTCCCTCCCATGTTTTCCCCATCATTCTATTCTGTGTCTGTATTTACACGTAATTTTTTAAAAAATGTTCTTAAAAATCTTATTTTAGGATTGGTATAGTGGTTTGAGTGTTGGACTACAACCCTGGAAACCAGGGTTTAATTCTCCGCTTGGCCATGGAAATCCAGTGGGTGACCTTGGGCACATCAGACATTCTCAACCCCAGAAAACCCTGTGACAGGATCACCTTAGGATTGCCATAAATTGAAAATGACTTGAAGGCTCACAACAACTCCAAATCCTATCTGTGAAAATATTTATGCATGCATTTTCTTTCAAAAATACAAATTAAAACATATATTTTGATGCCTTTGTTCTCTTGAGAACCACATTGCATTTGAAAAAAATGGAAGTCTACACTTACTCCAGTGTTTCTATTAATGGTTGTATTTAAAAATAACAACAATATGGACTGTTTAATTTGATGCAAAGGAATCTTAAAGCACCTTTGAGACTGACAGTGAGACTAACGTTCAGTGTGAAAGATGCTACAAGATCCTTTTGCATACTGATGTAGGCTAACATAGTTATGTTTTTGTTTGTTATAGTTGTGCATTGGCTTCATTTTTGCTTTGTCTCTCATAGTGTCAGTTTCACAGGAAGATCAGCATATACACATTTCTGTGCTATTTTAAGTGCGTTACTGCAACACAATGCAGTTCCCTAGCCTCTGCATCTAAACCAAGGGCAGACCTACCAACTGAAACAGCAGATACTGGAAAGCAGGAGGAAAGTGTTGGAGAAGGACTGCTATGTGCTAAACTGCCTGCCCTCTACTCCCTTATCCAGATTTCTGTTTTCAAATGTGCCCCATCACCAGTTTCAGCTGCCAGTTTGTATGTGCAGTTGTGCTGGGACCCTCTTGTTCTTTAGCCAAGAGAGTAAACTGTCTTAGTCAGGTCCTGATCACCTCCACCAACCCCCATTTGGTGCAGATAAGTATGGGAAGGAGAATCACAAGTATAGGAGATTCAGAGATACTCCTAGGAAGTGGTTTTAGGTTTAAGACCTGTCCTTTAGTACCTTTAATTTGGCTTTAATACCTGTTTCCTTTGGCAGTTTTAGCTTTTGTAATTCATGATACATTTTATGGCATTATGCTGCTATGTATCTATTTGACTTTTTTACATTTTATATACTGGTTCTTAAATTGTGGATTGTATTATGTTTCAAATTGTGGAATACCTATAGATAAATTGACTATGAGTCATTTAAGAAATTTGGTAAGTAAATACATTTAGTTTTTAAAGGACAGTTCTCAGAAGACTTAATATATAATGCTCTCTGAGTAGGCAACTGTGAAGTGGAATTTCCACCAGGTAATCCAAAGATCAGCAGTTTCACTCATATCATTTGCTCTGCTGCTCTTGTGAACACTAAGGCAATGCTTTGAATAGTTTATCACTCTCAATGACTGTGTGCTATAAATGTTTTATGTGCAGGGGCATTCCTCTAAAACTCAGCCTGAAGAAACAAGTCAGCTATTACTAGAGCTGTCATTTTAAGTTATTAGGGCAAGCCTAGGGAATAGAGCAAATTCCTAAGAGTGATCTTTAAAACTGCTGCTTGTACACTGCATGGCACTCCAGTCACTGTGATGGTGAATAATTTCCATGCTGTATCATGCTCAATAAAAGCAATCAAAAGTCCTTCAAGAATTATTTGGTTGGGTATCATGATGATGGAAGCTATATCATGGGGAAGGTAACCATTAATAACCCCTTGTGAAGTGTTCATAAAAATGCAAATTGTTGCTGTTTTGTTGTCTAATGCAAGAATTAAGAATTGCAGAAGTTTTCTTCCTGCAGGATAAGGTATACAGTGCTTTTTATACATTAGTCAATGATTTTACACATATTTTGTATAAAAAGTTTGTTTGCATAAAAACATGGTTTTGAATAGTGTATTTTGTGTTAAAGCATGGTTTCTTACACTTTTTGCAGAAAACACCATGCTTTTTGCACAAATTACTTGCTAAAAATTCTGAAATGTGAAAACTTTTACAGTCGGTCGTTTTTTTTAGACTTCATATTTATTAGTTTTAACAAAAGATACAAACAAAATAATCTGTAACCACAGAAAAAGAAAAAAAGAGAAAAATTCAGCCACATACAAACATTACACATGTATAATTAGAACTAAAATTAAACTAAATTAATTCATATTAAACTAAAACTAGAACATGATACATCTTTTAAAATCCATGCCAATTTTGTAACTTTGGCAAGATCTGTGACTTTTAACAACTTTAGTCTTCTGCCATTGGTGCATCAGCCCACTTCCAGTTCTTTATCAGTAATTCCCAACAAAAACATTTCTGGTGATGTAACAAAATCTACCTTTAATTTTTTTTTGAATTAACTATAAATTATAAACCAATCAATTTTCACCTTTTTGCAAATCTACCACATACTGAAAACAGGGATTCTTCTTTGTCTTGATAACCCAAACTTTGGTTTCTTAGACATTTTGACAACTTTTCTAGGGTTAAGTACCAGTACTGCGCAGTAATTTATCTCTTTAGTCAACATTTTCCCTCATACCTCCATTTGCACAGTGGTTGGTCATTTTTTTAAGGAGGGTGTCTCACAATAGCCTTTCTCGTGAAGGATGAGGGAGGAAATGCAACTATCCTTGCTTCATAATTCACAATAATTATGAAGTAAGTGTACCTCAGAGGATTATAATAGTAGTTAAATCTGTCTAATCCTATAGCCTGAAGATGTCCATAAACACAGCTCCTTCATTTTTCATTTTACTCTTAAGTTTTGAGTATACTAGCAATGCCTCAAAGTCTATCAGGATATGTCTCAGTAAACAGGAACAGCTCATGGAAAAGAGTTAGCCAAAGACAGCAGGCTAGTGAGACAACAGGTTACTTACTCCCTTGGTTCTCAGCTGCTGAGAGGTCCTTCTGCTTTCCTAATGGTCATACTTGCTGACCTTCCTCTCTTTCATTGTGGCTTCCCTTTTCTTTGCTGACTATAAGTCTTTCAGTAGACGATCCAGAGTATGTATATACTCTATAAAGAGTATAGCTTGCTACAAATAAGCAAGAATTGCTTGCTCCAGTTGAAATGAAATCGGTTTGATTCCACTCATCCCAAGCCAATAGGGATATTGCCTAAAAAGTCAGGGAGGTGGTGATGAAGATGTAAGAATTATGTTGAAAACTCTGAGATAATTAAATACATTGGAAAGAGTATCTCATTTCCATGAAGGTGGTGGATGTCAAACCACAGCAGGGAGACACACAGTTATTCCTAGGTTGCCTTGGCACTGTCTTTTTACATCAGTTTAAACATGATGCTTAGCACAATTTAGCCAACATACCACAGCACAGTCTCTAACTGATAGCTACTAAGCTTAGTATTAAAATCAATTTCACTAAGAGTGTAAAAGCCATGGGGATTTCTTGGGTTTTTCAAACCTGATTTAATAGCTAGAGAATACTGCAGATCTCAAGTCAGAGCGGTGCTAAAGGAAAGCAAACAATTCCACCAGACAGTCCACTTTAGAGATCAAGGCAGGGGGAATCAGTTGAATGTTTAAATTATGCCAATTGAGTAAGTTTACATTTTTTGCAGTTTGTTTGCATCATTTATTGCCTCCTAGGAACTGATGCTGCACTGCCTCCTAATTGCTAGTAATCTAGACATACTCAGGAATTGTGATACCAAGCAGGAGTTTCTAATAAACTCTGATTTGTACCTATAGGGCTGAAAAGACTAGATTTTAGTTTTAATTTTTTTTAGTTTTAGGTTTTTCAGCCAGTAACACCTTTTCTGATTTTTGTGTATATAATTAAGGATTATGCACATCCATCTCTTTTGCACAAGTACTATTGTGCCAAGGAAGATTCTTTACTGTAGTCTTATTCCTTTATTTAATGCTATCTCAGTTTGCATGAGTGCTGAAACCAGATCAAAAGTATAGAACTGAGTGTTTTCCTAGACTTAGAAAGAAAGAAAGAAACTAGCTTGTTCTTGTTTGTTGAGCTGTGGCAGCAATCTTTTGATTTACATTAATTTTACAATTTCACTTCAGCTGCATTTTTTCTTTTCTATCTCACCCTGTTGAATAATGCTCTGTCTTTGCTGAAGAGCAGCTTGTGTTCAGGGAAAGGACACAGGGTGATGAGCATTCCCTTTAAGGAGCTGTAGGCATCAAAAGCAGTAGATAAATGATTAATAACCATCATTGTAATAATGACACTTGCAATCCAGAAATCTCAGCAGATAACATGCTTGGGAGATTTCTGTGCCCTCTATGGTATATAGGCATCTTGTTCCATTTTGCAGCACTCACTGCAGCTGCTCCATTCCTTGACAAGCTCATACTGTTATTGCCAAACGTAGCCCTTGCTAGGCAAAAAGCAAATGTCATAAAAAAATTTTTTGAAGGCCGTCGCCTGACCGGGGTTTTTAAAATTCAGAGCAGCATTTCAACAAGTCACTTGTATAAATATTGTAAAACAGGAAGGCCTGATTTTCCTTTGTAGTATGAAATGTTTAATTTTTTTTTCCATTGGGTGAAAAAAAAATCTGCAGAACATTTGAATAGATCCAAAAGGATTTCCTGATGAAATTCCTCAGGAAAATTTTACAGATTGTTGTGTAGCTACTGAATTTTTCCATAAGAAAAACTGAATTTTTCCATAAGAAAAACTGTGGCCAATATGTTTTCTAGAAAAGCAGTCTAAGAAATTTCAAGAGATACTTTAAGAGTTTTAGTAAGAATGGAAATAGGTCTTAAGCAAGTCTCATGCCTTAATCTTCAACCAATGTCTCCTAATCTTCAACCTGTCAGATGCATTTATACTGAGAATCCCCAAAGCTTAGCCTTACCCCTGTGTGCATACAAGTATAGGTCATTTTCTTCTTAGGAGTTTCATGTGATTTGCTTAAATAATCATTTAAAACAAGTGAGAAGCTTGCAGACTTCCGGATGTTGTTAAGCTGCAAATCCCATCAGCCCTAGTCAGCATAGATAATGATAAGGGATAATGAAGATGGAAGCTGAACAACCACTGAAGGGCTACAAGAGAAGGTATTCAAAGTTACTTGTTTACCTGATATGGAGCAGAGTAGCTGGGTAGGTTCAGTACCTCCATTAATAAAGCCTCTGAGAATGAAACTTCTTTTTACCAATGTTAGCTAGAGGTGGGCTCCTTCCTGTCTTTTCACTCAGTGGAAGGAAAAAGTCCAACCACCAGGCTGAAGTGGTGAATCAGCTCACTATCTGTAATGATGGATTGCACAGGACGCTAGCAAAGGTTAACTGGAATTAAAACATACATATTTGCAATGAGAAAAAGAAAGAGACAGAGATAGGAAGTCTCTGTCCCAAAGCATAATCTTAGCTCAGTAGAGTATGGATTACCCCTTTGTGTTGGGGCTTTCAGTGACTCAGCCTGAGTCCTTCAATTAAACTGTGCTCATTTTGATTCCTTCAGTGAGATGCTGTGTGATAAAGGAAAAAAGGGAAAGGAAAGCAGACATACATGCATTTTTGAAGATGACTTCAAATGATCTAAACAATTTTCCAAATGTTTTTCTTTACTTATGCAAAGCTTTGTTGTTTCTTTCAATAATGAGTGTTATTAGTTTTGAATAAAAAGTTTCCTGAAACATGCTGAACTGCTCTTCTTCTTTGTGGTGTAGGAACCTACGCCAGTTCTTTTTGTTATTTCTGCCCATGGGACCAAATTTTCAATTTCAGAAGTAATGTCTGTAAATTAAGATTATTTTATGTAACACCTTTGGCTTTTAGTTCCAATGAGCTAAAGGAGATCCTTCAACTAACAGCACACTTAAAAAGTAAAGCAAATTTAAAAATTATTAAAATGATAGACAATACAGTAAAAAGCAGTAAATGAGACTATAGTGAACGATACAAAATATGATGTAGTAATGATCACATAATAACTTACACAGTTATAATGTGACTAGCAAATAAGAAAGTAATACAGTGACAAACAATTATCGTAGTTCTCTGTGACTGACATAAAATGTCATGATGAAATAATAAATAGTAAAAAAAATATCAGAATGCAAAAGCAATTCATATCGACCACTCCAGCAGACAGTTCAGGATCTTGAGATGGTTCCAGCAAAAAGTTCTGAAAACGTCTGGACGGTTATTTAAAAAATACCCTTGGTGAAAGACTTCAATATATTCAAAAATCAACAAAATAAAAAAACTTTAGGAGTGGGGTGAAACCACCTACAAGTTATCAGAGATACACATATTTAGATCAAACTGATTTAAAAATTAAAAAGGGAGATTAATTGAACATGAACCTTATTCTCACTCTGTAGTAAAGTCATAACATTGTTGCTTAGATGAATTACAAAACAAAATATAAATGTTTAAATCATTTTACACAAAACAGTTTAAAAATAATTTCTTCACTGCTTTGTTTGTTCTCAGTTATTTCACAGTCTGAGGACAGCTAAGAGATAAGTTCTCAGTTATATACATATGCATATGTGTGTGTGTGTGAATTTCCAGTCTTCATCTTCAGACATCCTTCATTAGCCCATTTACAAAGATGTGGTTTGGCCTTCAATGGCTGTCTTCCAATCTCATGTCCCATACTTCATCTTCAAAGCAGACTCCAGCCTTAGTGTCCAATATAACTAACAATCTGTCATGGCATTGGTGAACCAAAGTTTTTCTGAAGCAAAGTCTTTGTTAGCAGAATCATAGACTTCAGACTGCTTTTCCTTGCTCTGGTGTTCCAAAATATTAAATGAATATAGTCACACTCATGTTCTTCTGATAGGCAGAAACTTGAACTAAAGAGGCCTTTAGTCTGATCTATCATTGCTCTTCATATATTGTTAGTCCCAAACCAATAATGTCCAGAAACACATCTACCTCAGATATACCTGTATATATACTGTAGTCTCTGCCTTCAAAATTTATTTGTATTCAGATTCCATTTTGGACTTTCCCTCCCCCTAAGTTATAGCTTTTTACATTGTCCATGTTTTTGCTCTCTTTATTTAGTTATTTACTAGTGTATATACGTGGCATCGCCCAGGATTTTATTTTCTCATAGTTTCTCATACTTGTCGGAAAGATTTGAGATCCTGTGCCTCTAATTCCCCAAACTGTCTTGTCCAGTACCTGTAACTTTTCCCCATATTCCCCAATCCAATCTGTATTCAGACTTATTAACATGCAGAGGTTGGTTTCCTGAGGGAATACAGTGCCCTCCTCCTTGCTGCTCCTTCCTCCTCATTTCCATAGCAACTGGCTGAGAATTCTAAAAGCCCCGCCCTAAACCGCCAACCCCAAGCTTCCGTAGAATCTTCTCAAGCTGCCATCATATGAGGTCTTCTCTGCCTGACATGAACAAACAGGCAAACTTTGTCTTTTATATTTTTATTTTTTTATTTTATTTTATTTTATTTTATTTTATTTTATTTTATTTTATGGCACATCTCTTATCTCATCTGCTTGTTTGGTATTTTTAGAAGTATAGCCTCCAGAGGCTCACACATGAAGTAAAATGGCTCTGGACCAGACCGAGTTGCCTCCCTCATATAGGCATTCTAGCAGATGTGCCAGCTTTGCATGGGTTAGAACCCCTCTGTTCCCCCCGCAACCTCTGTGCCTTTTCTCCTGACCTCTGGTCTTTTTCTTCTCCTCTGTTATTTTCTGTTTTCTACTTGTTTCCAAATTCTTGCAAGTCTTTTGTCTCCCTTCAGTTTGCTGCAGCAGTTCTCTCCTTTAACCGCTTGAAAAGAACTGGGGAAAGTACTTACCTATGGAAGAAAGTGCCTAGCGAGCATGCAGAAATGAACTGCCCATATTGACTGTAAGCTTTGTTCTTCTTGGTTAGGGAGAGTCTGGCACTTAATGGTTGAAGATAATTGTGCATACTGTGGATAGGTTTTAATTAAATAAAATTAGATTAGCAATTTTACAAACTCAATAACCTCACATTGCATACCCTCAAGGTTTTCCTAGTAACTACACCAAGTTTCAAGTGCCTGGATTTGTTTGATTAATATATATCATGCCTTTCTCCTGGTATGGGGCCAAATGCAGTGTCACGGTCTTGGAACTATCACAGAGACAAGTACACATAGACACACACTTTCTCTTTTTTTTAATTATAGATATATTCTTTTTCGTATTTACCACGTTCAGTACATAAAACGGTAGAAGATGACATGTGACAGCACATCATGAAACAGCATTTTGTTTTGTTAAATAACTTCAGGTCATGGAACAATTAGAGAAACTATATTCTTTATTGTACATCTTGTAGTTTTAGTAATGTGTTGCAAACAGTCATGATTGGGGCCACTGCTTCTACCTTTTCCTAACTAAGAGGAAAAGCAACTTTTTAACCAAAGAGCAAGGTATATCTTTGTAGAGTACAGGAGCAGTGGTTACACCCTACAGCAACATTTTGTGCATTTTATCATCCAGTTTGTCCATGTTCATCAAATGCATGGTATATTTGCAGTTGGATGATGTTTTTAGTTGGATGATTTTACACTGCTTATTAAGTGTTTGATGATTAGCTCATTAATCTGTACTGAAAAATATTGTTTTTGAAGTAACATTGCCATTAGGAAAGGCTTGGCTGCAATATTTAAACGGTGACTAATATACAAATGCAACTCATTTCTTGTTGTTGCAGTCATCAGAATATGAATATATATGTGTGTATGAACACAGTGCAAAGTGCAAAGGCACTGGAGCTTCCTATGTTAACAGAAAGAATTACAAGTAATTGCAGCTTGTCCCAACTGGGAAAAGAAAGTTCTTTATTATAGGACTATTTTTTTCTCTGTTCTTCTGTCAGTTTTTCTTTGATTCCTATAAGGCACTCTTCCCTACCTGAGTGCCCTCCTGATATTTGGGGCTACAAGGCTGGTGGGAGTTGTAACCCAGAACATCTGGAGGGCACCAGCTTGAGGAAGACTGCTTCATAGGAGTCAAAAGAAAAACTAACATAATTGCAGAGAACAAAACAGTCCTATAATGGGGAGGCTGCAGCTCCTAATTGGGACAAGCTTTCTTTGTTTTACTTGCAAGTAATGATGCCACATCCATCTTGTGCACATAAAATACACATCCTACTTTGTCATGATGATATATTTCCGTGTGTGAGCACATAAATACTGAGAATATATGGAAGGTAGTACTGGTATGTATCTGGCACACATCCCAGTATACATAAACTTCTAGTTTAAAATAATAGCATCATGATGAGGACTCAATTCTATTGTTTCCTAAAATTGCTGGTGAAGTTTGCTGATAGTTAAAATTTTAACTGACTGGCACAGATTTAGAATGGGTAAACAAATTAGGGGTTCATTGCTCCTTCGTGAGGTTTTTGTATCCTTTGATAATTTATTCATGTTTGTATGTTTTTAGGATGTCTTGTTTAGCTGTGCAATGCAATGGCAAAAGCAAAACTTGTCCCTGCTCTCTCCACCAATAATATGTCAGTGTCTATAGTACTCAGGTTATTTTAGTCAGTTCCACAGTGTTCAGTCCCCAAAGCCATTAATTCTGACAATCGCATCTTTATCTATTGAAGAAGGAGGTTTATGCATATGTGGGAGAATAAAATATCTTGAAAATAATGGGAGCTTGTCTGCTGAGGTACACATTATATCTCCTTTCTTCAAAGAGTGATTGATTGCACTTTTAGAGTGCCCAAAAACAGAGTTCCCTGAGTGATATGCAATAATTTAAAATATAAACAATTTAAAAAAACAGCACATAGGAAAAGCCAAGACAAAACCAACAGCAGTGGGCAAAAAACAGTGCACTATGTGAAATCAAGTAAAAACAGCAGCAAAATAAAAAAAAGATGACTAACAGCATTAAATGCAGTATTTAAAATGCCTAGGTGAATAAAAATGTACCAGACTTGGTGCAGAAATGATCATAATGTAGATGCCAGGTGTGTTTTTCTGGGAAGGACTCAAAGGGAGTACTGCTGCTGTCAAGATCCATTGTGTAGTCATTGGCAGGGACATCAATTGAGGAGCCTAGGATATGGGTACATAAATAGGAGGTAGCACTACTTCAGGTAGCTTGACCCTAAACCATGTCGGGGTTAAAATGTTAAAATGAGCACTTTGAATTGCACCTGGAAAAATGGTTAGCAGGCGGTTCAAATAACAACATAGTGGCATAATAGGTTCATATTCGCCAGAGAGAGAGAAAGAGAGAGGGAGAAACTTGAAACATAGAAATGCAAAGCAAGAGGAGGAGGAGGAGGAGGGGGAGGAGGAGGAGGGGGAGGTTGTTGTTCTATCCCCCAACCCCATTAAAAACTGGACTCCCTGAAATTTTTGAAATTTCAAAGCTTCATGGATACAAGGGGGCAGAACAATCAATGCTTGGAAAGTTTAGGTGAAATCTGAATTGAACTTGAGAGACAAAAGATTTTTTCCTGATAAATTGCTGAACAAATGATTCTGGACTGTAGCTATGCATGAATTATTACGGTAATATAACTAAGGCTATAACTGATAAATTGATCCTTTGGGAGAGTTAATGGAGGACATAAAGGGTAAAGTTGTTCCACTCCTGAGAAGGATGTCATTACAAGAAAATATGGAAACATAATTGCTCATGTAATTTTGCAAAGTGGCCATTGGACAGTTGAGGAGGTCTGGTACAGAACAGGTGCTGGTATGCCCATAATTAATGGCTGTCACATAGTGAAAAGCCAGTTGTCAAAACTGTATATGTCTCCAAGAAGTTCAAGAATATATATAATTTTTCCCATTCTTCCATGTTATCTTCATACCAGCCCTGTGGAATAGATTAGACTGAGAGGTTGTGAGTGACACTTTAATCACTATGCCACAGAAACAGCTGTGATATAAGCAGTACTTTATCCTTTGAGAAGAGAGGTTGCAAACAGAAGACAAGGAACAAGAATAATCTGAGTAATGCCTGCTCGAAGAGCTAGCTTACCACATGGGAGAAGATACAGACTGTATAAAGGCCAAAAGAAGCAGAAGGCCACCTAAGAAGTAGAGGGCCATCTAAGACAAAGCAACATAGGACAAACAACCTCATCAGGCATTATGTATTATGGACCATATAAAAGTGACTCAAGATTTAATGTGATATCCGCGTCCATAATGTCTTTCCATGTCTGTCTCTCTTCATCCCCAAACTTCCTGGTGAGCATGTGCAGCTCAGTGATCCTGGCCATATATGATCTGTTCAAGACTAACAGCTAAGTAGGAATTCTGGGTCTTGCACCATCAGAAGTATGAGAATTCTTAGAGACACTACTGTGTTTTGCTCTTGTGCAAACTTCTGCTCAATACTCCTAGTGGTAATTTCCCCTGAATTCACAGTTCTTGGATCTATACTAATGAAATCTGAAATGAGTGTATTTCAGTGGAAACAAAAAGAAGTCCCATGGCACTCAATATTTAGATGGGACTTAATAGCACTAGCATGTGTATTTCTATACCGCTTATCAGCTAAGTGCCCTCTAAGTAGTTTACAATGTATTAGCTAATTGCCCCCAACAAGCTGGGTACTCATTTTACTGGCCTGCAGAAGGATGGAAGGCTGAGTCAACCTGGAGCCTGGTAGGATCGAACTCATAACCTTGTGGCTGCAGTACCAGCTTTTAACCATTGCGCCACCAGGGCTCTTAAGCAGCACTTGATGGCTGACTTACAGCCTATCCAGCCTCCAAGCCATTATGCTATCACTTATTATGTTTTCCTTATCTATACAAACCTCATAGAGTTATGTACAATTTTGTAACCTTATCATGTTTTTTTTGGAAGCAAGCATGATGTAGTGGTTTGAACATTTGGACTGCAATCCCAGCAACCAGATTTCAATTCCCTGATCAACCATGGAAACCCATTGGGTGACTTTGGGCCCATCACACTCTCTCCCCCTGCCTAAAAACTCCATGATTGTTTGCCTTAGGGTCACTGTAAGTTGGAAATGACTTGAAGGCGCACAATAACAACAACAATCTTGTTTTATGTGTAATATATTACACAATATATAACATAAAGATTAGTATTTATGCTATTAAAACAATTCTAATCATTATTCAGTAGAATACTGTAAAGTATTAACTGCCCTTGGTCATTAGCACTTAAAATATCAGGAAACCCAAGCAAGCAGAACTTCTGCATCAGGGATGGCAATCATATGGTTCTACAGGTGTTGCTGGAATGGAAATCCCAGCAGTCCTAGCCAAGAGGATGAGGAATACTAGGAGCTGCAGTCCAACAGCTGTGCAAAATTGCATAACTCTTGCCTTTGCTGTGCAGCCTGAGAGCAGTTGAGGATGTAACTCAGTCGTGCTTTTTCATCAGCATTTGGTCTTTGCTGAGATGGTGTTCTTGTAAGAAAGAGGATTTGTAGGAAGACTACCAATACACAGAGACATTCTATCAGGCAGAATACTCCCTTAGTGGTTACCAGAAGAAGAAGAAAAGACAGTGCCCTGCAAAACTAACAGTATTGCTTTCTAGCACTACGATCTTCAGCTGTGGAAGTCTATCTGTATAACAGTTCACCTAAAATTAACTGCCCTCATATAAATATCAACTCTACAATTTTCTAAGCTGATGCTGAGTGAGACAGACTTTTTAACTAGAATGGTGATAATTTCCCTCCCTTTTGGCATTTTTTCTCATTAGCTGATTAGCTGTGCTATAAATCTCATTGGCCAGGATCCAAGAGAAAGGAAGGACTAGTTCCACACTTCCAAATGGTCATTCTTACCTAGTTGAACTGTATAGACATGCCAAATTGCTTTTGCAATGGAGGAGGAGATTCAAAACTGTTTGAGAAAATGGCATGGACTTTACTGTTCAAAGAAGAAGGTAAAGTAAAAAATCCCATTGGGTGAGCAGAACATCTTTCCAACAGCTTAAACAGAAGTATAAACCATAGTCTGTATTTCTTCTCATTGTGTCAAATTATGCTATGCTATAAACCAGTTCTGCACAATTTATGACCCACCACCCATGTATGGTGACCTGCTCAGTGCTTGACAGATCTCCAGTTTTTGCCAGAACTTGGGAAAATTCTTTTTCTGCACAACAGCACCCAGAATCTCAGAACTGGCTATGCTGCTTAGGGTCTTCTGGGAGCTATAATCCAACCTCTGGTATTTGAAGACAGCAACAATATGTATATCCAGTTTTTGTGGACTGACATATATTATAGGATGCATTTGTTTAGCAAAGTTGCAGGTTGAATTGGTTTATTGTGATTTTCCCCCTAAATCTTTGTCCTAAACTTAGCACATAATTGATTAAGGCATTGCAGTCTACCAGTGTGCCAGATGGGAAGTTTGTCGAGCACTGGTGGACCACTGTAAAGGAAACAGATGGCTGGGGGGGGACATCCCCATAGTTATACGCATTCTGGCTTAAATCAGGGACACATCACTTGCAGTTCTGTGATTCACACCCAGTTCTTCAGGGCATGGGGTGCAAGGGAACCCATTCTGCCGCAGTTTGACTAGATTTTTTGGGGGGGGGGTGTTTTTATTTTTTGTCTGAACATTTGGGTGAAATTTCTTTCAGTTGGGGAGCTAGGGACTCAAGGGGCCCTTGAGATGCTTCAGGGGCCACCAAAGAGGGTCCAGAGACCACAGACAATCCCACAGGCTGTACTTCCCTTTCCCTGATGTAAGATGAAATAATCAAAAGGGGCAGGTCTCACTCCAAGGGAATTCTAAAATTTGACAGTTAGTGGAAACCAGAAAGCAAGCCGGTAGCCAGAATGATGGAGCTGGGAGTTGCTTGAGTATAATGAAGATGAACAGCATAGTTGAATGAAACATAGGAAGGGACAATATTTATAAATGCATTTTTAAATAAATGGACTCTCACTGTCAACCATGAAATGAATAAGCATGCAGGAAAAAGAAGGTGTGGCCTGGTGAAATCATTGGCCGGTTCACCCCTTCCTCTGTTAGGCAAAAGGGAAATTTGGGGGTGACTGGGCCTCCATGACTACTACCTGGCAGTGGTGGTCCACCACCCTGGTGGCTACCGGCTTGGAACAAAGGTAAGGAAAGGAAAGCAGCAGTCGGTGTAAGAAATCAGAATGACAGAATGGCATAACTTGTTACTGTGTGCCTTCAAGTTGTTTCTGACTGTGGAGACCCTAAGGTGAACCTGTCACTGAGTTTTCTCAGCAAAATTTGTTCAGTGGGAAGTTTGACTCCACTTTCCTCTGAGGCTGAAGGATTGTGATCTGTCCAAGATTACAAACTGGGTTTCCATGGCTGAGAAGGGATACAAACCTAACACCAGATTAATAGGAGCAATTATTAATGCAGTTAAACCTGCATGTGCTACCATCTCATGATGGCTTATTTTAAAAGTAAATCAGTGAATACAATGGTGTTTGAATGGAAACTTGCAATTGCTTTTTTTCCTGGGATTTTGTTGTTCGGTTGGAAATGATGACTAAGGAATTAAGCCCAGGGCAGTCGACTCTCCTTTTTCTCACTTGACCCTGCTTAATTTAGTCAGATAAATTATAGCTCTAGAGTTCCTAAAATGTATTTACCCATTTTACATCTGCTGCCCAAGAGTCATTAGGTGTCCTGTGAAAATTGCCTTTTTTAAGCACTTGTGAGAGCAGCTAATTTACATATGGAGGCTGCAATGATATTGCATTTCCCAAAGTACAATCATAATGCTTTGTTTAATGCCTGCTTATGTGCTCTCTCTTGCAATCTATCCTTTTATAATATAATTAGCACACTTAAAAATCTATTTGCCTGTCATTCTGTTTCTTATTACAATGACCCTTTGCTTATATACCCTGAGGGGATGGAGGATGGGTCAACCGCCAAAACACCAACGATAGGCTAAGTTTCTGAAGGTTCCTCTGAAGACGCCAGCCACAGATGCAGGCAAAACGTCAGGACAAAATACAACCAGAACATGGTCTCAAAGCCCAAAAAACCCACAAGAACCAATGGATTCTGGTTGTGAAAGCCTTTGACTCTGTTCCGAAGGCTGTTTCTGCACAGGCACGAAACCCATTTGTGTGAGTCACAGAGACCACAAAGAAGAAATTAAAAGGACAAAAAGAGACTTTTGAAGCAACCAGTAACAAAAAATGTTCAATATGTTAAGAAAAAATTCAATATGTGATTATATTTCCCATGTTTTAATCAGAGCCTTAGAGTGTGTACTTGCTGCACTTTTACTTTCCTGTTGGAGCTGCTTCAATTTAGATCACCCTTGCACAGCCGCATGGCTAGAATATGTGTCATGAGGCATCCCATGGAAACAATTTAGCCAGAGCGGTTTACATTCCAGTCCTTTATTCTGGAGTTCTGGGGTAAATAACAATATTTACGGACTCTTATGTCATTCTCGTTGGCTTGTCTGCTACTACATGTGTGCTATTGTTTCATACATTTAAGTGAATGGATGTTGTATCTATTAATTTAACCACATGAAGTTTTAGTGAAAATTGAGCATGAACCAAGCACAAGGAGACAGCCACAGTCATATCTGTTATTCCGGTGTGTCTGTAAGAAATGACAGCTATAGTCACAGAAATAGCGGGGATCTCTGAACACACAGATGTATACAGTACATGGAAAATATTTGGTCAGATTATCATGCGCTTAAGTCCTGCAGAGCTTGGAACACTGAGTTTGAAAATAAATGCAGTAAAATTAAAATTCAGACACTGGCAAATTAATTCACTGTCATCAACACTAATAATTGTAATTGTTCAATTGGTTAAAACACTAGTTCTCAAGACAGACCAAGGAGTTTACAGGGTATGGCAGGAATGTTGCGAGCACTGAACTTGTTACATGCCTTCAAGTCATTTCCGATTTATAGCGAACCTAAGGTGAACCTATCAGAGGGTTTTCTAGGCAAGATTTGTTCAGAGGGGGTTTGCCTTTACCTTCCTCTGAGGCTGAGAGAGTGTGACTTGCCCAAGGTGACCCAGTGGCCCGAGCACTCATGACTCGAAAGGGATTCAAACCCTGGTCTCCAAAGTTGTAGTTCAATGCTCACACCACAACATCACACTGGCTCTCATTTTAAGCTTAGGGGAACATTTTTTGTGACTGGTTGCTTCAAAAGTGCTCTTTTTGTCCTTTTAAGTTCTTCTTCGTGGTCTCTGTCACACACACACAAGTGGGTTTCGCGCCTGTGCAGAAACAGCCTTCGTAACATTCTAGAGCCTACTGTTGGTGTTGCACATTGCACAGTCTTGAGTTTATTTTTCAAATAACTGAACTTGTTTAAGCTTCACATCAAAACAGAGCTGAAGTTTTAAAAACTAAAGTTTTTAAAGGTGTGGTAAGAGATCAAATGTAAAACTGCAGAACTCCCTAGGTGACTTAAACCAATTTCTGTCTCAATGGCATTGCTGTCCTGCGAAGGGGACGCATTGGCAGCCATCTGCAAGTTATGCTTTTGCACAATGTCATTGCAGTCCCGCTGCCAATGCATGCCCACCCATCATGATCATGGGATATTCCCTTAAAGGAAAAAATCCATTAATGGCGTGTGATTACGCAACACTCCCATCACTGGCAGCCATACAGAACTGGAGGAAGCACAGTGCAGGATGGGAAAGAGGCTGGCTGCGCTGCAGAAGGAAAGCACATGTCACTCATGCTTCCTTCAGCAAGGAGCTGGCCAGGTGTGGAGGGGAGCATTCATATCACACTCCTATCCTGGCAAAAGCGCTGCCAGGATCACAACAGGATGTTGCTGGAAGGAGCTAAGGTGCGGACATGGCCTAAGTCTGATGCAGGTCACAGGGATGTTGTAATGATAAAATGAAGAAGAGAGTGTATAGAGCACCATAAGTTCATTAGAGGGAAGACAGGGTATAAACATAAATAATTTTTATAAGGACTAATAAACTATAATTTCTGTAAGTGGATTGATGTCCCTAGTAATTTAATCTTGATCATGTTTACAACTCTATAATGAACTTACCAGTGTTTCTGCAACAAAGTCAGATCCTATGCTGCGTTTAATGTGTGGTATAGTGCTTTGAGTGTTCGGCTACAACACTGGAGACCAGAGTTTGACTCCCCGCTAGGCCATGGAAACCCACTAGGCGACACAGTCTCAGCCCCAGAAAACTCCATGAGAGGTTTACGTTAGGGTTGCCATGAAACAGAAAATAACTTTAAGGCACAAAACAACAACAGTTCATTTCTTGTACACAGAATATTCTGAAACAGTCTTAAAGCACTAGAATGGAAGAGCAGTTATGGATCACTAAACTGAGCTTCCACAATTCATTGTGTACCATGCTTAGCAGAGATTTGGATTCCTTCCATGAAGGATTGTTTTCTTTATATAAGTCAAACTGTTTCCAAAGTATAGAATACTTATGCCATTTCTTTTTTAAAAAATGATATAATTATCATGTCTCCTTGAGACTCTTAAAATTGAACCAAAATTTTCAAATAGCTAATGATTGACTATGAATACCTGGCATGATTGCTGTTTCTGTCATGCATCCTACATCACACCAGTAATGATCCATCCATCTCATGTATTTCTCTTAATCAAATAGTACCAGTGATATATGGAATCCAGATGCAGAAGAGCTGTAGCTCTATCACACTTGAAATATAATAGGCTATACAAAGTTTGGAAAAGTTCTCTATCTTACATGTGCTAAACCATAGCAAGAGACATTGTGTGTGTTGTGTTGTGTTTTGTGTGTGTGTGTGTGTGTGTGTGTGTGTGTAAAGTGAAGGTTGGAAAAAAGTTTATCTAATGACATTGTCCGGTGCGCTCTCTGTAGCATCAGCAGCTGCTCCCAAAATCACAGAGCTTGGCATGTTCCTGACCTAGCGACCCTATTCCTGTCTTTCCAAAGAAAACACACAGATAAATCTAACAGTAGAGTTATTGGAGGGATTTCCTTCAGTTCTAATAGTTTTTCTCCAGAGCCAGCAGGCTATTCTGTTTTTCTTATCTGACACTCCAATGAATTCTAATAACCTCAGATCACCTAACTTACTAAAGCATATTTTTAACTTCAGTGCTAATTGGAAATCTAGTGTTGTCTCTTTCCAAGTTAATTAACTAGTTGTTTCCAAGCTCTGTGTAGAAGAGAGGGTACGAGTGCTCACCCATCCGGCACCTATTTTACATTAATAGTCTCTCCTAAAATCATAACCATAATGAACTCTCAAGAACAACAAATCCAGCTATGTAACTTAAATTAGACAATATTTTAGGGAAACAAAAGAAATTAGAAAATGATTAGATAATAAAGCAGAAATGGATCTAATATCCATTTCTAAAACTGCAGTACAAATTCAGATACTACTAACATGGCAATCATCTTTACAGTGGTCATTGCAAGTCATTTAACAGTCATTAGAAAGTGGCAAGTATATCCTAGCATTGGCAAACAGGTTAACACATGGATAGTGAAGAAAAGTCTTTGTCCAAGCCAAACATTCAAGAAGTTTTGTGTTGTGCTGATTTTATGTCTTTTTTTTTCTTAAAAAAGAACTGATGTGTTTGAATGCATTAGTGTTTTAAGATTATAATTTTAACAATACTAACCTTTAATTCAATTTTCAATAAAATTCAATGAAGTGTTTTTACCCTAATTGGTGGGGTTTGAAATCATGAGGTCTGGATGGAATAGAAGTACAAAACTACAGGCAGAGAAGATTACTGGTAATCATGAAACAAACAAATATTGAGCGGTAGTGCAAAGAAGCCTCCATAGACAAGTTAATTAACATATATAGTGAAATAAAGAAGTCTTTATCACTAGTCAGGCCACAGGAGATAGTGTCAAATTCTTGATGAATTCTTGTTCAGCTGTTTCCCATTGGAATTTGTCTTTGATGTTCTTTTGTTTTGCCCCACAGCATTTTACATGGGACATACAGGCTCATCTACACAAAAGAATAAATGGACGTGAGTCTGACAAAAGAGATGACAGTATTCAAAAATCAATGGGGGGACACTTCAATTTCCCAGGCCCCTCTTGCCTATGATCTCAAGCTGGCCATCCTTGAAGAACGGAACATCAAAGAATGATTCAAAAAACCAAAAAACCCCAAAAACCTTTGATCTAACTATACATATTAAGCAGCTCATTTATGCATGCATACTGTATTATTTGTTTTATTACCATTGTTTACAGCAATTTTCTCTGTCTGATTTTTTTTTTTTACATTTATACTCCATCTAGCCCTTCAGATTTCAGTCTTCCCATAAGCATATCTCTTCTCTTATAGTTGAATTTGGCAAAGACTTTTCTTCATTGTTGTCTTCCACTGACTGTTAAATGACTCTGTCCGGGTAAGCTTGTGCCTAAAAAAGGTTTGTTTTTAAGATGCCACAAAACTCTTTGTGCTTTTAAATTTTTTTAGCAGACTAAAATGCCTGCCCACCTACTATGAGAATTTCAGATTTGTCTGTCCCAGTTCAAATTAAACATCCCTGTAAATAAACACACACACACACACAAAACAAAACCCCTGTGTCTTTTAAACACTTCCATCACAAAATGGTACAGTAAGTCTGTCATTTCAGTCTATAAATCAACTGCATCCATTTGCCATTTCAACAGTATCCACCAGCAGAAAAGAGTACCCCATATAACTTCCCCATGTGATCCAAAAGTCTTCCTCAAAGGATTGTGGTATCCTCTGTTGTAGATTTTAGTGTAGTATTGGAGTCATATGGAGAAGGAGAGAGGCGGCAAGTTCCATTGTAAGGGTGGACATCCATTTATGCAGTGTTAAATCTCATCCAATGGGTGGCATCTTGCTAATGGCATATGCAAGTTAATCTTATGCCTGCTTATGCCTATTTTATGTTGCTGCAGAGGTTGATATTCTCTTCCTCCCTTCTCAGTGGCCAAACTAGTCTCCCAAACCTGCTGTAGAGCCACTGAAGCAACTCCCATGGTCATTCTGTGCCTGGTGGAGAGGGGAGTGAGGATTGTACAAACATCTGGCTATGTATAGCCAGATGTGAAAGATTGAGACCTCTGAAGGACTCCAGTATGACTTTGCATATGGCCAAAGGGACATAGCCAGATGTTTCTGCAATTCCTTCCCCTGCTGTATTCCAGGCACAGAATAGCCTAGGGGGGGTTTCAGTACTTCTGTGGTAGGTTCAGGGAGTCGTAAAAGGCTCTGCATGGTGTGGTTCCACATTATTATGCTACACTGCCCCATGTGGCACTATTATGCTTGATTGAGCCATGCAGGATTGTGGTCACTGTTGATGGGTGAAAGTGACTTAAGCACTTACAAAAGCCACCCAATTTTCTGGGACTGATAATAGGGTGGAGATGGGGTGACACAGGAAAAGCCCCAAAAGCATTTTGCTCTACAGTGGCATTTTTTTTTAATGTTAGTTGTCATATTGCTTTCTCATATAAACCAAACTTTTGAAATTGTATTTGTAGTCTCTGCTTCTTCATGAACATTAAATATATCATATTGTAAATAAAATGTCATAACTGGCAGGGAAAATTGACAGCCATCAGCAAAACTCTCAAGTGCCCCTAAGGCACTCCAGAAATTTTTCTGCTTGGTAATTGAATGTCAGCTATCTTCAAAAAAGGGAAATGCTTCATGAAGAGGGCACCAAAGTTATTTATTGACCTTATATACTATAAGAATGGCCTGCTAGAATAAATTGTATATTTAATAGCAGAGACAATGTGCTAGCAACTGGGAAATCTAATGAGCTAAGCATCTAAATTCAGCACAAAGGATATTAGCGTGATGCATACTTTATATTGCTTAGAAGTGGGGGAGGCTGTGCTTTGGAGTATTGAAAAATTATGCATAATTTCTCTAGGCTCTTAAGGAGTATGAAGCAAGCTCAGGATATCAGTATGTATGTAATATAAACAGCTTTGGCATAGTATTTATACATGGAAAATTTAACACGGGCCAGCATTTTATTTAAAATTTTATCCAGGTGCCAGTGCTTTCATGTGCACAATTAGCAAGTCAGAAGTTCATATATTTTCAGGGGAAGCCACAACAGAATGCTTAAAATGGATGCAAAGAGAGGGGTTAAATTTTGTCAAATAAATTTCTGGATTGTTTGAAATCTTGCACTGGTACGTATTTTGTTTATATTTCATCTCTTGCAAAGTCTGTTGTAAGGGACAAGGTCTGGGAGGTAAAATAGTTGAAATAAGGCAGATGGGGCGGGGGGCAGTGGGCCAAACAACAACTATGAACAGGTAGAGAAAGGTATAAGAGACCATGTATGAGGGGGAAAAAACACATGTGGCTTCCTGGGTTGAGTGTAGTAGCCTGAAAGAAATGGAATAGAAGCTAATAATTGAACAAAGAAGCAGCACCAGAGGAAAAAAATTGGGGAGGATGCTATATAGTGTCCAAGAGCAATATGATTTTCAGAAAAGGAGATATAGGACTATAGAATGGGATGCTAGAGTGGAGTGACTGGGAGATATTGATTTGACCATAGATCTCTAATTGTAATAACATTGATATAATGATAACCATAATAGTTAATGGATTGGACAAAAGGGTTTGGGGAACATTTTCCCTACTAATTAAGCCATTTAGAAGCCATTAATGGAAAGTGAAATTGGCGCGATTCTATGTCAGAATTATGGTTCGCGCTGTAAAGTTCAGACCAAGTCCCCAATGTATTTAATGAAAGCCATTATTCTCCTTGTTGCATATCTGCTACATGACCAGAGCAGGACTTTGGGATGCTGTTAATAGTCCCATAATGGCTTCTGGCAGGAAGGGGGCACATAAATATCTATTCCTCTTTCACCAAACTCCCAGAGTGTGTTGATTTTTGTATGGTACAAAAAAAGAAAATTGGCACAGTTGTCTGCTGCCTTTCATATGCCTCATTGGCAATGCCATCAGGAGGTGAAAAAATGTCACTTGAACTGTCCATGAAATTGATAACTGATGTAACTTTAAGCTTGACAATGAGCCTGGGTGGTTGAGGGAGGAAGCTTGTCGCCTGATTAATGATCCTCGCCAGAATTTGAGGCTGTGGCTCTCAGTGGACCTCAAGCATTTGCCTCTCTGTGTATCTTTGGTCATGAGGCATGAAGGTTATTCCCAGACATCTTGCTCCGTAAGCACATTAATTTCTAGAACTCTGGATTCTTGCTGCTCTGTCAGCTTTTCAGCAGTGAAATTAGCTGTTAAAATGCAGCTGTAGCAGAGGTCGTTTCATGTTGGAGGGGAAGGGGGTTGGGTTGTCATCTGTCTGCTGTGTAAAACCTAAGGGTGTCATGAGAGAGGGCTTTGACAAGCCACTGCTGGTAATGTCTTTTAAAAGTACCAGTCAAACAAGTGGAGCAAACCTTATTGAGTTCCACTGAGGTTTCGTGATCTATACCCCTGGAGAGCCTAGCATTTGAGTCAGAAGAAGAATATAGATAAGAGATTAAGGGTTTTGCCAGTGCTGGGTTTGCTAAAATAGACATAAAACCTGGGCTTAACTGTTCACTTCCTTTTATAGCTATCCATACTTTTGTTTTGTTTTTTTTAGTCCATTCTAATCTATATGGATTAAAAGTTTATCAAGTGGTTTAGACTTCTCTTATAAATTCTTTCAGCATCTTTGTGCTTCATCTGAGGCTTTGTTTTTTTTTTGTTTTTTTTGCTTTTTGATGCTGATATGAAAGTGTTTTTTTTAAAGGAAGACTAAAAAACAGCAGCAAATCTGGAGCTCCTTTTGTCTTCTAGATTATGAGTTCTGTTAATCAGACTTCAAAGGGTAAACTCCACCCTGCCACACCCACTCCATGCTTATTACTTTACTTGGGTGTTTTACATCCTGCAGCCTAAGAATCTGCCATCTGAATATGAAGGTGAGGAAGTGGAGAGGGGAGGTGGAAGGTTGGTGAAGATTGCAGCCTTTGTTGCTGGTCTCAGGGCATCTGTTCAAATTGCTGCTTTAGAAGAAGGTGAGAGTTACTGCCTTTGGGGCAGAGTCATGATACAGCTCCACTTGTATTTCATTAAGGGAGAGGATGAACAGGATAATAACAGTAAGGCTGTATTCTATCACAAATGTTTCTATAAGGTACATTTGTACACACTATTGGGGAAAAAATCATATTACTTTGACCCCCTGCAGTATAGTTCTTGCTAAGGAGTAATACTAAGATTTGGACATAATTTTGGAAGTTTGTATTTGCCCTTTTGTGCATGAGCTCAGCTTGGCATGCACATTTTCCTCACAAGCAATTAGTGAGGTGGTTGAGAATGAAAGGCAGTAACTTAACCATGACTGCTCAGTGGACTTTGTAGCTAAGCAAGGAGCTGAACCCTCGCCTCTCCTTCCTCATACTTCTGTTATGTCTTTCCTGTTCCAGTCAAAATGCTGCCACAGATAGACTAGGACAGTTAACCTATACACTACAAACAGGGACCTCAGGCCTTGGAACTAAATCTGGCCCTTCTGAGGTCCAGCCAGCCGTCTGGGATTCCACCTCAAACCAGAAACAGCATCATTTGGTAGTTTCTCAGTTTTTGTGTATGAACTTTCCTCATTCTAAAAGGTTGAAAGGCCTCTCCTAAGAATTCATTACTGTCAGTATGAGTTTCAAACTTAACTGTACTGATATTTTTGATCTCACTCTTTTGCATTTGGTTCCACCTGCCATTGAAATGCCAATTTCCTTTAAAGAAAATATCTCTGGAAATGGAATTATGGAATTTGACACTCAGGCTGAAAGAGGTTTTCCACCTGTCATGCCCATACCAGAGTACTCCTCTTGTGAGCATGTGTTCAGATCTCAAGTACACGAGGGTAGCAAAGAGTAGTTGTTCCCTCTGAATCCTACACTTTAGAAGTTAAGGGGAGCACAACCCTAGACAGAGGAAGCATCTTGATACTACCTTAGAATCACTTTCACTGGCTTTACCTGCTTCTTGATAGGACCCTACTATGTTCACCCTTGCCTTGCCTTTTGATCTTGTTTTTGGATTTGACCTTGCCTGGATACGAGTACACTGTTCACATCCTTCTAGCTTAGGCCCTCAGGCTATCTTTGCTTCCAGAGCTAATCCAGCCTTAGCCTTGCTTGAACAGGACAGAACCCTTGCTATATCCACCTAGGAGGTAAAAAAGCTCACTGAAAACAGAGAAAATTATACTGTAAATATAGAATTATACTGTAAATGACTTGGCTACTACCCTGTGAACCTTTACTATGGTATCAATCCAATTGCTGCTCCCAACTAGTGTATAGCCATTGAATCAGTAGGATTTAGACAAATGTTGGTTAAGCATTCAACAATTGATGGTCTCCTCTACTCTCCTCTAGCTGGGAATAGCAATTAGGTTTAGGTCTGTGAGAGCTCGTCATGCAGAATTCAGTGAAATCCATTTCTGAGTAAAGTTTCAAAGGAGTGCACTGGCTAAAGAATGAAGTGACAGGTACCTGCAAGGAGCTTATTAGTTTCTCTAGTTCAGAAAGCAAAGGTCTTTCAAGTTGCATTATCCCCTGAAATTCAGCAAAAGCAACTAATCTGGACATTTGAAGGTTCCTGGAAGTTTTATACTCTAAATGTGCGGTATGAATCATAGCTTGTATACACTGGAAATATTGCAAAAACCTACTGAACTGAGTTCAGTCTATGCAACCAGCATTTATAAGCCTACAGCTTCTGAAGTCAATTTCTAAATGGTACAGTGCAAAAAACAGAAGGTACTGCAGTGTTGGCAATGGCCAAAGCACACACTCCTAGAATTAATAACATCCTGACCAATTTAGAGGCCTCATATTTAACCTACTAGTGACAGGGACAAATCTTGCACACAGCTCTGTTTTCTTCTGTGTCTGAGAGGTCTTCTGGGGTATAAGCATCCAAATTCCAGGTAGTTCATAAACCTAGGTTACAACCTTAGGCTATGAGGCTGAGGTGCAACTTCTGAATCCCTATAACAAAGGAGGACAGAGTTATCTATATCTTTAATAATTGTATGGAAGAGGGGATTTGGGCACAAATTAAGACAAAAATAATATTAAGAAAGGAATCTTGTACATAGTTAACTAGAAAGAAAATTCATTCAAGTGGAATGTACTAAATATAAGTAGAATCAGTCTTCAGGAGGAGTTGTGTGTGCTTTCTTGTCCATCTTTGTATGCAGAGTAGTACTGAGTTTAGAGGGTTCTAATTTGGCAAGAACAAACCAAAGTAGTATAATTAAGTACTCCTTATATTCAGAAATGCAGGCTATCACATTTGATACCATCTTGTGCCCTTCTCTTTGGTGTCTATTTAGCCAAGCTTCACATTTATTTTTGTGGAACTTGATGCATTTTGCCACTAAGCAGACAATCATCAATATGCACACCCCCTGTAGTCTTCAAGCTGAGGTTGTGTACTGTATTTCTGTGTCTTTTCCTTGCTGCTTGCCAAGTAGTTGTCACAGTGAGTTTTCCTCCAAGGTGATCCAGTGCTACTCATTTCCATTTGCCACCAAGTCTCTCCGGTCAGCAAGAAATGCTGCAAGGCAAAAAGTGAAGGCCATTGTCAGTTGACTTGTTTTGGAAATCACTGAAGCTCTCTGTCAAATCATTGCTAGTCTTCTCACACACAGGCATGCTCTCCCGGTTCTTTTGAGAAGTCTGAGTCATGGGATCTGCATCGCTGGAGCTGTTGAATCCCACATGTCACTTGCAGCCGCCTCTATAATGATTTTACTTGGTAAATAAAACAAATGTGACTGTTTTTTCAGTACCACAGTGCTTTGTTTTCAGTCCACAGAATCTTTGTGAGTGTAAGACAAGCTTAAAGGCAGGACACGTGAGGAAAATGTTGCTTCTCTATTAATTTCATGGGTGGAAATAAATATTTTGGAGGACAGAATAAACTCAACAGAAAATCTGCAGAGATGATAGTAACCTGACACGATAAAGAATTAAATATCTGACCTAGGCAAAGGGTAAGGGGAGAATATTTTCTTATGTACAGCTTCAAAGTTTGAAATTTTTATGTGGTTCATTAAAAAGAACAAAGATTTCAACCCAACTTTGAGAATACATATGTTGTTATTTCGTTTTCAAATATTGGTAAAAAATATAGAGGTGTTGGTGGTCAAGCTTTGACAACAGATCTTGAGAGAAAGAGATTTTTTTTCTCAGAGAGAGGCTCCACTACACCATATAATGTTATATATTATAGGTTAATAAAAGATACAATTTAAGCAAAAAATAGGAAGTCTGAGACTTTCATGTATAATAAGATTATACTTACATGTTTTTACACCAGCTTGTCTTAGACGCAGGTAAGACCTGCTTATTATCTGAGACATTTGTCCGAACCAGTGGCAGCCAAACTTTTTGGTAAGTATGAAACAAATTAAGTCCAAAGATTTACATAGCCACACTTATGTGAATGCTACAGTATATATGCAACGAATAGCACACAGTGTGCAAGTGCATATACATCAGTCTGATCTGCTAACAGAGGGAGCATAAAGAAACTGGTGGGACAAATCTAGCTCTGTACTACAATTTGGTCCACAGACCTTCCTGCCCTTTTTTTTTTAAAGACCCACTTGTTATATCTAAACTAGATTTACAAAATTTGTGATCAAGAAAGCCAAATAGCCATGGACTGTTACAGCCCTTCAGAAACTTTGTAAATGTCCTGGCTTGGCCTGCATGAGACTGTAGGAAACAGGGATTAAAGGTATGTCAAGCTCTTGACAGGCCATAAGCTGTATTCAGTTAGAAATTTCTAAAATTATTAATATCTTCTTTTGAGAATAAATTTAGTGAAAAATTGCATCCCTCATTCAGTTTAATAGTTCACAAGTTGTGTGAGCCTAACGGGGGGAAAAAGAGAGTCATCTTCCCCTCCTAAATCTAGACTTAAATTAATACCTTGGATATGCAGGCAGGATTTCTTCTGTAAATGAAGTACATATGTGTGTACCATTTTCCACCAGATACAGTGATCTTGTTCTGTACTTGCAGAATGGAAGATCAAGGGTTTCAGGCAGGAGGCTTTGGTGCTGATTAAATGGCATGGATTTGATGGGGTCATTTTGCAGCAGAGATGGGAATGATGTGACCTGCGGGCTGCATACGGCCCTTGAAGAACTCATTTAGCTCTTGCCAACCTGGATTCCTCCCAGGCTCTCCAAAAGTCTTCAAAGTTCCTCCTCCTCTCAAAAACTATGTTCAGCATCTAAAAATTGTGTTGGCCCTAACCCCAAAATAGCCAAAAATTACCTTCCCAACTGGACAGACTTCTGGATCCTGGTTACAACAACAGTATGGACCGCCATGGAGTCAGGAAGAGCCAAAACTGACTCTTCAACCTCTCTCTCTGCCTAGTCTGGTTCTGCAGTGTATAAAAATCACAATTTCTCTCTGTCCATATTTGAAAATCATAGCCAGACAGAATTCCACAAGAACTCTATCTCACCACAAATGCTTCATTGTGATGGCTCACACATTCTGATCTCTCATACTTCCAAAGGGAGCAGCTAAGCTTTGTTTGGTTCATGGTTTATCTCTTACGGTATTGATATGTAGGGACTGCCCGCTCTCTGGGCTTGTTTCTCACCAATCAGATTTTTTTTAAAAGCCCACAAATTTCACAGTGAACCCCTTGATTCTTACTCATATTTATAGCTTATTTAGCCACTCTTGTCACAAGCAGGAACAATTGAATTATGAGATCCAACATGCTGGCTGTCTTGGACAAGATGGAGTTCCATTAAATTCAGGCTTATCATGTGATAACCTAGCCGTTAGTTTCTCATTGGATAGGTAGCTGATTGTGTAAACTCATTCTTCATCCTTTAGTATACATTTCCCACAATGTCTCATCAGTTGGTTGATGTCTGTCTACCAGTTGGTTCTGCTGCATAAGACAAGCAACATGTTTTGGACAGCAGGTGGCACTTGACAAAAGTTGTTTAATGAAGAATGATTGTCCCCTTAGGAAAGAACCTCTTTGATTTGATGTTGTCTTTGTTTGCATGGTTGTTCAACCTTATTTGAGATTTATTGTGGTATTTCCACAAGAACCAGAGTATCCTATATCAATAAAATAGAAGCCAGTTATTGAGCAATACTGTCATCAGTGTGCATCCAATTTCCAGAGAAAGGAATATCGTTTTTTAGAATTATTAAGTCATTCAAAGGTCAGCAGCTTGCTTTGACTTGATTGAAACATGTGAAACCGCATTCATTGTGTTAGGGTGATTATTTCTTCATGCCTAAAATAAAATAACTAAAATGTCAAATGTATTAAAAACAGAATCTTTCATACAGAAGTAAGAGAATATGGGATCTGTACTTTCACGTCCAATAGCTTCTTACACTTAATCCCTAAGTAGGAGTGGATTGTTCAGTCTCCCTTCTCCTATGTTTCCTTTGTAACTCTGTTCTATGCTGTGTCTACATTAACCTGTGTACATTTTGTTTAAATCTTCACAAAAATTTCTCTCTAAATATCTGTTTCTGAATATATAAACAAATTTCCTGTCAAGATACACATTTCAAAATGTGTTTTTTCTTCTAGTACAAAATGTGTACAAAATGCATATATCGTACACATTTTGGTACATTTTATGAGCCAAGAAGTGTGTACACTTGATCTTAGCCAAGAGGCACATCATAAACTTCAGAGAAATGCAGAAAAATCTGAAGGATAACTGTATTCCAGTCCACACCTTAGTCCAGCAAGTGAAGATCACATTGCTTCTCTTTCAAATGTGGGTGAAACTATGTTCTTGGGTGTTTTGTCTCTTCAAGCTGTACCTGATACAACAGAGTTCTAGAATCAAATAACCAATAGTATAATGATCACTTATCCAGACTGAATACATACGGTACATAGGAATGCACTGAAACTCTATATTTGAACAGAAGCTGTTTATGGGCACCAAAGAAAGAATCAACATGGATGTTACCAAGTCAATCACCTCAGACTAGAGTATAACTGCTCAGAGGAAGTGCAAGCACCCTAACATGTGCACACAGACACAGTCCAGGCTCTCTCAAGCCCTTCCTACACAATATTGTAGGGAGTAGACCATATTGATCATTCTGGCACCAAATCTGTGGCTTCAGCATTATTTGTGGGCCTCAACAAGCAGACAGGATTTTCAACATTGAAAACATATCGACTGGAAATCCATTTTTGATATTTGGTGTTTGAAGGTTGGTGTGCATGTGAGGTCCCCTGACATCTCTTACTCAGGAACAACAAAACCACTTTCCTTCCAGTATTTTTTTTCAGTACTCTGTGCATGCATACATGTGCTAGACATAGGCACACACACAAACACACACACAGAAGCCCTGAGGCCTGTGCCAACTGCTGCCATACACAGAAACTAAGCGTGAGTTAGCATAACCTGTCAGCTTATGACATCCCCGTGAACATCATAGGCTTTTCTTAGGCAAGGAATAGTCAGGGGTGATTTTACCAGTTCCTTTCCTGGTAATGGCAGGGGCAAAAAATGAGTGTTTTACTCCTCCGAATGACCATTACATGTCATAACTTGCAGACATTTATTACTGATGGATAGTTATCATTGTACATAGACCCTTAAATGGCTGGGAATAGTTCTCAGGTGAACAGACTCCACCAATAAAAGCAGGAAATCTGATGTAAGTTTATTGTCTCATGAATGGTTTCCTACTTCCCCAGTAATAGAATATGCCTAAAAAAAAATCATTATTAATCTGGCTGTGGGTATCTTCCTTGGAATTGATTTTCCAAATAATTATGGCTTAGGTTGTTGTGGGTTTTCCGGGCTTTGAGGAACCTAACCAACACATTTTACAGAAAACCTACACACACTAACAGATATCTACACAAAAACTCCAACCATCACCCAGGGCAAAAAAGGAGCACAATAAAAACTCTGGTAGACTGTGCAAAAAGAATCTGTAAACCCCACCTCCTGAAAGATGAAGTGAACCATCTAAACTGGGCTCTACAGGCCAATGGTCACTCCGGTTCAGACATCAGAAAAGCCTCAAGACCTGGAAAAAAACACAGAAGTGAAGATAAGCAGCCAACCAAAGGGAATATGTTTTTACCATACATCAAAAGGGTCACTCACCATATAGGGAAATTGATAAAGAAACATAACCTCCAAACAATCTACAGACCAACCAAGAAAATTCAACAAATACTATGTTCAGCAAAGGACAAGAGGGATCCTCTTCTGCGGAAAAACTTCTGCGGGAGTTTACCACATACCTTGCAGCTGTGGACAGGTCTACATAGGGACTAGAAAACGCATCATCCAAACACGAATTTAAAGAACATGAAAGACACTGCAGACTGATCCAGCCAGAAAAATCAGCAGTAACAGAACATGTTATAAAACAACCTGGACACAGAATGCTTTTTGAAAGCTCAGAAATTCTGGACCGTTCTGACAACTACTATGTCAGATTACACAGAGAGCCATTGAAATCCATAAACACCAGGACAATTTCAACAGGAAAGAAGAAACTCAGAAAGTAAACAAAATTTGGTTACCAGTACTGAAGAACTCTAAAATCAAGACTCAAAAATATGCCAATGACCACCACCCAGACTCTGGAGGTCCCTCTACAGGGAACAGTACAATGGGTTGCTAATGTACTTAACTCACTGTTATGCATATCCCCTGACTAACAGTACACCCTGGGGGATATCCCATTTAGCTAAAGGCCATCACACAGGCCAAATGTAACACATGCAATTGCACCCTCCCACCGGGGGACTCCACAAGTATATATACTCTGTCTCACTTTCATGCCACCATATCCTCTGAAGATGCCAGCCACAGATGCAGGTGAAATGTCGGGAGAAAATACTAATAGAACATGGCCTCAAAGCCCAGAAAACCCACAACAACCTAAGGATCCCAGCCGTGAAAGCCTTTGACTTTACAATTATGGCTTAATCCGTATATTTAAAGGGTTAGTTTTGGATCTAAGAAAGTTGTTCTGTATTTTTCTCTGATTAATGTCCCTGGTTACTGATAAAAAGAACTGATAACACTAATAACCTGTCTCATGAGTGTTTTATGGCAGCATCTAACTATTCAGGCAATTGGGGAAGTGGGAAGTATTTAAAATGTTCTCAGCTTAACGTAGCACTTTTGTTTTTCTTTTCTCCTTCTCACCTTCTCTTCTTCCACACATAAAAGTCAAGTTCCAACATTCTGTCACACTCTGACATGATTAAGAAAGAGAATTCCAAACAAGATTGTTGAGAAAAATATATAGGTTTCTGAAGAAAAGTACAAGGTTGACTGTCAGTTTCTTAAGTCAAAAAGGGCAGGGATCATACTTAGCCCTGCCAGCAATACCTCAGTTGCAATACCTCAGTCACAGGCAGGTAGAAGCACTGTTGTGAGAAGAAGGGTTTTTTCTTCTTCCTCTGGTAAGAACTGGAGACAAAGACAAGTAATTCTTGCAGGGTGAACTTGCATGGCCACAAGATTCTCTGAGGGTATTTTCCTGAGTGTACCTCGTATTTACCAAGATAATGGTAAGACACAGTGTAAGATATTCCCAGTTGTGTGCAAGAGTGTCCTTGACATTGGATTTTGCTGTTTGTGATGCATTCTCTAACAGTCTGAAAGATTTCTGTTGGAGGGCTTGGGAAAGAACTGGGGAACTTGTGGCCTTCCATATGCTGTTGGACTATACCTCTCATCATCCTTGTCCATTGGGCCTGTTGGTTGAGTTTGATGGGCATTGGAGTCAGAAAATATCTTAGAGAGGGCTTTTAAGGTGAAGTACTATTGCAAGTTTGGGGAGGGGCACGGAAGTATTTTCTTTCCTTTTTTATTATAATCCAAGGTGGTTTCTTATTCATTATTATTATAAATAATAATTTTAATAATAAATATATATATATATTTGTTATTCTTATACTGTTTATTTTGTTAAATGTGCATAAATTACCAGGTAAAAGATCAAATAATAAAATGAAAAAAGCCACAGTAGTTGCACTCAGTTTTCAAGGTAGGCATGAAACCTGGAAAATGTATGTCCTTCTCTTTAGTCAGAGTCACCTAGAGTTTTTTTCTGTCACCCTCCACTCTCTTTAAATAAGGTTCTACTCAGTAGAAGAGGATGCCTAGGAGTGATCGTGTCCAGAGCTCTGTGGGCCATTTCCTTGTTCTGCAGTTCTACCAAAGTTTTGACAGGATCCTCTCCTAAGGCAATAACAAAATACCCATGGGAACATTTAAATCCCTCCTGGGATGGACTGTCTTAATTGGTCCCACCTTTTTTGCCATTCTTGGAGAAGCTGCCATGTATCATACAGGTAAAATCCACCATGGCAGTGGAACTATAGAAAGTTCCAAAACTAGTTCATCATCCTCATTCCTCCCAGACCAAAGAGGCCAAGTGCTGAATGAGCAGGAGGAAAGTACAGCCTGCAATTTCTGCAGACCGTGAAGGCTTGAGCCACTCCTAACACTCCTACACAACCGTAGGAAATTTCTTGGCCATGGGGGGTGGGGCCCATCCATTGTATTATACTGCCTGAGCCAGGTTGCTCACTGATAGAATCATAGAATTCTGTGTAACCTGAGTGCTAGATTGTTCAGAACCACCCCCAGAACAACACTGGTAAGTTCAAGAAGATGTTGGACATTGGAACGGGTAATATGGCGATAGAAATCGCTTCTGGCTATGGCATCCCTCCTCAGATAAACTAAAAACCAGAAGACTGTATCAAGTGGAAATCTCTCTGTTTCCTCTAGGATTTCTTCTCCCAACTGATTTTCTCTTTTCTTATTAAATTGTTGTGTTATTTTAGGAATCCTCACTGCTAGCCCATTTCTGGGTATAGTGTCCTATCGGCTTCTTACCACTTTCATTCTCATTCTTGATTTCTAATGCTTATCTCAGAACAGCACTTCTTGTAATGTTTGCTTTTATAGGATGTATTTCCTAAGGGCTCTCACCCACCCCAGTTTTCCCTCTTTTAAAAATGGATGTTTCTTTCTTGATGGAAAACAAGCTCACCTCAAGGAACATGAAGTCCCTGACAAGAAAAGAACTGACTGTATCTCTACATCCCAGTTGTCTATAATGCAGTTCTTTCCCAGATTTGCTACACTTGTCTTCCAGTAGGTTCCTGTATTGTTTGTATTCCATGGGAAGAAATTTTCTAACTGCCGAAAGAGAAGAAAAATAAAGATCTGAACAACAGTTTTCAGTTCCTCAAGAGAGGGGGAAAATCACTTCAGTCTCTTGGACTATAATACAATTGCAAAAATTCAAGGCTTTCCTCCTGCTGTTCTGTCTTTGAACTTTTCACTAAATTACTATTTTCAGATCTCTGGAGAAAAGATCTGGTGTGCTACAATGACATCTCTTGGCAAGTGCTGTCTTTGGAAGCGTGTACCTGTCAAAATATGTGATGAATTTAAATGGCCTCAATGGAAGAAAATGTCATTCGTTTGTCATCACGACAAATTATATCTCTGCATGTAATGGATAAAACTTTATCCCAAAAATCAAGAAACTTACTTTAAAATAAGGTTGGTCTGCCACAGATTCTTACCTCGATGGTCATTTCTTTGCAGGTGAAGGCAGGGAGGAGACTGTCTTTTCACAACCCTTCACACTGCCTTTGCCAGACATCCCTGTTTTTGCTTCTCTCTCAGCTGGTTTCTCTATCCCACAGTAGTGTTCAGTTCCAGCCTTTTCTTTTTTTCTTTTCTTTTTTGAGATGGGTTGTAAGAAGTCAACTGTAAAACCTTACATAAGAGCAACATTAAAATGTCATCACTGATATCATACTAATTAAAAGCAAGCTGATATTACACTCTTTAAAAGTTTTCTGTCAAACCATGGTTATGGCATAACCTGACAAATCTTCAACGGGAGGGATTTATGTTATTATGGCACCACCAGCAGGAAGATCATGGATCCTGTGCAAGGAGAAAGATGGGATGATTAATAAATTAATTAATTAATTCATCAAAGAAATACGTAAATATCATGCCCCTTGTTTTCATTTAATAGTTCTCCATTTTCCCACCCAAAATGGTCAACAAAGAAAACATGGTACAATTAATTATACATATACTGAAGAGTTTGATCAGTGTATCTATGAGTATTTTAGGGGCTGCATGAAAAGACATAGTGGAGCAAAGCCTTTCCTAGTCCAGTGTTTTGTTGCCACAGTGGCCCCAAGATATTTATTAGGAAGCCCACAGGCAGAACTTGAGCTCACTCTTTCTTTTATGCCTCTGCAAAACCGGATATTAAGAATTACACTGACCCTAATACTGGACCTAATATTGATGCTGTTGATGACCTTATCTTCATGATTTCTCTAATCCCTTTTTAAACTATCCATCTTGGTAGCTATTGATGCATTCTGAAGCAACAACTTCCATAGTTTGAGATACACAGTATGTGAAGAAGTACCGGTACTTGTCCTCTGAATGTCCTCACTCCTCCCACTATTCAGGTTTAATCAGAGAACCTCACTCCAACTTCTGGTACAATAAGAATGGAAGAAAAACTCCTTGTCCACTTCCTTTACAATATGCCTCATTCCATATACTTCTGTTATGTACCCTTTTCCATTTTACTAAGCTGATAGCCCAGAACTTTGTAAGTTTTCTTCAAAGAGAGGGAGGTTCTTTTAGCTGGCCTTCCAGCTCTACTTCATTCAGTTGTGATGACCAGAAGAGTACATAGTATTCCAAATCTAATCTATGGAGATTTGTATAAAGTCATTCTGATATTTACAGTTTTACAGCTGAATGTTTAATGGTGGCTTGTGGCTTACATATTAGTGGCTTGTGTATTAGCATCTTAACAAATACATTCCAGGACTATAAAGAACCTTTCCAAGGTGCTGAACTAATTTAGGAGACAGAGTTCCAGACCAAGGATAGCTCCTTTAATGTTTGGACTAGAACATGGAGGGGGTCATCACTCTACTATCACCACTTTCTCTGTATGTATTTGTATGATAGAGAAACAGTGAACTTGTATGAATACAGGCAACACTTTAGAAACAAAAATGCTTATCTGTGACTTTTAATAACAAATTATAACGTGTGTATTGTTAGTTATTTCATAGCCAAAAACCTCACGTGGAGCTAAAAAGACAAGGATTCTTATCTCTTCCTTGAATTAGATATAGCTACAGATTATCCAGATTAGGGTTTTTCCATTAAAATATTGTAAATTGAAATTCAATATGCATAGATTTACATTTGTTATTTTCTATCATGCCTTTTATCATAAGACTTCAGGCCCTGCTACTAAATATAGATAAAGATAAAACTGAAGATCATGCCTGGAGGTGTTTCTAGAAACTCATTTCCTTGTCTCTGTTATCCAGTTATTATTTGCTGGAGCCATTCTGAAGCAGTATCAGAAAAATCTCAAGCAATACTCCAAACTGCAGGGTCTCTTGGAGGCTCTTCAGTGGAATAAAGTGGTGCTTGTACAAGTAAACCAAGTATACTATGGAAGACAGAGAAAGAGGGATTTGTTTTCCTTGCATGCCGTTTCCGCACAAGACTGTTATAGTGCGATTAATCCACTTTACTATGGAATCCTGGGGTTTGCCATTTAGGGAGGGGTCAACTGACCCCTCCCTAAACTGCAAACCGCAGGATTCCATAGGATGTTGAAAGTGGTAAACTTGTGCTATAGCAGTCTTGGTCAGAAATGGCTTAAGTCTCCATGTTTCTTTTGCATAGACAGGAAGGAGGGACACCTGGTGGAAAGGGCAAAGCAAAGCAAAGCATCATAAGACAGTGAGATCAAGCTCTTTGCAGATCTCTGGATATCTCATCCAGTCATATTTTCAGTTTAGCTTTAGAGAATGCCATCTGCACATTAGAACACAGAATCAAAGGAAACAAAAACTTTTCTTTTGCATTCTGCTTGGTCCTAAAATGTGTAGCACAAGAGCTTTGAAGAAGCTGCAGAATACCAGTTTCACAAGTAGTATTCCACTGATCTTCTCAGAATTTTCCGTGTGAAATTTTGCATCTGAAAAAAAAAACTTCAATTCAGTTTTTGAAAAAGAAATTAAACACTCTCACCTATATTGTGTTGTTGTGTGCCTTCAAGTCATTTCCAACTTACAATGACCCTAAGGTAAACCTATCATGGGCCATTTTCGCACTGGACTGTTGTAGCGCTATTAATACGCTTTCAACATCCTCTGGAATCCTGAGGTTTGCAGTTTTGGGAAGGATCAGTCGGCCCCTTCCAAAACTGCAAACCCCAGGATTCCAGAGGACGTTGAAAGCAGAATAATAGTCCAGTGCGAAAATGGCCATGGGGTTTTCTGGGGCTGAGAGTGTGTGATGCACTGAAGGTCACCCAATGGGTTTCTATGACTGAGCAGAGAACTGAACCCTGGTCTCCACGGTCACAGTCTACCATTACACTATCTACCACTACACTATCCTGGTTAAAGTGAAATTTACAAAAAATAACTTCAACTAATTTTCAATGACATGCATATAGTCTACAGATTTTTCCTTTCTTTTATTTTGGTGTATTTTGTATTGCTGTGGCTGAAACTGAAAGAAGTTCCAGCAAGCTAGCATTATTTTTTAAAAATGTAGTTTTTCTACAATGGGGCAAGAATTTTAATTGAATGTGAACTTACAAATGAAATTGAATGTAATTCAAAAAACTAGAAAAATAAAAATAATTGGCCCATTGATTTCAGCCTTGTTGGTCTATTGCGATAAAAAAAAAATACATGATATTTAATGGCCAAAAAATTACAAAATAGTAAATTTATCAGAATCTCAGTCTCAGTGCCATTGTTAAATAAAAACAGGAAAGGGGGCTCTTTTTCAGAAATATATGCTATATAACAGTGATTTCATAATTAAAATAAGCTATTTTCATGGCCTGTGAGACTGTGTGTATTGAATGAGATATTGTGATCCTGGGTGGGGGGAGACCCATATTACATGTTTACTTGTTATTGGATTTCTTTTTTTAATTTATTATTTGGCATCAAGTTGGTTTGACTTAATGGCAACCCTATGAATGAGATACGTCCAAGATCTCTGGCCATCATCAACCCTGATCAGGTCTTGCAAGCTCAGGGCTGTGGCTTCCTTTACTGAGTCAGTCCGTTTCTAATTTGTTTTTTCTCTTTTCTTATACCTTCTAATTAACCTAATATGATAATCTTTTTCAATGAGTCATGCCATTTCATGATGTGTCCAAAGTACAACAGACTCAGTTCAGTCATTTTGGCTTCTAGTATTAGTTCAGCCTTAACTAAACAAGGCAAGCAAGTCTCTCTGCAAGGAGAATTCTAAAAAACAGGACACTACATCTGAAAAATTCCCCTTCTGCAAACACCACATCATCCCTCAGAATGGGAAAGGAAGCCTGAAGGAGGGTTTGCAAAAATAATCTAGGCTGGCTGATGGAGAATTAAGTATTCCTTCAGATATCCTAGTGTCTCAAACTGAAAAAGTAACCATCAATTCAGAAACTGATTGGTAGTATTCTGCAAAGATGTTTTAAGATTTGACTGACATCTCTGGACAGCCTTCAAACACAGTGACTATATTTCAGTAGTCTAATTTGGCAAACTTTTTTGCCATTGGTACCTTCACATGACACCTTACCACCACATGCCACAACCACCACATTACTTTATTTATATGCTACTTTTCCATAGCCAAGCCATGCTCAAAGCAGCTTACAGCAAAATCAGAGTGACATAGAACAAGATCCCATCAAAAATAATTAAAAATCTTGAGTTAAATAGTCATACAAATAAGGAAAATTATTTACATACTAATGCTACTAAAGCTATAAAAAATTTAAACAATGCACTAATATTGGATATTACAGACTAATAAAAGAAGAGAAGTCAAAGGAAGAGTGCAAGTAACAGGAAAAGAATACATTTTATACAAAGCTCAATGTTGTCAGAAAATCAGAAAGTCATAAATGCTAAAGTTGACCCCATCACCATAACCAGACTTTTAAATGGGAAACATAAACAGCTTTGACTTTGCATTCTGTATTTTTGTTCTGCAGATGAAAGTTTTAGACTGAGTTTAATACAGCAAATTAATTCCCACCCCCCACCGTCAAAGCTAGGGGAATAAGGGGGAATGGAGAAAGAAAGACAGGTGTCTGTCATACCCATTGCTGTCATCCTAGGTGTGATGAAGAAAAGGGAAGAGATTATTTCTTAAGTGGAAAAGCTGCACTGTGTTCTTTTTTATCATACCATTGTATTGTCTGCTTATGATAAACAGAGAAAGTGCTTCACCTAACAGTATCTGTGACACTACTGATAATATGTAGTTGGGACTTTCATTGGCAGAACTTTGTTTCAAGTTACAAGGGGAATGATATTTCTTAGCCATATTGTACTCTTCAGTTTCCTTCACATCTCCTTCCTCTAGTTTCCCAGTGACATAGTTCAATGGCTTCTGCTGACATTAAAGCTTTTTGATGTGGGTTGGAAGCCAAATTAACAACATCCACTGTTACGACCTGCAGTATAAAAAGTCTAGCCACAGCTCCTAGTTTCCAGAGTAACTGCCGGCACAGGCTGGATCTTGTTTTGCTCTTGTGCCAAGGGCGTATCAGAAGTCTTATGGAACACTGAAAGGCAGTATATCTGTACTGGAGGTAGTGTTATATGGCATAACCAAGATGGCATGGGTTCCCATATGTTAAAAATCTCCCTCCCTCCCCATAATTGATATGTATAAGATAGGGACATTACAGAGAAAGCAGATGCATTTTCTGCATCATTGACTGCAAAACAGAGATGAATTTGCATGTCCCCGTGTGTTCTTGAGTAGGAAAATTCACCTCCCATGTCTTCTGGCACTTCTTGGAGACATATTAGCATTTCCCCCTGTTATTTCTTCTTACTGCCATTCTCCTTCATCTTTACTCCCACAGATCTCGGTCTCATTTGCCCATATTTTCATCTACTTGATAGAATTGCAACCCACACAGTGTTACCACAGCATTGTGTTTAATGTCGTAGGTCAGTGCAGAGGACACTATACATAAGAGGTCCTAGGTTCCATTCCTGACATCTCCTAGTAAAGAATCCATGAAACTCTGAGGAGCCACTCCCAGTTGATGAAGCAAGTACCAAGTACATGGACCAATGACTTTTCTGATATAACTGTGATGATGTTGCTTACTCCTATAAATGTAATCACATTTGCCCCAACTGTCAATCAGATTCAGCTATAATGTCAGCAAATGGGGCTAATGAAAATGGGGATAAAGGAAAATGGAGAATACTAGAACCAGAATAATGTGAATGTCCTTCATCTGCGCAGTGTGAAGTTTCTGTCCATAAACTAGTCCTGAACCTGATTAAAAGGTGTCTAGATAATCAGTTGCGTGCAATAAGATTTGGATTTGTGATGCAACCATCTATTCCCATAATTAATAAAGCACATGTCCCTCCATCAAGGAAGTATGTATTGCTCTAACCATCCATTCACCCAACTCTAATAGAGCAACTTGATAATCCAAGATGGACATGGCTTTAAAGTAGCATGTGGTTAGCCTTGTCCCTCAATTTTGTACACATCCTGAGGTAATTCAGACTGAAATTCATCCACAAAAACTTGACAAGGTATTACACAAGTCATCTCACCAAATCGTCATGATCAACTTTATCAGCAAAACATTAGTTAGTGAATTTGGAAAGATTTATGCCCACTAACCTGGGGATCAAAGTGGAATAGCCCATTAAACACAAGGAACAGCTCTACTTGTCAATACTGTGGTGATGCAATGGAAGCAGACAAGAAAGATTTCTTCACTGTCCTTGGTAACATGACCTTAGAATGGACCGTAATCCATCCCTGTTCAGATTTAGCCTAGGTTTTTCCTCACTGTCTTCTGCTGAAACTGTTCATTTCTCTAAGCTCCATAACAAAGAGAAGAACTAGCATTCTGTATTCCATCTAGATGCAGTTGTATCGACTGCCTGCATCATCTTCTCATTCCACAGGTCTACCAAGGTGTTGACAGGATCATCAAGGCCTAAGTCAGCTAGAGCAAACCAGTTGAATCAGTTGAATTAATATAGGTTCCATAGGACAGAATTACACAGGATGTATAAAATTTACACTGATTATCTGAGTCTGTTGTAGCGGGAGCTAACAATTGGATTTAAATCCAGATGTAGTGGCTTAAAAAATCCTCCAGAATTTTCAGGAGTACTTCATGATCCATTAGTTTCAGAGGGCAGACCAGTTTAATGGGATTTACAGATAAAGAAGCTGGTCTATGACAATAAAAGCATGCTTGGTTCTCGTTGGCTTCCATCAGTGACTAAAGTAAATAGGTGTAAATCAACTGTACTTTTGGGAAAGGAACAAAACATGGTGTCCCAAAGCATCTGCAGCAACAGGAGTAGAGACAGGCTTTGTCCTCCTTCTATGTGTCCCCAAGGACACACAAACTTTCTACCACACAAAGAGAATATATGCCATTCTTTCTGTGATGGCGGAAGAAGTAAACCATTATACTTGCAGGCAACATTTTTAATGAACTGTATTATTTTGCTATCCTGAATTGCATGACATCTAGAGAAAGTGCAGTCCATAGGAAGAGCAACAAACTAAACAATCTCATCAGCTCCCTGTCATAGAAGTGCTCTGAAATGTTAATGGTTTATTGTTTTACAAAGTACGTTGCATGCTGCTAAGAGTCAGGATATGAGCACAATGCATTGTAATTAGCTATGGCACAGTAAACACTGTAATGTTACATGTCAATATTATCTTAAATGTCAAGGTATAATAGCTACCATAAGTTTACAACCAAGATTGCTTGTTTGTGCACATTCTCAGCCACGCATGCATGCACCTTTCCTTGTTAAATATTTCTTCTGCACATCACTTTTCTGACAGCTAAGCAATAAAGTTGTAATAAACTCAAATTATGTACCTAACTAATGGGTCTTCTTTACAGACTCACTATGGTAGGTGTCAGGTACTGCAATAGTTTTGATTTAGCAGGCTATTAATGGCTGCATGTCGCATGACATAATCAAACCATTAAAGCAGATTCCTGGGGGATTAATTTACAGCGGATAGGTATGGGGTGGGGGGAATTTGTGTGTTGAGAAACAGAGAGACAGTTAACAGCGCAGAATTTAAATTAGTAAGACACATCATAGCTGCTTATCACTTCTTTTGTGAACTACATCTACATAAAGTAGCACCTTTTCCTTCTACATAAAACTTTTGCTTAATCAAGAGTCTGTTTAGAAAGGGTCTGGGGGCATTAAGGGAACCTGGTGTGGTGGAGAGCTAGTTGATTTGGAGGAAGGATAACCTCCATGGAGAGTCATATTAGTTAAAAAAAAAAAAGGTAAAGTGGGATGATCCTGTGGAAGGGTGACTTCAAGCTAAAATGATTGATTGCTAGAGACACTAAGTGTCATGACTTTGCGGTCTGGTGTACACCTCATTTTCAGGAGGTAAGACCATTAAGAGGCACACACAACCTGTTTGGGCTTGAAATAGCACTTGGAAAAGTTACTTTCTGAATTACAGCTCCCAGAATTTCCTAGCCAGATATGTACAGCATAAATATTAGAGTTAGAGAAGCTCTCATGTAACATTTATTTGCATAGATAAGGAAATAATATGGACAGCAGTGGAAACAGTTAATATCAGTGTGCAAACCCAACCTTTCTCCTTCCAATCAGTCTCTCAAGTACACACCCCATTTTAAAATCTACCTTGAAAAACTGGAGGAGACAGGTGGCCATTGTTGCCTTAATGTCTTCCCCAACCCAAGCATTTTTATACCACCTCGACTTCTATTTCAAACATAAACTAAAGAGTTACTGATTGGAAGAAGTGGCGTATCTACACAGTTGGGGACCTATTTTTCAGAGGGTACCCAATAACCTTGGAAAATTTAGACAACAGGATAGGAGACAATGGAATCAATTGGCTTTTAAAAATGCAAATTTCTACAAAACTTTTATAGAAAATATGATCCCATACAGGTGGCAACGTGCTTTGAAGCAATGTGCATTGAAGAAAAATTTACACTAAGAGGAACAGTATCAAAAATTCATAATTGACTTGTTGAAAGTCCATGTTCAGATGCTGTGGTAACAGATCTAAAATGAGTGTAGGAATTAGATCTAAATGTGATGATAATAAATGCACAGTGGAGTAGTGTTTGGAGCTGCCCCTCTTTCAAATCCGTATAAGTCACGATCAGAGAATGTTTACAAAATAATCCATAAATGTTAATAATACTCTGTCATACTCTTTCTTCACTACGTTGGAGAGGCTTTAGCAGGTGTGGAACTTTCATGCACATGTAGCTTGATTGTCCCAGTGTTGATGCCTTCTAGAGATTCTTGACCTTATTTCTTGAATAACAGGCCAAACAATGTATCATGGCAAGACATTGTTGCTCCTTCCTCCCCCTTTTTTTAGGGAGCCTGACATATCACTGCAACATAAAAGGCAGATCTCAATGTTGGTGGCTGCCAGAATAAAGATTGCCAAGAACTGGATGGCTATAGACAATCTGTCCTTAAGAACCTGGCTTAACACTGGGTGGTATACTGCCCTATTTGAAAAGCTGGCATTTAAATTAAGGTCCTTGCATAATGAAAAGCAATACAGCAACTTTGTTTCAGTATGGTATAAATTTATTTTGTTTGCCTATGAAGAATCGTTTGCTGGTGTCTACAACCAAACTAGTTGAAGTTTTGAGGAAACCCATTTTAATGGACATGCAATTTTTAATAATACTGACTTTGATTCTGAGTGTTGATTCTGTAACAAAGACTTAAGGAGAGGGGAAAAAAGGTGGGGAACAAAACGACAGAATATATTAAAAGCCAATATTGTTTACAGTTCTTTGTATTAAGCTTACCTGCATAACCTTTTTGTATTGTTACAAAAGCATTTAAAATAAAATTTTCAAAAATATAAAAGCAGAGCAGTACTGAATTTTATTTTCCTTTTTCATTTTCACATAGAAACAACTTAAAAACAAAGTGAGGTGGCCAGGTCTGCTGAGAACATGAAATTATTTAGGACAAACAGCAACAGCAACAAAAATGGGTTTAAGAAAAGTATTTTTCAAAGTAGGAGAATGGGAGTTATCATGACAAATGCAGTTCTGTGTAAGTAAATGTAAAGTTATACACGTGGGGTGGAGATCTTATGTCACCTAAAAGGTCTGCTTTGGGGATATCTTCCCAGAAAAGGCATCTTGGAATTGTGAGGGATAAATTGATGAAAACGTTGTTCCAATGTGTGGTGGCTGTGAAAAAGGCAAATTCCCTGTCAGACACATTGGTGTCATGGAGAGGAAGAAAGTGGGATCCTGCATTCTATAATCTTAAACTCATTTATTTATTTCACTGCATGGTATGTACAGATGCACATCTAGCTAGTCAGCAAAAGATTTAGATTAATCTTTATGACAATTCAACCATTAGTCCAGGTGCCAGACTTTAGCATTTTTAGCCAATGAGTTAAATCATAGCCATGATCAACACACCTTTTCTCTGGAAAAAGTAAGTTCTCTGCTTCATGTCAAAGCATTGTTTTGATTTTTCCAATAGGAAGTGAATGCTTTGCCATAGAAAAAAAAATCAGAAAACCAAGAGTTTAATATATATGCTGTGATTGAGCAATAATATATCAGCCTGCCTTCTTCAAGATAGGAGTTCTTGATTAATCATAAACTTTTACTAAAATTAATCTGTCAATTCGTCCATCTAAAGTCCATTAAAAAATCATACTGAAAGAGCCCAAAGGGTGGCTGGGAGATTGAGGGTTATGTTATGATTACAACTATTTTGCTGTTTGAGTACGCTATGACTACTGTGTAGCCCTGTGTTGTTACCTGGTTTTAGTAACTGTGTTGGTCAGACCCATATCTAAGGTGGGAAAAATAGGGTATGTGCCCTGGGTGCCAATGCCAGGCAGGGCACGATAAAGCCATGGAGGAAGATATAGCAGCAGAGGAGGAGGAAGAGAAGGAAGCAACTCCAAAGGTAGGGGCACAACATCCATGCTTGCCCTAGGCACCGTTTACACTAGTTACGCCTCTGGTGTTGACTTTTGGCAGGGAAATGGAGGAATGTAGAGGGGGCAGTGAATTTGACAATGTGTTATTGAATACTGCCACGGCCTGGCAGATCTCAGCTGTTTCTTTTCCCAATTCTGAAGATACTCCCAGAAGACTCTACTACTGTGCTTTACAGAGTGTTTGCCAATGTTCTGAAGAAGAAAGAAATAATTTTAGAACATGGGGACATTTTTTCAGTTCAATCTTGTGTGGTTGTCAATGTTATGATGATACTGGAAAATACCCAAGCTGTTTTTGTTCATAGGGTAGAAGGCACTCTTGCTTCATTTTTTAAAAAAGGAAACGTGATTAACTCTATGTAAATGTCCCTATAATTCATGCTGCATTTTGTATTCTGCATTGCTGCTGCCAGATTCAAGCTTTACTCCCACTGCTTCTGACAGTCTTCAAAATGCCATTGAATGTGATACTAAGGATCCAAGCATCTGTGCTCAGATCCACAAGGAAAATGAACAGGTGTGAAGTAACAGAATGCACTATGCAGAAAATTTTGTCCAGATACCACTGTGCAACTTTGTTTCTCTGTGGAAAAGTTACGACCAACCAATTCCCTTTATTAGACATAATCAAAAAATAAATTAAAATTAAGCTGTCCATATGTGCTACCAGTATACAAATCTATATACAGCAGTACTGGAATATTGCAAACAGTTCTGATCACTACACCTCAGAGTATTGTAGAGCTGGAAAAAGTACAAAACAGGAACAAACCAAATGATCATAGGCAGCACCTTTTCTAGTAGGAAAGATTACAAGGTTTGAGGAGTTTTGCTTTAAAAAAAGAAGTGATTAAGATGATGAGCAAAATAGAAATGTATAGAATTATACATGGTGTGAAGGAACTTTTTGAAACTGATAATAGGCAGCTATAGAGAATCCACAGGCTGCTCTTGTCCCATTTTGGCTGCCCCAGAACCACACAGACCATGCACCAATTTGCTTGAAATCTGAATATTCTGGTTAATTTTCAAAGTTTGCTTTTGGAGGTCTTCTTAGGACGCATACAGGCCAAATACACAGATTAAATGGAGGATTGCATCTCATGTAGTCTCTAAAGGTATACATATTTTTGTATGTGTGTGTGTGTCAGTGTGTGTCAGTGTGGGTTTGGGAGTTGGCCCTCAGGTTGCAGACTGGGTATGGGCTATGCAAATTTCAGTTCTTGTATAGAGGAAGAATTACATTATGATCTATTTACTCATCATGCTAGAACCTTGAGTCATCCAATGAATTTGAATAGTAGGAGATTCAGGGTTAATAAATAGAAATACTCCTCAACACAGAACACAGTCAAGTTATGAAATTTTCTATCACAAGATGTAATGATATCTGCCAACTTGGATAGCTCTAAAATAGGGTTAGAAATATTTATTGGTGATTGAGTTACATGGCAGCTAGTCAATAGGGTTGTGGATTATCTCTACTATTAAACACAATGTGTTTCTTAGTACCAGTTGCTAAGGAACAGTAGTGTAAGGATTTTTACACTCAGATCCTCTTTGCTAGCTTCCTCTGGCATCAGGTTGGCTATTATGAGAACAGTATGCTGGACTATATAGGCCTTTATTCTGATCCAGCAGAGCTCTTCTTATTTTCTGTTGTTAGGTTCATAAGTCTTTGGATAGACACACGTTGAACAATGAAAGCAGAGTTTGTGGGATTATCCTGTTGGATTTGAGAGGAAGAGAGGGAGAGAAAGGGGAAAGAGAGGTGTTCAGGGCAGTGGGCATAATTAAAACCAAGAGACCTTGTGGCATGACTGTGCTTCCATGATTTTCTAGAATAAGCTCGAGGTTTAAAATCCAGAGGATCCTAGCTTGAGGGTCCACACTGCTAGAGGAAATAGAAACACTGACTTTAGTTGATTTGGGTTATACAGTTATCCCACACTTCGAGCAAACAGGTTAACAGAATATTGGTTGTAAGTCCCACCTTAAGTGCATATTAGCAAACATTTGGAGCAACAATAGAAAGAATGGGCTACAGCTTAAAGAAAGAATTGATCTTTTAATATGAAAGACAGATCTCCATGTTGGCGAAAGTGGCAGGAAGCAACCTATGAAGAAAAGGTGAGAGTTAGTGAGAGTTGATTAGAGAAAAAGTGCATATGAGTGATGAATGCTTCCATCATAGTGAGAAGAATAAATTGTGTGTAATAGAATTGTGATTCACACATAACCAAAGGAAATAAGTCACACATTTTACAGGCAATGTGAGCATAAGCTCCCTTTCCCTTCTTACCCTTTAAAAAAGAAGAATGTGTGCCTTGCAGAAGCCTTATCTGGAAAAGATGACTAATGAGACATTTCTGTGGAGTAACCTTTCCAGAAATAACAAAGTGTGGTCTTCCTTAATCTTCCGTTCTGAGTTTGTTCTTCCAATTAGTTGTTTCAGTCAACTGTCAACTGCTTCAGACATCTGTCTGTCCGTCCGTCCGTCCGTCTGTCCGTCCGTCCATCCATCCATCCATCTGAGAACATCCCACATGATACATTTCACCTACTGGAAGCTTTTCACATTCACCCATTTTTCTCCCCCAAAAATGACTGGAATCCTGTTGGCATTTTATGCGTGCTCAGCTTCCCCTATGGAAACAATGCAACGTTTTTGTGGAATCTTTGCATTCACTTCAAGGATGTGGAAACAGTATTTTACATGTTGTGCCATTGTGTGTGCAGATGCACGTTGCAGATGCACTTGCACTGTGCATGGCTGTGCATGAAATCTTGTTCTGCCGAATTGCTATTCCTCACAGGGGTTGGATAGAGCAATAATGCATTACTCCATACGCAGAAAGGTACATTTACAACCTCAATGTTAGATCTTGGCCCGTGTATCATTTTAAAAACTGCAGCTACACCAAGAGATTTCAGAGTGAGATGCATTCTGCACATAGTAGGGGCTGAATACAAAATTTGCTTGCAAGAGAAAGACCTGAAAAATCTTCATGATGGTTGAAATAAAATAGCAAAGGTGTAACATGCCATTCCTGTGAACTATAATGTCATCCCTTCATTACTAGGTCAGTTTGCTATCCTATACACAGTTAGGTGAACTAAATGCCAGTGAAGCTAACAGGGTTAAACCAGCCTATTTGTCATTTTTGTAGATGTGAAAGCTTTGAGTTTTGCCAGAAATGTGTGGCTCTATGGAGAAAGAGTTGAACTGATTTCGCAGCAGATTTTAAAGTTTATTGGACAGTATCAGCTATGGTGTTTATCTAGGGTACATTCTTACATTAGAGGAATGACATGCTTATTGCTTTTTTTTTTTTTGCCTCTATCACTTGTCACTCTTAATAAAGTACAATTAATAGAAACTGCATTGTAGGGTCATGATTCCTTTCTTCATGTGTTGCTAGAAATGGTAGGAAATAAAGTAGTCTGTGAGGATGTGGAAGGTAATAGAATTTTATACCCCACTGTATCATCCTGAACATGTATGGTTTTGTCTAATTTTGAAAGATAAGCAAAGTTAGGAACATGAACACCAGGGAACACTGAGGATTGCAAAGTAGAGCTAGACAAGAATCCTGAAAATCTTGGACAACCATTCCTGGTCTGAGTTGTCAAGACTGGTCTGACTCCATAGAAGATACCTTCTTGGGTTCTGTGTATCTTTGCCATTGTTCCACCCTAATGAGTAATTTAGATTTCCCCCCCTGCAGAGTGGCAGACCTTTAGCACAAGCATATTTCAACTGAAAGGACAGGACAGTGGATTTCATGAGCTGTTCCATCCCCTTGGATGTTCAAAATTGCTGTAGGAACAGTGACGGTTTTGCTTTGGTGGTGACGGAGAAATTGGCTCTGCTGTCTTTGCCAAGTAGATCTTCATCTTGACTTTGCCATTCACAAAGCCCTAGTTAAGATCGAAGCCATCAGCGTCAATCCATTATTACTGTTTCTACTTTTGTTTCTATAAAAGATCACGAAAGTAGCTTTTCTGTAATAAATAAAGAGGCTGTCAGGACATACGTTTGTAGTATTTACTTTTTTTCCAGACGAAAACCAACAGACCTTGAAAGAGATATTTGGCAAATGCATGAAACATGCCTTTACCAGCCACACAAGATGAAATTTTGTCAGTATTTAAAAAAGTCTTGAAGTAGTGAATATTTGTGAGCAAGTCTCTCCTTGGAATTTCACCAATTCTCTGTATTTTGCTTCGTTGGTTTCCTATAACCATCTTTGAGTTGTTTTTTTAAAGCTGAGAGTCCACTCTTTATTATTTTTCTCAGGTAACTTAGCATAAAATACCTATCTTCAACTGTAATATACAATAGTAAATAAAACCTTATAGCAGCATAATAAAATTGGAAAGATAAAATATTTTGCATTGCACAGCAGCTGACAGGCCATCTAGAATATCAGTCAGAGGACTTTATTTTAATGATGTATTCAGCATGGAACAAGAAAAATTTTAAAACTAAAGCAAAATGAACCTCTGTATACTATACTAGAGAGCCTTGCAGATGTATTCACACACACATGACTTTGATTTGTTATTGAAACTGAGGTAGTTGGCATTGTGTCTACCATATTTGCACATGGTAGTCAGCACTGTGAAAGTATGAAAGATTTTCTTATGGTGGTACAAAAGCGAATTAAACAAAATCCAATTGGCACGGTGCTGAATGTCTTGTGTACCTGAAGTGGTGATAGTGCCAATTAAAACTATTTGAATTCTAAGTTATTATAATACAATATGGAAAAGTGAAAGGAAGCTGAATACTTTTGTGAGGCACTGGAAATGGAAATGGAAATGCAACACCAATTTTTGTAAAAACTAAAAAAAAAAAGTCTTGCTCAAAAGTTTAGGGTGAAGATCAGTCATTACACTGCAGCCTATTTGTAATCAGTGTGCGTTAGTAAGCAGCATGCTAGGAAGGATGGTCTATCATTGCTTTCCTTCCTTACTGTTCTGAATCCTGTTTCAAGGGGAAAGAGGTGCATTTTCTTCTCTGAGATATTCATGCTTGCTTGCAAAAAAAAAAAAAAAAGGGAAAGAAAATATACCTTCTTGCAGCAAAGAGAAATACACACTGAATTTGAAAAAATGCATGCAGCATAGCTGTTACTTCTTCCCTGCATGCTAAATATTTTCATAGAACCTCCTGCCATCAGACTAAAGCCTTTTAACTAGAGTTTACTTCATTATCTGATACCATACAAGAAGAAAGCCATGGTGCTTTTTATGAGAATCATGCATCCCTATTCTTTTACCATTTGTGAAGGCTCTATTTCTGTCTAGATAAGGAGCAAAGAAGTGTGATCGTCTGGCACATTTTGATCATTTTTAAGGAACTTATACCTTGTCCTTCTAAAGCAAAGACCATTTCCAGGACACCTGAGAATAAAATACAGACTGTAAAGATATAAATAATAAAATAAAGATATAAATATTTACCAGGATCCATATGTACATCTGCTGCTTCTGAGAGAATCAGCAATCTCCCCTCCCTTCTGCAGCTTCATCTATACTTTGCTCTCAAAAACTTGCTCCAAAGTGTTAAAATCCTCTGGAACAGGTTTCTGTCACCATGGAAGGCTGCAGCAAGATGGGGAGAGGTAAAATTACCTATCCTACCGGCACTGGAAAACAAAGTGTGTCATTGGATCTTAGTCATTACCTCAATAGAAATTCCTCATGGTGCAAACACAGCTTATATCAAGTTGTTTGCCTTCTTTGTTGCCTTAGCTAGGTTTAACTGGCAATATGAATAACTGCTAGCCTGACTGATTGCATGCCTTTCAAAAATATTGTGGTGTGATGTTTGCAGACCTTGTAATGTGGAACTATCACATGGCTCTGCAGCTATTATCTCCCATTCCATGTTGTGTGTACCTTCAGAATCTGCCGTGAAGACTTTAAATTTTAGCATAATTGCAGGAAGAAAGATGGCACTTTGTTGTGAAGAAATATGCACTGTTTCATCATTGGCATCATTTTGCATTGGAGATTTCTGGGTATTCTGGAAGTTTGACCTGTTTACAGCTTTCCCTTTTTATTAGAACACTGAATACTAATAGGTTATTGACTGTACAGATTTAGTAGGCATAGAAAATGCTTAGCAACAGGGCCGAGGACAAGTTTATCTTCATACAAAAAAGATGAAATATTCAACCTTAGTTTAACACAGAGTGAGTAGCAATCAATATCTAAATGTAACCGCATTGCAAATTGCAGGCTTGGCTTCAGCGTGTAAATACAACACTGCATTTCTTTCTTCAATCTTATGTCCCAGCCATCAGCATGTTTACTTAGAAGAGGACCATTGATTTAGCTGAAACAACCTTCTAAGTAAGTGCCTCTTCACACATGACAGATTTGCTATGTGGATCTCCAAACTGGAACCTCTTTGGTGACTTGTAAGGTGAATCAATAATGGTGTCATAAAATATCATAAGCTTCAGTGCTGTTTATATTCCACCCTTCATAACTAATAGGTTGTTCTGTATGTTTGAATCTGGACAGCAAGCCCTCTCCATGATATTTCTCATATATAAGTTCAGTTTTTCTCCCCACTCTTGCTTCCTTGTCCAGTTGAATCTCATATGGCAAGATGAGAAACTGTGCAAAGGAAAGGAAAAGGCAGTGGTCACTGAGCCCAGTAATCTGAGTTCATGGATTTTCAGTAAGGACAGCAAAAAGCCAGGCAGTGTCAGATTCAAGACCTGAAGCAATGTTGACAGCTCCCAGCACTTCCATGTTTCTAAATTAGTAGTGGCACCCTGAAGATGTTAAAGCTATGGCCCTTCAATAGGATTTCATTCTTAAAGGATATCTAATTCTCTTCCAGCTCCACAACTGTTTCATTGACCATCGGTAGAGATGTAGCAGTACCTCTGCAACTTTGTCACTGTCTAGGTAGCTGATTAGGACTGTGGGAACTGAGGAAAGCTGAGGCTGCATCCTGAGGTTTGTAGTTTGGTGAGCCAAAAGAATTCTCTGGCTGATCATTCTAAATGCTTCAGACCTAAACATCAATCCTAGAATTCCATAGGAAGCCGTTATAGGAGTTAAAGTAGAATCATAGTACTATAATTGTGTAATGTGAAAGGGGCCCTGGTAAGGCCACTGAGGCCCTTTCCACAGCTTACCTTTGTCCGGGTGGCATCTGATAATGATGGTGAAAGCAGCTATCCTGGAAGGGGAGCACAATGGAGCACTCCCCTACACACCACTTGCTTCCGGGAACCAGGAAGTGTGATGGCCACACCTCTTACTGCTGCAGTACAGCCAGGTACTGTCCCAGGCTGCGCTGGGGCAGAAAGCACAGCCATTATGCTTCCAGGACCTCTACAAGCAAGGTAAGCATGGGCACACAGTAGGAGGGCTGTGTAATCAGCTGTCATTGAAGGGGAAAACCTATCAGTGATTGGCAGCATGATTGTGCCCCCAGGGGAAAGGAGGAGGACAGGACTGGGATGACATTGTGTGTAAGCATTGTTCCAGCCTTGTCTTTCTCCTGTCTCTGTGGCAGGTTGTGTATATCAAATGGAAAGGGCTTTAGTTGTTTCTCCAAGATGAGTAGCAAAAGTCTGTCAGACATGCAGGTGTTGGCACCAAACTACATTTACACAGCTTAATAGCATTCATGGCAACAAGTAGAGATCAATTTTTTATTTATACTTAGTAGCAGTAGTAGTAGTATTTATTCTTCCTAAGGCTTAGAATTTTGCCTCTTTTCATATCAAGGTGGCTTTTTTCCTCCTCAGTGCAGATTTAAATTTGGGAACACTGTAGTACGAGGAGTAGCTGCAGCTGAAGAACTGATAGTAATAAATTCAGATGACCTAATAAATTCAGATGACCTAAATGTAGGGGGTAGAGATGGGGTCAGGTAGCCCCTGGATGATGCAATGGCCTCTTTTTCTAGTGTGACTCTTGTTTTCCCTCATCATTGTCTGTACTGGCTAGGATTTGGAGTCTAACAATATCTGCAAAGCTAGTTATTCCCCACCTATCATCTATTGACTGGTTCTTTGGCTTTGGTTATAGGGAAACTTATAAATTATCTTTCCCCCCTCCTTTTCTTCTGGCAACTACCATAGTGGCAAAATTTACATGGCAACAGATTATTTGAAGCAAGTAATTTCATTAACTTCAAAACTGTTCAGTCTTGATGTAACCTTATGTGGGTGGTTTTGATAGACGTGTTATTGCTAACTTTATTTGAAGTTGTAGTAGTGACATTTCATTATTCCATTTTCACTATATTTGGAAGCACAATTTATATGTTTGAATGTTTAACTACGTTTGACTGTTTGTGAGCAAATTATTATGAATTGTAATGGCCAGTTGGATGAGCAATCAATTCAAGCTTGACTTGACTATTCAAGTAAATCTGAGGAATTACAACTTGAATAATCATTTACAATAACTTGAGCTTTTCTTCTCTCAGAAGTATTTCTTATTGCTGCACAATTGCTTTTCTGATTTTGTGTCTGTGAAAGAGAGGGTGGGAGAAGGAGTATACAAGTTGCTTGGGTAGATGCTATAAGAGAGCTTAAGTAAATATGATCATTATGTCTCTATGACTAGGTTATAACAGACATTTCTTTATCTGCACAATTTCAAAGGTATCATCCCAGAATATGTAGTAAGCTCTGCCAATTATTTATCTTTCATGAAGTGCACTGAACAACTTTTGATCATAGGGTTTGGTGATAAATGCACGTTTTGCATTGAAGCCATGTCTACTGTACATGTCTTGAACATTTTAGTCAGCTGAAAGCATGCTTGTGATGGGAGTTCTGCAAAGCCGTTTCTTTAGCAAATCAGCAAAGCACCCTAGCATCTAGCAGAAACCAGATGGATTTTGCAAATTCTGGAAATTTATGCTGCAACACTTGCTTGCTGCCAGCATCATAAATAAATTCAGGTTTTTCTAAATAATGAAAATGTCTTGATTATAATGTGAACAAAACTGCTTGCCAGAAAATGAATACATTTTGATCTTCTGAGTCTGTTATTTTGTGACAGCCAAAATAGCAATTTGTTCAAAAAGATACTGATGATGTTACTGTCTAGTTTGTATTGGCGGGGGAAGGTTTGCATCGCACTGCTAAATATCCATTTTGCGAGTGTTCAAGGGCACATTCTAAATGTGAATTTATAGGTCCTTTTACATACGTTAAATCCCCAAATACCATTGCTTTCATGAGAGTTACTTTGCCCTGGATTTTTCTATCCTCTGGTAATATGCTTTCTGTACTTTTTGATGACTGGAAGCATTACTATAAAATTAATGGTAAAAGCAATTTCAAGGTTCTCCCATCTATCAAGTAAAAAACATCAGGCTCAAGAGCCTGCACATTTTTTAATTTTAAAATGTATAGGCCTTTCTAAATGTTCCCTAAGTAGTGTATATGTATGCAAAGTAAACTAAACCAAATAAGACAAGCATTCACAAGAACCATTGATTTCTTCCACAGCAAAAATGCAGGAGCCAAAGTTAGACAATCAGTATCAAATATCAAATGTGGATCCAGGGAAAAACAGCTTAAATGATACTAAAGGCACATCTAAGATCAAAGTTTTCACAAAGGTTACATGGAAACTAGCTCCTTTGGAATCAGAGGGAGATACTTCTGAGTAGAAATGCACAAGATTGCACTTGAATGCCGAAAGATCGACAGAGATGGAGTCTTCCAAATAGTTCTTGCTCTCAACACTTAGTTTAAAAAAAACTTTATAAAGCTCAAACAGTATCATTGTTTCAACCTTGTTTGATAAAATAAAGTGATTTAATCCCTTGTACAACTGCAAAAACATAAGAGTGTATAAAAATGTTAACTGTAGGGTGAGGACAGATGAAAGTTATTCCTTGTACAGTGTGCAGTTGCCTTAACAAATTATTCTTCCATTAAATGTACTTAAATGCACTAACTTGTTATAGCTTTTAAAAATAGCGCTAGATGTCCAGAAGATATAGAGCTCATGGTTGGTTCTCAAGGGTTTGGTAGATTGCTCTTGCAGAGAAGACGCTACATAGATCAGGGATGGGAGAACTTGGCAGGTTCGGTGTGTGATCCTTACCCCTCAAACCTGCCATGGGTCATAACCAACATCACCATCTTCCCGCTACTAAAATTCTGTGGCAAACCAGGAAAACTTCTTTAAAATGAGCATTTCCTGCTCACTTTAAAGGGTTTCTCATTTATTCAGTAGAGTAGTTTTGAAGAGTCCTCCAGTCCAGAAAAATGGAGTTATGCTGCCTGAGGACCACAGGCAAAATGTTCCCCGGCCCTGCAGCAGATTAGTAAAAGGGCTTGCCAAACATTATTTTTGAAACATGGTTCCAATTTCTACTGTATGTAAATGAAGGTTTTCTAGTCCACCAGTAGTGTATTCTGCCCTTTGAAAAGATAGTATAAGTTCAAATTAAATCTAAAAATCATACTTATGTGTCAGAAGTATATTGATAAGACAGCATTGCTGTCAGTTGATCTTCCTGATAAATGTTTGTTATTATTTGTTGTTATTGCATTTTTGTAGAAGTTCAGTAAGTACTTATTTAAAGAAGTAGTAAATGGGCAGTGCAATCCTGTCTCAAAGATGTGCTGGTTGTAGGTAGACAGGATTTGATGTGATCCTCATCTGGCAGCACAAATTTCCATCTACCATAAGAATTGCTCTTTTGACAGCCAAAATCTCTTGTGCCAATTGAAGTCAGAGTTCTGCTGGCAGAATGATGTGCTGGCAGAACTTCCCTGCTGGTTAAAATCTGCAAGAGGGAAGAGCTGAGGAGTGAGGATAGAGAAGAACTTGGGAGGGAAAGAAGAGGCAGGGTGAGGAAGAAGCCAAGTTAATACCAGATCCAAACCTGCAGTCTAGAGATACAGCCACAATGCCAGAGCAAAGGTAGACCAGGGTGAGGGTGTTTTCCAAAAACATTAGACTGGGAGAAGTCTGAATTCATGGTCCTTCACCATTTTGGTCAGCTTAGCTTGTGTTAAGTCTTAAATATATCATCATGAAAAAAGATAAACTACAGGGAATATCTAACTGGTTCCCTGTCTAGCCCTTTCTATATATTATATGATTCACAATTTATATCTGGTTGCCCAAGAACTTTACAGTTGAAATAGCAAATTTACACATTTTGATAAATTTTGCAATTGCAATTTCAAATTGGACCTCATAATTGACCACTGGCATTTTGAACTCAAAATATGAGGAGAAAGTTCAAAATGAACTTGTTTTGCTTGGTGAAACAAAATATGAATTTCATGTAAATGCACTGACTTCTGCTGCAAATCATTGATTATGCAAATCACTGATTATGTAGTGTCAGATGCTGACTGCTGTTTGAGAATCTTTGGATGCCAAGTGCTATGCGAGAAATCAAATATTTGCACAACCAGAGTGTCCCCAGAAAATATTTGTTGTAAAAATCTAGAAGGAAAAAAAATCATTTCATCTCTAGCATCATGCAGCGTATAATTTGTCAGTGCTATTTAACTGGTCCCAGTTTTCTCTTCCATTGTTTATTTTTAATTTGGTTTTATTTGTAAGTCTTCTCTTTTGCTACAGAAATGGTGTTTCCTTTCTTGGGGCTTATGCCCACAAGGTGAGACTGGAGCCTGGAAAAATTACTTTTAGGGTGCTACAATGCCTAATCAGCACTGGCAGCAGCCACGCAACTTAGGGTTTCTAGGAGTTTGTAGTCCACAAAGTGGTTTTAACAAGCTCTGGAGAAGGCATTCTGCTTCCTTTGTTCTTTGGTGGCTCTGAGCAATTTAAATGGCCAATAGAAAGAGATTACACCACTTTTGTTTCTTTTTGACTAAAATGTCAGAGGCAAAATTAACATCTTTGAAAAAACTACATCAGTTCCTTCATTTCTATCACTCCCAGCAAAAGAAGTACTTCCCAGTGACAGTCTAGATCTATAGCATGGAATGCATATAGAACAAATATTAGAAGACAGCATTTATTCTGTTATTACTGATTGTTATGTACCCACTAGTAGGTTCCCCATTGGCAAGTAGTGTTCACCACTTGACACTCCTTTGGTATAGGGTAGGGCTCTGGAACTCCCTCTTTAGGGCCATGCATCTCAGGAGGTCAGGGATGGAGGGTACTCTTGAGGTTCACCTGAGATTTAGGGCTCTCACCTGTAAGGATCTGAAACTTGGATGGGAGTTCCCTGGGTTACTTTCCAGTTATACTGGACCACTGAACAGCCAAAGCAATTTCGATTGCCCTTGGGGCTGATGTGTATCACCCAAAGGAGGGCTGAGGGGATTGTCACATGACATCTGGCCTCAGCTGACCTGCATTGGGTTGCCCCTGTCCCCCATTAGTTGTGCCTTTCCAGGCCAGTTAAATAGGTCATATTAAATAAATGGTCCTTATTATCCAATTTTATGGATCTGGTCTCATTATTTCATGGTTGATTATCAAATAGTATCTTATACTATAAGGTTGCACTGAATCACAGATGTCCAAAGAACTCCAAGCCTATCAGAGAAGGAATTCAAGACGTGAGTACCACCAAAGATTTCCAGGCAAAGTGCTTCTAGACAGTAATCTTCTGTGACAGTTACCACAGTGAAAGGCCTAAGTGTGGCGAGAAGCTAGGTCTTAAGGGAGGATTATTCCTGTGTGATTAGTGAAGACCACTACCTGAAGATCTGTAAAACTCAACCACAGGAAGCAAAGATAAACTTTTCAAAAGAGATTTTAAATTTGGAAGAGGTACTCTAAAAAAGGAGAATGTTCCCATATAAGGAAAAAATGAAGCACATCTTTCATTGTGCTTAGTCCCAGATCTAGTCAATGTATGAAACAATTATCACATGTGTCCCCACACACATATGTGGGTCCTTGTGGAAAGCAGCAGCATCACATATGTCCCATCAACAATATACCTGTCTTGGCCCTTCTAGGTGGTCCTGCAAAATTGATTGTGGGGGTGGGAGTGCCAGAGTCACCAAACTAGTGCTAGTACTGTGGAACTGTGATTCTGCAATTAGTCTCAGAAAACAGTGAAACTGATTTAATGGGGCTTCTTTGATGCTAAAGCAAGGAGAAACCTTTCTTATTTTTAACTACATTTTTGAAAGTTCTAAGAAAAATATAAATAGGTTGGGTGAGAATAATAAAACCATGACGAAAGCCTGGAAATACAGATGTTTAGGGTGAACATTATCTGGATTTTCAGGAGTGAAATGAGTAAATGGTATCACAGCGAATAATTAGAACAAACTGCAAAAGCAAGCTGCCGAGACATCACTGTGGAAGTGACTCAGTCTCCGGTTTTCATCCAGTGCTGGGGAGATGGTATTGCTCTTGAATTACTCTTTCTCAGTTGTGGAAAGAATTGGGAAAGAATGAACTTAAGCTTAGTTTGCACAAGGCTGAAGTAGTGCTGAATAGTGGACTGCATGACTCAGGACTGACTGTGCAGCTTGCATTGGATGGTACTGAATTTCTGAAAGGACAGATGCATAGTTATGGATGCCTGCTGTTCTTTTATTAGATGCACAATATAAGAGGCTGCTTACTCCCAGATTTAGTTGATGTGCTAGCTAATACTCTTTCTAATGAAACTTGACCCTGCTGTGGCCATTCATGTTTGAGCAATTTCCAGTTTAGACTGCTGCATCATTCGGTATTTGGGGCTGCTCTTGCAAAGAGTTCAGAAACTTGAGCCAGTCTAAAATGCTGCCTCCGGATTCGTTAAAAGCAAGCTAAGCAGGAAGAACACATTAGAGCTAAATGGGTTTATTTATACTGGTTACCCATTGGTTTCTAGGCTCAGTTCAGGATGCTGATTTTGACCTTTAGTCCGAAATGGCTAAAGGACAACATTCTTTCATATACATCTTCCTGCATGCTCCTCTTGACATCTAAACCTTAGGTCTGGATTCTTTGGTCTTCTGATGACAATAAGCTGTTAGGATCTGGGTCTTTCTTGTGGTGGCTTCCACCTTGTGGAAGCTCATCATGCTGGAATCAGTGAGGAATCCTTTGGTTCTTTCCAGCATTTTACTACAACATGACTTTTCAGAAGGACATATGGCTGAATGTTTTTCCCAATGTGTTATTTCAATACTGATCTCTTTATGGATAATATGTTGTTTTATGCAGTGCTGGCTGCTGTTTTCTTCATCCTGTTTTAATAATCAGGTTCAGCACTTTGGATAGCTCCTTTAAAGTTTGTAATAAATACCAAATTTGACTCACATGGGAGCCACTAGCTACCACTGGTCTTACGTTACATATATTTGCATGTTGCATTCCAATCCAACTTCTTTTAGTGAAAAATGTGGAAATCATGTATGTAAATAAATGAATAGATGTCAGGAAAACATGTAATACCATATATAGGACTTTACTTTAAAGACTTTAAAGTGTCACCATAGAAGAAGTGTTAAGTTTTTCAGACTATTAGAAAACTTATTGTAGCACCAATTTCCGAATTCTGAAAACACAAATACATTTTCTGTACATTTTGAAAACAAAACGAAACAAAACAAAAACTAAATGCAGTGTGAAAGCCAGTCCAATATAGCCTTAAGTTCAGAACTTTGTATTCATTTGTTTGGGATCCTCCAGATCCCAAATAATTCCATATTCTTAAAAATGAAGAGGATTGAGTGAGCAGTGAGTATGTTGTTCAATTCAGAAAATATTCAATACCAATTTTTTTTTATATATATTTTTTGCAATGATATATACAAAAACAAAGAGTAGAGTGAGGTCAAGAGACTGGCACAGGTGTAGCACTAAGTGTAAGAAAACCAGCAACTGCCATCTCAGATGTGTTGAAAAACTTCATTAATGATTGGTGACGTAGACAGTTGTGCAGCAATAAACCTCTTAGCCTCCCCCCTTGGAGTACCGCTCAGGAGCAATTCAGTTTTTGTCAGGTAGTGTGCATACATGTGTGACTTGGTGTTCAGTTTCTGTACTTCTGAGTCATCCTCTGCTGTACAGGACTTGCAAGAACATTCAAAGAATCATCATTAATCTTATAAGTGAATTCTAAATACAGAAAGACTTCTCTGGAACCCAAGGGAGGAAAACATCATTCTAAAACTAGCTGTACTGTTTCTACAGCAGCAAGAGAAGGAAACTGAAATAGCAAGAGAAAATGTTTAATAAAAATCTGACAGTCTTCAAACCGGCATTTCCCCCTAATACTGTTTAGCCTATAGGGTTTGACTGTAATCCACCTCTGGGCCCTTGTCAATGCCTGAATGCTTTTCCAGGCTGTGAAAAATCTAGTTAAATCAGGCTGTACTCTTACCTTATTTCTCAAACATGAGATTTCAATAATGTGGAAACTCTTTTTTAGAGTTAAGATCAATGTACAACTAGCAATGCTTCTCGAAAACATTTATAGCCTGAAAGAAGAGTAATAGTCATCTCTACTGACAATGTGTTGTCTCTCAGACTATATACAGATTGACTTAGACGTGCATAGAACCATAGAGTTGGAAGAGACCACAAGGGCCATCCAGTCCAACCTCCTGCTATGCAGGGACACACATTAAAGCACTCCCAAAAGCTAGCCATCCAGCCTCTGCTTAAAATCCTCCAAAGATGAAGATTCCACCACATTCCGAGGCAGCATATTCCACTGCCAGACAACTCTGACAATCATGAAGTTCTTAACTGAGGTTCAGGTGGAATCTCCTTTCCTGCACCTTGAATCCATTGTTCCTTGTTCTAGTCTCTGGAGCAGTGGAAAACAAGCCCGCTCCTTCCTCGACATGACATCCCCTCAGATATTTAAACATGGCTATCATGTCCCCTCTTAACCTTCTCTTCTGCAGAATAAACATGCCCAGCTCCCAAAGGCACTCTTCATAGGGCATGGCTTCCAAACCCTTCACCATTTTGGTTGCCCTCCTCTGGACACACTCCAGCTTATCGATATCCTTCTTGAATTGAGGTGCCCAGAACTGGACACAGTGTTCCAAATGAGGTCTAACCAAAGCAGAATAGAATGGTACCATTACCTCCCTTGGTCTAGATACCGTACTGCTATTGATGCAACCAAGAATTGCCTTGACTTTCTTGGCTGCCTCATCACACTGCTGATTCATGTTCAGCTTGTGATCTACCAAGACTCCTAGATCCCCTTCACACGTACTGTTATCCAGCCATGTGTCCCCCATCCTATATTTGTTCATTCCATTTTTTCTGCATGTTCATGACTTGATCAGATGATGACTTAAATGCAAGAAATGCCCACTGCTTTTCAGTGGAACTCATTCACATGTGTGAGTGTGTGATGAACCCAAAGTCACCCAGTTGGTTTCTATGACCAAGCAGGATATCAAACTGTGGTCTTCCAGGGTCAAACCACTACATCATGCTGGCTCTTGAGGGTGTGGAAGAATGAACAAATTTTAATTTTCCCAGCAAGGGTTAAATATCACTACTGTTGCCAGCCCTCTCATTTCTTGACCAGACAGCTGAAAATTGTTTAAGTAGGTCTATTTGCTCTAGGCTCCTGAAAAGAAAGAAAAGGAAGCAGTCTCTGTTGCTCAGCTACTCCCATGTGGTTAAGAACAGTGCATCTCAAGCTATCTGATGTGAAAGGCTGACTTTTTATTTTCCTGGTATGCCAGGGACTGGTACCCTTTTCCTACGGTTGTTTCTTTTTGACCTGGAAACTCAGTGGGGACAAGCAGCCTGAAGCTCATGGACTGGCACCAGACTGGAGACCACCATTTTGCATATAAGTTTTTCAGAACAGGCCCAGACCTTGTGGGAGAGACTTAATGCATAGAAAGTGTGACCAAGGCAAGCAGTTTTCAGAAAAGGAGTTGAGAGGACTTTGCAGGAACTCTGACAACATGTAGGTTTGAAAGCCCAAAAGAATTAGCACTACATAACTAAGGCAGTTTGTTACCACTTTGATTCTCATAGTTCAACCTATAGGATCCAGGAAATTACAGTTTGGCAAGGGACACAGTAGTTTATGTTACAGAGCTGTAATGCTGAAGTTCAGGAGAGTCTGCTAGAGCTTTGTATCACAGAAAACAACAAATCCCAGCATGGATCCATGACAGTTAAATTGGTATAAAACTGCTATAACTTGTACCATGGATACACCTTAGGTTAGCTATGAAAGAGACTATTCAGACTATGGAAGGAAAAAAATGTGGGGAAGAGAGGAAGAGAAGAGATCAGAGCGGTGTGTGGCAATGCTTTATCTCCCCTAGACACTGTGTCCACTAGTTTATTTCCTTTTAAAAGCATATTGGAGCAGATTAAGTCAAAGAGATCAACTAGGATAGGAGGAGATTTCATTTTAGTTCCAGGCCTCTTGTCTCTTGGATCAGACCCTTACAAACAAATACTTCAGAGGCAGATTTTGATGTTGCTTTAGCTCACCTGTTTGAGAATCCATTTATTTTACTTATGGCTAACACTTTTTTTCTTGCAATAGCAGGATGAGCAGTTGCTGTTTCCAATTGATAATACAAACAAGCTGCATTTATATTTGCTTGTGGATGGCAATATTAAAGCCTAGACAAAAATAGGCACAGCTTTGGAAAACCAAGTGTCTTTTTCAGAATAATAAAAAAGAATTTCTTCAAAAGCTATTTACTAAATAATTGTTAAATATTAATTACTTTCCCTGAATTTTTTTTTAAATCACTGAGGATTTAAAATGAACTATTTTTCTTTTGGTAGGCTTTGGATGCTTCCTTGCCAGAGACTAGGAAAAGGAGCAATGGATTCAAGCTGCAGGAAAGGAGATTCCACCTGAACCTCAGGAAGAACTTCCTGACGGTTGGAGCCATCCGGCAGTGGAATCTGCTGCCTCAGAGTGTGGTGGAGTCTTCTTTGGAGGTTTTTAAGCAGAGGCTGGATGGCCATCTGTGGGGAATGCTTTGATGTGTGTTCCTGCATGGCAGGGGGTTGGACTGGATGGCCCCTGTGGTCTCTTCCAACTCTTTGATTCTGTGATTCTATGCCACCAATCCAAAGGTCAGATAAAGCAGTCCAAGCCTACCTTCATGAAGCCTATTTATCCAATATTGTGTTTGTGTGTATGTGTGTGTGTGTGCGCACACGCACGCACATGTGTGTGTGTGTTCCAGGAAGAATGTCACATTTCATAATGTTCACCAGTCTCAAATCCAGCTCATTCATCAGAGGAGCCAGATAATGATTCTTTTTCCTAAACTGTCAGAACTTCAGAGTGCTAGTGAAGACTGGCCCATTTTAATGCTTCCCACAAAATCAAGACCTCATTACATATGGAAATAAGTCTTTGGCATTGCACTGGATGAGTGTACAAAAATCTATAGTGCTTGATGGATGAGAGAATAACCATGGGTGGGGACAGAAAGAAGAGAGATCTAGATCAGTGGTGAAACATACTCCAAGCTTGCAGGAACAGTGTAAAGAAGGCTAAAACTCAAAATGAAAGGACTTTTTAAAATAATTTTGAAACAAGACAATGACCAAGGAAATGGCGCTCAGCAAGGATGGTAAAATGCTACCAGATCATAACAAAAAGGCAGAATTGTCCAACACTTAATTTTTTTTCCTTCTAAAAGAAAGCTGTGTGCTTCTATGTATCAGCAGAGACATTGACAAGGAATCCATAATGCAAACGAGGATTGATAAGGAGATAATCAGAAATCACATAATTAACCTAAACGAGTTCAAATCTGCAGGATGAGATGAACTGCATCCCAGAATGTTGAAGGAACTTGCTGACGTACTTGCAGAACCACTTGTCATCATTTTTGAGAAATCTTGGAGAATGAATGAAATACCAAGGGACTGGAGACAAGCAAACATTGTTTCTCTCTTCAAAAAAGGCAAAAAAGAAAATTGAGAGTACTACAGGCCAGTCACCCTCACCTCGGTACCAGGAAAAATATTAGAATAGATTATAGAGGAGTCTGTTTGCAAGTATCTTGATGACAGTGCAATGATTAGTAGGAACCAGCACAGGTTTGACAAAGACAAATCTTGCCAATATAACCTTATTTTTTTATTTTTTTGATGGTGTCAGTGGTTTAGTAGATGTTGGGAATGCTATGGATGTCATTTATCTGGATTTCAGTCAAGTATTTTATAAGGTTCTGCGTAATAGTTTGATTAGCAAATTCACTGAAATGAAATGAGGTAGATGGAAACACCATCAGAAAGATCCATAATTGGTTAGAAAAAAATTCAAAGAGTTGTAATCAGTGGCTGTGTTTCAAATTGGAAGGAGGTCTCAAGTGGGGTGCTGCAGAGTTCTGTCCTGAGACTGATGCTTTTCGATACTTCCACCAAAGATTTAGATGGTAAGGTGGAGGGAATCCTTATCAAATTTGTGGATGCGAGGGATAGCTAACACAGAGTGGGAGGGATAGCTAACACATTGGAAGATAAGAACATAATTCAAAAAGACCTTGATAAGCAAGAAAAGTGGGCTGAAATTAATAAAATGAAATTCAACAGAGACAAATGCAAAATTCTGCATTAGGCCACAAAAACAAATGCACAGGTATAGATGGGGGATGCTTGGCTCAGGAGAAGTACCTGGGGATTATTGTTGATCATAATTTGAACATAAGCCAGCAGTTGATGCTGCAGGAAAGAAGACAACTGCTATCTTAGCCCACATTAATAGAACCATAGTTTCCAAGTTAAGAGATATCACAGCCCCACTGTATTGGATCAGGCCTCATCTGGAGTGCTGTGTTCAGATCTGGGCACCTCATATTAAGAAGGATGTAGACAAGTTGGAATGGGTTCAGAGAATGAGGCAAAGAGGATGAGGTAAGGAGAGCAAAACATGTGAGGAGAGGTTAAAGGAGATGGACATGTTCAGTTTAGTGAAGAGAAGACTTGAGGGGTGAGGTGGTCACACTCTTTCAATACTTCAACAGCTGTCACAAATGGGAGGATGCAGGCTTGTTCTGTTCTGCCTCAAAGGATCTAATGGTTTTAAGTTATAGGAGGGTGGATTTCTATTGAACATTAGAAGGAACTTTCTGACAGTAAGAGTGGTTTGGCAGTGGAACCAATTATCCAAAGAGGTGGTGAAGTGTCCTTCTCAGAAAGAGGCAGAATATCTACCTACTGAGAATTCTCTAGCTGAAGATCCTGAACTGAGAAGAGAATTGGACTTAACAGCCCATACGACCTCTTCCAGTTCTGTGATTCTATGATTCTGTAACTGATATATTGTTATACCCTATGTTTTAGGATAGTCTTCCCCAGCCTTGTAGGTTCTACATTTATTGGACTACAAAATTCCCCCACTCCACAATCAGTTGTTGAACTGTGGGATTTATAGCTCAAGGCATTCAGAAATTGCCAGCTTTCAGAAGGCAACATAAAGTACCAAAATAGCTAATTTAAGGGAGCAAACAAGGACCATTTCCACACAAGAGGGCTGTTGCAAGTTGTCCTGTCACGGTCCCAGCAGGGAAGGGAGCATGACAGGAGCACTTCCCTCCCCACATGACTGGCTCCCTGCAGAAGGGAGCGTGATGGTCCCAGCTCTTCCTTCCACAGCACAACTGGGCACTTTCCCAGGCTGCACTGGGAAGGAAGCGTCACCATCATGCTTCTTGCCCTTCAGAAAGACAGGTAGATAGGGGAGCATCGTACGATCATAGGCACTAAATGGATTTTGTCCATTAGCAAATACTCTGTGAACATGATGCATAGGGACGGGATGGCAGCAGGCTGGTGATGACATCGTGCAGAAGCACAACTAGCTGACCACTGCTGTCCTGTCCCCACAGCAGGACAGTCCCGTCATGCAGAAATGGCCAAGACATTTTTTCAGATATAACAGTACCAACCACAGCAGCATATGCTATTATAGGATTTATTTTAAAATTGGTAACTTAATATGTAACACAACAATTGAGTTATTACATTAAAAAGTAATCTCACTACTAATGCGAATGTCAACTGCATTATGTTATGAGGACCTCTAGATACAATTGAAACAAATTAGGATTTTTATACTATTATTTTAAGTGCTCTTTTCATGATGCCTCTTAAAAAGAACAATCAGCTCTGTTATCTTAGAAACCATTCAGTTCTCCAGTCCCAGTGCAAAGCACTATAATAAAGTTGGCATTACGTGTTAGTTGTGGGTTCATATCAGAGCACATGTGAGCTGAGAGAAGACAGTTGTCAGAATAATATCCATCCTATGAAAAATCAAGAGGCAGATCATCAGAACACCCTTGAACAATAAAACATGTTGCTTCTTTTATTTCAGAGCAAAAATGTGAACTTACTCATTTTAAGCACACTGGCGTATAGGCTGTCAACTGGTCAGCCTTGCTCTTTACTGTATGTACTATGGACTTGTGCTCTAATGAAATGTTGGGTACTCAGGACTAAACTGGATGACTTCTAGGATTTTCTAGTATGGTATAGTCGTATGGACTTGTGCTCTAATGAAGTGTTGGGTACTCAGGACTAAACTGGTTGACTTCTAGGATTTTCTGAGTTCTTACATTGATATGATTTGATGATAAAACAGGATTGCCAAGAATTTTGCCAAATGACTCTGAGCTCTGCCTTTATGAGCAGCTTAATGAGCATTTAACTATTGATTCATAACAAACATTAATTAACAGAAGACAGTTTCAGTAGCAGAGTGTATCTGTTGCATTTCTTCTACATAATATGGTACCAGTTGTACATAGATTTATTTCAGACACTGTCATTCTAATTAAAGTAATAGGCCAAGGTTAATATTTTCCTCCATAATCGGCACATGCTTAAAACTAATTTTGTTCCTGCTGTAACTTCTGGGATGATACAGATACCTTTTAATATTGTTGTCCAATATTAAATCTCCCAAGTGACAGGCATTATTTAGATTTTCCAAATTGCTTAGCTCTGACACGGACACGCATAATTCTGGAGATTGCCGTATATAATGTTTCTACATGAATACCATAAAAGGAAGTGAGAGTATGGTAATATTCATTGTTGAAATCAAAATTAGGACTGTTAACATGTTTTTCTTTTTTGGTGATATAAGGAGAATTTTTAATCACATCGTCTTTTAAATACATTCAATCAATTTGATTCAGTTCAGCTAAAACAAAGCTTTAATACAGATGCATTTCTGAGGTACTCTAAACACTGATTTGATTTGTGAACATAGGTAGGTTTATTTATTTGGGATTGTCTGTATCAATAGCCTTTTGTGCACGTGTATGCATAATTAGCTTGCTGCGTGTGCACATATATACATACTTGCCAGAGACATTTTGCACAACATGAGGAAAGGAAATTGAGTTGGGGGAAAATACTTGATGTCTTGACTGAAAGTGAGATGTCTTACAAGAGTTGTAGAATCATTGACCAGTCCTCTTACGTGCTGAGACGGCCTGTCTCAACCCAAATCTCAGCAACAGTGAGACACACACACACAGAATTATACCGTAAGAATCTTGATTAATGAGCTTGTAGTGTCTGAGAAATGTCTAAAGTATTTCACAGAATGCAACCACTTTCTGTGGGAGCTGTTACTATGGGTGTTCCAGTTATTATGAAGTCTGTAAAATTACCTGGCAGTTGCACTGTGTAGCCTTTCAAATAAGTCAAGAAATTGTACATCCACAAAATGATTTCCCTAACTGCAAGCCTAGTGTAGCCTTCATTCACCTTTCTTACCTCAGCACTTGGAGGCAATTTTTATTCACCACAACCAACCAGGGGAACGGCTATTTATGAACTTGTTCCCTTGCCAAGGTGCCCTTTGATCTCTATTGCTACCTGTGAGGTGCAGAGCAGGACAGACCTCTTGCACTCAAAGAAATGCACTGGAGAGAGAAAAAACAGCCTCAGCAGCAATGAATCCCTTTGCTTCAGCACCTGCCAAAATTCTCCCATCCAAGGAACTGTTAAAGGGCATGGCAACCCTAACCCATATTGAATTTGGCAGTCCTACTTGAGTGCATTGTTTCTCTACAAAATATGTGTGTTTGGATGTAATTGCCACCTCTCCCTCTTCACCCTTTGTGTTCTACAAATTTATTTTCCAGCAGAGCATCTCATATTTCTCTGCAGAGCAACAGGGCATGCCTTCTTTCTCAAGAGAGTCTTCTCACGTGCGTTTCAAGAACAATAACAATTTATATGTTTACATCATTTATTCAGCAATAATGATTTTTATAGTACTTATAAAGATATTTCTAAGCCAACATCTGGCCCTAAAAAGAGCACACAACAAAAGATCACACACACACAAAAAAAAATCCCCAAGATTTAAAACAAATCATTAAAACTAGACAGAGTTAAAAGCCATCAGTCCCAAACTAACATGCAAATAAGCAAGGGGGGCTTGTTTAACCTATTTCCTTTAATGGGATAGAAACACAATTTTCCTGCAAAGAAATAAAATCATCATTGTCACAATGATCATAAAAGCAATAGTAGCAACAACAGTCATAATACGTTAAGATGTGACAAGCCAAAAAAAAAAAAACCACTTTCTCAATGGGAAAGATTTAGGCATAAGCTTAATTCTTCCAATGGGAGAATCAGTGGGAATTTAAAGAGTTCACTTAGAGTTGATCATATCTTGGTCTCCCTCCATCTAATCCGGTGTTATCCTCATATTATAAATAGGGAATGGAGGGTGAAAAATAGTGACTGGGAATGGACAATAATTTTGTTGGATTTGAAGTTTCCTCAGAATGGCTGCCCAATGAGGCATATGAGTGTTCTAAAGAAATAAAGTGTTTGCAAAATTATCTACACACTTTTTTTAGTGAATGGTTTAAAATTCATATAAATGAGAAGTAGACATAAATATGCTTTGATCAGTAGGAGGAAATGTTGCACATTAGAAAATTAAGCCTCACCATACATATGAAACAAGGATGGGTAGAAAATGCAGTTGAGACTGAGAGAAATTCAAAGATACAGACATGAAGAGATTTTCATACCTGTAATCATGGCTTATGAAAGACTGCCTTTCAAGTTAATATGGAAGTCAAGCACTGAACTACTATCAGAGCCCTACTGATTAAAATTGGCCTCTGTGCAAAGGGTAAGTAGCTCTTGAGACAGCTATTACCTCCAAGAGAGAGTTTTATGACATTGTATCATCTAGTGGGTTGTTGTACCTATCTTTTCCCTTGTTGCTGATTCACTTCTCCTGTTACAAATAGTTGATTCTGCCTCAGAACAATTATACACAATAGAAGAACGTCAGCAAAGGGTTTCTATACTTTACACAGGGATATGGACTTCCCAAAAGTATTCATCTTAATCGATCTAACAACATAATTGTTTTAAAGCTATGTTAATCTTCTTCTTAGGTGCTGAAAAGGCATTTGATGATGTAGAATGGCCTTTTCCATTTGAAGTACATTTAATGAAGCATTTAACATGAGGTGTAATATAGAGCAAAATATAGGGCTGAAACATTTAATATAGTTTTGGAAACAATAAACCTTCATCGGTGGTAATTTATCTTCCTCTGATTTATTCAAAGAAGTGTGAGAGAAGGCTACTCACTATTAGTATTGTTATTTACAATACTAAAAATAAAACTAATAAAAATATAGTATTTTCAGACTAAAGATATTTAATATGAGGTATTTTATCTGGTTTTTCAGATTAAATTAAAATAATTCTAATTTATCCTATATCAATAGATCAAGGGTGGGCAACTTAAGTGAGTCTGGAATAGACTTTTCTGTCCCTGAGTACTTCTAAGGGCTTCATGGACTGTGCCAAAAAAATTAAAAAAAAACCCTCACTGAATGTAAGTTCATTCCTGTTTATTAAAAAATTGAATTTTTTATGTTAAAAATTGCAGAGATCCATGCAAACAGTGTAAAAGGGAAGACTGCATCTACTAGAAGCATCCAGGAGAGGCAGTTCACTCTTGTTTGCTAGAAAAAGGGTAGCCCAGGGAGCCTGGAGGAGTGAAGGGACACCAAAAAAAGCCATGGGGGATGACTCATGCAGCCCTGGGATCACACTTTACCCATCGTTGCAGTGTGCTTAGGGCAGGATACAATCAATTTAAAAATATCAACATAGAACCATAAAACAGTAGTCCAACAATGGTAGATAAGTGATACAGTTGACAGGACTCCAAAGCTGGAATAAAGAGCAGCACCTTAACTGGCTACCAAAATGAGGCCACTGCTAATACCATTCAGGTCTGTGAAGAGAGAGACGCCACAACCGAGATGGTCCTTTCATAGTGAGATACAAAGTTCCCTCAATGGAATACATTACTCAGTCTGATATATACAGAGCAAGTTGCTCCTTCAGCATTTGAAACCCCAAGCCATGTAATCTTATGTCCAATGAAGCATGTTGGTAGCCAGTGTTACTCCTTTAAGAGCAGAATGATGGGATTTAGAATAGCACAGAACAGTATAGAAACCAGTTAACTAGTCCTCTGCAGGCCTCTACAGACCTTTCGCATTCCTGATGATCTTTTAGTTACTCACTTGTTTTATTATCAATAAATGGCAAAGGCTGACACCTAGGAAGGGGCAGCCTGATTTAGAGACTATATGGATATTGGGAATAGAATGCATACTATTGATAACTACTGATAACAAAGGAACCAGTAGTGCCAGGCTCCTCTGTTAGGAATGTAAGCAGGCACCACTTTGGATAAACAACAGATAAGTACTAAGAGGCTGACTTATTGGGGGAGAGGTTACTACATGACAGGGGCAAAGCACACGTCTTGACACCTGAAGCCCACCAGATCTTGCACAGGAGGTGATGTAACTTGGTGCACTAATTCCTTTTCTTATGGGAAGTATAAATGTGTATGGCTTTCTTTGTTGTGCACGTCTGATTTGGGATTCCCCCAGATATCTCTTGGTTTCAGGTTGGGTTGAATAATTTTTTTTATTGTTATTATTTTGAATCTCCTGCCGATGTGGAACTTTTGGCTGTGTTGCACTTCATGGAAACCTCCTCATTGTCGCTAACGTTATCAACAGTAAACTAACTCCTTGCATTCTGCACCAGCGGGAGTTTCTGTGTCATTCTGAAGGCCCTACATGGCCCCACATAGATTTTTCAGTAATCCAGACTAGAAGTTACTAGTACATGAACTACCATGGCCAGATTATTCCTGCCAGGGTCATTTGTAGCCTGACCAATGGAACCTGGCCAAAAATACTCCAAGCCACTGAGCTTACATGACCATCCACTGGCAAAGGTACTGCATACTCCCAAGCCTATATATTTGCTCCTTCAAGGAGAATACAACACCATCCAGGGCACAGTGCCCACCCAACTCCAAGCCTTAGGAACTATCAATCCATAGAGCCTCAAATCTTCTTAGGACTCATATATTTGCTTCTTCAAGAAGAATACAACACCATCCAGGCTACAATGCCAGTCCAGCTCCAAGACTTAAGAACCATCAATTCACAGAGCATCAATCTTGTTAGAATTCAGGTTTATTGGCTCTCACCCTGCCCATTACAGTGTCCAGACATTCATCAAACACCTGCACATCCTATCTTGGTTCTGAGGACAAGGAGAAACAGAGCATGGAATCATCAGCTTACTGATGGCCCACAACTAACCTCCTGAATGAGCTTTCCCAGCAGCTTCGTATAGATGTTAAACAGCATGGGGCAGAGGATGCAGTCAAGCAGACTCCCGAATTTTCCGGCTGGATAAACATCCCCAGTCACCTTCAAGCAGGAGTAGAATGGTCATAATACCATTCTTCCAACTCCCATCTCACAAAGTCTGTCCAAAACCATACCATCATATCAAAAACGATTGAGAGATAACATGATCCTCTCTCCACTCCCTACTTCTTCTATGCTACCCTTTTTGCCTCTTTTGACAAAAGATATTTACCCAGAGTGGGCATGTTCAGAGAATCAGTGGACTATTTTTTATTCTTCTAGAACAAATATAGACCACACTACTGCCATTTTTCAAAAATGGTATTGATGTTCTGATCATGTCTGGTAATTTTGGGAGTAAATTTTTTTGCTTATCAAACTATACGTGATGAGATGTGTAACGATGTACACTTTTCCTCTCCCTCTTTTTTTCCTCAATCAGCAATAAGCCTGATAGTTTGTGTATATGAAAGGGGGATTGTTTTATAAAAATTATCTGTTTCAACTTTGCTTGCCGTGTCACTTTTCCACTCCAAAAATGCCCTCCTCCACTAGTTTTCCACCTATGGAAGAAAAGAAACAGACACCAGAGTTTGGGAGGAAAAGGCATCTTGGGTGGTACGCTGTTAAGGAAAGGATGGTCAGAGAAGAAAGCATTATGAAAGAGAAAAAAATTAAACATCCCATTATTCCCAGCTTCCTCCACTTACAGCTTCCTGTGGCTATCATGAGTTTTTAAAAGAAGTATCAGGGAAAATACATACCCAACTATATGTCACATCTTGTTCGGGTCTGACTGTGATTGCACCTAATTGGGCCTTGAGTCTTCAAGTGATGCCAGCAATTTAAACTTTTTTTTTTTCTGGCTTGTCAGGATGGTGACAGATGTCAGCCACTCACATGCTTCCAATACCATCCAAGCAAATAAATTGTTTATTGACTTCTTGACATATACAAATAAAACAAGTTTCATTTTGCAGCAGCAAAACTTTGAGTTGCTACTAGATTTGGTAAAATTTGACTTGCAGTCTGCATTTCTGGTGCAGTGGAATATTGTTCCAAAAATGCAAGGAGTCTTACCATATTTTTGTCAAGTCCCGTTAATTATTGTGAACAAGTAGTGTAGTATTTTTAGTGAGCATTCTGTATTTTCCCAGGATAATTTGTATTTAACCATTATGTGCCAGTTCATGAGACCTTCCTATACAGAGGAAGTCTGTCCTTGATTTGATCTGAACATAGTACCTGATATTACTTGATGGTCTCTGTTCCAAATACTAATCCGGCCTGAACCTGCTTAGCTTCTGAGACAGAATCTGGTGCCTCTAGGGAATTTAAATGGGTCAAAGCACAGAATAATAATACAAACAACCTTAGGTATACTGCACAGGAAATATATGGGGAGAGAGAGAGAGAAAGAGAGAGAGAGAGAGAGAGAGATGTCAGAAAATTTTCAGAATTCAGATTTTATTTACAAATTTGAACTTTTTCAAATTTTGCTTATGAAATTTTTATATTTAATGTATGTAACTCACTTTCCCAACCCTAAACCAGTCATGTGTCATTCACTGGATATTCCCTCACATATCTGCCTACCAAGAAATAATGCTTCAGCCATTCAGAAAAGTGGGACGAGTCTCTCTCAACAATAGAGAAAAAAAAGGCCCACTGATTGGAGAAGCTGGTCAATTGGAAAAACATATATACTGAGGCAGAAAGTAATCAAGAGGAGGAGAAAGTAATCAAGAAAAAGAAGAGGGGTTGGTCCCACTGCTGGCATGATGACCTTTCTGCCATTCACTAACTGCCCTCTGTGACAAATTAATATATAAATAGATGAGTAAAGGTAGATGCATCTCTGACTTTCCCAAACACACAGATGTCACTGCTTATTAGCAACTCTTTAGCAGAAAATAGCTGTGGATAAGAGTCTTGCTAAACAGGTGGCAATAACCCAGCGTATCTCTTAATTGGAGAGCTACCCAGCATGGGCTGTAACCCTATCCTTTTTTTCCTTAATCAAGTCCAACTCATGCTTGCTTGTAATATCAATCAATCAGTGATTGGTGTGCTGAGACTTGCTAGTGAACAATATATGCCTTTCAGGTGCAGAGTATTCCCATTTTCATTACCAGGCCTGAGAAATCGGTAAAAACACAGACATGGGAACCTGATTCTTGCTGGAGAGGTGCAAAGCAGCAGGCAAAAGACATGATTTTCAGCAGAGAAGCAGGAAGCATTCCACTGCTATTCATGCCTCCCTCTACCTGCTGCTTTGCAGTAAACGCTAAATGCCCACTGCCACTATTAAGCTTGACAAAACACTAAGCAGAGCTGTGAACAGCCATTTCCATCACAATATTCTATCAGTTTTATTAATTCAGTTAGTCTGAAGGATCCAGGAAGACCCTTTTGATAAGTGGACACAAACACATTCTTTCTTAAGACATTTCTAAATAATCTCCAATCTGTAATAAAAATCTGCACAATGTACTACAAAACTCCACCAAATTAAAATGGAAGTTTTAGGCAGGCAGCAAAAATATTTTTATTCCACATGGGTCACTGGTTATAGAATGTCCATCTCAGGGAGGCCTGCCTAGATATGAAATTGCTTTCTTTTAAATGCCAAATTCTTATTCACTTAGGGTTTTTCAAAGCCACTGGACTGTTTTGATGCCCTGGCAGCCTGTCTTCTCTACCAGGGGAGCAGGAGCTGATTTTATAGCTGATTTTTTTTTTTAAAAAAAAGAAAGTATATCCTATGGCGGGTTTTTTGTTGTTGTTGTTTTTGATATGCTTTGATTTAAAACTGGTTGAAGCCATTTTTACTTCATTTATAAAAGAAAAGGGATGACAAAAGATAATAAATTAAAATAAATGCTGGCCCATAATTTTAGTACTAATGTTCACCCTAATATATTTTATGGCTATATAGTTTTTTATATCTCATATATTTTATAATTCCAAATGTCCATATTTTATTGTATTAGTCACTTATTGTATTTTATATGTTTTTAATATATGACCTGCTGTAATATTTTAATGTTTTAATTGCACTTTACTTGTATTTGTACTTTTATTATTGATTTTGGTGACATGTATGCAAATGGCCTATGGCTAAAGCATTATATAATAATAAATTCTGAAATTCTGAAATAAATGCTGGCCCATAAATATGATCATATGTGGGTTTTCAGTCATTTTTTTTAAAAAAAGTTTTTTTTTTCAGATACACTAAATGTACAAAGAGGAAAAAAAGAAACAGAAAGGGGGGGGGAGAGAAACATTAGAAAATAAAGAAAAAAAGATGGCTTTCATGCTTCCTTTCAACGGTGTATAACATTCAAATTATTTCAAACCTCTCTAAATAAAAACTCAACAGAACTCTTCTTCCCATCCCATTACATTGTTTCTTCACAGCAATAAATACTTTTATTCTTCCCAAAATTGACATATTTAGTGTTAAAATATCACTTATCTTTCTATAAAACTATCAAACATCTAAGCCATTATATCATATTACATCATGATAAGTAGTATTTTTATTCTCTTATATCTGTATCCATTTGAAATTTTATATTTAACTCTTGCTTTCTTCTTCTTCCATCCTACTCATGACCTTCCTGCCTCTAGTCTTTTCAGATTCTCTTTTTTACATCTTATTTCCATCTCCTTCCAATTTTCTGTTTTAAAAGAATTATCTTGAGACAGAGTATCATCCTTTTTCATTTTACTCTCCCTCATTCCTCAGTCTTCAAGGTCAACCCTTCCTTTAAATCCCCATGAGTTAGTTTTTTGCTCAGTATAAATTCCTTGGATTTCAATTCAAGATTAGCCTCTCCACCCTTGTACTGCAATTCCCATTTGACAATCCAGACCTACTTGGGCCCTCTTCTCCTCAATTTTACAGGCTAATCTCTCCATTGAATCAACTTGAATTTGTTTAGCCATACAGTTTTCACAGTGTATCATTTCAGATTAGCCCTACATTTCTCTTTCCCTCGCATTCTGTCTCAAATCCAGCAGTCTCTTGTCTCAGGTCTTCTGTCAAATCTGCTGACATTCTTTTCAACACATTTGGAAATTCCTGATCTGTCAAAAAAAATGGATCTCAAACAAGAGTTGTTATTTAAAAAAAAGTCTTGGGGCTGCATCTCTCCTCGATCCAGCACTCAAACAGTTAACAGTCAGACTGTTGTCTCTCTCTGCCATCCTGTTACAGTCAGTCTCATCTGCTTTAAAGAGATGGTGTCTTCACTTTCCCACGATGTAATTTTCCTTTACTAAAATTCGATTCAGTCGTATCAGTAAAGAAAATCAAATCCATCCACAAAAATACATGTTCTTAAATTCTTTGTTATATTTCTTTAAGCACATCAACCTCCAGTCCTTTTGCATGAGAACTGAGAACTGTGGAATTCTGCACAACAGACACTTGAGTCCTGATCTTGTACAATAAACACACTTATTCAGTTCTTAGTTGCAAAAAGAAAGTGACTTGTCAAGGCTTTCTATTTAACTGTCTTAATCAGAAGAATTCTTCACTTAGTCTTAGATGATCACAAGTTTTATTTCAGAATTTTAAGAAAGGAGGTGCCAACTTAGCATCCAGCAGATCTCTCAGATCAGAACAACTGCATTTCATAGCAAAGATGCACCTCCCATAGTCCTTCCTCACATTCCTCATTTCTCATAAGTAAGTGCAAACAAGAATTCTAGACCCTCCTGGGCAATCCTGTCACTCTCCCTTTAATGCAGGGTGAGTTTCACCAGCCAGCGATCCCTCTGGCCAGTGCTTTCACCATGAAATCTCTCCTCACTGATCCAGAAAGAAGCATCTGTCTGCCATGCTGCCTGGAAGTGCTTTTATTTGGGTTTTCAGTCTTAAGAACACTTTTCCATGAGTTTTGTAGTTTGAGAATTCAATGAGCACAGCATGGTACTAGCTTTGTGTACAGGTGACTTTTAAGTTGTTCCAGTTGTTGAGTTGTTCCAATTTCTTCTCCTATCTAGACTGCCAGATAGAGAAGTGATTGGTTTGAGGGGATAGTAGTTGGAAACTAGGAGACAAATTTGTATATGCATGGTTTGCAGAGGTTGGGGCTATATGTTGCTGTTAAACCTGCTAAGGAAAACAAATAATAGTCCTAATTTTACGCCAGCTTTGTGGCTGTGTTCCTGGGCTGGATGAGGTTTGGAACTGGTGTTACTTTGCCAGAACGGCATTTGTGTCAGCAGAAGAGCCTCCTGAACTGACACATCTTTAATTTAAAAGCTCAGAGCTAAACTGTTACTTGGCTGAGAAGCTCCCTGGATGACCCTGGATGATTTCTCAACCTAAACTACTTCATGAGATTGTTGTGTGGGTGAAAAAAGTGAGAGTGGGACCATGTATGTTTTCTTGAGCTCTTTGGAGATTAGGCAAAATATAAGTATAATAAATAGATAGACAGACAGACAGACCAACCAAGGCCCTTTTTGTGTAGAAGGCATCAGTCTTCACATGTGGCTGTCTGAAAACAGTCTCTGTTGTGCAGAATTGCAAATGAACATATATATTTCTGCACAGACAAATTTCCCAAAACACTTTGTGGTGTATGAATATTGGGTGAAAATGCCACAAAATTCTCACCTCTGTGTTATTCTTCCCGACTGGGTTCGTCATTTTACACCCAGGAAACAAGTAACAGTGAATGTTCTTTCCAACAGTGTTTACATAGAATCATACAAAGAACCATCAGTAAACTTCAGCTAGTTTAAAGCTAGTTTAAAACAAACAAAAAACTGCATATGTATGAGAACATCTTGAAAATGAAACACTTTCCAAGAATAAATGTTTATATGAAAAGGAAAGGAGCAATTTTCTTTCCTTTTGGCATGGCATATTATATCATGATAAGAAACACTAAAAATTCAGGACTGTGAGTATACAACTTGTAGTATGTGGAATAAGATACATGCATATGTTCTGTTTGCCTTATTGCCAATTAGTTTTGTTTTCCAAGTTTTTTTAAATCATTTAGTTCGCTTTCTTTTCTCAATTCTTGGTTCCAGTCTCCTCCTTATATACCCTGGAAAGTGGGACTGGAGATCTTGGGGGATGGGGAGATGTATTTAGCTTCTTCACTGAAGGTCTTTTGTTCATGCAGCTTATATTTCAGTGTACTTATTCTGTATAAGTCATGAACCTGCTGATCCAGGGCAAACATTGCAAGGAAAGTCCAGCATGAAGTTGTGTAGTTGACCAGAATGCTTGGAAAACAGCTGGATGCTGTCTCAAGAGAAGCAGCCCCTTCAGAGGTATAGCGGCAGGTGGCAAAACATTTCCTCTTTGATGGGCAGCCCAAAAAGAATTGTACATGAGTGGTGCACTTTAAAAAAACACAACTTATATAATCTGAAATGAAGAAAAATGGCTCCACCTGTTGATCAGCCTCTTTATGATATTTTCTGATGGTAAGTGAATTCATGCACCTAAACTTTCCAGGTCATTTTGCTTGGCAAAATGGAAATAATGGAAATCATATTTTTCTAAAAAAATATCTTGGAGTTATATAAGAAAGGAGAAAGAAAAATACACTTAGCAAGCTCAAAGAAGCTGAGAGATTTAACTTCAGCAACTTGTATAACAAAGGTGTGATTATTTCTATAATAAATAAATGAATGAATGAATAAAGGTTTTGAAATCATTCTCGCTGGAGGGAAATTTTAAAAGAAAGGAGAATTTTAGGTGCCTTGACTTTTTTGCAGCTTTCCCAGCTTTTTTCAGTAGGAAACAGGGAGGAAAATCAAATTGACAGGTTTGCTTCCTGAAAAGGTTTATTGGTGAATGGAAAAAAAATTGCACTATCTAGAGTAGTGCTACTCAAAGTGGTGATCCATTGATCAGTCAGGGTCCATGAGTCATCAGCTATAGGTATCTAGAGAGTTTTCAGGATAGAAAGAAAAAGTGGCAGCTAATGGGCAGGGCATAAACATCCCCAGGTTTCCCATTCATGGGGGCCTTGTAAACAGCTAAAGACAGAAACAAAGCCCTTTTCAAATTTTCATATCCAATGCTCAGACCTCTACCTTGTATCCAGGTGCTTGCAGGCATTGGAGTGTGGCTTGTCTACCACCCATGGCCACCTCCTCTGTTTTAGATCTATGCAAGCATGGTGTAGTGGTTTGAGCATTGGACTACATTTCCCCACTCAACGTGGAAACCTACTGGGTAACCTTGAGTGTGTCACATACTCTCAGCCCCCAGAAAAACCTTAGGGTCCACATTAGTTGGAGATGACTTGAAGGCATACGACAGCAACAATATATTCAGGTGTGCTTGAATAGGGCTACAATATAATTCTTACAGAACGTGAGAATCAGTGTCATCTAAAAGCTAAAAATATAAACTGAGAAGTCAGAATTTTGCCTCAGACACAAACCTATGAGAACCTATAGACAACTCACTAATTCCTTGGCTTTAGCCTTCTGTACCTCACTGATGAAATGGCTGGCTGGCTGGCTGGCTTGCTTGCTTTGTTGTTGCGTGCCCTCAAGTCGTATCTAACTTATGGAAATCCTAAAGTGAACCTATCATGGAGTTTTCTTGCCAGAATTTGTTGGGGGGGGGTGCGCTTGCCTCCTTCTGAGGCTGAGAGAGTGTGATTTGTCCAAGGCTGCCCAGTGGCTTTCCATGGCCAAGCAGGGATTTGAACCCTGGTCTTCCAGTACCCAAGTCCAACAGCAAACTACCTCACCGTGCTGGACCTTAAATTGTATTTATAGTAGCTTACATTATAGCGTTGCTGCAAAAATTGTTCTGTAGTGCTCTTGCAAGAGTTACAAGGGTAAGTACTACGTAAATGGGTTGTAAAGTTCTTTTTAAAAACAAATAATGTTTTAAAAAATCACTTCTGTTATTGGAGGGATGCAGATTGACCTTCATAATGTTCAGATTGCTTTTTTCTCTACATTTCCTAATTGCTGCTGCTCTTGGTCTTAAAGAATAGGCTGTCTGTACTTCCATCCTCACACATAAAAATATCCCAAATTGGGATGCAGAAACATATACACTGAAATTCATTATATGTACTTCCCATTCTTCCTTTTCAGAAAACTCAGTGGTTTTAATGGGATTGATTCTTGGTGAACTTCCATCTTCGTATGGAATAAGCCAAGATTTCTATAGCTTTAACAGGAGAAAACATTACCAGAGCATTCACTGATTTCAAGAAATACAAGTGAGATAATTGTTCTTCATGAGTGTTCTTTTTTCTGGAGGCCAATAGTTAAGTGCCAGAGCACATGGCTTACATACAGGATATCCTGTGTTTAATGCTCAGCATCTCTAGTTCTAGAAGAAAGATCTCAGGCTTCAGGACTAGAGAAGGTTGCTAAACTTAAGACCTGGGAAAGTCACAGCATTAAATTTGAATGGCCAGTGGCCCAATATTCTGTACAAGGCAATTTTTAATGATCAGTTGCAAAAAACAAATTAAATGTTTAAGGTAACACTATATTTCTTTCTATAATCAGATAGAATTCCTCCTTCTGTCAGCCAGTATTTGTTTCATAAATTTTCAGTTGCTAGTATACTAATCATAGCTGCAGCAAAACCCCACAAAACCAAACCTGTATACTCTTGAGTGTAAAAAGAAAAGGAGGGCTGTAAGGAGAAGATACAGATGTATTTAGCAGTAAAACAGCACAGTCTGTCATGTGTACAGCACCCAGAAATCATGCCGTTTCAAATGTCTCTCTGGCAAGTGCAAAATACAAAGAAACACTCAGTTCACCCACTTCTGAAATATGTCAGGAAGGAAGTAAGGCATGCAAGATTAGACAGGCTTATTGTACATTGTTAAGTGACCTTTTTCAAACTAAAATCCATCTCTGAGATATTTCATGTCTGATCTTGCACCTGGCTTAGCTTTCAAATGGAGAGTTCCTGCTTATCAGAAATGGGTCTGAGTTGAAAGGATACTTGTCTTAGCTGCATTCCAAACTTTTGACAGGAACTTCACTAAATAAATATCAAAATGTCCAGATATTTCACATAATTTCTGTTTGCCCAAGCCATTTACTTTCAAGGTTGAGCTTCTTGGGCTTACACTAGTCCCACTGAACACTGTAAAACAGTAATTGGCAACTGTTTCTCTCCATATGTTGTTTGACTGTGAGTCCCAGCACCCCTAGCCAGCATAGCCAATAGAAGGACATCCTACCAGTTGCACTTTAACAACATTTGGTGGGTCACAGTCACCATTCCTGTTTTTAAGCCTGCTTTAAAAACTACTTCAACACTCATTCAGTGCTGGAACTATGATTTTGCTAGTAGGGAGAGAATGCTGTTTTAAAAGAAACTCTTTTGTCACATCTGAACTTAAGAAACTGTGGTCTGTTCACAAGCCAGAAAACCATCTAGGACTGAGGTTTATTCTGAAGAAGGGGATGTAGCTTTAAACAATCCAAGACTCAAGCTTTTGGCAGCAAACCGTTGTTTGTTGTCATGCTTGTACTCGGGATTAATTCAGAGTTGCACTCTCAGAGTATATGAACATATGGTGACAGGAAAGCTACCACTTGCATCATAAATGTGGCTACCTAGAAAAACATTTCTTTGATTTCAGTGGTACTCAACTCCCAAAGAGATTAGGATGAGAGACTATCTTTCAATGGGAAGTGAAAATGCAGCTGTCCTAACAAATGTTCTGGCCTCTGTAATCTCTTCTGCTTCTGAGAAAGCAACGTGACATTAAGCTTTTCTTTGTGTATGTGTGTACTTTAAATATATATTTAAAGGAGTGTCAGTTCCTTCATGGTTCAGTGATCCTTCTGGTTCTCCCGCACTCTAAGCTGACTCCAGAGAACTGACCCAACATTTTATTAGACATATGTTTGAGGATAGGCTATGAGGATAGATAAGGCAGGGAGTGGGCTACTGCAATCCTAACACACCAGAGATGGCAGTCTCAAGGGGTCTGGAGGACATTTTTTTTCCCCATCTATAGGACATTTTGAGGTTTCCGATAGGTGATGGTAGTTTGTTTCTTTGTTTGTTCAGGGGGAAAATATCCTGTTTTAAAAAATGTTTTCTAAAACAAAGTATGTAGGCCCACAATTTGTTTTCAGAAAAACCACATGCCCTAAAGGCATAGGACTCCCATATTGGAAAATAATCCAAAATGTTGTAAGAATGGGATCCGTGAATGGCTGAGGCTCAAAAATGAAAGACTATTAACCTTGGAAGGGGTGATCTCCCATGGGGATGGCACACTTATCTATTTTACAACAAGGTAAAAGTGAACAAGAACTTCAATAATCATATAATTAGAAAATCACTTCTAAACGTTTGGATACAGTTAAAAAAGAAGTTTTAGGTAAAAATCCCATTATGGGCTTCTGTGCATGAAGCCTTTTATAGAAGAGAACGCCCCAAAGTAAGAAAATGGATCACATACAGGGATCTACTGAAGATAGAAAATGGGAACTTAAGATGTAAGACTAAAGACGAACTAATGGAATCTGGACTGTTAACCCATTGGTTTTTAATGATACAACATCTATATAAAACAAAGGTAGATATTAGCAATCCGGGTATCATGGTAGCTGATAATGAATTCGATGTTATTATTAAAAAAGGAGTCGATCACTGTATTGGGAAGATTTATAGGATATTATTAGAAAGAGATCTAGAAGTAATAAAGTCAAACATGATTAAATGGCCTCAAGATATTGGTCACCCGATATACTTAGAAACATGGGAAAGAGCATGGCAACAAACAAACAAATGGTTAAAAGCCAGCCAATTGAAAGAGAACTATTATAAGATTTTCAATAGATGGTATTATACCCCTGTAAAAATAGGAAAGATAACTAAAAGTGCTGATCACAAATGTTGGAAATGTGAACATAAGGGGACATTGTTTCACTTATGGTGGAGCTGTACTCAAGCCCAAAAATACTGGAAAATAGTGCATGAACAGATAGAAAAGGTACTAGAGAAGAAATTTGATATGTCTCCAGAAATATATTTAAGTAATATGATTGATCGAATTTTAAATTTGACCGCTCATCAGCAAAAATTGTTATTGTATGTTATAACAGTGGGAAGGGTGGTTTACGTGAAATCATGGAAACAGCGGAATTCCCCATCTTTACAGGAATGGTTAATTAAAATGTATGATAGGATGGAGATAGACAAATTATCGCTATTGCTGAGGGGCAAGGACTTAAAGATGTTCTGGTTAACTTGGAAACCTATAATGAAGATCTTGGAAGATGAATGGGAACATATAACAAATATTGTTATGGATAATTAACTATAATTAGTTATAGATGCAGTCCAAATCCAACCAGATAAATTAGGATCCACGAAATATTACGCATTTACAGAGATAAATTTTTAATTTTACCCGGTAGTGACAAATAGAGGTGAATATAAGTTTGAGCGGGTAATAAAAGAACAGGATATCGAGAAGAAAGATGTTATGATTTAGTTGTGCTAAATAAAATAAAAGATAAGTTATAGACAAGAATGTCAAAAAGAGAGGTTTAAAAAGATAAAGGAAGTTATTTACTTGTTTGTTTCTGTTTTTTCTGGGGGTTTTTTCTTTCTTTGTTTTTGTTTTTGTTTTTGTTAATGTTTTGGTATTGCATAATGGGGGTGATTGGGGCTATGTGTATTGTATGGAAAATTGTTATGGGATGCTTGTTGTGTATAAGTAATGTAATGTGTTCTTGTGAAATTTAATAAAAAGTATAATTAAAAAAAATGAACTCCTTCAGAGGACTCTGGGGGCCATGAAAACAGCCTTGAAGGCCAAGTAAGGCCCATGGGCCCAGTTATTCCCATTTGTGCTATAAAAAATAGCCAGATTAATGGGATAACTAAGTAGGATAAGTATGTTGCCTCTTAATACAAAAGAGGAAAGAAAACTGTCAAAATAATACATTTTTTTTAATTTGGTTATGCTGCTGTATTAAACTTTCTCTCTATTTATTTGTTTATTTTATTTAATCAACTTTTTCCTTTTCTTTTCCCCCTCTTCCTTTCCCAGCACTCTCTCTCTTATCTTTTTAACACTGTCCCTTTCTCTCTCCCTCTTGTTCTAATTGCTAATTGCTTCCAAATTTCTAAATATCAAGTTTTCCAAATCAGAATTATCAAGATTATCAACTGCAGATCCCTTTTAAATTATACAATTATTAACTATTAACCAATATATTTAGCCAACGATATTTTACTGTCTGTTTAAATCAGGTTTCCAATGCCGTAGGTTTTTTTTCTGGTTTTTTTTTTAGCTGGTTTCCCCTCTTTACTTTACCTCTTTACTTCTTTAAAATTTGTCTTAGCCTTAGTACACAAATATAGTACACAAATAATTCACAGTCAGTGATTCACAGGTTTTAAACTTAGAATTTGGGTTCAAAAGTAGCTAACAATACAGTACAATACAGTACATACACTTTCCCCCTCTCCTCTCTTTTTTTTCCAAGTCTTCCAATGTTGTCCCATTGTAGAGCTTCTTCTTTCTCAATGATTGTCTTGCCTTCCATCCTTTCCAGTCTTACTGATCTCCTCTGTTCCCGTTTCTCAATACTGTCTTTCTTTTACTTTACTTATTTTAGCACTGTCCTGTCTCAGTTTGATTTTTTATCTCTGTTTCTCTTCACCTTCCCTTCTGTACCTTACACAGAGCTGCAATTTGGTGTCTGTTTCACTCACTCGTTCTTCCAAGCCTCCGAACCTCTGCACCTCTGGAGCTCCGTCCTTTCACTTTCGTGCTCGCCCTTATTTGATTATGTTGCTTATTTTCCAATGTCTAGGATCCAATCGCAGCTGGGAGAGGATTCTACCAGTTATATGTAATCATGGAATAAAGAGTTATTAAGTATTAAATTAAAAAAAACTCCCAGGGGCCACTATCTCTGTCGCGTCTCTACGTGTTCCTCTCTTTGCTTGTCTGGGAGTCTAAACTCCCAGTCTTGTAGCTTTTTGCAGGTTAGAGTTCTAACTATCCAATTTGCTCAATAAAGAAACGTTAGATCTCACTTACACCAACTGATGGGAATGTTATTCTTGTTTTATCCAAGTGAGATTAAAGTTCAGACAGTGGTGACGTGGCTAAAGCCTCCAAGCCTCCAAGGCTGCCTGGCAAGGTAATGGCGGCTCTGCGATCCCATCCATTCTCTCTGCGAGCAGATCTCCCTTCTCTCGCTCTTTCTGCTCACTAATCCTGGGTCCCCCTCGAGTTTCCTCCATGTCCCCCCTTACCAGGAGGTCTTTTAGCTCCCTCGATTTAGATTTTTATTGGAGATTCCGACCTCACCAGGACTTCGGAATTCTGCAGCTCTGCGGTTTCCCGACCGAACACCACGTTGTCTCCACCGGAAGTCCGCTACTGTATTAAACTTAATGTAACTCAGAGCCTCAAAAGTGTCTTTGTGAGGCCCTGATCGTGTATATTTCAAGTAGGATAAATCCCATTAAAATCCAGTGGGATTAGTTTTGAATAGAACTTGGAATGTTTGGATCGAAAAGATAATTCACTAGCAAAAACACTAACAATTGATTTTAAAAAATCATCATGTTATAGTTTATTATCTTATTGATAGAAACCATTAATATGGCATCAGGCCATGGGATTTACAGAGAATGCCATGGAGGTTATCTAAAACATAATCAGTAGAGAAGTTCATGAACAGAGTGCCCCCTACCCTCTAAAAAAGACTCCCAACAGTTTCCTTCCTGGACCGCTGCGTAACATTTAGAAAGGGTCTTGGCTGCTGGATGGACTTGGTTGCTTTCTACGCAAGCAAATCTCTCCCTGCCATATCCATTTCCCCTGAAGATCCACTTTTTTTTCTTCTTTTCTAGACATCTTTTTAAAAATCCTTTATCAAGCTTAGCTGTTCTTCTGCTTCACCAACCCAACTATCTCACATTGGTTTCAGAAAATTCTCTGCTATCTGCTCTCTTCTCAAAGAAATCTCAGAAATTAGCCTGCCTAATAACAAGCCATATGATAACAATGCCTCCAATTCAAATAGTTCTTCCTCTGAAGCAGCAGGTTGTTCTGTTTTTCTTAATGCGATAGAGAGGAAGGCATACAAACTAAAGAATTCTGATTACCTAATTCACTAAAGCATATTTCAGTGTTAAGTAGGAAATCAAGAAAGCTAAGTGGAATCACTAGAAAAAGTTAGTGAATTCATAACTTTACAAGTTAATTGACATTCTCTGGTTGTGAGTAAATATGTTTTAGGTGCTTCAGCAAAAAGATTAGACACAGACCATTTCCACCCTACACTTTTATAGTGCTGTTATTCCACTTTCAACATCCCGTGCAATTTTGGGGTTTGTAGTTTACTGAGGCCAAAGAGCTCTCTGGCTGAGAATTCAAAATGCCCCTCACTAAACTGCAAACTCCAGGATTCCATAGGATATTGAAAGTGGAATGATAGAACTATAACAGTGTAGTGCAGAAATAGCTAAAGACATCCAAACACAACCACATTAATTCATAGAAGGACTATAATTAGTATTGCATGCATGTGAACCCAGAAAGAATCTTCAAAACAATGTGACGTTCATAGGTATGTAATCCATGTGGGTTACGGCCTTGATACTCTAACTGATAATGCGGACACTGTATATGAACTTTAGTCATTGTTTGATGTTATCATTTATTATTGTTACCACCTTCTTAGAATTCTTTAGATTTAAATAGCTTATAAAGATTCGTGAACATTTAAGTACAAATCAGATAACAAGATTGGCCATCGTTACATGTTTAGTGGAAAAAGTACGGAGACAAATTGTCAAAAACGATACCCATTAGCTTAAGCACGCAAAGGTCTGTTTGCAAACTGAGTATAATGTGTCTTCTCGGAAATAATGAGTTTATTGGGGCCTACTCCAGAGTAAGTGCGCATAGGATTACAGTCTTTATATCTTCAGAGTATTCAGCTGCTTTACCATATTAATGTAGCCACCAGCTGTCTGGAACACTGCCAGCCCTTCCTACCACCTTCTACACATAAGTAAAGCGACTATATGAATATATTAAATAGCAATCTGGGCTACACTCATTAAATAATCAGTTTAGAACTTTTAATACTACACTTTTTTTAACAGCTAGATTGTGGAAAACATGACCCCATTTCCTCAGTGGTTGTCCCAGTTTTACAATGGCACTTGCACCTGAAGTCTGTCCCGCTTCGCCGCAGCATATCTGGGGAGCGTGGGTCTTAGTGTTTTAAAATGCTTAGCATTTTAAACTTTTGCGTGGCTGCTCATCCACTGTTCTTCCCAATCCAGTTTTAATGGCATGTGGGAAGAGGTCCAGGTACCTTTCCATAAAAGATTTATGTCATTTAAAAAAATATTTTATTTCCTCTGTGGAGATCTTCATTTGTTGTTGGGGTCTTGTTTTACTTTTTGACAAGCAAGAGGAATGTATGTTGTCATGCAGAAGGATGAAACAATCTGTTGAGGGGGAGAGAATGTTGCTAATTCCAAATTTCCTTCCAGGTTTAGTGAGGTGATAGTTACAAACCCTGTGAATGTCGAGAAACAGATGTCAGTAACTGTCCCCACCCCCACCCCTGCTAAAAGAAACTCTGCTTATTAGTATGGAAAGCTAAGGTTACAACAGGCCCAAATCTTAATAAAAGGGGAAAAAATGAAGCACATGACAAGCAGCCCCACACGATATATCCGTTACAGGACTTTTTTTTTTTCAAATAATCTAACAAAACATTTAAAGTAAAACAGGAGAATTTTCTGCACTTTCAGGGAAAAACCAAGTGGAACTTGCTTATACTTTTGTCTATGTGCAGAAGGGTGTTTTCTCTCTCTCTCTCTCTCCCCCTTTGTGTGCACATTGTTTTGTTTAAGGGGCATTTAAACATTCACTCCCCTACATGTAGTCCACAATGCTATGGTCAAGCTGCTTTAATAGCAGCTGATTTTGTTGTTGTTGACTATTAAAAGAAATGCAAGGGAGGGAAAGGAGGTACATTTTATAGCAAAGAGGATGGAGCTCAAAGTATTAATCTGCTAATTCTGGTGCACTTGTTTATGATTTCTAAACTTTCTACATTTCCCTGAAACCCCATATTCCTACTTACCATATTAACACAAGTAACAAAATTTATATCACATATATGGTAAGTAAAACTGTGATTGATCTGCTTGCAACATCCTACATTCTTAACAATAATTGGGAAGAGGACAACAGAAGGATGGAGGTGAGAAGAGGAAAAGGCAAGGGAAACAAAGTTTTTAAAAAACTATTTTGAAATAAAATAGCCCACCCCTAGCTTTTAGGATGCTTGCATCTGGTAGATGTCAGACTACAAAGAGCCAGTGTGGTGTAGTGGTTTGAATGTCAGACTACAAGTCTGGAAGAGCAGGGTTCAAATCTCTGCTCAGCCATTGAATCTGACTGAGTGATCCTGGGCAAATCACTTTGTCTCCCAGCCTAAGAGGAACGCAAAAGCAAACCCTTTCTGAAATCTTGCCAAGAAAACTCAAGGCAGTTTGCCTTAGGGTTGCCATAAGTCAGAAATGACACAAAGGCACACCACAGCAATTGACTGAAAAATTATATTCCAGCATACACAAACACACAAATAACATCCATACAATCAAATCAAATGTTGGCAACAATAATAGCTATAAAAATGGTAGCTAAAAAGTAAATGAGTTTTAACACAAAAATTCGTATGATATGCCATATGCCATATTACTCATACCGAGAAAGACACTTGCTGCAGAGATATTTATGTCACAGTTTAGTATTTTGATTTTGCTGTTGTACTATTTTTATTTCTGCACTGTATTGCTTTATATTTTATATTGGGCACTGCCTTCAAAACCGATGTATACATTTCATATAAACACAATGAATAAATTATAAGTATTAGAAAGCATCAGCTATCCTGTTCTTCTGATCTGTGGGGCGACATTCATTCAGGCTGTCCTTCCTTCAGTAGCTACCAGTCTGTGGTTCAGAAGCTGAGATCCTGAGAATAACATGATATGTGACACTCAGAAATTCCCAAATATTAAGCTTACACAAAGACTTTAGTAATACATCCTCCACCTGCTTTATTATAGGAACCACAGTAAGAACAGCAGCAGTATTAATAGCCATATTGAAATATTCACCCGATGACAGATGGATAACTAGATTGTGGCATGGCAAGTTTTCCTAGGTTGAGAATACCAGAAGATAGGTTGTGATGTGGAAAGGACAGCAGCTGTATCCCAGCTGGTTTCATCTTTCAGAAATAGGACACACAGAGCAATATCCCCCTCTTCTGATTAGAACTTTTAAGTGAATGAAGTGATGGCTCACAGTCCATGAGCTGCCTGTGAATATTTACATGTCTACTTTATGTGGAAAACAAGAAGCAAAGTCTGTTTACTCTTTCATTTTATTGAGTGCTTAGGATTGCACCACAACAGGGTCACTGATTAGTGTTTAGGACTGCAATGTAATGTTTTATATAAGTAAACATACGTGAAAGACCAACAGGTAGGTGCTTTGTCTTTAGGAACACTCTAAGGGATGCAGGATACTGCAGGTTGCTAGATAGGTTTATTGTCTTAGAGTTGATGTAATGAATCAAAAATCCACTGTCTACTGAGATGTCATATTTCAGGATGTTCCAACCCCACCCTTTCCTGTTATATCACATAATTTTATTAGTCACCTACCTTTGCATTGAACTTTGCATCCGGCCAGCTCTGCATACCAAAGATGATTACTGTGCTATTTGTTATCTGCTGAAATTGTTTTCTGCTTTCCTGCTCTCCAGAAAACTATTTCCATATCTACAAAGGACCTCACTAGCCGGATTGGAGAAAATGTGAGGGTTCATGATGAAATGCAAGATAGAGTGGGAAGGACTTACTGGATTTACTCTAGAGATAAGGTCCTTGTATTCAAACTCAGATATGTATGGCAACTAGAAGTATTTGAGAAATTTGATTTTGCAAAATGTGTCTTTGTTGTGAAAAATAACATATTTTTGTTTAAAAAACCTGCATGTCCTTCTGGAAACAATATTTTTCACATACACACACACACACACAAAATAATTTTTTCATGAAAACACAATTAGCATGCAAATCCTTTTTTCAGGAACACATGGGTTTTGGATGCAAAAATCATATTTTTGTTGCACAAATGAAACCAATTCTGCAAACAAAAATATGTGTTTCTCAAAATAGTGTTTTTCACATTAAAAACAGGAAGGTTGCACATAAAGCCATGACCTTGTATGAAAAATGTGATTTTGCTTTAAGAAAAACCAGAATTTTCAAACAAAACAGTGCTAAAACAAAACTATTTCTGTTTATTTCCTGAAGCACTTAGACTATGCAAATAACTAGCAAATCCCACACAGAAATATTTTCAGTGAGGAGAAAATTATGGGAATTATTTTGCATGTATGGGTGAAATAATCACAAACATTTACAACACTATTTCACAGTTCTCAAATCTTCCTGTGTCATTCTCAGTTTATAATACATTTTTAAAATGGATATCTTGGGAGAAAGTACATTTAGTAATCTGTATTGTAGAAGAAAATAACTGACATATGTATTTTGATTTGAATCTTTGTGTGTACTTTCAAAAATTATTATAGAAATGACTTGGAACAAACATGTAAAAATGACATGGTCGTGGGCCAAAAATAGACCCATCATGCCAGAGTTGTCCTGCTTACGTCCTACAGGTCAAAACGTCTAAAGGAAGCTTGACTTTCAGCTCAGACAACCTCTAATTAAGTCTGGAAAAATCTGTAGCTTTTTTTCCTCCAGCATTTGAATTTTTTGAAATCTCACATACTTTCCCCCACAGATATAAAGACATTTGTGAATCTTTGGTAAACTATTATCAAAATTGAAGTGAAAGTCATTGTTGCCATCTGCGCTGCCTAAATTCAATAGAAACAGCTATTCCCAGATCAGAAGTGGAGAGGGGAACATGTCCCTGCTGTTGAGTACCTAGACAAAAAGAGGCAGCCATCCTTATGTGTGCAGAATCTACTCAAACTGTCAAGTTGGGGCCTGCTGCCATGAGTCCATTTCCCTCCCTTCACACATGTTTATATTTCCAATTTGTCATCTGAAAAGAACTTTTATTTCCTTTAATAAACAAACAAAGCAGAGCTGCATTAATCTCCAAGTGGAGCAAGGATAATATTAAAGTAACAGGTATATCATTTTAAGGAAGGCTGTGGGTATATTCAGAACCTCCAGCACTTGTTTTCAAGATGCTATTCCTAAAGTTACTTCCATGAAGTTCTACCAAAATCAGTAGGGGGTGGGGGAAAAACCTCTAGGTATTTTTACCTTTGGGATATCAGTAGGCAACTGAATATTTATGTTCCAAATCTGGCATTTGTTTCTAACATTCCACCGCACTCCTCTTCCTGTTCCACACAGTCTGTGTCATATGCAGCTCCTCATTAAAGTGTGCTAATAGGGAAACCGGCTGTAAATTATTTATGTAGGCCCTAATAATAAGAGCTGCAAACTCCACAAAAAGCAAACAATAACAGCAACAACAAAGGCGAATGATTTCTAGACCTAGAGGTGTAAAACCATGCACAGATTTCACAGTGATATGAAGAGAAAAAAGAAGGGCTCAGCACTTTTGTATATTTCTACATTACATCAGAATACTTTTGAAAGCAAGCCCACTGAGTTCTATAGGATTTCCTCCAAGGTGGCTGTGTAAGGATTGCAGCCACGGTTACTCCCAAGTGTAACCATTTGCTGAACTTTTTCTTCTGCTCAGAAGTTTAGAGATTGTCAGACAAAGGTACAGCAATCTGCACTCACTGGAAGGCTGTCCTCCCAAGAGGCATCAGTGAGCGTAAATCTTGCAGAAAACTCGGGATCATTCAAACCTCCCAAGAGTAGATGAAGCCAATATTTCTAGTCTGAGAGGGAGAATAATCTGGGATGTCCTTTGAATGTTTAGAGGAAATTATCATAACTCAGAAACTGATTTGATATTGATTAGAAATGAGTACTGTCTTTTCCTGTATAAATCCACAAATGGTCTCCGAAAACATGATTAAATCTGAAGTGGCTGAATGGACCAGTGTGGTGTGGAAATATGAGAAAGTGATGTGAAGAAAGGGAGTCTGATATGGACACAAATATTTTTAGAGTGTGACAATCAAACATTAGTTTTGAAATAGTTACAGTGATATTTATCTTATTCCATATGATTATTTTCATATGGATCTGATGCATTTTGTGGTTTTCTTAAAGCAACATATATACCAAGTAAGAGAACCAGTGTAGTGTAGCAGTTTGAGTGTTGGCCCAACGGCCCTGCAGACCCCTGTAGGGTTTGATTCTCTGCTCAGCCATGGAAACCCACTGGATGACCTTGGGCACATCACATACTCTCGGCCCTAGAAAGCCCCTCAATAGGTTCATCTTATGGTCAACATAAGTTATAAGTGACTTAAAGACACACAACAACAACAAATATACCAAGTAAGGACTTACACAGTTGGATCAAGGCTTAGTTATACTTAAAAAAGATCCTTCGCATTCAGTGGGGCTCAAGTAATTTAGCCTCATTCATTTAAATGAGTCTACTTGAAGCGTAGGAGAGCTAAAATGGTGTAGTGGTTTGAGTGTTGGACCAGAGCTCCAGAGACCAGGGTTCAAATCCCTGCTGAGCCATGGAAACCCACTGGGCGAAGTTAGTCAAGTCCACACTCTTTAAGTCTCAGAGGAGGGCAATTGCAAACTTCCTCTGAATAAATCTTGCCAAACAAAACCTATGACTGGGGTGACGTAAGTCAGAATTGAAGACATATAACAACAACAATTTTAAGCATGATTAACTCTGGATCAAGTCAATTTTCAAAAAAAAAAAAGTTTGCCTATTTAGGTTTCTGTATCCCAGTGTTGTCGGCCTATGGCCTTACAGGAATTTGTGGATCACAGGTTCCATCATTGCTACTCATTGCCTGTGATGGTCAGGTCTGATGGGAGTTGAACCTCTACAACATTTCCCACTCATAACAAAGAAAAAGTCTGCAATTGTAAACCTTTCATCAGGGATAAGCCCTATTTAACACAAAGGGATTGGCTTCTGAATAAACAAAGTGTTGCACTGTACATTTTTCTTCCTAATTAACTAGTAAGTGTGTCTGTAGACAGACACATAGTATTAACAGCAAGATCTCTGACACAAGGAAAGAAATAAAACCTGTCACCATGCTCACATTTTTTTCCTCCCTAAACCCAGTTCATAAGAAGTGAAAATGTTAAGACATAAGCAAGGAAATTAGGGAAGCAAAGACCATCAGCTACTCGTATAAACATATGCAAGGAAATTGAATTTTCTTGGGGGGGGGAAGAACTGTAATTTAAATAAGATGAAACATGATGAACAGAATATTTAAGCATGAATGAATTTCCTTTACTGTCCTTTCTAAAAATAACCACAGCCCATGTATCTTTTTGTTCCATCTCGTTAAGAGGCTGATGTCAGGGTGTCTGCTTATGTCAGCAGCTCAATGGCTTCAATTTGAGCACTGTGTATTTTGCTCCACATGACAACATCGGCTGTTATCAGCGATAAACAGAATAGAAGGTTTGCAGTTAAAGGCGGCGTGATGGGGCAGGGACAGTGGGAGGGAAAGGATTTTGAGAAGCAGACAGCCGCTTATCAGATTGGGAAAGGCACACAGCTGGGTTTTAGAGAATAAAACTTGGGTGAAATAGAGGAATTACTTTCAAGTCAAATGACCATACTTCTTAGGCCCCAGGTAAATGAAATCTCTGGCTGCACTCGTGTGCTGTCTAACATGCATTTAATAAGAATTCCTATGAATCTAGTTGTTTCTTGTGTTATGATGAGATTTTTTTCTTCTCTGCATTGGGACAAGGTTCTGCTTTCTTTCATTGTATATTTTGTTTGCATATATAACCATACAGTTTGGATGTGTTTGTGTGCAAATGTGAACTATAACCAGTGGGACACAAATTATTAGAGACCAAATGTTGTGTAGTGGTCTGAGCATTGGACTACAACCCTGGAGAGCAGGGTTCAGTTGCCCGCTTAGCTATGGAAACCTATGGACAGAAAACCCTGTGACAGGTTCACCTTAGGGTCACCATAAGCTGGAGATAACTTGAAGATACACAACAGCAGAGAAAATTTAGGAACATAACAACTGCCCTATGTGAAGATATACCACTATCCTTCTTCAAACCATAGCCAGCTAGGTGGCCGTTGGCCTTCTTGGTGACTAGTCCCAGGCTCTGCAATCCCCTTCCCTAGTGTCTTTCTCTCTTCCACTAGGCCTTTCTGTTCAGGTGGACTTTAGCAACTAGGCTTACTTGCTGAAGAAAGGTATTTTACAAATTGTGTTTTATAGGAAACTAGCGTATTTACCTGGACTTGCCCGGGATTTTATTTTCACATAGGTAATACTTGTTAGAAATACCTTAGGAATTACCTTACCTTAGGAATTAGATGCGGTTGAAATACACAGATTTGAGATCCAGTATCTCCAGTTCCCCAAATTGTCCTGCCCAGTACTGTAACTTTTCCTCATATTCCCCAATCCAATCTGTATTCATACTGTATCCATACACAGGTTGGGTTCCTGAGGGAAATACACTGCTGTCTTCCTTCTTGCTGCTAGGCCTCATCTCCACAGCAACTGGCCTGAGGCCCAAGAGCTCTCTGGCTGAGAATTCTAAAGGCCCCTCACTTAAACTGCCGACCCCAGGATTCCATAGAATCTTCACAGGCAGCCAATCATATTAGGTCTTCTTGCCTCACACAGCCAATCGTATGAGGTCTTCACCTTCCTGACACAGATGAACTCACAAACTTTGACTGTTATGTATTAGACTAATGTACATACCTGGTGTTGCCCAAGATTTTATTTTCTCATAGGTAATACTTGTTAGAAAGACTTAAGATCATGTGTCTCTAATTCCCCAAACTGTCTTGTCCAGTACCAGTTGCGCTGCAGAAGGAAGAAGTGTATCCTTCTACAAGTCCTTCAGCAGGGAGCCAGTCCAGTGTGGGGAGGAGTGCTCTCATTGCGCTCCCTTCCCAGCAGAGCCGCTGCTGGGATCACCACCAGAGCACAATGGAATAAAGTAGGGAGCAGAAAGGGCCTTACATTCTGCAGAAAAGCAAAGATGCCTGGTTCAGACTGGGACCTTAGTAGGCTTTGACACCGAACGTCCCACTGCTATCCTGATTTGGGTCAGAGGTCTATTTTACTGCCATTGCCAAAGCAGGAGGGGAAGAATACTTTGTTTTAGTAGATCCTTTTTTGGCAATCTAAATTACAACCCTTCATTAGGAACATGTGAGGGGAGAACTGAAGCCCTGTAGGACGTGTACGCATTCTAGGGTCCTAATGTAGGATGAGTCCCTCACACTATTTAGTAAAGGGGGAAAAGAGAAAGACAGACAAAGAAAGGAAATGAGAGAGAAAGAGATAGAGAAAGGTAGCTGCTAGCTGGCTACATATTGAAAGGAACATTCACTTTGATCATAAATCATCCTACCTGAGGTATCTAAAGGGCGGGCGTAACTTTCAAGTGCCAGGTGTTCCTAAATCAAGTCAGGCTTCCACCTAACACCTGGATTAATCAAAGTTGATCCTCCATGACAAAGTCAAGCTTCACAACATTTGGGAATGCCCCTGAAGTTCCCTAATAATTTGGCTGATCTTCCTGAGGAATTGCAGCATCAGTTCCTGAAGTTCAGCATAAGGAGTACTCTGTATCCCCAGTGGCTTGCTTAACCAAGCTCTGGTAATTTACTAAAGCAGCTGTTAATCCTTTATAAATAACATGTGGGTTTAAAAGGGGAAAAAAACCCTCTTTTTATAATCTAGAGTGAACAGAAGTGTTTGTCCTTCTCATGGAGTGCTGCAGAGCCTAATTAATAAATATTAGGGAAGACATTTGAACTTCTTCTTGGAGAAGGTAAATACAAGGAATGAAGCAGGATGATTATTCTCCCTGAATTTAAAAGATTATTATTCCCCACAAGATACAACAAGCATAGCTTTGACGCGCCTAAAGAGAAACTGGCAATAGCATTGTTCATCCTTTACCATGCTGTGTTGTTCCTGTTGTTGTTGTTAAATCTGTATTTTTCACATAGAAATGAGAATAAGGCCCTCCCTGCTTATCTCTACACATCTCTTTTATCATGTATTTCATTAATAGTGGTTAAAGACTCTGTACTCAAATCTTCCATTCAGAGTGTAGCAAGTAAAACAGGGGTGGGAAGAAGTAAATTGCACTAAGGCAGGGTCTCCAAGCTCCTTGGTAAGGTGTCTCTTACCAAAACAGTTTAGTATTTATTTATTTACTGGCATATATACCCAGCATTGCCTGGGATTTTATTTTCTCATGGGTAATACTTGTTAGAAAAATTTGAGATCCTGTGTCTCTAATTCCTCAAACCATCTTATCCAGTACCTGTAACTTTTCCCCATATTCCCCAGTCCAGTCTATATTCAGAGTCATTAACATACACAGGTTGGTTCCTAAGGGAATACACTCCCCTCCTCCTTGCTGCTAGGCCTCATCTCCATAGCAACCGGCCTATTCCAGACAGACTCAGTTGACTGAGGCCCAAGAGCTCTCAGCTGAGAATTCTAAAGGCCCCTCCCTATACTGCCAACCCCCGGATTCCATAGAATCTTCACAGCCAGCCAATCATATGAGGTCTTCACCTGACACAGCCAATCATGTAAAGTCTTTGGCTGACACAGACAAACTTTTACTTTTATATATTAGATTTATTTAGGCTAAAGCCCAATACTTGACTAGATTCCAGCTGGCAAGATCAGACCTTAAGAAATACCAAGTCTGACTCTACCTCTCATAGATATAAGTATATACACAAACACACACTGCAACAGTGCGAAACCAGATTTGAGATGTATACCAAAAGTAGAAATCAATCAGCGTCTCCAGAAGAATCACAAGGGATGATGCAAACACAGGCTTCAAATCACAGAGTTGGAAGGGACCACAAGGGCCATCTCACCCACCTTCCTTCTATGCAGGGATGCCCACCTGAAGTACTCTCAAAAGATAGCCATCCAACCTCTGTTTAAATACTTCCAAAGAAGGAAGGTCCATCTGCCTTTTAGTGACAGTCCACTCCAGTATCAAATAGTTCTTACAGTAAAGAAGTTCTTCCTCATGTTTTGGTGAAACCTCTACTTGTAATTTGAATTCATTGGTTTGTGTCTTAGTCTCTGGAACAGAAAACAAACTTTCTGCATCATGTACGTGATATCCATGTAGGTATTTAAATATGCCTATCCTGTTACTTCTCAGTCTAAACATATCTAGGAACTGAGCTATTTGTCACAGAACTGAGTTCCAGACCTTTAACAATCTTAATTACCCTCTTCTGAACATATTCTAGCTTATCAATATCCTTCTTGAACTGCATGGCAAGAAATGCACACTATATTCAAGGGGAGGTCTGACCAAAATAGAATAGAGTGGAGCTATCACTTCCCTCAGTCTGGACACTATCCTCCTACTGATGCAGCCTGGACTTGCATTAACTTTTTTGGCCACCACATCACACCATTGACTCATGTTTAGCTTGAGGTCTACTAAGACCCCTAGATTCTTTTCACATGTACTGCTTTCAAGATAGGTGTCACCCATCCTATATTTGTGCTTTTCATCTTGCCTTCCTAAATATAGTACCTTACATTTATCCCTGCTGAAATTCATTTTGTTAGTTCTGGTCCAACTTTCCAATTTGTTAAGACCATTTTGAATCCTGCTCTTGTCCTGCACAGAAAAAAGGGTTTCTGGACAAATAAAGTCCAAGTGTTTTTCTCTGCAGAATAATTCCTCCATGACACTTCAGGACATTGAAGTACTGGAAGAAACCTGCTCAGAATTTTCATCAGTCTATTATTCTTTCCAGCAGGGTTTCCTGTCTGTTTAGAAAACCATTTTTTGACAATAATTGTGGATATTCTTTCTCTCATAGTGTCTATTGCCTGCATTTTCTTATCCTGATCAGGAGATTCCTGGGACCTATCTGAGGGCAAGGGAGAGAGCAATGGGGGGTGTGAAGTACCACTTGGGAACTTTTGTAGTAAATTACTACTCCAGATTGTCAATTTGATTTCCCCTGTAGTCTTCCTGTTCATCTATGTTTTTATTAAAAATCAGCTGCATCCTGCTATTCCTCCCAAAAGAAATTAGAGCAGGTCACTGAAAACAGTAAAACAATATAAACAAGATATGGGGGGGACCTCACAACAGCCAAAATATTTACCCAAAAGGACTGAAATTCTGATTTTAAAAATAATTTTTAACTCAAAAAGACCCCTCATGGTGTTTTCAGACAAGTATTTAAAAAGCAAGGATTGAGCAGAACCCAGAAGCCATAAAAAACAAAGTCCATTAGAGTCAACAACATTCCCTGAGCTCCACTGTCTGGACGGTCCCCGAGTGGAAACTACAACTGTGCTGAAAGACCATTAAAAAGGATATAATGGTTAATGGTAATGCAGATGAGATATTCCAGGAGAAATAGATAGCACTATGCTTACCCATCCGGTTCTTGGCACAGTTATCTACTAAGGTGATCAGGATTGTTTCACTCTCCAGGCCAGACTGAAGCAGACAGGCCAAGAAAATCAGATTAAGAAAACCTGGAACTGAAATGCCAACACCCATTATGACACCATGCTCTAAGGGAAAGGTAATTCAAGGCTGGGTAATAATTATCTGGGCAGAACACAGATGTTAGAAAGAATCAGTTACTTATAAATAATTCTCTTTTTTTTTCCAGTAACAAAATAAAACATCTATATAATGCAATTTTAATTTAATTAAGGATTACTTTATTTATTTGGTGGTATAGCTAACATTTTAAGTATTTTTAATAGTTACAGGGCTGTGCCATCAACGGACAGTTGGGGCAGAATACCATACAACTCAAGAGTTGGTTTGCCTTGTTCTTCATGCTGCTGCATTGTGCTCCGTTTTGTGAGGCAACAAAGAAGTGGCAGAAGTAGCATGTCTTTTTGTACTACAAGCTAGCAGCATGTAGCATTCAGATTTTTAAAGGAGCCTTTTACAAATCAATTTTGGTTACTTTTGAGAAACAGGAAATTTCATTTTGAAGTTGTGACTGTTATGTAACAATTTTTTTGGCCTTGGAATTTTAACAACTACTTACATTTTCCAAGTTCTGCCCTGGATTCAGCAAGCACTCTTCTAAAACGATCTTATCACCACTGCCTTCAAGCCTAGTGATTTCTTACCTAATGAAGGGAGGCATCGGCTGTACAATGCTAACTCACTCCACTAGTGCTCCCTGTGTTTGGATTCAGATAGAATGACCTTTGGCTTCCTGCCCTGTCCTGACAGTGAGACCGAAAACCACTCATTTCACAAATCTAATCATGCTTCTAAAACTTATCACCATCACGACTGTTGGCACTAAAGTGAGAAGCTTAACATTTATAAGGTGAACATGGCTACCTTTTACATGAAGAACAAGAATCATGCAGCCTTCCAGATGCTGTTGGACTTCAGTTATCATCAGCTCTAGACAGTATAGCCAATGGTGAGAAATATTGGGGACTATTGTCCAAAATCATTCGCGCCCCTGTTCTATATGGTCAGATCCCCTGATCCTTAGATGCCCAAGATGATTGGCAGCAGTTCCCTGAGGTCATTTCCCATGCATGATACCCTTTTAAGCAGTGGCTGCCAGTGAACATGATAGTAAAGTGGAACCTGAGACACTTTATATGTACTAGCATTTGTTCTGCAATTTAACTTTCTCAATTTCATGTGCATTGTCTAGAATTCTCATATTCTGAAAAACAGTATCACCAAAAATCACAAGTACCAGTTTCATTGACCTTTCCCTATCATTTTTTCAGTCTCTGTGGTTGGCAATATTTTCCATAGTGATATGTACACTTTAGAATCACTGCAGAATCTTTCGTAAAGCCTAAGAGATTATTTGCGTGCATTTATGCATAGAACAAAGCCCTTGGCCCATGATAACCACAATGTGTTGTGTTTAGTTGTGCCTGTCAAGATCTTCCTCCTGGCAAAGGGAGCCTCCTCCAAAGCAAAACAGTCCGTTCCTGCACAAGCACGAAATGATCAGCCTTGCAGCAATTCCTTCATGTCACTATGCTTAGTTACAGAAGTAGTGATTCAGATTAAGCTGTGACTGTACTGGGAAGAAGGAGAAGAATTTGTATCTCCAGCAGACTTCATCATATTTCCCCTTTCCCCTGCCTCTTCCCAGGTACATGCCCTGGGCAAAGTTGGAATAGTGACTAATACATCCAAGACAAATAAATAATAAATAATGCAGGTTGCTTCATGCATTTGACTGCTGTAGCCAAAGGAGGCACAGAAATAGGCAGCTGTCAAAACATAACAGATTTTATTGTGAGCAGGGAAAGTTGACAAAGAACTTTGCCCAGATTCCATGACCTGTATAAATCATGTATTTTATTTATTTATTTGGTTGGTTGGTTGGTTTTTATCCTGCCTTTCTTCCAAAGTGGACCCAAAGTGGCTCTCAGAGAAAGTGTGGGCAAGTCACACTCTCTTAATTTTAGAGGAAGGGAATGACAGATCTCCACTGAATTAATCTTTCTGAGAAAGCTTCATGATAGATGTGCCTTATGGTCTCCATAGATTGGAAGGACTTGAAAGCCACAACAACAATTGGGAAGGACAAGCAACCAGTGACATCTCCTCCTTGGATTCTCAGAATTACTGCTGAATTCTGCACTTGTTATAAAATTCCTTTCTCAATAGCAGGTTACTTTATACAGAATAATTACACATACAAGTTTTGTTTTCAGGTTTACAGTCTTAGAGCTTAGATGCCTGGGAAAGGAAATAGAAAATAAAGCTTTAAAAAGATTATCATTTGATAAATGCCAGAATGAAGAAGTAAGAGCCTTTCCACACTACACTGTTGTAGTGCTATTATTCCACTTTCAACATCCTGTGGAATTCTGGGGTTTGTAGTTTACTGAGGCCAAAGAACTCTCTGGCTGAGAATTCTAAATGGCCCTCTCTAAACTGCAGACCCCAGGATTCCATAGGATGCTGAAAGTGGAATAGTAGCACTATAGCTGTGTAGTGTGGGAAAGCCTTGAGTTGCAACAGTTATTTTAAATGATCTGATGGCAGGACTGACTCTAGCAAGAGGGAAAAGATGAGGACAGGAAATTAATTTCGAGATTCTGGAGGACAAGTATTGGGTACCAGATACACCAAAATCTTCAGATATACATTTATTAAGCAGACCTTAGTATTAACTGATGTATAGCAGGAAACCAAAAGTAAGGTGCTGGTGCAAATGTAGTAATAAGTGCACTTCCATGTATGCTTCTGTATTATTAAATAAGTGCAGATTTTGAATCCCCTAGCATTAATGGTCTATGTGTGAGTTACTTTAACGAATTAGCTGCTGTAGTCAGATTACTTTACTCTGGTTGGCTTGTCTGCATACTCCTCAGTGACACCCTACTGATTATGTATGACTCATACAGGCGTAGCCACTAAAACAATGTGTAGAGTGTCATGCCTGTCTCAAAGCTGCATCGTCATATAAAAGAAGACCCATATCTCTAGGGAGGAAGTTTTCCTCTGAGGAACAAAAAGGAGGGATCCAGCAGATAAGCTGCCAGGCATCCATGCAGGAACAAGGACCATCCAGGAAGCCCTCTAATCCCACTGTTCCAGATGACAGCTCAGAGACACAGCAGAAGAGGAAGTGACTGTCCTGTCCCAGGAAAGATACTGGCTGAATCAAGGGGCTTAGTTCCTAAGCTACAATACTCATTTGCAATCAGATTCCTAAGGAGTAAGAGGTCTCCCATAAAGAGAACTTCTGAGAGGGCTTTACCAGCTGTAACTGTGACTGGATGCAGCCAGAACCCTTCAGCAAAAAAAAGTTTCCTTCAGGCCACATGGAATTCTTGCTAGAACTAGAATTGCTTCTACCTCTAGATCTTTTCTTTATATTTTCCTGACCTCTTTCTCCAGCCTAAATTCACACCTTATGCCCCAGACTGTTTGCAATCTTGTTTATTGCCTGAATCTTTTGAACTCCGAACACTGATATACTACCAGATCTTGACCTCAGTTCACTCTTAGCAAAATCATCCTGGCATATCCTTGACTCAGCATTGACTCCCTGGTATTCATTTTGACATTTCTAGAGCCTTCAACTGTTTTCAGTTGGCTGCACTGACACAGACTGAGCTGCATCTGTAACAGCACAGCTGTAGCGTAACAGTTCAGCATGTGTACTGGCTCTAAGGTGATGTTTAAATTAGCACTAAGAACCCCTTTGGATAGATTGTGTCTATTAGTGTGCCAGCCACTATGGCTTTTCCTAGGCAGGGTTTTAGCATTTGTCAAGTCTTCTATCAGAAAGGGTGGCTGATGTCATGCAAGTGATGCTTGCAGATGGGAAGTGCATTACTTGAATGGTTGTTAGCCACAGAACCTAAAAACTTTCTTTCAAAAACAGAGAAATCTTTTCTGTTACTAATTACTCTGTTTCTCCTGTTCTTGATTGCAATACCTTTTGCTACTTTTTAGTTATTTCAGAGGTGGAATCTATCATAAAAAGAAAGAAAGAAAGAAAGAAAGAAAGAAAGAAAGAAAGAAAGAAAGAAAGAAAGAAAGTAAGTGGGGATTGGGAAATTCCTTCAAAATGCACTCCCAAAAGCATTGTTCCTCCCCGGAAGCAATGATAAAAAGTAACAAGTAAACATTATTTGTTACATCAAAAAATTAACCAAATTACCTGTCATTCCATTACTTTACAAAAGGAATGTTACTATAGCACCCATTTCCCCCCAAAGCAGCACATTAGAGGTAGCATGTTATCTCCCAGGCCCCTGGTTAACCATGACATCACAGGCACCCACATGGGCTGAACATTGTATAAGAATGACCAAAGAAGAGTCTAGGGCTGAAACTTGATATTATGGCAAATGAGAGGCTCTCACTGTAAAGAGCAGCCCCATGTCTTCCTTGTTCCCCCTCTGTGACATGGAATGGTACAGAACAGGTGACATGATGTCATTTCCACATCTTGATGCACTTCTGCTTGACAGGACTGCAGAAACCAGCACTGAAATGGCATAAGATGATGCTGCAGTTTATGCCAATGGATGCTAATGCTACTGAAGAGAGAGGAAGAATGAGATGTGTGAGGCTGTTCACCTACACTGTAACCTGCAGTTTCTAGGCTCTCTGTCTTTCACTTTCAGTCTGATTCTTATGTTGGAACTTTAAATTCAAGTTAATGTGCCCGTGTAACAGACACAACCTTATGGGAGCTTTTGGAGTGTTAAAAGGAAAATGGAATAAATTGTCTGGAAGGATATGTATTAGAGGACATGAAGAACACACTGCATTTAAATCAGCTGGTTAAAGCCTGGAGGGTTGCTTGAAAGAAGAGCTTTTTCATTAAAGATTTTAGAATCTTCCTATACATAAGTGCTATGTACAGAGCAAGGATAAGAGACAGAATGTAGATTTCCTTTCCACAAACAGCTCACCCCTACACCCACCAAATACAAAGTTATATTACTACTGTCCTTTTAAAATTGTTTTGAGCTAAAATGCCATTCCTCTGATATTTCCTGAGGCTAACTAGCATACCTGTCTACCACAGACTCTTTCCTGGTACTAATTCATCAGAAGAATATTTTGTAACAGATGCATGCATGCATCACACACATACACACATGAACGTAGACAAATTAGATTGTGCAACTGGCTTAAAGAAAGTGGTGAAAGGAACTGAACAGATATCCAGCATCTTAAACTTTTTAATGTGTAAAAAAGGAAGACTAAGACCAGAATATGACTGTACTATAACAACCTATAAAATATATTCAAATTAGTATTTTATATAAAATAGTTTGATCCCTTTGTTCAGCAGGATTTTCAGGGTGAATAGCATATATCAAGGCTGACAGTGTGGTTCTTGTTAGAAGTCCAGCTTGGAGGGAGGGGGCAGATGGAAATGTGACCTGTCCTCCTTTAGTTATGTGAAACCACTTAGATGGTAAAACTGTCCTCTAAATGCTTCAGCTTGATTTGGATGAAGGATGCATAAACAGATGTGCATCCTGATGCCCATTGCATCTGTATCACCTCTTCAGGCAAAAGACTATTTCCACATGCTCACTATTCTGGAATTTGTATAATGTTTTTCTACTCACATATTTTCAAAATGGATTCAGTGTTAGCCCCCCACCTTGAAAATAAAACTTAATTAGATCGTATCATCAGCATGCCACTAACAATGGGTTGAATGCAAACATAGTCATTCGGAAAATTGAAGGAGCTCAGTTTGAGGGTTGAAAGAATTTCTCTACCTCTCCATTCCTAGACTGAGGATTCCGTCCTTTGCACCCGTAGTACATACATATAACAGAGTAACTTACTTCAGCTCAGTAGTTTTTCCAGAGGCTCCAAAGTGACCCATTTTTGCTTGTTTTGATGATTTATTCAATCTGATTTAATTAATGAACTATAATTCTACCTTTTTTTCTCTCCAATCACCCTTCAAATATATCACCTCATAGTCAGCACAGCAAGGCAAAGAAAGCAATTGAAATTTGGTTTTTGTCCCCCAAAGGGGGAAAAAAAACTTCACCAGTACTGCAGTGATGCATTGATTCTTGGCAACAGCTGCTAGGAAGCTATTAGGAGCTGAAGTTAATCATTCTTGATTGTTATTGTCAGTTGGTTCCCATATTCACAATGCAGAATAGTATCCATACAACTTACACTGATTTTATTTATAGCCAAAATCCACTGAAATTGGAATAAGAGCTGCTAGGGGATTTCCCAAAGATGGAATATAAAATTCTATACCAATGGTTTGTAAGCTGAAGTCCATGAACCCCCAGGGGTCCACTATGCCCTCACAGGCAGTCCTCGAAAGACTTGAATGTTGCTCAACCTGTCTCCTCCACAATGGAGTGGCGATGTGACAGGAACCAAGGCAAAAGGAGGCAGGCAGACTGGCTGGCTGGGCCAGCGCATTGCCTGTCACATGATTGCTCTGCTGTGAGGAAGAGACCGGCTCAACAGCTGAGTGATAGCAGAGCTGACAACCAGCCAGTTAGCATTTGCCTTTTTTCTTTCTCTCCATCCCCTCATTTCTAGCAGAGAGCCATCCAATGTACTATCAGAAATACTCAAATATGCCCCCTTTATCTTTTTCCCTCCCTACTTCCTTTGCCCATCTTGGTCTCCTCTCCTCCTGGTGAAGAAGGCAAATAAAGAGAGAGTGCTTGAGTATTTCTGATACACTGGATAACTGGAAAAGAGTGGGCAGGGGGAGAGTGAAGGACAAATGCTGGCTGGCTGGGCCTGCATATTGCTGTTCAGTCCACTGCAGCCCTAAACTGGTGGGAAGAAGTAAGAGAAAGCCTTTTCTCTCTCTCCAGCACTTTTCAAGGAAGTGTGCATTTACTTTTTTCTCCTTTGTGTGCTAATTTGAATACCCTTGATGAGTAATTTTAAATAAGTATTAAATAAATAAATTTTAAATAAGTATTTTATGCACTTTAGGGTTTTAAGTCTTGGGAGACCACAGCAACAAAAGATATTTAAAAGGGATCCTTGATAAATAAAAGATTAAGAACCACTATTCTAGAATAAGTGTCAATGACTTAAGTGTCTTAATTAGATCTTTTTTCACCTGATATTACTTTCTCTGATTTTGGCAACTGAAACTATACCAGGCTCATTTAAAAAATTCTGCTTTGTTGGAATCAGTCTTACATGAGGCACCATGAATCTCAGTTTGGGAACACAAGCAGTAGACCCTGGGCATGTTACTGTGTTCCAAGAATGAGCAACAACCAGCCAGCCACTGGGTCACATGTGGATCGCTCCCTGACTGTTTATGTAATCCTGCCTCCAAATTTGGTGCTACACCAACAATAATATGTACCTGGACCCACAGAGTGAATGATGTTCCAGAGAAGGGCAGTAGTTTTGTGTCTGGTGCTGGGTGGGTGCCAGAATGCTACATGTGATAGGGGTTGGGTCAGAGGCTATTTAAGGCCTGTTTGCCCCTTCACATGCCCTAGGGTGTGCAATGCTCCTTGAAGAGTGGACCAGAGAAAGGGCTCAGGTGGCTGACAAGTGTGAGCCGTTATTGCATGAGCTTCTTTGAGGCCTTGGGAGTGTGTAGTCTGTAATTTTCAGTGTTGCTTATGTAACTGTGAAATGGCTTGAGAGAAAAGGCCTCTGGTGAAGCAGTTTGGTGCCCTCTTCTGTTTGAGGACCACAATGGGCCTCCTTCTCACCTTGGTGGAAATGACTTGGGCTTGCTGAAGGTCGAGACCCTGATTTTGCAAGCTTTAAGTGATTTTTGGCTTATATAAAGTTGTTGGCCTTGAGCTTCTGTTTTCTCTGCTACCTTGCCCTACCAGATGTGGCAGAGTGAGGATAACCCTGAAGGAGGGTAAATAGGAAAGTCTGTAGTTTCCTGGGTAAGGGGTTAGCCCAGTTTGTCCTGCATGCTATCATAGTTTCCCAATAGCTAGAGCTCTATTGAGCTGATGGCATTCATTTGTTAGAAGATAGTTATGTGATGTTTTTGGAGGAGTTACAATAGGGGGTGAGAGGTGTGCTGGCCAGCCTGCTGGGGGAAAAGGACCACGCAGATGCTTTTGTTCCTTGTCCATAGCAGGTAGTAGGAAGAGAATATAAGTCTTAGATGTCTAACTTTGGCACCCATTTGGTATAGGGTAGGGCTCTGAAATGTCCTCTTTAAGGTCCCATGACCCAGTGAGTGAGAAAGAAGGCTACCCTTGAGGCAAACTTGGGATCCAGGCTTTCACTTGTGACTTGAGTGTTAATCCCCTGGGTTTACCTTCCAATTATGGCTGGCTAGGGAGCAACCCAATTATTGATTTGCCTTCGAGGCTCAGGTGTTTTGCCCAAGGAGGTAGTTGTGAGGTGATACCTGGCCTCAGTTGGACCTGCCTTAGGTTGCTCCTCCCTCTTGCTTCATTTCCAGGCCAACACAACTGAAATAGGTTTTAGATCAAATAAACTAGCCCTTGTTTAACCCAGTTTTCTGTGTCAGGACTCACTATTCTGTCAGAGGGATGGTGGATGATGGGAGCTACACAAAAACCTCAGTAGTACTTCCCTCCAGCACTGAGCTCTGGCAAAAACAGCTCACCAGAATAAGTGTTTAAAAGTCATCATATAACAGAGTTTACTCACACAGCTTAAAAGCATCCCAGCAGAGTATAAACATTAGCAGCAAAGCCCTGAAGCCAGGAAAAATACTCCCATGTAATGTTATCTTCCAACAGGAGGCCTTTACTCTTCAGTTACAATACATACAATATATACAAGGCTCCAATGGAGTTTCAGCATTCAACAGCATGCTAAGATAGCTTCCAGCCACTCCTTCAGACACCAAGAGGGCACAGTTGGCTAGAACACACCCTCTTATATACATACATTTCTGACGCAACTCTAGCCAACCTTGCTAGATCCCATGTATGATGCAACCTTCTTCTCTGGTTACACAACCCAATGACTCAAGCAGGTATTACATGGGATTGCATCATCCACTGTCTTCCCCAGGTGCAAAACCTTAATATACATCATGTATATTTTATTTGGACTTAGGTTCTGTCCAACCTTTCCCTCAAAGTTCTCCTGAAAGTTCTCCTGAAAGTTCTTCGTATTCTTCCTGTTGCTTGTTTAAAGTCTTGGGGGCTGATGTTGAACAGCATCTTTTAGTTGAATTACAATTGATTTTATGAACTACTTATGTATTCTTAGAGCCCAGCAGCTATTGCCAATGTTGCTAACCAACTTTACCTTAAGAAGAAAGATACTGTGCCACCTGTAAGTCTCATAAATTTGTCATACCATGACTGATTTTGTAAAGTTACTTCATCATTTGAATGAGATGAAAGCTCATAGTGCAGTTGATTGATTGGTGTTTAATATCTTGCTCTAGATGATATATTTCCAGATCTCCTTCCAATACCGATCCAAATTTTATCATACTTAGAGTAGACAAGACAACATCAGTGGGACTTACAGTTACAGTGGGTCTGCTCTATGACCCATAATTTTGATGGAACTACTCTAAACCTTCTATAGTTTTATATTCTCCTTTGAATTTAAATTATTACTTACTATAATAAGTAATTTTTGTTTGTTACTGTTTTACTTACTGTAAACTTCAGATATAGAAGTAGAAGTTATAAGGAATGACATCAAATTGGTCTTTTTTCCTTGTTTCGTTCTGAATATATTCTGATTGAAGATGAACTTGTTTTCATGCAATCAGTTCTCTTTTTGGAAAAAGACAGAATTTGCTGTTTAATACAACCCACCACTTCCACATACACAGTGAGATCAGTAGCCCCCAGGCTCCTTTTAACACCACATTTTGTATCAAGCAAAATATTGAATAAACTTTATTGGGCTCCTTAGGTTGGTCTGGTAAATCACAGTAAAAGTTTATAGTGTTCAAAATAATGTAAAAGTGAAGGCATGGTTAGAACTAAAGAGTTCTGTCCAGCCAGGTTGACTATTGTTGTGCTTAACTTTCTGGAGGTTATTCAAACATGTAATTTAATTGTCATTGCAATGAGACAGAGCTGAATTTATTTTTTCAATTCCAACTATATCTCTACATTTGACTACAAAGTTGTCATCCAAAAGTGAAATCCATCCATATATACAAAGATGATGATTAAGGCCAAACTTCAAAATCTTCCAGGTAATGTCAAATTTTGGGGATGGTACGGTTCTCTTAAAAAAAACACAGCTCTTTACATGAAACAGAAAAAAAAAGAAAAAAAACACCACAAGTAAGCTGATTAGTGACAGAAAATGGAACCGTTCAGGATACAAGCTTAAATGTTACTTTTTTCAAGGATGCATCCTTCCATGAAAGATTTAGAACATCCTAACAACCAGTTTCACTGGCTACTGGTCAGTTTCTAAATGTTAGTTATCTACTATATAAAAGTCAAAGTTTGTGAGTGATCTTGTCTGTTTGTCTGCATCAGGCAGGTGAAGACCTCATATGATTGGCTGTATGAGGCGAGAAGACCTCATATGATTGGTTGGTTGTGAAGATTATATGGAATCCTGGGATTGGCAGTTCAGGGAGGGGGCTTTAGAATTCTCAGCCAGAGAGCTCAGGCCAGTTGGTATGGAGACGAGGCCGAGCAGCAAGAATGAGGGCACTGTATTCCCTCAGGAACCCAACCTCTGTATACAGATTGGATTGAGGACTATGGGAAAAAGTTACAGGTACTGGACAAGGCAGTTTAGGGAATTAGAGATGCAGGATCTCAAATCTGTGTATTTCAACTGCATCTTAATTCCTCAGGTAAGCTAAGGTAATTCCTAAGGTATTTCTAACAAGTATTACCTATGAGAAAATAAAATCCCAGGCAACACATTGGGGAATATGGATAAAAGTTAAAGGTATTGGACAAGACAGTTTGGTGAGTTCTTAAAAGAAACATAAAATCCCAGGTATATGCGCTAGTGATCTATAAAAACCCATATAGCTTGGGCCTGGACTATTTCAAAGATCACATCTCCTTATTTTAAGATTCTCAGGGAATGGTTTTCTTCAGATTCCACCCTTGTCTTAGGCATGATTAGGGAGTACACATGAGATTGAATTCTTAGGCCATTTCCACATGACAATGCTCTTCTGCATTGTCACGCTGCAATTCAGGTGCAGAAGGGAGCATGTCAGCAGCGTTGCCCTCTGTACCTGCTCGCTCCCTGTGGAAGGAAGCACGATGGCTCTTCCTTTTCCTTCTGCAGCACAGCCAGGCACTTGCCATTGCTGCGCTGGGGCAGGAAGTGTTGCAATCGCGCTTCGGCACAATGGTAACAACAGGAGTGCTGTGTGATTGGACGTGCAAAACAGTTTTTTTCCATTTTGCACATACTGCGTGAGTACGATGCTTCGCAATGGAATGGGAACAGGATGGCAGTGACATCATGCGGAACCACAGTCTGCCAACCACTGCCACCCCATCCCAGAAGCAGCACAGCAAGGTTGTGCAGAAAGGGCTTTAGTGGCTGCTTCCAGATGGAAATACCTTCTATGGGAAGCCAGACTGGTCTCCTCCATGTTTTACCAGCAAAGACCTTTTATTTAGACAGATTTTTGGCTATTAACTAGTTCAATATGCCATGCTGTACTTTTATTCTCATTATTACATTTTAAATTCTTTCAAACTGTCTTAAATTTGTGCTGTTTTTAATATGCTTTAAAAATTATATTAGTTACATTTACATTGTACAAGGGGATGTTTACTACACCTATATTAATTCTAATGTGGCATTTAGGTTCCTGTTAGATTCATAATGGAGACAGGAGTTAAATTGCATGTCCTCTTTCAATTTAGCTGTGATCTCAATTTTGGATGCTCCTTGCAGGAAAATGATGATTCTTTTATGATGTAAATTTGCATTGGCATTAATAAACACTGACAACATATCAAGTTCTGTGTTATATCTAGTCTAGTAATGTCCCATAACAGTGTGAAAACATGACTGAATATTCCCACTACATATGATATGTCTCTATAACAGTTCAAACCTTCCATGCTTTAGCATTAATCCCAATGAACTTTGATAAGGAGTGACACCACATGTGCAACATTTTTAAACTATTCCACATTATTTTGATTCAAACCATTCTCAAAGGTGAGGGTTTTCCAGATCCTGACTCAATGTGCTCATGTAATATTAACATTAAGATCAATCCTCCAGGTTTGCTTAAGGCCTTCCTTTATGCTATGTAATGCAGCCAACATCAGCATATACAATTTGTTTGTTTGTTTTTTTTAAAAAAAACATTTTTATTAAAGTTTAAGATGAAAATAAAAAAAAAACGTTCCCCACTTCCAAGCTTTTTTCTTTTTTCCAGTTGAGTCTGCTTGTTTACATTCCATTCATACATAGTTTCTATTTAAAAGACAATCTTACATTGTTACATCTTACATTATTACATTGCTGCTTTGTTACATTGCCTTATTACATTGTTGCCTTGCATTACATACAATCTTGCTTTATTCTTTTTTCTTTTCTTATGCTGTATCTTTATCCAATTCAAGACTTCTCTCCATTCTCTTTCAAAGTTCTGGACAGACTTATTTTTCAATGGAAATGTTAGCTTTTCTATCTCTATCATATCCTGAACTTTTAATTTCCATTCTTTTATATCAACAAGCATTCACAATTTGGATGCCACACCCTTATAGATCTTCGAGTGCTTCCATGTAAACAATTTCAAACCATGAGGATGGTTTCACTGCTTGTTTGTCTGTTTTGCTTTGCTTTGATCTCTTGGAGTGAGACTAAGTACAGAACTTGATTTCCTATTGCATCTTAGCAGAAACCCTGTTTTTGCCCTCTCCCTATTATATAGATTTGTAATTGTGCCAGTCACCTTCCCTAAGTTCAGCGCTGAGGGTGGCATTGATTTTGCTGTGGAAATGTAGTATACACAAAACTTTCTCTCTCCTGAGGTGTTTGTGGTCCTCCCATGTTCAGAGCCATCTTTATTTTTATTTTTCATTTTTTTTCTGTTTAGAGATTTTGACAACTTTCCTAATCAGGAGATTTACCAAGAGAATGTGAACACAGCAAAGCAGAAGAGTTTTAAATGTGACTGATTTTCAGTGTGTTTCTCTCTGCAATGCTGAAATTTGGGGACAGAGGGAGGAAATTCATTTGGAGGCAGAATTCTTATTTGTGGGACAAAGTCTTCATTCCCCCCCCCCATACTACACTCCACCATATGCACCTACCTAGAAGTCCCATTAGACAGAGTGAGTCTTCTGAGTAAATACATGCTTCAGTATATTTCAGTTTGTTTGTCTTTAATGTGCCTCACAAATCCTTGCTAAAGATACATGTTACAGAATGCTGATATGTGCTTGCATGGCAAAGAAAACACTTGACATCCAGGTTTATGTGCCTGGCATGTGGTAACATGGATACTGTGAGTTAATTAGTAAGCAGTTGATGAATAGAAGATCCTCAGAATAGGAGTAGGTTGGCCTATAGAAATCTGAGGTCTTTCCCAACTGAAAATTCTATACTAAGTGATCTCACAAGGTCAGTTACAGTCTGCAGTATTGCTTAAGAAAGGGAGCAAGGGAAGTGAGTTGTTGAATGAATGCAAGGAATGCTACAAAACATTTCTCTGAAAACTCTGTTTTTTTCTTGCCTCATGGCTGTGGCTCTCTCTCTGCAGTTGGCATAGTAGAAAGCATGGCATACAAAGTTCTCACCAGGTTTTATTCAGTCCAGAGCAGAATATCACAGTAGGCTCCCTATGTCTGTGATTGTGGATACTGTGTGACAGAAAAGGCAGGATGGTTCTATATCACTACTGTGGTCATAAGCAGTTATGATTATTTTTGGAATGAAAATGACAATGATTGTGTACAGAGGCATACACAACTTCAGGTGCCTCTAGAAAGAGGAAAAAGTCTCCAGAAATACCAGGTTTTGTTCCCGTACAAACTGCTTTTATTTCAGATATTTTGGTGAAATTTTGCTTGTTTTGATAGAATTCATGCAAATTCTTAGCACTACCAAAAGCTTTTTATTCTCATTCCCCGGGTGGATTTATTTTTAACCCAGTATGTTCCAAACTGAAAAGGTTCAGTACTTCTTGTGTGTTTTTACTGCATCAGACCTAATAAAGAAGGCCACTACCAATAAACACAGCTACTGTTTCAAAGACACAGATTCGAAAGAGATCAAAGAAGGGAAACAAGAGTGTTATCAGTAAAACAAAATGACCCTAATGCTTAACTAGCATATGTTGGTAAAGTACATTAGCACAGTAACTCATGAATATTAGAAGCTCAGTGGAAAATGATGTAAATCAATTTCTGAAATGTTGCATGATGTTGGATGTGACACATGATCAGTGGAAGTGGGGAGGACACAAGGGAAGGAAATGAAAACAGGGTTTGTCAAGAAAGGACTAGATAGAGAAGCAGGAAGTGAATATGTAGGTACACAACCTCCACATACATGAACTCAAGGTCATAAGAAGCATCCCATCCCATTATATACTCAATGGACACAGCAGGTGTGTGCCCATCCTGTGGCAGGCAAACACATATCACATCCATTAACTCTTAACAGGATGCAATGCTTCACATTTTTTGTTTTACATGGGGGTTCCTGCAGTGGAGGGCACACTGTGCAACCAACTCAGAAAAGAAGAAGAAATTCTCAATATTCTTGAGCAGTCTGCTTGAGTCCTTATTCTCACAGAGGTTTTTGTTCCTCCTCCTCCTCTTCCATCTTCTTTTTCTCATCCTTCTCCTAATATAAGATTGACAACATTGCAGCTATTCTCTTTCTTTTCTTTTAGGAGGAAAAGTCACAGTAAGCTGTACATTGGAGAAACAGGCAGGCTTAGCATAAAGAAGGTTTGGTGGGGGGATTCTGAATAACAGCTACACACTTGATTCAATGAATTCTAAAACTGCATAGCTTTGCTACATACTTTTACAGATGGCAGGACCTTTTCAGACACTTTTTAATTTTTTTATGTTTTTTTATGTTTGGCCTCTATTCAGTCGAAATGGCATTTGCACAAATACGTTCAAACAGACAAATATCCAAACATTTTTTATATTTTGATTCCTTACCTGTACACAAAATGAATGGCTTTCAAAACCCATAAAGAGTTGGTTCACATAGCAAGAAGCAGCGACAAGTGCCAGTATTGGCCTCTGGTTCTGACAGCAGAGCACTCCTAAGGGGGTGCCAATCACACGGAAACATTGCTTTTCTGGACTCCAGCTCTCCAGATTTTCCAGCCAGCATGGTGACTCTTCATAGTGAGCAGTGGCCTTTCTGCAAAGGAGAGATATAAATTATTATAACCATCTTCTTTTGAGGAGTTTTCCTATAATTCCTTATTAATTTTTTTAAAAATGTTCTGAACAAAGATAATTCATGCACAATGTGCTGAAGTCCACTCTTCCTGATTCCAAGTGTCTGGGGAGAGAAGCAGCACTATGAACAAGCTTAAAAGTCACCCTCGTGATTTCATAGTTGCAAGACTGAGCCCTGGTACTGAAATAGTTTGCCCAGACATGTTCTCTAAATGTAACTTACTGAAACAGTTGCTCTTGCACTCCAAAAATTCAGGGCCACACTAGAATTGTGTAGATTATGATAATTATTTCTGAATCTTTCTTCTGTCCTTATTTTATTAAAATATTTACTTCTTACCCTCTATCTAAAGATCTTTGGGAAGCTTACTGTTTTTTTTACAAAATTAACTTGATCAATTTAAAACAATAAAAAGTTACTGAAATAGATGGAGCAGTCAGGACAGTTTAAAACCATTAACACATGTTATATAAAATTGATTAGTCCACAAAAGTATTACTAAAAAGCTAGCTTTGAACTTGGAAGCAAAATGACACCCAGTTTGGGGCCAGTTGGCCTCTAAGGGGAAGGCATTGTACAACCAGGATGTTACAGCAGAGAAGCCCCTGATCCCATATCCTTCTATAGTGTATTGCTCTTACCAGTGGGGCAACTGGTGTCCAGTGGTACCCCTGTCAGTGGGACAATGAATCTGCTCCAGCTTCCAACCTGAAGCTCAATGGCTTCCTCTGGGGTGCTGAACCAATTTTGGGGGAGATCACAGATCAGCACTTTGGAGAGCTCCCTCAAAGTTTGGATTAAAATCCATAGCAGATTTCCCCACTTCACTGACATGGAAGCCACCAGCTTTTATTAATTCCACCCCACATTTTATACCCTAAACAATATTCTTGTGATTCAGATTAGAACTTTCAGTATTGGCGGGCTGAGGGGGAGCCGGAGAAGTCCTACTTTGGATCAGGACTGTGGTGCCCTGTGAGATTGTTCCAGATTGCCTTGCTGGAGCTCCTGTTATCTATCCATGAGGGGACAGGGAACAATGCTTTTTTTTGCCTATATGTTTGCCCCTCTTAAGTTAACAGTGTCTGGATGGGGCATTAAATTTGGGATCATGTGCGGGAACAAATGTCTAAAAGTTTCCCCACTGGTAGCACAGCTTTTATCACTCCATCCCTCTATTCCATTGTATTTTGAAAAAAAGGAAAAGACCTATGATGGAAGAGTTCCCATCATAGGTCTTATTTTAGGTCTAGTTTGGCCTTGAGTACACTTAGTAAATCTGTCTTGGGATATTCCCCCAAAATACATCAGCTTGCTGATGGGTGTTATCCCATCATTATATGGCCAGTGGGTATTTCTAAATCATGTTATTTCTATATTATTTCTAAATCATTTCTAAATTATGTTAACACCTACTGGATAACCTGCATTGTACTGTGCCTTGAAAAAACCCAAGCTTGTGTCCTGTGGCAGTGCTCTTCATAATTTAAAGAAAAGTTTACAGCAACACTTGTAATATATTATATTAAAACTCTGTGTTTGAAGTAACATGTTTTTAACATGGAGCAGAACCTTGCACACAGCTTGTAAGACATGCTGTTTTGGCATGGTATTGAGTTTTCTTTAATTATATTTGCATTCATTTTTATGTTGTTTCCATTTGAATGATCTTTTCCCCAGAAGAAGGTTATGGCCCCAAACACGTCTGGATTTGCTGTAAATCTGGCTACACATTCTGGAATACATTATTTTCTACTCCTATCGATTGATGCTCTTGTTATTTTGGCTGCTGTTTAGTTTAGAAGAGTCAGCAAAAAAAGGTACTGTCTTACACTGTAGATTTGACTCATCACAGAGCTTGGAAATATTACTTTTTGAACTACAATTTCCAGAATTCCCCCAGGCATTTGTGCTAGGAGACTCTGAGGGTTGTAGTTCCCAAAAGTATATTTTTCAATTAAAACTTCTGATTAGTTCTGATTAGTTGCATGTTTGGAAGTTGTTTACTGATGATTGCCTGAGCTCTCCATATGGGCTAAAGTTTCCTGCACTACCTTTGAAACTGGTTATATTTCAAAACATACTGGCTTAGATTCAGCCATTGGCTAAGCCGTTTGAGCTATGGTTTCAACTGATTTCAACAGGAGTTTCTCAGATAACCCTCGGACAGAACCAAACCATTGGCTTTAATTGAACCCATGTAAAAGTTTCAGAAAAGAGACTCTGACAAGTTTGTTTGATTTGCTTATCCCTGACACAGTTTGCCATCTAGAAACAAAAAAGGACCCTTGAATACCTGTTCTATTACTTTACTTCAGGTGTAGAAATTCTCCTAGAAGTAGATTGCAGAGCCAGTAGGTTTAGCTTCTTGTTTGATGACTGGAAAAAGAAGTCTGGATTTTGTAAATGGAAATTTCTAGGGAACCCTGGAATGATTTATTTGCTGGCTTTGAGAAGGCTGAATTACCCTAATCCATCAGCATTTAAACTCTGCACTCAGGATGTCATTGAAAATATTTAGGAGCTTCATGGTTAGGCTGTAGGCCTGTTTTTCCTTGAAAAGATGCACATTTGCCTCAGGTTTTCATGTGAGACAACAAGGAAATGATATTAGTTCTCAATAGGTGTATATATGTCTTCAACATATTTTACTACAACATTTGCTCTCATATTAAAGAATGCATACTTATGCATTTGCAAAAATCCTCCCCCATCCCCCGAATACAGGTCCAAAGGGTAGGCTTTTTACCACTTGATAACAATAAGGTCTTTAGGGCTTGGATTTTAATAATTACTTTGTCACCTTTTTACTTACTACCTGCTCATACTCTAAGCAAAGAGCTCATCCCTCTCTAAAATTTCAAGGTGAGTCCTCTTCTGCACTTGGAACATAAGCTGCCCCTGTTTCCACTTGCCTGTGCTTCTTGACAGAGACCCAATTTGCCAACCACATCAGGCATGCCTTCATGTCCACAATGCGCACAGGCAGCATGCTCACGGACACCAGGGTCTGAAACTGGTTTGTGAATTCTTGTTTACTTGCTAAGAATTAACTGTAGTTCCCAGTTTGCTTGTTACAGGAAGCTACGCTTCATTGAAGCCTTCCCAATTTTATTCTTTACTCATAAAAAGCCAGGAACAAACTGAGAGCAATAAGGCTACAAGATCCAAGCCTCTGCTCATGGACACTGTGGTTTGTTGAGCCAGGACTGATGGCTTCATGTTATGCACAAACTGGACTACAGGAATTCATCAGTGGAAGCTTTCCCCAGCACTTCATATCCATTGTAGGAAATGTCTCTCTTTGAGGTTGTATTCGAAGACACAGAAGCATAGCCAAATTGATTTTTAAAGGCAGCAGTCTTACTGGTATGGCTGGCTATTTTAAAAAAAATCTCTCTCTCCCTCTCTCTCTCTCTCTCTCTCTCTCAAAATGCTGAACCTTACAGTAATTCATGTCACCCTGTTGCGAGTAGTTCAAGAGATTCAGTACTGCATTGGAGGCCAGTCATGAGCTCTCATGTAACATCCGCATTATTAACCCTGGGCTCTCATTTACATGAACGTGTTGTTCTGTACCCTCCCACAGTCCTGATGTGATAGAGACAGTCCCAATTAATCTCCAGTCATTCCATTTTTTATAGCTGCTTTTAAAATGTCTCATTTTCTCTCTCTTTCTCCCACTTTTTTTCCTTTGTCCTCAGCCTACTTTCAGTGCTGCAAACTGATTTCAAAGTGAAAATTAACTCAATGCAGGGGAGAGAACAGGAGGGAGCCAATTTTTTTTCCTTCCAAGTAGGCCGAGGCAAAAGCAAACTTCTGCATCTTCTTCTTGACATGTTCATTCTTAATAACATTTGCCAGCTGGACCACACTTTGATGTTGCTTGGCCACATGTGTCCCAATTCTTCATCTGTGAAATGTAGGAAAGTAATTATTCTTATTTTGTTCTCGTCTTAGTGTGCAATTATAATTGCAAATCCTCCTCCCAGTGCACACACATCCTCCTAAAAACAACCCAAACAGCCTCCCTCTCACACTTCTCATAAGAGATTACTGTTCCATATATGTGCCCTTAAAACCCTCTCGTTGACTCAGTGTTGAAAGGTAACATCCATGTGCTTACTTTCCCAGATGAAATTAATGGCACTTGTACATGTTTGATATTGACAGTAATATTTCCAGTACTGGTGTATATTCATTATAGGAACTATGTGCCAGAAACTCTTTCACACTTGGAATAAAGACTAAAAACCTAGTGCCAATCTCATCAGCATATAGTTAAGAAAAACCTACTTCTCTGCATATGTGTGTGCCCACGATCTCTGACAGATGATACATCATCATAATAGGTACCCATTTATTTCCAAAAGAACTGATTTTATTGTTGTCCTGAGTTGACAGAAATTCAGTGACAAATCTTTGAGGTGAGTGTATTACATGAAGGAAAGGCACATTTTAAAAAAATATATCACCATTTCTTGCATCTTCATATTTGAGAAGTTTAGGTTTCTTCTTTCATGATACCAAGTACATTGTGAACATATAATCATGTTGGTTAGCAAGGGTTGTGCTGCTGTTATCTCTCTATGCAGAGTTTTAAAAACAGTGCTTGAATTATCAGCAATCTTAGGACTCCGAAAATTACAGAGACTGTTTTGTTCTGCTACTGAGTAGACAATGGGCATAATCTATTATGTGAACTATTTTCCAGATCCATTGATTGCTGTGGAAAGACCTTTAAGCATGTTTGATGAACTTTTCCATGAAATCAATGAAGCTTTAGAGTGCTGAACTTTGGCTGCATCGAGCCCATTGTTTTTCCTTGCTTACTATCTTCAAAGGTTATCTTTTTCTTTTTTGAAAAATAAAGCATGATCAGTTCATAGCACTCACAAAAGCAGAGCTAGGAAAAGTTAATTTTTGGACTGTGTGATGTTAACATACATTGTAATGTAGCTCATGTCTCTGTTCTATTGTTGTTGTGTGCCTTCAAGTTGTTTCCAACTTACCGTAACACAAGGTGACTCAGTCACAGGATCTTCTTGGCAAGATTTATTCAGAGGGGGTTGGCCATTGCTGTCTGCTGAGGCTGAGAGAATGTGACTTGCCCAAGGTCATCCCGTTGCTTTCTGCGGTCTCAAGTAGAAATTCAAATCCTTATCTCCTAGTCCAACACTCAAACTACTACACAGCACTGTTGTTCTGTTCAGTAATGTAATTTGATAAGTCAGGCTAGAATAGTGTATGAGACTGATGAGCTAGTATGAAATTTCTGACATGGAGTGTGCATTTGCACATAGATGGAATGTGGTTGAGAGTGACAGAGGTGAAGATGTTATTGGAGCCAAGATTTGAAGGCAACAGATGGGAACTTTGATATAAGAGGGAGACTGTGGGGAGAGGATTTACATTTATTTGCTAGGACTTAGGTCTATAGCATAGTATTGATGATAGAAAGTATACTAGAAAGTAGCTAAGAGTTGAATATTACACATATAAGTTGTAATCATCATTGTCAATTATAACCACACCTCCTGCCTGATTACTGCTGCCAGAGATATAGTTAAGTGGATCTGGGAAGCCTAACAGTACACACTATTAAAGGTTAAGAGATAGATCCTGTTGGGAAGAGTGTATGAAGGCATTTGCTACTATGTGGGACCAAGAAATGTGCAAGGTGATGATTCAAGGTAAGGTTACTACACAGTTCAGGTTCCAGAATCTCCCAGCCAGATTTTTCAGTAGATTGTAGACCCAGAAACTGTTGTGGCCTGCTCCACACACACATACACACACACACACACACACTCACAATTTTTGAACTGTATATTTTACTGACACTTGAACTCCTTTACTTTCTCAAGCTTCTCCTGTACTACTCTCTGTAGTTTCAAGGATGGAAGGAGAGGGAGCTGCTGTGGTCACCTGTAACACTTGTGGCATGTTCCTTGTCTTGCCACAAGAGGTTCTCGGATACACCTGCACCAAGTGCAAGCTGGTCACCTTCTTGGAGGAGAAGGTTTGCCAGCTGGAGGCACGAGTTTCTGATCTCCACCTTATCAGGGAAGGGGAGGAGTTTTTGGATAGGGAAGAGAAGACCTACCGGAACTCCAAATACACGGAGGAGCTGCCAGATCAGGAAGCCAGTACACTGCGCCAGGAAACGGAGGCTTGGGCAAATGTCACACGGAGGAGTAAAAGGACCAAAAAGGTAACTGAGACTCTTAACCTACACAATCGCTTTGATGTACTTGGACTTACAGACAATGAGGAGCACTACGCAGAGGGAACAGAATGTCAACAAGAAAGAATCCAACATCGGCAACAGGAACTAGATCAACGCTCCCAGCCTCAACAGAATGCTCAGGCAGTCCTAGTAAAACACGCTTATCGAGGAGCCCAGGGGAAGCCTCAGAAGAGGCGAGTTCTGGTTGTTGGGGACTCTTTGCTAAGAGGAACTGAAACAGCAATCTGCAAAATGGACAAGCTCAATCGAGAGGTCTGTTGTCTTCCTGGGGCCAGGATCAACCACGTAACGGAGAGGCTAACCAGGCTAGTCAAACCCACTGACTATAAGCCCCTCATTTTGGTTCATTTCGGAACCAATGACACTGTGAGGAGCAGCTTTAACCACATTGCAAAGGACTACGAGCGTATGGGGACAAAGCTTAAGGACCTTGGTGTGCAGGTGGTCATTTCGTCTCTCCTCCCTGTTCAAGGATACGGCGCACGTAGGGAAAGGGCAATAGTAGAGGTCAACAACTGGCTCTGCACATGGTGCCGCCAACAACGGTTTGGGTTTCTGGAACATGGCCTGAATTTCCATGACCATGGGCTTCTGGCGGGGGATGGGCTGCACCTCACAAAACTGGGCAGGAATGTTTTTGCAAACAGTCTTGCAAGGAAGATTAAGAGGTCTTTAAACTAAGATCCACTGGGCAGGGAGACAATATTATTCAGGGCAAGGACTCAGAGAACACAGGGAGAAAAGGCCCAAATGATACTGGACAAGTAGTACAAGCGGCCAATGGTGGGAGGAGTAGAATCAATAGTACAGGACTTGCAGGAAGGGCCCAGGGGCTTAAGTGTCTCTACACGAATGCAAGGAGTATGGGAAACAAGCAGGATGAGCTTGTACTCCTAGTACAAGAAAATAAATACGATTTGATAGGCATCACTGAGACCTGGTGGGATGAGGCTCATGATTGGAATATAGGAATAGAGGGGTATAGCCTATTTTGTAAAAATAGACCAAACAAGAAAGGAGGAGGAGTAGCCTTGTATGTCAAGGATGTTTTCACCTGTGAAGAGATCCAGGACTTAAACCCAGAAAGCCAGGTCGAGAGCATTTGGGTAAGAATTAAGGCAGCGAGAAATAATAGGAATATTCTGGTGGGGGTTTACTACAGACCTCCAACCCAGGCTGAGGACTTGGATGACGCCTTCCTCAACCAAATGACTGCACATTCGAAGAGGGGAGATACCGTAATAATAGGAGATTTCAATTACCCGGATATATGCTGGCAGTCAAACTCTGCCAAGACAGCAAGGTCCAGCAAGTTTCTTGCTTATCTTGCAGACAACTTCATGGTCCAGAAGGTGGAAGAGGCCACAAGGGGATCAAATATTCTAGATCTGGTCTTGACCAACAGGGATGACCTTGTGAATGAGGTAGAAGTGGTTGGATCTTTAGGGGGGAGTGACCATGCCCTGTTGGAATTTAGCATTCAGTGGGAAGGAGAAGATAAGGGTAGCCAGACACTCATCTTAGATTTTAAAAAAGCGGACTTCTGTAAACTTAGGGAGCTGCTGGCTGGAATTCCGTGGTCAGGAATAGTTAAAGGGAAAGGAGTTCAGGAGGCATGGGAGTTCCTTAAAAAGGAGATACTGAAGGCACAGTCTAAAACAGTGCCAATAAGGAGGAAAAATGGAAGGCATCTGAAGAAACCAGAATGGTTGACTAAAGAACTCTCAGCTGAGCTAAGAGTTAAGAGAAACATGTATAGGAAATGGAAGAAGGGGGAAACCACCAAAGAAGAATTTAAGCAAGTAGCTAGGAGATGTAGGGAGGAAGTCAGAAAGGCTAAAGCACAGAACGAACTTAGGCTGGCCAGAGACATTAAAAACAATAAAAAGGTTTTTTTTAAATATGTCCGCAGCAAAAGGAAAAAGAAGGAGACAGTAGGGTCGCTACGCAGAGAAGATGGCGAATTCCTCACAGGGGGGAGAGAAAAGGCAGAGCTGCTGAACACCTTCTTTGCCTCAGGTTTTTCCCAGAAGGATACAAGCACTCAACCTGGCGGTTGGGGAGCAGGGGAGGAAGCAGAGGAAATGCGGCACATAATAAGTAGAGAGGTGGTACAGGAATACCTGGCCGCATTGGATGAATTCAAGTCTCCAGGGCCAGATGAATTGCATCCTAGGATATTAAAAGAGCTGGCAGAGGTCATTTCGGAACCGCTTGCTATAATTTTTGAGAAATCTTGGAGGACAGGAGAAGTTCCAGCAGATTGGAAGAGAGCAAATGTTATCCCCATCTTCAAGAAGGGAAAAAAGAGGACCCAAATAATTATCGCCCAGTCAGCCTGACATCAGTACCCGGAAAGATCCTGGAGCAGATCATTAAGCAGTCAGTTTCTAATCACTTAGAAAGCAACGCGGTAATCACGAGAAGTCAACATGGATTTCTCAAAAATAAGTCATGCCAGACTAATCTTATCTCTTTTTATGATAGAGTTACTAGCTTGATAGATGAAGGGAATGCTGTGGATGTAGCATATCTCGATTTCAGTAAGGCCTTCGACAAAGTTCCCCATGACATTCTTGCAATGAAGCTAGTAAAATGTGGGCTGGACAGGGCTACTGTTATTTGGATTTGTAATTGGTTGACCGACCGAACCCAAAGGGTGATCACAAATGGCTGCTTTTCATCCTGGAGAGAAGTGACTGGTGGGGTGCCACAGGGTTCTGTCCTAGGCCCAGTGCTGTTCAATATTTTTATCAATGACTTGGATGAAGGAATAGAGGGCATGCTGATCAAATTTGCAGATGACACCAAATTGGGAGGGGTTGCTAATACGCCAGAGGACAGGATCAAAATTCAAAATGACCTGGATAGATTGGAGAGCTGGGCCAGGGCGAACAAAATGAAATTCAACAGAGAGAAATGTAAGGTCCTACACTTAGGCAGAAATAATGGAATACAGAAATATAGGATGGGGGACACGTGGCTGGATAGCAGTACATGTGAAAGGGATCTAGGAGTCTTCATAGACCACAAGCTGAACATGAGTCAGCAGTGTGATGCAGCAGCCAAGAAAGCCAATGCAATTCTCGGCTGCATCAATAGGAGTATGGTGTCTAGATCGAGAGAGGTACTGGTACCACTCTACTCTGCTTTGGTTAAACCCCATCTTGAATACTGTGTCCAGTTCTGGGCACCCCAATTCAAGAAGGATATTGACAAGCTGGAGCAAGTCCAGAGGAGGGCGACCAAAATGGTGAGAGGCCTGGAAGCCATGCCCTATGAGGAGAGACTTAGAGAGCTGGGAATGTTTAGTCTGCAGAAGAGGAGGTTAAGAGGGGACATGATAGCCATGTTTAAATATTTGAAGGGATGCCACGTAGAGGAGGGAGAAGGCTTGTTTTCTGCTGCTCCAGAGACCAGGACAAGGAGCAATGGATTCAAACTGCAGGAAAGGAGATTCCACCTGAACCTCAGGAAGAACTTCCTGACAGTCAGGGCTGTCCGGCAGTGGAATCTGTTGCCTCCGAGTGTAGTGGAGTCTCCTTCCTTGGAGGTTTTTAAGCAGAGGCTGGATGGCCATCTGTCGGGATTGATTTGAGGGTGTTCCTGCATGGCAGGGGGTTGGACTGGATGGCCTGTGTGGTCTCTTCCAACTCTGAATTTCTATGATTCTATGATTCTATGAATATGCATCCCTATTCAAAGTGGCACAGCTGCTGACTGTACCTACACTGATACTCCTTTTTTTTTTTTCAGTGTTGAAGGTCACTTTGTGATTGCAGCAACATCCACATGCGGCTACTTACTAGGTACTCCTGCAGCACCTCGCAACATGTTTGGATGTTACAGTTGCTTTCCTATGATTTGATCTCACATACTGAACTCTGTGTGTGTGATTAACAGAATCAAATGCATAGTTCTTTCTTACCCAACTGTTGTCTTATGGGGAACACAAGTGGCAATCAAGTGGAAAATCAGGCTGGTCCCACCCTTGTGGTCTTAGCATTGGCAGCTGTTATATAGTCATATACCATGTACCACAAGAAAACATCTCCCACATCTCTGAGTGCATCTAAAGCAAGCTCTTGCATTACCCCAGCATGTAGTCAGTAAGTAAGGAGAACTTTGCCATGCCTCAGGTGTAAAATTATTTTCCATATATTCTTTGCCTTGAGTGGCAAAGAAATGTGCCACTGCCCTTTAAAATAACTCTTTTGGAAAACCTCTAGAATATTGATGGGCATGCACGCGCGAACACACAAACACGCACGCACATGCACACACACACATGGATTCTGTGGCTTTCTTACTGAGACTACCCATGCCAGCTTAATGGAAATAGGCTGTCATCTAGAATCAAACATATCTGCAAGACAAAAGCAGACTTTGATATCTCTTCCCTGGGTAAAAGGAGAACTGTTTCACAAAGAGAAAGGCTGTTGATGAGTTTTGCTGCTATCATGCCTAAGCTCAAAGTTCTGTAGTGAATGTGCACGTTCTGAGCTGCATTCAACATAAGGCAAGCAGGCTCTCATCCAAGTTATGGATTTTCCCCATTTCAGTGTTGCTCCTCATTCCTTCATGCATACCTCAATCCTTCATAACAGATTTCAGAGGGTGACATAGGAGGTACAGAGGCAGAAAGCTCCAGTTCATGGCAGATGCTACTCTGTTGGTGGATGGGCAGAACTCACTATCATTCTCTAGCATAAGTGCTTTTAAAAGAAAATCTTCTGTTCAGACCCATTATAGGAAGGGTACTGAAAGTATAATGAAAGTATAATGACCAACTTGACTATGTGTTCATATAAATCTAAGCTCAGACTTAGATTTAGTTACCTTGACTAAGAGAGAGAGATAGTTGGAAAGGTCAGCCAAAAGGGTAGAAAAAGCCAAAAAGCTAGGAGCTTTTTAATTTGCTCAGTTAGCAACTAAGGGAACAACTAAATTTCAGAAATATGAACAGTGTGGAAAAGCTTATAGAGATTCCTTCTTCGACTCTGTTTCTCTTTCATAATACTATGGCCTGAAGGTACTCAAGGAAAATGATTGACCAATATCACTCCTTCCACATTTCAAAGGAATTTAAGGTTCCTATAGGCTAGATCCATCCATTTGTCATCATTATCACTGTGCTCCACCAATGAACATCCATGCTTACAAAAAAGGATATGACTGATATGCCCATAAAGAGGCTTGACTTTCTGAGCACTCGTATGTCCCTAGCGGCTGGAGCTCTCCGGAAAAGGGCAAATAACTCTTTCCAAATAACATCAAATGTTACCTCAAAGGGTAGGGGACCTTGAGGTCCACCAGCAATGCCAGTGTCTCCTTTAAAAGGTGGGGAATTATAACTCAAAAGAAGACCTGCGAGAGGAGAGTAACTACAGGAGCTTTTCACCTGTGTGTACTACTACTAACTGTAGGACACCAGTTGAGAGTCAAAATAATATTTTACTGGAGAATCACAGACACATGCAAGAAATAAAGCAGTCTCATAAACCATACAAGGCTCGCAAAGGGAAAGGAAAGAAAAGTTGGATAGTGAGAGATTTCAGGTGTATTATGTACCGGCCCTGAAGTGGAGGATTGAGGAGAGATGGCTCAAGAGTTTAAGGGCAGCACAGAGGAAAGAGAGTCTGGCATGCAGAGTGATGCCCAGAGTGATAGCATGTTGCCATGTTGCAAAATTACCTGGGCTGCAGGTTTTCATATCCTTTTTCTCACCCTGAAGGGGCAAGTGTCCACTGCCCTCTGGCAGAGTAAACAAAAGGGTCCAGAATGGACTGGTTGTCTTACTTTGGGTGACAAAACATTGATAGGAGTTCTGACAGCCTCTTAATGTCTCGTTTGAGTAAGATGAATGGGGAAAGTTTTGGTAGGAAATGTCCACAGCAAGAGTACTTGCCTGCCACCCCTGAGCAGATTCGTTGACTATTGTATTTAGGTGTCAGCTCATTGTCAGGATTACTGGAAGTCTGTTTTCTCCAGGATTTCTTGCTTTACTCTTCTTGACCTTATAACCTGGCCATGCTGACCTAGCCCAGGTTTACAGTCAGTCCTGCTTGCAGCATGTTTCCCAGTCATAAGTGTAATATTTTTAATATTTCATGCTAATCAAATGATATCTCTTGCCAGTCATGCTAGGCCACATGATAAGGGTGTATGCCAAGGGAGCATGGAGGTGGGAGGATGAGGGGTAGTAGCAGATGAGGGGCTGACATGTGTGGCCCAAGAAAGTAGACACTCCATGCCTTCATTTTCCACATAAAGAGGTTCATTCACATATTCAAGGCAGACAGAAGAAAGTACTTTACAGACTGTGTTCCTAGTTTATGAGATTCACTGCCACAAGACATAGTAGCATAAGCTACACGCTTAAGTTCCACAGCGGTTCTCAACCTGTGGGTCGCGACCCCTTTGGAGGTCAAATGACCATTTCATAGGGGTTGCTGCTCCTCTATCCCACCCTGCCCCCTTTTGAAAGAAGGTGGCCTCACAGCCAATGGGAGTGCTGTTTCTGAGACCCCGCGCTGGGAAGAGGGGAGAGGAGGCATGCCGGGCATTTCCCCATCTTTCCCTGCCCGGTGGGGAGTCATTGTAAGAGCCGGAGGTGGGGAGAGCGAGAGGAGAGAGTGTGGAGCCAGAGCATGAAGGTGGAGGTGGGGAGACCGAGAGGAGAGAGCGTGGAGCCAAAGCGTGAAGGCGGAGGTGGGGAGAGGAGACCCCACGCTGGGAGGAGGGGAGAGGAGGCATACTGGCTGCGTGTGGGGATGTTTCCCCATCTTTCCCTGCCAGGCGGGGGGGCAAAGGTGGGGAGAGGAGACCCCATGCTGGCAGGAGGGGAGAGGAGGCGGCTGTTGCTCTGGGTGGGGAGGTTGCACCATTGGAGGAGCGCCACCCCCTCCTCCTGAAGTAGGACACTGCACCATCTTTTCCTCCCCCCCCCGCGTGGAGCTGCCAAGGCAAGCGAGCAAGTGTTGGGTAGGAAAGGAGGGCTGCCGTGCCCGCGCCTGGAGTGAGGCCCTGCAGCGAGAACGGGGCCACGGGCGAGCAGGGAAGCTCCGGGTGCCCCACAACGGGAGGAGGGATTGCGCTTTGCGCGGAGAGAGGAGAGCCTGGTTGGCGCCACCTCTTGCCGGGCTCCCTCCCTCCCTCCCTCTGGGCTCTCAGTGCCCACAGCACCATTCACCGCAGGCAGCTTGCATTGCCTTTCCCGCCCGTGCTTTGGGCGAGCGGCGGAGAGGCAGGAGACACGCCACCCACCCTCACACTGGGTTTGCTATCATGGGAGCATGGGGGGCAGTGTTGGGGAGAGCTCTGGGGAGGGCTCTGAGCCCCCAGGCCCCCGCCCCTGCGTGCACACAAAGCACAACTGCCAGCTTCCAGGGCTGCCATTTTGTCATGGGTGTCACTGACTCGGAAGGAGGGGGGTGGAGAGCTGCAAAAACATCCCGATCAGGTGCCGTTCGCACAGGTATTGGGTGGGGAGGGGGGCAGGGTCAGCGGGTTGCAGGAGGGGGGAGGTGTTTTGACGGAGGTCTTGCAAGGGGTGGGGAGCGGGAGCGTCCATCTGCCAGGAAAGAGAGCTGCAAGTTGGAGCAGCTTCCAGGTAGGCTGGCTCTGCGGGGTTCAGCGGGCGGGCTGGGCAGCAGTCCGGCATGGGTCTCAGCCCCTTTGGCGGAGGTGGGGAGCTCGTCGTGGAACCCCAGGGATTCCTGGCCAGACCTGTAAGAGGAGTTTATTTCAGAACAAGGGGGAGACCTCCTTTTGATGGGCAGTCTTCTCTCTCTCTTTCCAGCCTACTTTTGGAAACTTCTTGCTTGAATTTTGCATTGCAGTTACTTGCCCTCTTCTCATTTGCCCACCCAACTACCCTCCTACCCAATGGTAGGCCCACCTTAGAGTCAACATAAGTCAGGAACTACTTGAAGGCACACACAAGAAGCTTGTGTAGTCCCCTGAGATGTAATTAGAAATAAATATTTCACAATATATAATTACATATTGTTTTTGTGATTAATCACTATGCTTTAATTATGTTCAATTTGTAACAATGAAAATATATCCTGCATATCAGATATTTACATTACAATTCATAACAGTAGCAAAATTACAGTTATGAAGTAGCAACAAAAATAATTGTATGGTTGGGGGTCACCACCACATGAGGAACTGTATTAAGGGGTCGCGGCATTAGGAAGGTTGAGAACCACTGCTTAAGTACATCTACAAACAGATTAGACACACATCTGAAGGCCAAGCCTATCAATAGGTAAAATAAACTTCCTCTGTTTAAAAGACAGGTCTTTTCCTTCAGACCTGTCCTTCACATATTGATCACATATTGACATCTATTCACCAGTTGATTTTTCACTGATCCCCAGTCAACTCTGATCCTGCATGCCTCTTTGTGCATTACCTCAGTGGGCATTACCTCAGGCGCGTGTTGAGTTGAAAGGTGATAGACAAATGCAGTGAATAGATAGACAGAGTAAAGTACAGTAGAGTAATGAAATAGCTAGAAATTAATTCAAGCATGCCCACAGCCCAGCAATGCAATTCTAGTAACATCTGCTCAGAAGTAAACTTTGATGAATGTAATGGATCTACATCTAGCTAAGTGTATATAGGAGTGAATCTCAAATACTCTTTTTTTTCTGGAAATGTTCATCATAAATGTATCACCATCATCGTCATTTATTAATTTATTTATATAGCACCATTACTGTACATGGCACTTTAAAAGGAAAATACCAACAAAAAAATCCAGGTTCCTTTCCTTAGACATAAGATCTAATTAAGCATGACACACAAGGAAAAGGAGATGGCAGTGTGGGAAGGGATTAACTCTAGCAGATACTGCCTCTTCTCTCCCTTTGTGTCCAGGCACTGGCAGTGGGGATGGAGAGACAGAGGGAGCACTTTTTATCTGCTTCTGAGCCTAGACATAATGGAGCTGTGCCTGCCTTTTCGTCCCTCCTTCTGTGGCCAGGGCAGTGGCACTTGGGATGAAGAGAAGGCCTTTCATCTGCTTCTGGCCCTCGGCACGGTGGTACTGTGCCTGCCTCTTCTTCTCTTCATCCAAGGCCAGAGTAGTGGCAACTGGGATGGAAGGAGGGCCTTTATTTGCTTCTGGGTCTAGGCAGGGTGAAGCTGTGCCTGCCTCTTCTCTTTTTCCAGAGCCATAACAGTGGCCTTTGGAATAGAGAGAGTCATCAGCTTCTGTGTACTACATACATGGATTGTGAGAACTAATTGTTTTTGTTATCAGTTTTAATTGGTAATGATGACAGCTATGCTGTAATCTGTTCAATGACTGATGGGCAATGAAGGTTAATATTTTGGGGTTTATGTCTTCAATATATATCTCTTACTTACAAATTGACCTTGTAAGTCAGATGATCAGATACATAGACCTAGGTTAGATATCGCATTTGCTAAGGGGTTCTTAGCATCTTTACAGCAAAATTTACACTTGTTGGCAGTAGAACTTGGCACATCACATAATGCATTTTCCCACCTCTAATTAGCAAATGGTACTGATGCAGATTGTAGGTGAAGAAACTAACCTGATTTACATGGTGAGTTCTGCTAGAAAAATATATCCAAGGAGAGGGAAATGCACAATGCAGTATATAAATATACTGTCTAAACCAGCTCAAGGACACTGAGACAGAGATATCAAATGGTATGATAAGACTATGGTTATTTTCTGTTTAGGACCTTTTTTTTAATCAGCTTTCCCCAATCTGTTGCCTTCCAGATGTATTGGATTACATTTTGGCTGGGGCAGATGGAAGTTGAAGTCCAAAATATCTGGAGGGCACCATGTTGGGGAAGGCTGTGTTCTATATTCATTCTATTGGCAATTCATTGGTAAGGTCACAAGTCAGATCATGGACTGTCATGGTATGTTTCAAGATTTTGAAGTTAAACAGTTCCTAAATTTGGAAACTATATCTCCTGTTAAACTCTAGGGAAAATGGGCAATAATACATTTATATAAAGTTGATTTTTACTTACAACTCCTTGCAGTCAAATATACTTATATCTCCAGTCAAATTATCATACAGTAATTCAAATGGAATTTACTGTAATAAAATATGGCAAACCAGAGCTGGTCCTATCATTCATCAGGTAAGATGAAAAGGTTTACCTTTGGCAACAGATGACCAATTACATGTATTATTCTGTTTCTATTATCAGAGGAGGGACATTATTTGGAATTCAAATTCTGGATGTTCTGTCTCAGAGCACTGAAATGCCATTACTGCAGCAAGTTGCTATGCAATGTCTTATACTGAGAGGATACTGGCAGTAGTGATTTGTGAATGAGTTGCCAAAATATAGGGCAAAAAACTGAAAATAATTGAAGTGTCTTGTCTTGCATTCTAGTGAGTATATCTAAACATTCCTTTCCATTCTTTCTCTCTCATTCTCTTTCCTCTCCCTTCTTCCCCTCTCTTTTCCCACTTACTGTCAGGAAGGGCCACTTCTGAAGGGCCAAGTCAGCAAAGCCTGGTATCAACAGAGACTAATGGCGGCAGCAGCTACAACAGTGAGTGGATTTGGTTGGGGTGGGGGCAGTAGAACTAAAGGATGATACTGTCAAGAGGTGAACCTCTGAAATGTTTTGGGATGACTTTTGCTGAAAAGTTGGAGGTTATGTTTTCCATCTGTAGTAGGCCTGTTGGTAAAGTTCCTGGTACTCCTCAAATGAAGACCAGCAGGATGGGGCCCATAACTTCTACCCACAGCTTTCAGTTCCAGCCACTTCTTCTGATAGACCCATAGTGTTTGTTCCTTTGTTGTTTATAAAGACATTTCAGTGGCATAAGCCAGCACAGGGAAGCAGAGGCATGGAGCCAGCTGTACAGTTAGTAGATCATCAGCTAAATGATCCCCATCATTGGCATGTGTTGATGGGCCTCTGCCAGTCCCAGTTTGGTGCTGAACAGGAGCATTGATTTATGATGCAGCATATGCTTCTCTGCTCTATTTTTAGAATGGGCAGAGAGATCCTGTCTTCTGCACAGCATGATCATCTTTAAGAAAATGAATCCTAATGATAATTTGGTCCTGCTTTCCACAACAAAGGTTTGCAAAGGATCTAGCTTTATTTTATTTATTTTTTAAAAAAACATTCTTTTTCTAGAATGAAGGGAAAGAGGGGCCATTTTTACCAGCTGTAGATAAAAGACAAGGGGCTAACTTAAATTATTAGTCCAAATTGGTTTATAACCAGTGCATCAATGGGGTTTTATATAAACATGGATTTACCCAGTTTTCATCGATTAATTTGGCTCATAATATAAGTTGTCCATAACTCCAAGAAACACTATCTGACACAGATGCTTAGGACTTCTGCAGGATTGTTTTCACAGTGACAAGGAATTCTGAAGCCCATAGGCCCAATAACTGCACTGATAGGTAATATTAATTCACTTAGAGGCAAAAGAAAACAATGAATGAAATAAATGTTATACAATCGAGAAAAAGTTCTAGTTTCTGGGTGGAGGTGATATGAGATAAAACATGTGGACAAATGACAATGAACAGAAATATAGGGAAGTAGGATGAAAATCAAATGGCTTGGCTGAATGCTGTTAGTAGACACATAATGGTGGTCAGTGTGCATGGAATTGAAAAATATGAGCATCCTGGAATAAATCCAAATGAAGAAAAAGGATCTTCAGGAAGTACACTGACGCTGGCATTGCATTAATATAAATACAGTCAAATATGGCCTGAATTATTTTGCTAGTCCTAACTGAAGTTGATCCAATGAATCAATGAGATGTTTACCTATATGTTGACTTACCATTCAACAATTGATTGACTGAGGCCATTTCTGCACTACACTGTTATAGTGCAATTATTCCACTTTCAACATCCTGTGGAATTCTGGGGTTTGTAGTTTCTTGAGGCCCAAGAGCTCTCTGGCTGAGAAGTCTAAATGCCCCTCCCTAAACTGCAAACCCCAGGATTCCATAGGATGCTGAAAGTGGAATAAGAACACTATAACAGTATAGTGCAGAAATGGCCTGAGTCTACTGCAGTTAGAACTAACCAACAGGATTCCAGTTTATGAATATTAATATGAGCAAATGATATGGGAGCAGGATCTACACTACCATAGTCTTTCTGCTCGCTCTTCCTTTAAATTTGTCTGTCAGAATCAGGGACAAGAACGTCTGTCAGTTTCACTTTCTACTGTACTCAGGTTATTTGACACAGACTTTTTGGTTCTGATTATCTTTATAAAATGTCAGTCTAAATGAATTCTTCAAAAACAAGGTGAAACAAAATTTCCTCTTGTTTATACAAACGAAATTCAATGGGTACAGATATTCTTAGTGTACTTAGTGTATCATACTTGTCTGTCGTACAGGTGTTAAAGAGCTTGCAACCCTAATAGCACTGCCATGATTGAATAATAAAGATTTCAATTCAGAGACTGAAAGCCTTCTGCCTTCACTGGGTGAAGATGTCATTTTTGATTTCTACAACATTCATTTTTTTAAAAAAAAATAAATAAATCTGAAATTCTTCCCAAACAATATTCTTCCCAATATGAAGATGTTTTAATAATTTCTTTCCTAACTGAAACTGAAATGACATTCTCATTCATCTGTTAGAAATAGCAAAGGATGCAGTATGTGTGAAGTAATAATGAATAAACATGACTTGAGCCATTTTTCAATAGTTGTGTGATGCTACCTTATATTTGTTTGTGAATTGTCCAACATGCAGCCCTTCAGATGTTGTTGAACTACAGTTCCCAAAAAGGCTTACACTGACTATGCTGACTAGGGCAGGTGGGAGTTCCAGTCCAACTATATCTGGATGACTGCATGACTCCCATCCTGATCTAGATGAATTATTTTCTCTGTGAAATGGCAACTGATTCAGTTTTCTTGTTCCAGGTGCAGAACAATACCTTAAAACATAGCAATTAAAGGTTTACTTTGTTTTGTTGATACTGAGTGAAAAGATTTGTTTTTCTTTGTAACAGTTTGCACTCTTTTCTGATGAAGAGAACTTCATTTCACTAAATAAATGTTCCTTGTTTAAGTAAGTGACAAAAGCCACTTGTTTACTGAGACGTGTAACTCTGGCTAAAGATATCAGTACAGTATGTTTCTTGAGATAACAGAGCCTGTTATGAGCAATTCTTTATGCATGTGTAGAACTGTCTTTCATATTGCCATATTCAGCCCACTTCAGTTTTTCTATATATCTTGACTGAGAGAGAGGTAGAATATTGATTATTGGTTGTCCTTATACCACTGCCTGGTCCCTGCAAAAGAGCAATGCAGAGCATCTTCTCGTGTTATGCCTTGGAACCTTAGACATAGCCTTAGACATTCCCTTTCTTTATGCTTTTCCCACTCAGCTTCTCCAAACATTCCATTGTTGGTGGTATAAGTGCATGCCCCTTAGTGACCGTGAGGCAGTTTCTTAAATAGGAGAGAAGTGAGGAGAGGAGGCAGAGAGTGTGCAAACTCCACATTCTGATGGAAGGTGTGTATGGCACAAACGTCTTTGAGAGAGAGGCATAGGGTAGGACATGGGGGGGCACATCAAGCAGGGGGTCCTAATGTCTGCATGTAGACGTAAAGGGACCATAGGGAGAAAAAGTTTGAGAACCACTGATCTAATTGCTACTCTCAACTACAGCAAACCAATTGGTTCAGTGGAATTTACATGAGTGTGGACCTGCCATTCTACGATTCATTCAATGGGCCTATTGTAGCTGGGACTAGCAGCTGGATTTAGACAGAGAGAATGAATCACAGGAGAGAGAACCACCATGGTGTTGTGGTTTGAGTGTTGGACTTAGATTCTGGGAGGCCAAGGTTTCAAATCCCCACTTGGCCATGGAAACCCACTGGGTGATGTTGGGTAAGTCACACCCTCTCATTCTCAGAGGAAAGCAAAAGCAAACCTCGTCTGAAGAAACCTTGCCAAGAAAACTCTGTGGCAGGGTCACCGTAAGTCAGAAATGACTTGAAGGCACATAAATACGAGACAATCATTGTTACCCCAATTGCATCCTGTGATTTAAGTATGCCAGAAGCCCAAAACCTTGTCAAGTCATCTTTGTATCTACAGCGACAACATCGAGTCTTTCTCTGTCTACATAGTAAACACACATGTACTTTCCTAGGTTTCAGGAACTTACAACATTGGAGAAAGGCAAATTATTAGGAATCATCTCCATTTATGAGCTGAACTATTGCTTCTTCAGCTTTGGATGGGAAAGGGAGAGAGACATCTTCATTATCCTTTTTGTACTGAGAGCAGCAGCCATTGATCAGTACAGCAGATTATCAGTATCCAGTGAGTAAGCTGTGCTTCAACTGCCATTATAGTAGAAGGTAAATTCAGAGCTATAAAGTTCAATAGCTTATGGAATAATAAGTTACAGTTTGCTAAATAACACTCGGTGGCTCATTTTGAGTTGATGGAAGGGGACATTAGGAGACAGAAATGTGCATCTTTATATTTAAATTTTCCCTACTACCTTTCCAGTTCCAGCAATGCTGGTATGTACTGCACCATAAAATAAAATGAAATAACGCTATTAAAATATGAGCAGGTAGAGTAATATTTCAAAGATTAAAAGTTTCACATTGTAAAAATGACATTAAAATTACATTGGTAAAGAGATCAACAGAGTTAACACGGGAGGACATATCAGAGACATGGTTCCACCACTGAGAAGACTACTCCACACCACGACTCCCACATCTGAGGAGGATTATCCACTTACAGAAGATCAATTTTCGTGGATCTTTAATAGCAGGGAAGTCTATATGACAAGAAATACTTTCTGATAGCCTTTTTCAATCTTGTTGCTCTCCATGTATGCTGAGTATGACAATCCTAATCCCGTACACTAGCTGCATTAGATGGTAGAAGGCTGTTCTCTATGATATTATTTGGGGATTTAAAAGTGATAATCCCACCAGAATATATGCAGACACATCTTCTTTTTAATTATACTCTCTTATTTTAGTTTTAGTTTCCTGTATCATTGTGAGGTTACCTTGTCTGGTAAGAGCAGTTTAAGAGGATTTCAAACTGTTTAATTTTTTTTCCTTTCTGAGGACAAAAAGCAATTGACTGAGTGTTTTAAAACAACACTCAATAACCATGTTATCCAAGTGACTTGGGCATTATTATCCTGAGTGGTCATACAGCCTAGGACACATAGTTTTTCTTTGCTGCACCACCACTGCCCCTCCTCTTATTTCAAATTATTTATTAATCTGCACATTCATTAAAAGGAATTACTTGATGACTCAGTAAAACTTTCTGTAATAAAATGTATAGCCTTTCTCATCCTGAAGGCTTTGTTAGGATAAATACCTATAAATTTTAAATTTTAAACTGAAACATTCTATTGTTGTTGTGTGCCTTCAAGTCATTTCCAATTTATGACAGCCCTAAGGTGAATCCGTCAATAAATTTTCTTGGCAGGATTTGTTTGGGGAGTGGGATTGCCTTAGCTTTCCTCTGAGACTGAAAGAGTATGACTTGCGCAAGGTCACCCAGTGAGTATCCATGGCTGAGCAGGGATTCAAACCCTGGTTTCCAGAGTCATAATCCAATGCTCAAACCACTACGCCATGCTAGCTCTTTCCATTCCATTTTAATTCATTATATTCCAGTCTAATGTAATCAGAGGATCACTATCCATGCAGACGTTTGTTATAACTAGCAAGAACAGAGTACAGAAAAAAACCAAAATAATGCAGGATTGCAGCAAACCAAATGAATTAAAACCACAATAATAGGAAGATGTAGACAGCATGCCATTGGTTAGATCTCTTTCAACAGGAAGCCAGATTACATGCCGAAGATTTGTCTGAATGCAAATTTGCCTGCCAGGACAACAGAAAGATAGCACAACTTGTCTCCCTTGGAAAGGAGTTCCAGAGTCTGGGGGTAGCCACCAGGAAGCCCACCTTCAGTTCATATTCTCATAAAATGTCCTTCTAATGGCAGTGATGCTAAGAGAAAGACATATTAGAATAATAGTTAAAAAGGAAAAAAGAGGACAGAGTCTCTCCTTGGAACCATAGTTCATTCAAAATGTACTGCATACACATGGAGGTATGTATCTCACACATTCTCCTAAGATTACATTCACCAATCTATCTATGGAACCTGGAATTCTACTACAAATACTCTGATTATATATACTTTCTGATAAGAGGAAGAATAATGCTGTGCAAAGAGAAAGCATTTGTATTATTCCCCTATCTTCTTTGTGGTGGTCATAGAGATCACAGCAAAAAGGCTGTTTCTGGCCTAGTGCTTTTTTTCCCCTTTTCTTTTATCAACTCTCTGCATACTGATATAGTCTAATCTCCTTTTGTGTTTCATTCATGGTCACTTTGCTGCATTGACTCCCCTGCCCCCCCCATAATATTAGATTCTACAGTTATTTGTACTTTTAAAATACAAAAATCCTTTCATATTTCTGCTCTTCACCATACTTATCAGTCATACCTCTTTCAGATTTTTAGCCCAACAGCAGAGAACACAATTCGTTCACATTTGATAATTCTGTGGTAATGAGAATGTTTGAGAGAGAACTGCCCATTATAATAAATATGTACCTACTTGCATATATACTTGCAGATAACTGGTGTTATCTGCTATGCAGCCCCCTCCTTCTAGCATTCTGGAATCTGGATTATTTTAAACAGATCTTCACAGGGCCTAATTTTTCAAGCAGAACCAGCTAAGTTATGCAGTTCAGTAGGTGCAATCCAGTAGAGCCAGTGTGGTGTAGTAGTTTGAGTGTTAGGCTGTGACTCTGGAGACCACAGCCATGAAAACCTACTGGGTGACTTTGGGAGCATTACAAACTCTCAGCTCCAGAAATCCCCATGATAGGTTTGCCTTAGGGTACCCATAAGTCAGAAATTACTTGAAGGTCCACAATGGCAACAATAGATGCAATCTTGCATCTATTGAAACAGATATAGGCAACAGTAGCTCTTGGCCTAATTTCAAAAAACCTCTGAAAGTAATCATTTCAGGCAAAGTATAGGTGAAATCTGTCAGTTCTATTTATTCTGTTTTCCACTTTTAAAAAAAAAAATGTGGATTTTCATACGTTCTTTAAAAATGAACTAAAGTGAAATGCTCTGCTGTCTGCACTAACCAAAATCAATTAATACAACCATTCTTCCTATGGAAAGGAGCATATTATACTTACCTGCCCTATTTTAATGTTAAGGAGCATCTCAAGAAAAGAGATGGCAATCATAGCTCAGCACTAACATGTTTGATTATATAGGGGTTCTAAGGGAGATTTTTAAGAACTAAACACTGAAAGCAATGGGCACAGATGGACAATTCTGTCAGTTTGTGTTTCTTCACCTAAATTTGTTCCATACTGAAGATATTTTAAAGTATTTGTCACTGCTTACCAAAAACAAAATTCTCATCCATCGATATTCCAGTCCTCTGGAAGTGATCTGTTTAAACTAAACAGATCACAGTAATCTTGGGGTTATGATGGGTGGCTCAATGAAAACATTAACCTAGTGCAAAACATCTGTGTTAAAAAAATATCAGTTCCAAGATGGGGATGACTGGGAAAGACATTTAAAAAAAAACCCTGCCATATTGTAACATTTATGATTTATGAATGTACATCTAGTGGCTTTGTATTCCCTCCAAATACCTTGCAACATTTGCTAATAACTAATGTCACAGACCTTCAGTTTGCACAGAGTATGAATGGAGGGCGGGATCTAGAGCAGCTCAAAATACTATAAAACACTTTATAGGCAGTCCAGACAATGGAGCACCTTCCTCCGACCAGGTATGGAGCTCAGTCAAGAACTGTTGTAGTTCCTAGGTAAAATTAGAAGTGGCAGTCAAATATTCCAGGTAGTCTTCATTGCCATCAGGACCTTCTATTGATGTTACCACCAGGCTATCATTAATTTCCTGCATTTTTCATACATGAAAAAGAAGTTGCTAATGAATAGAACTGTAAAGTAAAAACTAAATGTTTAAGTGGGTATGAGCACTGGCATTCATTGTGTAAATTAGTTTGCCAGGTGTGTGGCAAGCAGTTGTATCATATCCAAGGAACAAGAAACTACACAGTGTACTGCATTACAACAGGACATAAAAATATTGAGATTGTCAATTAGTTAAATGATATGGTGGCATTAGCCATTACGAACTTATGGCTAATGGCAGGTTTCCACATTAATCCATAGAGTAGAATAATGGACACCATTTTGGGTGTTGTGGCTTTTGCTTTGTTTCTTTCTTGGGAACATTCCTATTATGATCATTGTTCACTGATGCTCAAGTCTGCCTCCCTGTCCTGCTAGCTTCTGAGAGCTAGAAGTCTCTACCTGTAAGCAAGGAAAAGGATTCAGGAATTCAGGAACATTTGCCTTGAGGAATGGAAAGAATTTTCCAAGACTTGAGGGGAAGAAGTGAGAGAAGGGCTTCTCAAGTGTCCAGAAATGCTGACAAGGGGAATCCTTCTCAAGACCCTTTCTCACTTCCCCCAACCCTTAAAATACATTCAAGGATTACTCCTACTCCACCAGCAAAACTCACCCTCCACCCTTCAGCATAGCCATGTAATGGCTGCCAGGAGGGCAGGAGCAGGTGAGCAATGAGGATTATCACTAGTTCTAAAAGGTAGCTCATTGCGTAAGAAACAAAATATTTCAAAGCAAGTGCCAGTCCACTGCAGCTGACCTGTTTTCTCTCTTGACAATACCTTCCCAAATTTTACCTCCATTTTCTTTGATATAAATCTTTGCCCTTGTGGCTGACATGGATAATCTCTGTTGCTACTGCCTCACCTTACCTCCTTCCCTTGCTGGGCTTCTACCTTGCCCAGTGCCTGTCTTTCCTCTGTTGCCCCGTCTCATGACATTGCCATGCCTCCTTCACTCTTTCCATCCTGCTGTTGCCCTTCTCACATGCTCCCTCTTTTTCCTCGTCTTGTATTACTCAACTCCCTCTGTTTCATCTTTACCTCATGCCCTTTTCCATTGGTTCTTATGTTCCGCCACTTAACCATTTCTCTCCTTTCCTTTCCTCCTCTCTTGCCTCATAACACACTTTCCCCATGCCTTCCTTCCTTGTTTCTTGCGTTCATCCACCTGCATCTCTCTGCTTCCTTGGCTTACTTCATACTTCAATATTCCCCTTCCCCTGCACTCTTGCCAAATCTCCTATCTTCCTCACCCACATGCCTCACTTAGCACTGCATCCTGCCATCCCCAAAGGAAAAGCAGCTGCACAAAAGTACCAGTGTTCCTTTAAACAGAAGGCGGGTAAGCAGGCAGGGAGGAGAAGGCAGTGTTGCTCCTGTTGTACCACTGCTGAGGAGCAGAGGGAAAAAGAGACAAAACAAGAGGATGGTAGGTAATGTCAAGGAGAGTGGTGGAGGAAGGATGTAAAGTGGGGAGGAAAGAAGGTGATGATAATGGGAGTTACTCCATTCCTATCATGTCAGGCAGTGGGAAAACTTTATCTACCCCTCATAAAATGGAACTGTTTTTTCCTGGAAATCTATTCAGAGTTACTAATATTGCTACACTAAGTCATGCAGAAGCAAGTCAGCAAAAACAGGAGACTCCATGACACCTTAAGCACTAATAATTTTGTTGTGACGCTCTCCGATTTTACCCTGTAGTCCTCATTCTCTCCCTTTGTTCCAATAGTTCAATTAGTTTCTGCACAATCCTTGCAAGGAGCTTGGTAAAACATAGCTAGACTTTCACATCAAAGCAAGACCTTCCTTCAGAACCGTAATACTGAACTAGGGAATGGAAAAGAAAGGGTCAGGTCTACAAATATAAATTTATAAACATGTTAGTCATAAGTGTGAGATTTACTTCATTAGCTGTACTCACTGAACAGTAGTAGCAGGCTTGTTTCTCACAATACAAGTCAGAATAGTGACTGCACATTTTACCTCATATCTTAGCTCTTACAAGCTCTAGAAATCTTTTTTTTTTTTTTAAGTGGTATCTTGGAATTTGAGTCAGCAAATGATAGAGACAGACAGCAGGTGACATGTCTAGAATCTGGCTAAAACCTGGTCAACCAGATAAAATGGCAACTGTAGTATTCCTGCCTCTCCCCATTCTGCTGTAATCTGGTCTTCTAACACCAAAAGCTCACTGTTGATACTTGCCCAAAATGTTTCATTAAGTTTGTTAAAGAAATTTGTATATTTCTAGAAGTGTCAACATAGCTTCTTATTAAATAGAAGTATAATCCAGATTAATAAACAAAATATAACACTTGTTATAGAAGGAAAAGCCACCTTTAATATTTTCAGGGGCCCCTTCACCCCATATAATTATAGAAGTATTATTCTGCTTTATCTGCCATGGCTGCATCCTATGAAATTCTGGGATTTGTAGTTTGCCGAGGCCCTAAAATCTCTCTAGCTGAGAGTTCTAAATGCCCCTCCCTAAACTGCAAATTCCATAGGCAGTTCAAGGAGTATCATAGCATTATAATTCTTTAGTGTGAAATGGCCATTTTCTCTTACAGAACCATACTAACACCTTTGAAATGAACATTGAATATCCAAACAAAATTTCTCTCTTAACTTCCAGCCTCACTAATCAAAATCTTTCTACACCAATAAAATACCTCCCACTTGTTTCGCTTCTCTAAGTGTTCAGAAGTCTTCACATGCATTGTCTACTCATAATCCTTAGAACAATTCCACATTATTTATTCCCCATTTTGCAGACAGAAGGTTGGTTTCCTAAAATCACCTGGTGAGTATGTGATAGCGGTAAAATTCTGATAAAACTACTTGATTAATTTGACAGACAACTGATTAGAGCTGGTGCCTCGAGTGAACATCCAGAAAAAGATTGTTATTGTTGTTCATTTTTAAAATGGTCAGTTGAAAATCTTGCCATTGCTAAAAGATGTTATGAGCAATGTACATATGGGGGGGGCAATAGGGAGGGGACTCCATTCAGCATTTCAGGATATAATTGTGGGCAGAGGAGATACGTTATAAATTCTGAGCTGCATACGACACTTATAAATCCAATAAATGACCAAAAAAACCTGATTGTTCTTAACAGCTGTTAAATCTGCAAGAAGATATTTTTTCAGCAGAAGAGGGAGTCTTGAAAGCAGTTATCTCCAAAGATACCTTGCATTCCCTTGACAAGAAACACAATATACAAGATTATTTGCAGACAAAGATTCTTTTTTAGAAAGGGAAGGAAAGTTCCCTCTCATCTGTCTGCAATAAAACCTGTCCAAACTGCTTCAGAGAACATCTGATTTAATTTAGTCATCTTTTCTATTGGCCTTAATTGGACATCATCACATTACCTAATAAGTTTTAATTAATTAAAATCATGTTGACATTCCAATGGGGGAGCTGTGGTGCTTAATCAGCAGTTTTAGCAGAAAGCAGGTTTCCTGGCATTTAAATTGGAACTTCCACATTCTCAGATTTACTCAATAGGGAATAATTAGATTCAATTAAACATTCATGAGATATTAGCACTGAAAAAGAAAGGCATGTTCAACTAATGCAAGTTCAGATAGGCAAGCATTCCATTGTTCTGAATGAGATGACTGTGTGTGTGGACTCTTGATTATTTGAGACCCAAAATGCAATCTGTTTAGCAGAAATGGGAATCATGCAGCCTTCCAGATGCTGTTGGATGACAGTTCCTAGCAACCATATCCAACTTATCCAGTTGTAAGGAATTCTGGGAGGCACAGTCCAACAACATCTGGTGGCTGCATCATTCCTACTTGTGCTATAAAGAAACCATAGTCAATCAAGAACAATGTAGTAATACATTGGCTTAGGGTCCAAACAAAATTTTGTAGTAAGTATACAGGAGGAGAATGGCAGGTTGGCTTTAGGGCAGCAGTAGTAGTGAATATGGAGCCTCCTGGATGTGTTTCAAGTACAATTCCTATCTGCATAAACTATACTCATTTACACACCAGATGTTATAGTGCTGTTATTCCACTTTCAACATCCTATGGAATCCATGGAGTTGCAGTTTAGAGAGGGCCCACCTTTCCAAAGCCAATGAGACTGAGAATATATTGCTTTACAAACAACCACAAAATATTCCTCTTCTGCTAACACAATTGATGTAAAGAAGGAAACAGCGGCAGGCAGTATTTTTAAAATAGCCTAATATGTTGAATTGTGTCTTTTACATCAAGGTGGGCAAATTTATGTGGGTCCAAAGGGGCAATATTTTGCCTCTTACATTCATACAGAGTATGAGAAATGCATAAAAACTAGGCAGAACTCCATTTCTGCTATCAAAAATCAGTATTTTTTTAGTGTTGTGTGGGACACCTACAACTTATTACCTAAGGAGCCTTCCAGGAATGGTAAGTTACCACTTATGGCAGCAGAAGTTGCATGGTCCAGGAGAGACACAAATGACCCCCCCCAAAAAAAATAGCCTTAGGGACATGGAGAGCTGCATGCAGCCCTGGGATCACCCTTGCCCAAGTTTATGTCTTTAACAAGAACTGGGCATATTCCTGTGTGATGTTTGTGCTACTATTTTACTTCTGATCACACATTACTGAAATTCTGTCACAATACCAAGATGGAATGTGGCATATCAGTCTCAGTGTGTAGCTATGGTTACTACATCCTGCTCACCAAAAAGATGGATTGGAGAGTAAAGAAATAACTTGACAAACAGATTGTAACCGAGGGATACTTTGGAGATTTATCTGTGTAATTTTGCAATGTACACTTCAGCCACATTTTTTCCTTTGCACAATCTATCTTTCAGTCAATCGTAGCATTGCATCCCATAGGCTGGGAGAAGGATTATGTGGAAGATACAGTATTGTATTGCTCTAGAATGCCTGAAGACAGGGCTATGTATATGCTGGAAACACCAGAAAACAAAAGTCAACTTCGGTACTGACACGGAGTTCAACTTTTTAAGGCCATTTCCATACTACAGTGCTATAGTGGTACTATTCCACTTTCAACATCCTATGGAATCCTGTGCTATGCAGTTTAGGGAGGGGCATTTAGAATTCTCAGCCAGAGACCTCTTTGACCTCAGCAAACTACAAACCCCAGAATTCCACAGAATGTTAAAAATGGAATAATAGCACTTATAATAGTGTAGGGCAGAAATGGCCTAAGAATCTCATCTTTGCTCAAATTACTAGCTCTTATGACGAAGAAGGATATTGTGAAGATATCCGTGAAAGCACATAATTCATAGGAAGCAATTCCACAAATACAAGTAAATAGATACCAATAGGTGACTTCAAAATGTACATCATATACCACTGCAGTAATTGTACTACTCTTTCTCTGAAGACTTAAAATATGGAGGGGAAGGTTAACTATATTTCAAATACATAAAACAAAAAGAACCCCAACCCCAGGAGTGTAACAGGTGGCTGATCCACAAGTATAGCCAGGCTGAGCCTCCTAATTGTGGGCAGTCCAAAATATAAGAACTGAAAAATAAAATTCAGTATTTTCTCCCCTATTCCTAGGGAAATTGGATTTTGCAGCAGTAGAAACCCTACTGCTGGATAAAAAAATGTGTAAAATCAGTAATCTGTATGAGCCTTTCCCCTGAGCTATGTGCTTCACAAAATCATTTGTATTTCTTTTAAAAGACTTTGGCAGCTTGGGATGTTATCTCTCCTTAAATCGTAGCAGATAACCTTGAAATCGTCTGCTTCCTATTCCTTCTCAAAGTCCAAATACTCTGACAACAGTGGCACACAGCACTGTGATATCAGCTCTGGACCCTTAACACAATACAGCCTGTTCAAAATTACTAGTTCTTTTCTGGTGAAGATGTACTTTTCTTATCCGATCTGGTCAAAATGCCTAGTCTCTTTGCAGTCTCCTCACTCAAAACTACACAAACTGTATTTTTAAGTTCTTATGCTTGGGGGAAGCCCCATTTTTAATTAGGGGCCTCATCCTGGCTAAGCTTGGGGTGTCTGCCAACTGTTAACACTCCTCCATAACATTTTGCTAGCAGCTGCAGGGTCTAGATTCATTGCAACCATTTGTGTCAAGAAGAAAGTTACTGGTATGATCTGCAAGAATTTTATACTTTCTACTGGCATAAAGTTACTGACTACACCAGGTGCACAGCAACGGAGGCTCAGATTGTGTTTTTCCCCCTTTCTTTTGTTCCACAGCAGCTGTAAGCCCTGAACTAATCGAATCTTCCTGTTGTATTCTGAAGCAGTGGGGGGCAGTGTTGGTCTGTGGTAGGGAACTGCTATATGTCCATTCATGATAATACCATTTCATTTTAAAAGGCTAACATTGGATGTTTCTCAAGATGCACATGTTTGTCAAGTGAAGCTTTAAATGCACACCCATACACTACAGAGAGAGAGAGAGAAAGAGAGAGAGAGAGGCCATTAATGGGTCTTTAAGAATAGAGTTTGCTATCCTAAACTATCTTGAGAGCTGTGAGTTTGGAAAAGTTAGGGGTTTTGGACTAGAGCATCCAGGATCCATCCAAGACAGCATGACCATTGGCCATGGTGGCTGAGGAATTCTGAGACCAGCAGTCCAAAACATGTCCCAGGAAAGTCTGTATATCTGCACCTGAGCAGTTTGGAGGCACAGTGCAGTTACTGAAGCCTGAAATGGCACTTAACTGTATGTCAAGTATCACTCCATAATTCTCTTTTCATACTTATTGTTGTAACTCAGTACAGCCACTTGGGTTGCTATTTGCAGCAGAACAATAGTACAGGGAGAAGAAATGGGGCTTCAAAATGGCCCTCAAGCTGTTTTTACTTCTACTAGGGAAGAGATATAGGAGGCAGCATTTTTCCACAGAAGGGTTAAAAACTGCTTGAGGGAGACACTAACATGACAGCAAAATGTTCTTTAGAAGTCCTTCTGCCCTTCCTGTACCGGGAATGCTGGCTGGGAATTCTGGGAGCTGTAGACCAAAAGAACTAACTTTTCCAAGTTTGGTGAATTGCAATCACAGTGGCTATGTTGTATACAAAGGCCATTTCCACCTTACACTGTTACAATGCTATTATTCTACTTTCAACATCCTGTGGAATTCTGGGCTTTGTAGTTTACTGAGGCCAAAGAGCTCTCTGGCTGAGAATTCTAAAGGCTCCCTAAACTGTAAACCCCAGGATACCATAGGATGTTGAAAGTACAATGATAGCGCTATGGCCCTTTCTGCAACTCACCTTTTCTTGGCGCTGGGGTGTGGGGATCGCGCGAGCAGCCTCCAGCAAGAGGCACTCGCGTCCTGGTTCCTTCAACTCTGCAGCTGCTGGCTGCTTGCGCAAGAGCCCTGCCTCTTCCTTCCGCAGTGCAGCCTAGGAGTTTCCCAGGCTGCACTGGGGCAGGAAGCATGAGCGCTGTGGCTCCGGGGCTCCGCACGCACAGCAAATGCACTTGGGGCCCTGGAGCAATGCGTGATGATTGCACACCATTTTCCGCTTAAAGTTGAAAATGAAAAAGTGTGCGAGCGGTGCCGGCCAGACCCTGGAGCGTCACATGATTGTGAATGCATCATGTGGACCGCTCCTCACATTTGCACAATGCTCAAGGGGCCCTTTTGCATGGCAAATGCTGTGCGAAAAGGGCCTATGACAGTATAGTGCAGAAATGGCCAAAAGGGAGTTCCAGACAAAGCATCAAGGAACCAAATAGATTACCTTCAGCAGTCTGGCTCAAGACATTTTGATCTTTGAGGTAAAAAAAAAGTATGATTCCACAATACTCCCTGATGAATCTTACTTCAGTACTGACAATGGGAGAGCTCTAAACCACCCCTGGTAATCAAAGCTGTGTGACACATAGTTTTGTCTTCTAGCAAAGAGGACCTGCCAAGAAGACTCAGCAGCAACAGCCAGCAAGAACTAGTACTGTTGCCTCCCCTCTAGTCTCATCTTTTCCTGGAGCATTCCAATTTGGAGGAATGGCCTTTCTTCCCTACACTGTTATAGTGCTATTATTCCACTTTCAACATCCTGTGGCATTCTGGGGTTTGCAGTTTACTGAGGCCAAAGAGCTCTCTGGCTGAGAATTCTCAAGGCTCCTCCCTAAACTGCAAACCCCAGGATTCCATAGTATGCTGAAAGTGGAATAATAACACTATAACAGTGTAGTGCAGAAAGGCCTGAAGAATCAGATGCTCCATAGCCAGAAGCCATTGAGAATCACTCTGAAGATCCTGCCCACTCAATGGGTGGAGTATTCTCCCTGAAGAGACAAGAAATTTCTGAGTTAGTGAGGCGGAGCCTTCTCTTGGCCCAAGATGAATGTAAGAGAAAGAGAGGGCCTGTAGAAAACCCAATGAACTGCCCACCCACTTGGGAAGACTCTTTCAGAGTAGAAGGCTCTTCCTAGGGAAACATTATTCTGCAGGTTTTCCAGCTGAGCCCTGGCTAGGGCCCTTTTCGCATTAAGGCTTCTAGCGCGAGCGGGGGAGGGCGGCTCGCGCAAGAAGCCTTCTCCGGGAGGCTGCCGCTTCCCCCTCCTTCCTTCCGCAGGCGAAGGAACAAGGGGGGAAGCGACAGTGTCGCGCAAGCCGCCCTCCCCCCGGGCGAATCAGGAGCCTGTTGCATCCACCCCCCGCGCGCGTGAGAAAGGAGCCTGTCGCATCCGCTCCCCCCGTGCGCGAGAAAGGAGCCTGTCGCATCTGCCCCCCGCGCACGCGAGAAAGGAGCCTGTCGCATCCGCCACCCCGCGCGCGCGAGAAAGGAGCCTGTCGCATCCGCCCCCCCGCGCGCGCGAGAAGCAGGAGGCTGTGCGTCCATCGCGCTAGTGCCCCGCCCCGCCCCTTCCTTCTGCAGGGGCGGAGGGAAGGAAGCACGACCCGGCCGCCTCCCTGGCGCTCCGCACAGGAGGTAAGTGTGCGCGGGCGCCGGGAGCGTTGCGCGAGTGCGGGTGATTTTCGCTTCGAAGCGAAAATCAAAAAATCCGCGATTGCGCCGCTTCAGCCACGTGAGCCCGACGGAAGTGGGAGTGCGTCGTGCAGAGCGACGCTCCTACTCCCGCGAGGCTCACGGGGCTGTTGCGCGACAGAAGGTCCGTGCGAAAAGGGCCTAGGTCTCAAGCAGCTCAAGTGCAAAAGCCTCAGTTCCAGACTTGTGGGACTGCTGGAAAGAGCCCTAGTTTTTGTAAGTTGATTCTTGGACTCTTGAGCTGGCTGACCCCTTGAATTTGGACTGTGTTTGACTCTATTCTTATATGACCCTTGCTTGACTTGCTGGAACCCCAGACTATTCCTTGACTCTGGTTTTGGCTGAGAGTTTGACGTGCACCCCCCCCCCAATTAACTCTCTCTCTGGTAAGACTTCTTTTACATGACCCTTGTATTGAAGATGAAAGAACAGTCATGATTATTCATTCCCTATCAGAAAACTTGTTTCCTGACGGTTGAGAAACCCCATGGGGAGGAATAATAGAGCCGTGGGTATTCTGTGCAGTTTTCTCCTTGTGTTTGAATACTGTGAAGAAGATGGGTTATTGTACAGAGAAAAGTATGTGGAGTTTTTGTGTGTGAAAACAATTTCCTGCACAGAAAACACTTTTTCCTGCACAAATAAGAGGTTTTTTGGCCTTGCTGAAATGGACCCCGAGAATGTCTTGACCTTGCATCTAGAGCCCATGGAGTCTTGGCCTGGTTGGACCAGGACACCCCAGCACTTGCTGGTGAGCTCGTTGTCCCTGTCTGACTAATGGTAGTGCTGCAGCTGTTTTAGGAGTGGGAATTATGTGGATTTCACCCCTGAAGCATACAGTGTATTGCAGCTTTTTTCTATTGGCCCTGTATCTCCAGTGTTGAGTATGAAAAGCTGACAAGCTTTTGTCAACATGAAAATTAGTACAGTTACTAAGGAATCATTCTTTCCACCCAGTTTTCTACAAACTGGGTTTTATTTAAACTTGTTTCCAACAATTTCTTCATCTCAGGAAAAGTTGTTGTTTTGGCACTTGTTACAAGAGCTCAGAAACACAGAGGATCAATAAAGGTGGTAACCGTATATGTATACTACTAAGAAGTGTGCAGAACAGTGACTGGTCTCTGTGAATTGCCATGGCATTGTCATGACATGTTTATGAGTGCTGCAGTGAACCAAATAAGCCTGCTATTGAAAGTTTAGCCACTCTTCAATTTACTGCCATTCAGTTGCAATTGAGTTCCTTTGACCCAGCTGCTAGCCAAAAGATGTCCCTGCCTGTTCACGAGAAAATGGCAGGAAAGGCAATCATAAAAAAAGTTTGAGAAGGAGCACTGCTGATTTGTGAAAGAACAGGGAGTCTTTTCTTAGATCACTTTGAAAACAGAAAATAGTTGAGATTTTCAGCACACAGAGAACATACATGTGTGTGCATACATGCTTTTTGTGTGTGCACTTTTAAACAATTCAATAAGATAGCTTAATACTAGCAATATGTGTCTCATATTTTATATAGAATAGTTCTTTGCCAAAGAATAGTTAATAGAATAGTTCTTTGCCAAAGACCACTCAGTAAAGACCATGCCAGATTTAAATGAGGACTTCAAATTTGTGCTCTTAGATATGACCTTTTACTTGCCCTGCACTGCTAACCAGATTCTGAGGAAAGACATTTTGCTTTTCACCCTTGCAGTTTAGCCAAGGAACATCTTACTTTTACTGCAAGAGAGAGATGCTTATATTCATCTGTGTGGAGTTCCTTGACTTAAATCCTGCAGCTGATGTAGAGCTTGGGAGATTACCTGGCGTGCGGAGCCTCTGGAGCCATGCTGGTTGTGCTTCCTGCCGCGCTGGTCGTGCTTCCTGCTCCAGTGCAGCCTGGGAAACTCCCAGGCTGCGCTGCGGAAGAAAGAGGTAGGGCTCTTGCATGAGCAAGCAGCTCATGCAGAGCTGAAGAACCCCGGACGTGAGAGCCTCTTGACGGAGGCTGCTCACGCGATCCCCACACCCCAGCGCTGGAAGAAGGTAAGGTGCAGAAAGGGCCAGGTTCTCAAAGTATTTAGGCCAAGTGTTGCTATGCATTACAGTATGTTTTTTATTGATATCTACTTGCATTACACATTGCTTTTTATTTGTTTTCCTATACTTTTTAACACATTAGTTTTGATACAAGAATGGCATAAAACTCTTGGAAGGACCACTGAAAATGGCTCCAAAAATGTCTTTAAATGCCCTTTTGAACTAACTTGAAAATATAACACATTGTATTGAAGAGGAAATTTGTTGTCATTTCCACTTGTGATTCAAAATGTTAAGTTGTTGCATGTAACTACGTTGTTTGTGACTTCTTATTTCTGATTTAGCTTACTACTTACCCTTTCCTCCAAAATAAGTTTGAGCAACAACAAAAAAATCACAAAAATTGTGCAATTTTAGCAAAAAGACTGAAATACAAATATTCATTAAAAACTGGAGGGAAAAAAGTCGTGTCATCTTGCCCAGTGGGGAGAAAACATTTGATTGTTTGGGTGTGTTCATGTGTGAAAAAGAATAAGCACTAGTTCAGACTTATGCTACTGCTGTTGGCATAATAGTCTGTTGGCACAGAAGCAACTACCAAGGTTTGAGGGTATTGGGATTTTGGGATTTATTATAGGAGACTACAGTGGTTTGATGCTGAGCTTAAGCAGACTGAAATAAGTAATAAGTAATTCTCTGGAAACTGGTAGCTAAAAGAAATGTGCACTGTATTGTTTCTGGAATCTTTTCAGGGATAGCTCAGTAGAAAAGTCTTAACATAGATTACAAATCCCCTGGAACTGGCTTTCATGAGTATGGATGTGCTGGCAGCCATTCTGGAAACATGAGTTTGCTCCTTTCAAAGAAAAGACAAGTAACCCTTTTGGAGAAGTAACAGGAAGGAAATAAAGCTTCAAAGTTCCATTCTACTTGTCAACAAGTAATTATCTAGAAAGACAAGCTGTTGGTGGGAGGGGGCAAATACCTGGGTCTACTTGGCTAGTCTTCTTTCTGTCACTCTTCAGTGGTTCAGGTTTCAAATGGTGGCACTCACCATCCAACAGGAGGGACATAGAATCTGACAGAACATCTCTGGCATGCTTCTCTCACACACACGCACCATGTTTTGGCCTTTTGACCAACAAAGTTGTGCTGGCAGCAGGGCTACATTAGCATGACTTTCTGCAAGAATCCCACTAATGTTAGAACTACATATTTTCACTGGCAGAGGCATACCTCAAAATATGCCAATATAAGGGCCTTCCACTAAATCCTAGATCTACAGCAAGAGACTGAGTCTTAAGTTAATTATAATAATTACAATAATTGAAATTTTAGTTCACACTGCGTATGGTGATAGAATTACATATTGTATTATGACAGAGTCAGTTCAGCCTGTGTTTTGTTATTTTTCTTGTTCTAGTGATGTGCAGCTCTTCTGAATGAAAGCAACGTTAATTTTTCAGGTTAAGAGCAGCCCTGTACCAATCTGGTTTCCCTGACAACACTCGCTCTACTATTCAGCACTGTCCTAATATTTTAGATATTACAGCTAGTTAGGTGCAGGAAGGTAACAAGCGCACCAGTGGATGATTCTTTAAAACATCACAGAGTAGTGGAGGAGGGGGTATACATGCAGTGTCAGATGAAAGAAACACAAAAATACATATACAGACACACTGACCAAAAGGGATGGGGAGAAATGGACAAGAAAAATATTGGACAAACCTGAGCGAGCAAGAGATTTCCAAAAATATCCCTCCCACCCACCATCCTGCGGATGCACCAGTATTTATCAGAAGACAGAGCCATCTGCTGTAGTGTTTCCCTGGAAAATCCCCATTGTGTCCCTCCCTCAGTCTTTGCCAGTCTTCTCTTGACTATCAGTGAGTGCTCTCCTATGCACAGACAGTGTAAGTTAAAAGAGAATTTTCTGATGATGTCATCAGCAAGCCTGGTCTCTTGCAGGGAATCCCTGAACTGGGAAGAAAAAATAAATTTTTTTCCTTCCACAAAAAAGGAAACCTCCAGTCATTTTTTAAAAAATGCAGCGAGGGACATATGGCACCATTGCAGTTTGCACGGCACTCTTCTTAATGGGTTCTTCTGAAAACAGTTTTTCTGAAAAGCAGTCAAGGCAAAAAGCAGCCCACAGCCCCAGAACAGCTGCTTGTAAAAGATTGCTAGACAGCTATGGCAGTCCTGCATGGCAGCATTCCTTAATCCACATGCTATTAGAGAATCAAAGCAGGTGTGATGAAAAATTGAAAGATTTCTTTGACTCTCAGATAGCAAGCCTGCACCATTCTTTCAGAGTGAGCGGTGTTTCCCTCCCTGCATCGTCTTAAGGAAATTGACAGAAAGGGCTAGAGGCGACGAGCCGTGTATGCTTCATCAGCATTGGTGTTCTGCAGTTTTGCAGGTTGCGCACTGTATTAGTGAAATTGACTTGAGCACTGTTTTTGTTATTCTGTATACAAAAATTTTTGTGTGTGCATTTTCTACTTCTGAGTGCAGTAAAAAGTCTGAAAGGGGTATGAGCGGGGCACTATGTAAAAATGTCAGGAGATGACCATCTTAATGTATGTTCGACTCCCTATGGAAGCCAAGTAGGCAGGTAAACACATACACAGAGAAGCTTCTCACTGTATATTTATTTAGATTCTAAAACTTAACATCTGGATAGCCAGCACAGGCCATTTCCGCACGAGAATGTTATAGCGCTATTATTTCACTTTCAACATCCTATGGAATCCCAGCCGGCCCCTCCCAAAACTTCAAACCTCAGGATTCTATAGGATGTCGAAAGTGAAATAATAGCGCTATAACAGTTTTGTGCAGAAATCGCTACAGTTAGTGGTTTCAACATCGGACTACAGCCCTAGAGACCAGGGTTTGAGTCTCTGCCCAGCCATGAAAACCTACTGGGTGACCTTAAGCTCATCCCACAGTCTCAGCCCCAGAAAACCCCATGATAGGTTTGCCTCTGGATTACCATAAGTCAGAAGGCACACAGCAACAAACAACAACAACAACAACTGCCTAACGTAATTTAGAAAGGAAGGGCTAATAGTTTCATCCATGGGTTTACATGAATGGGAAAGTAGCTTTGAAATTTTAATGAGGACATTTTCCTTAGAAAGATGGTACTGTACATTGTACAACAAGGCAGAGTAGAATTTTTCACCCCACACAATGCCATTCTCTTCTTTCCATACATTTATCTTGACAAGCAATGCTAGGGTCCATTAAGAGCTGGAATGAAAGTGAAGTGCAGAAGGTGAAGTGGATAGTTCTAACAAGTACTCCTTGTTAAGACCTGGCCAAGATTGCTTTGCAGGATCAGTCCACCCCTCCCTTTGTCCTGTTCATAAAACACAAAAGCTGGGTGCTTCTGAAAGTTTCCATGATGAGCAAGGAGGAGGATGGCCATTTTAGGTCCTTGTTTTCCACCAGCTGGTAAATTAAGCCACATCTTATTTATTTTAATTCCATTTATATGCAGCTTGCTATTTAAAAAAAGATCAGACAGAGTCATTTAAGTGCAAACAGAACAATAAAATCACTTAAAATAGGAAATCAATCCCTTAATTACAGAGAGATCACCAGGTTGTATGGGCCCCATTGTTGGAACCCCCCACATACCAGGAGGGATGCCATTCTTGCAGGGAAGTGTTATCACTCAAAAAGCCTATTTCTGCATTGTCACCAGATGGCATGCTATGGGACATGTCAAATCACAGGAAGGCAAATCCTCAACTATTTTGTTGTCACATATGATGATGAATATTGAGTTTTCTTCATGCTATGGGGGAAAGCAAACATTCCTCTGCTGTATTCTCTCTATACTTTACTGTCCTGAAATGTTGTGCAGGAATTATACTGCTAGGAAAAACATAAAATTGTGTTTTGTAGATTTTCACCTCCTGATTGCATAAAAGAATCTAAAAGGAGGTGCACTCATATAGCAAAAAAAAAAAAAATCACAGCAAACAGGTTTCCTGTTTCTTGCTTGGCCCTGGAAACCCATTTTCTAGGCAAGTTTTTTTTCTCAAAAAGTGTTTTTTTCCTTTAGAATAACTGCTATGCAACACTTTTAAGAATCTGAATTCCAGAAAAAAATTGTTCAACATTCTTGCTGATCTATTATTCCTTCTGAGAGGAGTTCCTGACTGACAGGAAATGTTTTTTGACCTGAGAATGAATAATTATTCTATGAATATTCTTTCCATCCCTGCATCACAATCAGAAGATTCCCCTCTACTGATCACAAGCATCAAATGGGTCCAATATGGCAGGGGTAAGGACAACACCATCTTTCACATGTTGTTACACTGCCACTCCCAGCAATTCTAGCTGGTGTAGCCATTGATGATGAATGCCGAGAGCTGCATCCCAAGATCATCTGGAGAACTGCGTGATATAGGGGCAGGTAATGTATATATCATTTTGTAAAGAAAACAAAAACAAAACAGCCATAAGAAAAATAAGAAATAGCTAATGCCTTTTATTAGGACCACCAGAGAGTACAAACTAGTACATCAGCCTTTCTAAAATTCTCTGGAACTCCTTAGGTCATGGTGATATAAAAATCAGAGGATGGGGAAGAAACAATAAGTCCAGAAATCTGCCCCAATAGATTCTCGATACTTCGTGTTTTTACCATTATAATATAGTTAATACAAGCTCAGTGAAAAGAAGCTATCTTGCAGTTTGTTTGCTGAGATACACAGTTGATATTTTTCATTGTGCTGATCAATTTTCCTATATGATTTTGTGTGCTTCCAATATGACAGTGCTGTGTGAATGTGTGTGAAGGGAGAAAGAGCAGGCAGGTTGCAACAAGGTCAGGAAGTCCCAGTTACTTGCAGCAAAATTGGAATTAGTAGAAATGAATAAGCACGGAGGAAAAATGGTCTTTTGGGTAGACATTTGTCTGCCAGTTACCTCAGTACTTGGAGTCAGATCCAGAAATTGTAAAATAGGACAACCTTGCAATTTCTTTGCAAATACAATTCAGCTAGCTCTGGTGTTTGCTGTTGTTGTTATAATACTTCTTATTGTAGAATATGTATCTATTCCAATTTTAGCACATTGACAAATTTAATATTATTTTTGGCAACTGGGATGATTCTTACATCATCCCATTGTTTATAAATATAATCTGAAGAAGATGAAGTGTCACCAAAAACTATGATCATCAAGGACTTGACTTGCAATCAATAAGAATCAAAGATTTTACTTTCCATGACCAAGACAGCAGAGTTCTTGAACATTCTTTTGCCATTATTCCAAATTACATTTATACAGCCTATCAAAATAGTATAAGCTGTAAACATGTACATCTGGAATCATTTAATCTCTTGAGCATAAAACCTAAATGTGGAATGAGCATATACCAACTCAAAGAGAATGATTCATTCAGTAACACAGAGAAATGACTGACCTACTGGTTCAGAATTCAGAGCTTTCTTATGGAGCAGTCTTGGGCCTAAATCCAGTTGCTTGTCTCAATTAATCAATGGAAACTTGGTAAGTCAACACTTAGGTATATTCCACTGAGTCAATGATTCTACTCTAGTTGGGACTAATTAGATTTAGGCCTTGGCTTAAATGTCCAAATTGCATCAAAGAAATTCAATTCCATTTTGATCAATTGATCCTAGCTCAGTTATTTCGTGTAGGATACATATACTTCATATACACACATTGCAGTGTCAGATGAAATCATCCTTAGAAGTATGCAGGACTCAAGGATGATTCTTACAAGATCTGTCCTGTATTCAGCCAGCTATCCACCCATTTACTAAGGATTAGTTTGCTCTAGAAAGGTGGGGAATAAGGTTGCCAGTTCAGGAGTTTTCCAGACCCTGAGATTCTAGAGCCAAAATCTTAAAACGAGGGTCTTCCTCTTGGGATATCTTTACATATGGTACATTAAACATCAACCACAGTTGCTTACAGCAAGTCTAACATGATTTTAAATAAAAAAGTACTATGGTAGAAATTTGAGCTTTCCATGCTCTGTATTGAACTGGAACACATGCATACTTTCTCCAGCTCTGTTTTTAACATCAGGGCAAGTACTGCTTTTAAGAATACATAGGAGTTGTAGTCCAAGGAAAGAAAGTTTTCTGAGCTCAGCTTTGAATGGAAAGCAGTTCACAATAACTACAGAGTATTTATTTCTTTATTCATTTCTTTATTCATTTATTCATTCATTTATTTCAAGACAAATTCCTCAAATTCCTTCCACTGGCCCTGAGGACCAGAAAAGAAGGGCCAGGCTCTGATTTCTGGGAACTTTAGTGAGGAACAGGCAAAGAAAATGGTTACTAGCAGTGCTGGCTAATGAACCAAGCCTGTTTCAGTAGGAGTTGGTTTGAAATTGTTCCTCCATCACAAAGTGAATTTGCTAGCTGGTTCCTCTGTTCATCACTAGCAAGATGTGTGATCTACATGAGAAAAGCTGTGTGTAGTGGCAGTAACCACAGGTACGTTAGAGATAGGAAAAACCTACAAAAAGAGTTCAGTTGGTCTTCTAGTTCCTAATTCCCATCTTGAAGTAACTGATTTACATGGGGAGAAAAATTGATCATTTTGATGTTCATCCGCTTTCATTAGGTTCATACAGACTGGGATATTGTTAGTTTACTTTTCCAAGCATGATTGTGTCACTTAGTATGCTTCGTATTAGTTACCTGCATATTTCGTTGGAGATGTGACTGGGGTAAAATTTACAGACATTTCCTTCTCACTGAATTCTTTTCTCTGATCGGGGGGGGGGGTGTTCTTTTTCTTCCTTTCTTTTGGCAGTTCACTGAATCAGAGTTGGCACTGTTTGACATTTGCCTGGAAACATGTCCCACCATTTCCCTTTGGCTTTTCTTTACCACTTTGTGTCTTCAGAAAATAGCCAAGATGTATAATTTGATATCATTTGAAATAAAAGCTGGCGTGGTGTAGTGGTCTGAATGTTGGACTAGCATTCTGAAGACCAGGGTTTGAGTCCTTGCTTGGCCATGAAAACCCCCAGGGTGACCCTGGGTGAGTCACACTCTCTCAGCTTCAGTGGATGGCAAAGGCAAAGCCCCTTTGAACAAATCTTGCCAGGAAGACTCTGTGATAGAGTAGCCATAAGTCAGAAATGACGTGGGCACACACGACAGCAACAACATCATTTGAAATCGCATCCCGAAATGTACAGAACAGAAATGCATAATTGGTAGATTGGTCTGGAGAAAAAGAGAATAGAACCCTCCACATTTCAACATGTTTTAATTGTAGTGATTTGTTTGTTGATCAGATAAAATTTATCATGTACCTCCACATTTCTTTGAAAATCATTATTAGAAAAGGGTGTTTGCAAGGCTAGAGGCCCACCATTTACTGTTTCAACAAAAAGATGTCTTATCATGACACAATATGTATTTACTTGAATGTAATTTAATTGGGTCTTCTTAAAATAATTGGCTCTATATGACTTCGAGCCTACCAAGTACAGCTAACCCCATCAACCAGGGAGTCTACTAGGTGTTTGACCACCTTCTCCAGTTTGTTCAACTTCAAGAGGTCAACAAAGAGTAGAGCCCCTGATTGGGCTGACTTGCATGGCTGGTGACCAGCATTGGTGTGATGCACTAGTGATTCTTTAGGCTTATAGCATACTGTAGAAACAATGATGTCCTCTTGACTGCCTTGTCTCTGCAATGATATGCATTCACAAGTCTTTTCAAGTTGTATTCGGCCTATAACTTGACTACCAAGCAAACTGAGACTCCATAGTGGGAAATAATTAACTTGAACTCTTGGCTCAAGGCAGAAGATGCACTAAAATTCAATGCTCTTACAATATAACTCATTATTGTAGAATCTCTGCTGGAGAGATAGCTAAGAGAAATTCATTCCCTTCCTCCAAATGCTTAGGCCGTAATATGAACTATCATGGAGAGACTGTGATTGGAAGTGGGTTTCGCTCCCTCCTTCTCTCCCTCGCTCTCTCCCAACATCTTTCTTTCTCCTTCAGGCTGTTATTTTCTTAATCTCCATGTCAACACCAGTTTGGATCACTGAAATCTTGACTCATTAACATTCCTCATCTCAAAGAATGACTCAGGCTAAATAAACTGGCAACAGTGCATGCCAGGGCCCTCTCTACTGCTTGTTTCAGGCCTTGCATTCATTGTTTGTCCAGGAATGTCATTCCAACCCACAGCATTCCTTAAAAGTAAACTTTTAATTTGGTATCCTTTAGGTGTTTCAATAAATTGCTTGGTCACATAATAGGTCACTGCTGAAACAGAAACCCAGTACTGACTTGTAGAGCATGTCAGAGTGACATAACTGTGTAATGAATGTTATCAGATACCAAAAAATAAAAGAGAGAGACAGATTGAAATGGTAAATCTCAGTAAATGCATCATGTTATTTAAATGTTATTTAAAATTGCCTTTAGGGTTAGGGTTAGGGTTAAGATTTAACAGTTTCACGTAACTTAATCCATTGTACAAATGGACATCTTTGTACGTAGTACATGATAGCTTCTGAATGCTAAGACAGGTAGTCCATTCATTCAAGTCTATATTCCCACTCAAAGAAAGCCATTACATTTCTCTAGCTATCAAGTCTTTCTCTTCTTTCCTACCAATTTTTGAGATAGCTTAGGATGAGTAGGGTGGGGAGAGGTAGCAAGGAAAAAATGGACAAAGTTGACTTGCTGACCCAGTGGGGAAAAAAAGAAGGAATACCATCTCTTTTTGGTGTGCTTCAGCCTTCCTTCCCTCTCTGCTCCCTATATTAAATTAGAGGAGAGGTGTGCGTATATATATATATATATATATATATATATATATATATATATATGCATGCAACACATAGTGGAAGGACTCCATCTTGCATCTGGTTATGATAGCAGTTCTGAAGGGGAAAGTGAGACTGGAAATCATCTGAAATGACAAATATCTATGTCTGACAGAAGCAACTGGAGAGGAATGTATAAAAAAGAAATCCTGAGTTTCATGTATGACTTCAGCACTATAGAGGCTATTATTCTTTCCTTTAATATTCATATTCTCAATGCTGCTTCTTAGCAATCCCATATGTGAACCAACCCAAATGACAAGAGTATGTGGACACTAGGGAGCTGTTTGTACTGGCTAGTGTACAATAATTCAAGCTGGAAATTTGCCATAGCCCAACCTGAACTGCCATTTGGTGCTTCAGCTGAAATAGTCTTTTGTTATACTTCATTTAAACTGAGCTTTGAGCAGTGTGTGTTGCCTGCTTTGGATTTTTGCAAAACAAAAATGGCAAATATGAAAATTAGTTTAATATCAAAATACTTTTTGAACACCATCCTGTAACTTTAGATCCTTTTGAATACTGATATTGAAAATCCTTATCAAAAACATCAGATAACAGAGATTTGTGCTGATAAACATTGTAAAAACCCCAGTAGATGTGCTGATCTCATTAGCAGATAGTTACCATTCTTATGAAGGAAACTATGTACTAAATGCTGTTGCAAATCACCTATCAGAATCTTTCTTGACTTCAAGTGAATGTCAGCTGTCTGATGCTATCAAATGCTGATAGCTGCATGTCTGATACTGTCAAATCATGACATTTATTACATCTGAGCTGCCAAATACTGCATCAAATACTGACTGCCACTGCATGCCAGCTGCCAAAGAAGTTTGAATACTGACTGTTACATGATAGCTTCTGAATACTGTTTAAATGCTAGGTGGTTAAATGCTGAATCCTGTATGTCAGGATAGTACATCTGACAGTTGTACTTTATTCTGCATTCTGATTTTTTCAGACCTCATATTCTTTCCCTTCTACACATTAAACAATGTGTAAATTTCCGTAAATTCAGAAATAAACTAAAATAAATTATGCCCATTTTTACTGACCAAATGAAATAGGTGTGCCTATTGCCAACATGGAAAGATGTTTTCCCATCTTATCATACATATGTTAAAAATAAGTAGCTTTTTAGGGTGGGGGAAGTGGAAGAGGTGAAAAATCAAAATCAGCACCAACATGGTTGGGTACAGGGAGAGTCAATTCCAGAACTTTAAGCCTTAAACATTCAAAGCCTTAATCCTGGATAGTTTCTCATGCAGTCATATTTTAAAAATTTCCAATTCTTTCCATGCTGAATATGAAGAAGTCTATGGATACTTATGAAAACCAAAGAGAAATCAAATTCTTTCACAGACCTAGGGGTATGCATGATATTGTCTCAAACTGGTAATGTTACTACTGCATCCTACTTCACAAACGATGTTCAGTATTTACTGCATAATATTCTGTGATTATTCAATGCCTCTGGAGAATATTTAGCCTCAAAATTCTTTGAAACATTTGTGGGGCATGGAGAGGCGCTCAGTGTATACCAGGATGGTGGAAGATAACCCTACAAGTTGTAAGACTAAACCTTCTTCAGTTCACAGAGGAATCTGTACCAACTGTACATGGCTATGTGTTTGCATGTAATCTTCCATCATGCGATACGGTGCTGTCTTTCTCTTTCCCTGGTCCTGCTACTTCCTGAATTTTAGAGGAGTTGCTAACAGCAAAGCAAGTTGAAACAGTGTGATGGGTTCCCTTTCCAGTTTTCTGCCCTGACTTGATGAGATGAGTGATGGTGGGGCTTCATTGTCATGGCCTGAGTCTCCCTACCAGGGTGTGTCTCCTACATCTGCCTGAACTTGCTCTGGGGAAGTCAGTGTTGCTACAACTCCAGTACCACCTCTGTGAGCAGGGTTTTCTTTCTTCCCACCGCCACCTCCACACAGGGAGCGGCAGATCAACAAGAGGGGAATGAAGAGAGGGAGCATACTAGTGAAACATGGAAAAGAAAACAGCGTTGGGAGGTAGCAGGCACCATGCTATATATTTCATGACTAAACACTAATATCAGATAGTCATCTGAAAACAAATTATTGTGTCATAGATGAGAGCTATTAAAATGACAGCCCCTGCCAAACTCCCCACCACATTCTTATCACATGTGAAAATTGGGGTAATTTCATTATGTGTGATAAGTGATTTGATGAGAGGTGTTAAAAGACAAAGGGTATGACTCTCTGCCTCTCATTGCTTTCTCCACTTGGCTTAAGTGTATTCATGTTAGATTAAACACAGTTGTGAATGAGATCATATACTAAATCCTTGCCTTTGGGTTACTTTCTGTCTCCTTTGTGGTAGGTGGGAGTAGGGAAAGCACAGGTAAGATCAGATACAATGAAACACGAGGAGTCTCTGTTGCAATGGAAGCAACGGAGGAATGGGTTGGTGCCATAGCAACATTTCTGTGGCCATAGGAACTTAATTATGGGCAAAAGGTATTGCACTAGGGACTCTAGCAGCAAGACTTGGATACTTTACCCCAAGGATGGGGAATAGATGGTGTGTTGGGCTGTTGGTTGCACTGGACTACAGTTCCCATCAGTATTACCCAATTAGCCAATGAGCCAATGCTAAGGGATAAAAGCAGGTATAGTCCAACAATGTGTGGAAGGCCACAACTTGATCACTTCTACCTTGTCTTTCCCTCACTTTGTTCACTGTAATGACCTTTTTTGTTTAGACAGGCTTTTAGCCATTAAATGATTACTGCAGAAGGGTCTTTAAAAGGAGGTGTTGTACATTTATCCTCAATGATATGTTTTCAGTACTTTAAAACTATTACAGGACAGCTTTTTAAATAGTTTCTCTTTTTTTACTAGTACTAATTGTTTTTTGCCTGTATTTTGTTTAAATCTATGCTTGAGGTGCATTAGGTCCCATAGTGGGAGATAGATGGGATGTTAAACAAACACTGGCTTGTCAGAAAGAGGCAAGAGGTACTACCTTTCTCTTTGCTACAGGTGGTCAGAGAGCACTAGAGCAGCTGCCAGCTCAAATTAAGTTTGGTGACAACAGTGGTATATCTAGCCTAAACACCTAGGGCAAGTGTGAAAGTTGTGCCCTTCCTTCTTACCCTTACCCTAATTCCCACCCCCTCATGCATGGATTTTTTTCACCCGCCTGGCATTAATGCCCGGGGCACATACCCTTCTTGCCTCACCCTGGATATGCCTCTGGGTGACAGAAAGCACTTAATGACATTGTGCTTAAATACTATAAAGCTACTGAGGCCTTTTCCACAATTGACAAAATAGAACTCATTGGGGTTTGCCAGCTTTTGCTGGTGATTTTCCCCCACCACATACACTCATTGCATTCTTTTGGTGAGCTGTTTGTAGCAATTTTTTTAAAAATTTGCATTAGAACTATTCAAGAACATTAAAAAAAAAACTGGGAGGTAGTTTGCCAAGGTGGCTGTATGTTTTGAGGGCCAAAGTTTCTCTTCTTTGCATTTTTTTAGAGTTATAGTGCAGACGTACCATTTCACTGGTGCATTATATCACTACAACTCTTTTTTTTAAAAAAAAATAAAAATGAGCGAAAGAGAAGTGAACATATTATTGTGATGTGTGTCAGAGTTAAAGAGAAACATACTTGAGGATTGGAATGAGGTATTGCAGCTGGTGTCAGGAATTCCCAGCAAGGAATCCAGGCAGACAGAACCATCATTTGGATAATTTTAAGTGAAAACTATTAGCAATAAGTATCACAAACTCCTGAACAATTTGCCCTACCTGGAACATCTCAGCACTGGCCTGAATCTTCTGTGTCAATATCTAGTTAAGTGGCTCTGGGACTGCCCATCACCACTCACCTGTTTGCCTCCAAGCTATAATTCCTGATACACATCTGAGATGGCTATAGATGGCTAGTTCATTTGTACTCTGGTTGTAATGAGGTAACCATATCATACCAGGAAAATCCTTTCCCTTCCTTTCAATTGTACTTGATGGCAAGGTGTCTGTATGTATGGAATCAGTGACAAATTATAGAAATATCAAGTGTTTGTATTTTTTTGTTATATTGTGAGTTTACTAATGGAAGATTCTCTCCTAGAGGTACAAGGAAACCAACCTCTTATTTCAGTTCAGCCCCAATAAAGTATTACAAAATTCCACAGTGCTTGTAGAAAGGCATATGTTTATTCCAACACAAGGCAGTGAGAGGCACATTGCGCTCTTCCATTGATGTTTGCCATTAAGACATGATGGTAGATTTCAACCACCACTACCACCACCCTCCAAATGCTTTTAACATGGTTGGAGCCCTGTGGATGATCTTGCTAAACATTGTCAAAATAGAGCACTCGGTTTCTCTCTCCAGGGAAGCCTTTTCACATTTCTCTGATGAGAAGAACTCTCAAAGATCAGTACATAATGAAGGATTGGTACTCACAGTAAAAAATATTTCTGTGGAAGTGCAGAGGAGCAATCTATCCTACACCTAGGACAAGTGGCTGTCAAAAGTATTTTCTGAGTTGGGATATATAACCTCATGGGTGAGATGAATTAATTGTCTTCCTGCTTCTACTGTTCTGCACTTTTCAGAGTTGTGTGCACTTACCAGTGCTGCTTGGACAGGGCTATGTAAAGAACCTGAGGAAGTGTGAAAAAAGTCAACAGGTAAAATGGCTGAGGGTTCTGAGATTCCTACCTCTGGGTTGGCTTAAAGGGAGAACCGAGGAAGGGCGATGCCTAAATGAGCAATCAAATTTCTAGGTAGAACAGAGGATTCTGAAGTCCATGGCTATCTTCCTTTGAAAAGTGAAAATGCGATGAACACTCCCTTGTAGCTTGTTGTCATGGCACAGGAAGTTAAATAATAGCAGACTTCTTGGCACCACATTCACCTCTACTGCTCTTTTAATTAGTGGTACTCTAGGACTCTTACAAACATGATTTTAACAGTGAACTAAGGTGACTGCTGTGTCCTCTTGCTGCTCAGGATTGGTGAGGGAAAGCCCCTTATTCACACACTGGACCTCTCGTGTTAGCAAATTTTAAACATTTTGGAGATGTATTAGCATTATATGTTAACATTCAAAACCTACAAGACAGTGATACCATCATTGTTGTTTTTGTGTACCTTCTAGTTGTGTCTAACTTAAAGCGACCCTAAAGCGACCCTATCATGAGGTTTTCTGGGGCTAAGAATAGGTGACATGCCCAAGGTCACCTAGTGGGTTTCCATGGCTGAATATGGAATCAAACTGTGGTCTTCACAGTTGTAGTCCAAACACTCAGACCACTACACCATGCTGGCTCCAACTAAAATGCACAAAATGATTAATGCAAGCTTTTTTATATATATAAATATTTTTATTAAAATTTCTAAAAGAGATATAAAATGGGAACATTTCTTCTAAATGCCCCCCCCGCAACTCCCATAACAAGTTTTCTTCTCCAGTTTTGCCCAGCTGATCAAACAAAAGGTACAAATATAATACAATACAATACAAGGAGTCCACTCCACTATACATAGAATCTTTGGCACAACCATCACAATTTATCTTTCAACCAGTCAATACATTTTTACCTTTTTTATAAAATTATATCATTATCATCATTGGCTTTACAATTGAAGCCCCTCTTTTATTTTGCTCCATTTGCTATCAAATTGTTGAATAGATTTGTTCTTTAATGCATTTGTCAATTTTTCCATCTCCATCATATCCATAACTTTTAATTTCCATTCATTTAAATTTATTTTAATATCTTGTTTCCAATGTTGAACATAAGTTAATCTAGCTGCTGTAACTAGATATAACGTTATTTTTATGCTTTCTAATATCTGCCTTTGATTTTATTATATTCAATAAATATAATTCAAGTATCATTTCAAAATTCATTTTGAATATTTTTGAATTTCGTCATGTATTTCTTTCCAAAATTTCTTCGCCTTTTTACAAGCCCACCACATATGATAAAATATTCCCTCTTTTTCTCCACCCTTCCAACATTTCAAATTTCCATTCTTTGTAATTTTTTGTAATCTCTCTGGCATCATATGCCATCTATGTAACATTATATAATAGTTTTTTCTTAAATTTAAATTTAATGTAAATCTTAAATCTATTTTCCATACCATTCTCCAACTCTTAGTATCTATTGAGTGTCCTATATTTTGTGACCATCTCACCATCATTTCTTTAATTTCTTCCTGTTCCATTTCTCTTTGTAATAACAATTTATAAAGTTTGGATATTCTTTTCCTTTGATTTTCTTTCATGAATACATACAGTTCGTTTTCCTTCTTCTCAAATCCAAATAGTTTTAGGTCCGTTTTGTATCTTTCTGTCAGTTGTCTCCATGGAAATCAATTCATTTCATGTCCAGCTTTCTTCATTTCTTTCAGTGTTTTCATTCTTGGTTTATTTCCGTCCCAGATAAGTATGTCCTGGTATGTCAGCATTTTCCCTTCTTTTGTTGGGGAAATTTTAAAAGCTTCTTGTGGTGATGTCTAAGTCAGGAGGCTGGAATAAAATTTTGGGTATAATTGTTGCCATACTTTTAATAAAGTCTTCTGGATGCGACGGTTATTAAATTCTTTGTTAACCGCTAGTTTATTATAACATAAGTAACCATGCCATCCAAATCTATTCTCATGTTCTTCTAAGTCTTTTATTGATTATTTTTGTAGTGATTTCCAATTTTGAATCCATTCTAAGCAACATGCTTGGTAATATATTTTCAAGGATGATAAATCCAGTCCCTCCTCTTTCTTTAGTGTCCTGTAATGTTTTGAATCTTTTTCTTGGCCTTTTACCTAGCCATATAAATTTTGATATTTCCTTGTCTCAGATTAATGCAAGCTTTTGAAGCTTCATTTGCAGAATGTATTTTGTGCATTTTAGTTGGCCAAATAAAGATATCACTGTTTTGTGGAATTTGGATTTTGTTGTGTTTTGCGACATGGCCAATACATCTACCCCTGAATATGCTTTGATGATAAACATTATCATTTGTTTTATGATTACATTTTAATTTCTGATTAAAATAATTCCCATTCTGATTCAGATCCCTGAGGCAATTTTTAAATATGCAAAGGATGAATGTATATCCACTGTCTATTATAATTCTTGAAAGTACGCACATATTTTTATATGGAGTGGGGAGAGGGAGAAAGAAAACAGTGACTCAAGAATATTAAGTATACATCTTTTTTAAAAAAAAATCACTGTAATAATTTAACATACAGATTGTTGTATGTGGCCCTCACCTGTGTTTACCTGCTCTGCTGCTACATAGAAATTACCATCTTTGAAGATAATCACATGTATAAAAATTCTGATGAACATTCTGTGAATTCTGTGATTAAGGTGGCCGGATGAAATAAGAGACAGTGCTCCTGTACCTGCAATAACTTTTAGAAGAGGGAAATCCATCTAAGATGCACTTAATTTAACATTTTCCAGTGATATGAAATTTTATATGTGTGTTTGGCTTGCTATCACATTCTTCATTGTATTTTCAGAAACTGCTTTAGAAACAAACATTTATTTGCTGAACCTAGTTTAATTTAGAATTTAGTATTATCCTTACTGCCGAGAAAATAACTGTAATCATCATATGTGTGGAATATGTGAGAAAAAGGATCCTCCCATTCCAAAGAGTGCAGCTCCCACTATCGTTTTTTGTTTATTTCATTTATTTTTGAAATGTCTGTCCTGTCTTTCTACCACAAATGATGATCAAGGTAGCAAAAATAAATAAGTAAATAAGGAGCAAAATAAAATGTAAATTTTAATTAAAGACCATTCAATTAAAACAAATCAAAGTGGTTTTTTTTTTAAAAAAAAAACCTTCTATAAGTCAAAACCTATGTCTGCAACTTAGAAATCAGCTCAAAGGCCAAAAGCATGACCAAATAGAAATGTCTGTCTGCTGATGGAATGACATCAAAAAGAGAGCTTGGCTAGCTTACCTTGGCAGGAAATTCAGAGAGAATCAATTTAAAACTCAAGACTTCTTCACTTCTGAAATCCCTAATGCTGGGAGCGTGATTCGTTTTATTGATGAAATATAATATTGGGGCTTAATCCACCTGCCTCTGTATCTCTTGGCAAAGGCTCTCAACATGTATCAAGTTACACTCCTATGAGGTTATACTGTGCTTATTTAAGCAAGATCCTGGACAATGTGAACTTTTGGAACTATAACTCCCAGAATCCACCACCACCTGGCTGGAGGATTCTAGGAGTTACAATCTTAATAAGTAACATTTCCAAGTTATTATTTGAACCAACTTGATGCCCAGAACTATTTTTGGATTACGTGCCGTCATGTCTGGAACGTGTGAAACAAGAGATTTATTTCATAGGGCAGAACGACATGGTAGAAGAATATGAGATTGCCAGCAAAACAGACAGGTCTATGGCAAGTACAGCTCTAATTATTGTAATGATGTCTATCACCTCACATCAGCAGCAGTTATTTGAACAATCGGAGGAAAATGCAGATCTGGGTAGTGCTAGGATTACAGAAAGTACTTGGTACTACCTGTTTCAGAGAGCAAGGAGAACTCTATCATAAGGCTACTGTTGTCAGAGGGAGCCATGCCCCCTTTATAACATTCAGTTGCATAGGGATTTCATAACATGCGAATCGGCTACCATAATTGCTACTTTGCAGGTCTAGCAGGATCATTGAAAGTTGTTCTTTGACTTGCTCTTTATTTCTCATTGTGTAGATCCAGCATAGTTAGTTTTACACAAGCTGCTTCCTATCCTTCCTCCAAGAATCTTAAGGCGTCATGATAGCAGCTTAACCTATTTGAACCTAATAACGTTTCAGAGGTAGTTAAACTAAAGGATAGCAAATTATTCTAGGTGGACTGGGGAATTTCCTGGTTGAGCAGGAACTTAAACTCAGTTCTTCTCATTCATAGTCCAATATACTAATTCTCTATAGCACATTGACTATATTGAAGGTGAATCACTTAATGCAACCATCTCTGACTTGGTGCCTTCCAAAAGTGTTGGGCTAAAGCTCCCAGAATCCTCTAATGAGCTATGTTAGGTGTGGATGGGTTTCTGGAAGTTACAATCCAATCCAATTGGAAGTCCCTACATTAGGGAAGTCTGAATTACCATGCCTCCCTGTGCCATGAAGTTTATTAGAGATATTGCTGCACTCTGTTATAGGTTTTGTTAAAACTGATATTTAAACAGAGCTTAGAAAAGTTACTTTTGTAACTTCTATAACTGGGAGAAGTCTCCAGCCAGTATGGCCACTGGCTACCCTAGCGGGAAGATAATTTTTCTAAGCTATATGTTTTACTTTTAACAGTTTTAACAATCAAAACAGCAGTTTCAAACACTAAATGCTGTGCACAACAGCACTGTTTTGGCTGCCCACCTGAAACCTAAAAGAGATGGAGCCAGCCTAACTTCCATAGGTTCCACAGTCAAGGCACTGCTACAGAGAAAGTCCTAACACAAGTACCCACCAATCTATTTCTCTCTTCTCCCAGCCTTTTAGCTGTTAATCCAGTGAACCCTCTGTATAAATAACTTCTGCATCTTCAACTTCCATCTACTGTGGAGTATTACATCCAGTTCCTAAAATGGTGGTGACATACATGTGGACATACTGCAGTGTCCACACACTTCTTGGCGCTATTTAATAATACGAGATGCATGCATGTGTGATTTTGCTGTGAGCGAAGGGTCCTGGAACAAAACCGCCGCAGATACAGAGAGTTCAGTGTAATCAAGATGTAAGATATAAACTGCCTACACAAACATCATTATCATTAGTAGTAGTAGCAGTAGCAGTAGTAGTAGTATTAAACATTTTAGCCTTGCAGAGAGGCCAGGGACACTGTTTCTCCTCAGAAAACTATCAGTGACACCGGCTGTTTGTCAGTATGTCAGCAAGGAACAACCAAGCTGAGAATATTTTATGTGGCAGTAGGGAAATAAGTGCGAGGAAAGCTTGTTTGCTGGGCTAAAGGCAAGTATATGTATCTGTTGCATGCTCCCACTTTCCCCAAGCAGTAGGAAGTTCCAAGATTTGCTTTGCAGGATTACTTTATCTGTGCAGAGACAAAATACAGGATGCATGGTGGTTTTGTAATATGTGTTTGTTTATAAATATAGGGGCTGAGCAGGTAGGAAGCATGTAGGTGCACGTACAGACAGTACTTCCCAGAAGCATCTGCACTCTAGCACCCAAATAACATTTTATTAAGAAACACTGACAGAATCCTCTTAATAACATTTCTCAGTGAGTTACAAAGTTTTGGTAGCCAAAATCCTACTGTTCATTCCACCAGCAGGTGGATATGGCTTCGCCATATGTTAGGTAAGAACTATGGAGAGCACTCAATAAAAGTCAACAAGAGAGAGAGAGATCTGAAGATGCTGAAGAATTATGCTTACAGACATCACACTCCAGCTCTTGAGATGTGTCTCCTGTTTTCATAGATAAAAATCAGCTTGAGCATTAGGAATCAGGCCATAAGCAAACAAATAATGATAAAAATTAACTCGAACTCCTCACATGAGGAAAGAAGGAAGTCTTTCCTTTCTTTGGGTGGTTTTCATGGGCTGTTCTCACAAGAAATATAAACATATTTCATCCTTCTTTTAACACAGAGAGGTAGCATTCATTTATTAAACCCTACTTTACCTAGAACTCCTTAAGTGACCCCAAAAGCTACGAGTTTTAGATGGCATGCAGATGAATTTTCATGTAATCAATTAAGTCCAGTTACAGTGCACCTTCTGGTGCAACCTCTGCACACAAATGTGAAGTTGCACAAAGCATCTTGTCCCATTATAGTCAACAGATGCGATGGGTGCCCACCCACACTGCTGCAGGTGTGCACATTGATTACAATGCAATGCAATGCTCATGTATGTTGTTTTACATGGGGGTCCCTGGAACAGAACCCCCACACATATGGTGAGCATAGTGTATTAATAAACTAAAATTGTTTAATAAGCAGGCATTCTGGTGGCAGAGGACCAAATGATTCTACAGGTTTTTACAGAGCTACTTCTCTCTCTCTCTCTCTCTCTCTCTCTCTCTCTCTCGCTCTCTCTCTCTCTCTCGCTCTCTCTCTCTCGCTCTCACACACACAAACACCTCACTCAGACGTCTTGTCATATGTATTGTCTTAAAAGAGTTATTGAATAAATTTAAAAAGGCAGATTCAAATTTCAAAGGCGACAGTGGGATAGACAGAGAGTGTTTTTCATAGCATAAGCTTATAGTATTCAAATGTTGATCTTTGAAACAATTTGTAATAGTACTAGGTTTAGATATTTCTGAGAAACTGGAAAGTAAAGAGTTGCTTTATAAAATAATAGATATAACATCACTAAATACTTGGAACTATGACTTTAATTACGTTAAAAATCTAATGTTCAAAGCACTGTTGTATTTTTTTAAAAAGAGATTTTATCCCTGTTTAGAGGCATCATCCTATCAGTTGTGTGTTTCGTAAGAGGTTGTAGCTGAGTGGTAGCAGATCTACTCTACGTATGTTAGGTCCAAGATGCAGATTCCAGAATCTCCTAGTTGGGAACCAGAGCCAGTCACTGATGTGAACAGGCCAACTGTTCAGCCCAGTATAAGGCAATTTCCTAGGTTTCTAATTTCAGAACATGGAAGGACTACAGGTTTCTGAATCCCCCAACCAGTGTGGCTGTGGCATTTCTGATAGTTATGGTCCTAAAAACTAACTTTTCCCAGGCTTGTTATCTTGACCTCTTAGACCTGGATATCTTTTATTGACATCCAAACTGAGTGATCAGAATCCAGGCTGATAACTAAGTTGTTGTGTTGCTGTGCCTTCAAGTTATTTCCGACTTATGGTGACCTTAAGGCAAACCTATCATAGGATTTTCTGGGGCTGAGAATATGTGATGCGCCCAAGGTCATCCAGTGGGTGCCCATGGCTGAGTGGGGAATCGAACTCTGAACTCCAGGGTTATAGTCCAGTGCTCAACCTTTACACTACATTTGCTTACTTACTTACAATTAATTCCTTTACTCTGTTATGGGTATCACTTATGACTAACTAGGGATAGCCTTCATCTTTTGCTCCTAACATTATGATTATAACTTAAGTCTGACTTGTGACAAGTCACCCACTCTCTCTGGTTCTGCCCCTCCTATTTTTAAAAAGGTCGTAAAATCATCCAAGAGTATGGTGGGCAACTACCAAGGGTTGGAGGACACATTGGCCTCAGAGGGGACCGGGGGTCGCATCCTCATCTCCATTTTTTAAAACCTTTTTAATGGTCCCCCACTCTCTCTAGCAGATGTAGTAGGCAATTTCAGGAGATCTTTTGCCTCTCCTGGGGCGTTTTATAAACAGGAAGGCAAGCAGAAGTCAGCTTCCAGTTTACTTTCTCTTTCAAAAAGGCCTCTCCAGGGCCTTCAAAAGTGAGGGGCAGGAAAAAAGCATGATGAAATTCCCTCTGTGCCCCCATTTTGCCCAACTGTTTTTTAAAAAAATAGGAGTGCCTTGGGGATACATTCAGTGCATAAGATGCATTTTCCCAGTGCTGATCTGGAACACTGATAAGAAACATTTTCTGCACTAAACCTGAGGGACAGAATAGACTGCAAAACAATTAAGCCAGCATTGTGCTTCCTTACCAAACATGTTTTTTAAAAAGATAATAATAATCTACAAAAATTACGTAGAACTTGCATGGGCATACTAGACGTTCACAAAATTCCCATTGCAGGGCAGGCATAATAATGCAGCTTTGTTCAGACCGATTTTGGAAGATCAACACTCTAATAGTGGAGGTTAATTATGTGTTTGCTTCTTTTCTCTTTCCTTTGAATTCATTTAAATGCAATAATCACATTCATGACTCTATTATTTCCTTGTTCTTGCCGCAGCTGTGGGAGTTTTTTATTGTAGAAAGATAAATGTCCTTGGAATTTGGCTCAGTAAGACCACATTTCAAGTTGAGTCCTGTAGAAAGTGTGTCCCAAAGAATGGAAGTTTCAACAAGAGAGAAAAGAGCGGGGGAGAAAGAGAAAGAGAGAGACTAGACTAGAAATGTTAACCTAGAAAACCAGGAATCCTACCAATCCTTATGTTTGCCATACATTTCAACATTTCATAGATGACACCAAGTAACATCAGAATGCGGTCAAGATGAAAAGGGTTATTAATGAGGAAGAACTGAAAGCTAGGAGGTGATGTATCAGTTTGGCTTTTCCTGAGTCTACTAGGAAGGGCAAGATTCTGCCCCCTTCCTCTCCTGTCTTCACTGATGAATTAATTGCATGCAAACTATTTTTGCACTTTGAATTTAACCGTTGGAGTAGGCTGGGGACAAAGGGGGAAACTGGAAGAGGAGTGAGAAACTGAGACATTTTAAAAGCAGCTGGAAAAGTGGGATGACAGAGGATTAATCAGGATTGTTTCTGCCAGATCAGGACAATTGAACAATATGGCTTTCCTCCCTACCACCCTTCCTAGAAAAATTATTCTACCCTTTTACAGTAAATCCACATTTACCACTGAGTACACAATGAATAGGAAGCCTCAACCAATTTATTTGGCAGATGTACCTATATATCAGGGTGGGAATCATGCCTGCCAGATGTTTTTGAACTGCAGCTCCCAGAATCCCTAGCCAGCATGATTAATCGTAAGGAATGCTGAGAGCTATAGTCCAACAACATCTTGGGAGAACCAGATGATTCCCACTTCCAGTGTATATACTCAGTAACAAATAAATGTACTATTTCAGAGCAATCCTGTATGTCTATTTAGAAGCAGCCTGTATTCTGTTTAGGGATCTTCACCTAAGAAGGAAACCATGGTCCTCCAAATCTTAGATTCCAATTCCCATATGCCCCACCCAGCACAATGAGGTATGAGGGAATTTGGAATTAACAGCATCTAGATGGCACAGTTTTTCCTCTCCTGTTGCAAAGGAATGCAACCTTAGTATTTGAGGTGGGAGTAATGTCAAACTTTTCTGAAAGATCCCTTTAGAGCCCACAAGATGTCACTGTGCAAAAGTGGAAAATCTCAAATGAAGCAAAATGCTATTATAAATAATTACCTATCATCTATTCTTCTGGCCCTTCATGAGAACTTTGGAAATTTTCATAGCCATAGTCAGAGGGAAAGAAGGGTGAGGTAATGTGGAAATTAGACACACTGGATCAATTCAAACCTCCCTTAAAAATAATTGCATATATTTAGCATACAGTTAATTGTATGTAGCTCATAAAGCATAAGGAAAGATAATATGAAAATTTGTGGGCGTTTTCCTTTGGGAACATACCATAGAGACGGATTTGAAATTGTTTCTATGAATAGGAGTTGATAGATACAATAGAAATTAATTCATTTAAAGAAAAATAATTTGTGTTTTAAGGAGAAAAAGGATTGCCAGAGAAATACATTCAGGTGCAAAGAGCTATTAACAAGAGATACGATGATTAAAACAAGCGGAATTAAGCAGGGCGTATCAGTTAAATATAGTTTTTACAAAGCATATGACTGTGTCCTCTCTTGTATTATTCAATATTTGTGTAAGTGCTTCCAGCTTTTGTCAAAACAATGGGGCACTTTGTGGAATTCTTGCTAACAAAACTTTTAATACTAAATTGCTATATGTTATCCAGAAATTCCATGAGAAGTATAGCCAGGGTTATAGCAAGTGCTGGGGGATTCTGTAAGTTACTCTCAAATATGTAACTTTCTCAAACTATAGGAACATAGCAAAGAAAATTCTTAAAGGATACTTCATTGCTTGCATTGCTCTGAAGTCACTTTTAATAAATGCTTCTTCATAATATGCCTCTTGATGGAACATGAACTATTGCTCAGGATGAGCAAAGTTTACTGTATTTTCTGGAACCAGATTTTGCACTTGCCTTACACCCAGAGCTTAGAAATCTTGCATTTTTGGGAGAGACCCCTGGAATCCATCAGCCGGTATGGCCAGTTGTCATGTTGACTGCAGAGCTGCAATCCAAAGAAAAGTAATTACTGAGCAAGTATCATGGAGCTGCTTTCCACCTCGGATTCTGTTCGACTCCAGCTTGCAGCATTCCTCACCATTGGCTGTGGCTGCTGGGAGATGCAGGCCAACAACAAACATCTTGGACCCCCTTCACACCACACAGTTGCAGTACTATGATTCCATTTTAACTGCCATAGGAACAGTGTATGGGACCCTTGGATTAGGGAGGGCATTTAGAATTCACAGCTGGAGAAAGCTAGTGCTTTACCAAACTACAAATCCCAGGATTCTATAGGATGCAGCCACAGCAATTAAATTGGTATCACAGTGCTATAATTGTGTAATGGTGGAGAATGGTGTGATTCCCACCCTTACTCTATATCATGAGAGGCTTTCTCATCGTTCTGGCCGATGATGCCATGGCATACCCTTCAGTTGTCCTGATTTGACAGGGATAGTCCTGGTTAAACCTCTGCAATCCCACATTTTCAGTTGCTTTTGAAATGTCCCAATTTCCCCCTTGGTCCTTAAGGCACTTCAGTTGTTGCAAACTGAATTCAAAGAGCAAAAGTATTTTTCATTTAAATTGTGCATGAGGTAGACAGAATCATGCCACATGTGTCCCAGTTTTCATTAGTGAAGTGCCATGACATTGGGTTCTTTTCACTTTCACTTATTACTTGGCTCTCTCTGCCCTTCACATCCCTCAGAAGTGAAGAAAAAATGACCTCTCATTTGAGCTTTGAAATATTACTTTTGGGGTGGGCTTCAGTTCTGAAACCATGATAGCTGAAGGATTCTAACAGTCATAATCCAAAAACAACCTGTTAATGCCCTTATCATCTATTAATTTGCAAATGAAGCTCCAGTGGGCCTCCTCCTTCCCATTCATTTTAGCTGATGGTTTACCCCCACTGTCTTTCATTCTTTTGCTCACTGAAATGAGTCTAGAGGATCAGGGATAGGTAGAAGCGCATAATGGGGTTATGGATTAAGACAACTCAGCGTTTGATACAATAACAGTGTTGTAATGCTAGCTCTGTGTATAGATAGGCCTTATCTGCTTTTCCTCAGAAACACAACAGCAATAGGCTTTGTTATTCCAAGTGGAGCACTGTTTGTCATTCCTCATTCCCCCAAAAGCCTCCTAAAATCATTCTCCAACCTCCTCCAAAGGCCACTTATTGTACAGCTGCATGCATCCAGCCCACTTCTCATGGAAAAAGATGCAAATGTATTGAAAGACTGGGGTTCAAAGCAAGGGTTTAAGAGATCCTTATCACGCACCTCTAAATCAGGTGTGGAGCTTGGAGTAGGGGGGAATGAAGGCATGGTTCATACAATAAGAATTCTGCCACCAATTGAAATTTTCCATCAGTTCCCTAAATTCATTTTAAAGAACGAGACACTGAAAATTGTTCATACCTATAACTCACATTTGCTATGTCTACATTTCCTTCATAACTTTGCCTGACCCTTTTCAGAATAACTAGACTGTATTTCTAAATGTTCAAATGAAGTTTCAAGTTACTGCCAATCCATACTAGAAATTTGGGGAATGGATGAAAATTTCCTTGTGCAGGCAGATCTAATTGTGGATGCAATGCCCCCATTTCTACATAAATCCCATACCTACACCCCTGCTCTAAACCAACTGTTCCAGCTGCCACTCTAAGTTTTGGATGTAAATCCCTGTTAACACCTTTTATATAGGAACCAGCAATAATGCCACCTGTTCCTTTTGTAGAGATTGCTCAAAACTCTTGGCAGCATTTGTCTTATAGGAATAGTAGGGCAAGTGAGAGACACTATAAGAGTTCAACTGAGTCTAGCTCAGGCTGAAATGCTCAGGCTTTCAAAGACTTCTCAAAATAGGAGACAGGATTTCTAATCCCTGGATGTTCCTCTCTGTGCTTGGTGTGGGGAGAAGGCAAATCCTCAGGAAGGAAATCTTTTTTTCCTTCATCTCTCTCAACTGTCCTCCAAGGCTGAAAGGAGCCATCCCCTTCTCTTCATCCTTACCTTGTTGATGGGAGCAGCAGTTATGTCAAGAGGCAAGATGGATCTACCTTACTCCTTCCCTTCATCCCTTGGCCCAGGCACAGTGATGTTGGGTGTGGTAGAGCCTTAAGTGTTGTAGTTCTTTCAAAGCCTCCTGCTTTATCTTCTGCTTCCCATCCTCAGATAGGTGATGTTTCCATAATACACTATTACTTTGGGCTTCCTGTGGGTCCCCATGCTTTTCATTCCTCCTAGCTCAACTGAGCTTGGGGGTCTCTTTGCCTCATGATGTGCTATCTCTGCATTACACCAGTGATAACAGCTATAGTGAGGTCAATCAAGGGAAATAGAAAGAAAGACTATCTCCTTCAGGGTACAATTGTTGTTCTCTTGGCATATTACCTCTAAGTTATCCCCATGCTAAGAAGTACATGTGAATGCATGGTGGGGTAGTAGTATCTCAGAATATGCAGTTGGGTTCTGCTTAGTCATTTTGCAGTTTAATAATTCCTGCCTCTGAATAGAAATGTTAACCTGATATGTACATATTTTTGGCCAAAATAGCAGGCTGTTTTCATCTGCCATATTTAACATCTACCTGCCAGAACAAATAAATATAACAAGGGAAGAAAATTACAAAGCTACATCTAAACTAAAAAGGGAGGCATGAAACATGAACCATACTAAACTCCAATGCATCAATACACTTACTGGATCACGGCCTAGATGTGTTTTGGCAGAAAGGGAAATATAATTCTTGATTAAATTACTTAAGTGCCCTTGTCAGAGAAAGCTCGGGCTGAGTTAAGAAGCAACTTTCGTCCTCCTTTTTAGTGTAGACATTTTATTAGGGATGTGGTGTTTGGCTGTACTAAACTACGCTCTGAAGCCAAGTATAAAAGGTTCAAATAGCAGAATAGGAAGCAGAGTAATTCACTTGATATTTTGGTGGCAGAAAGCCAGCACATTCATTTGAGTCTGAATATTTCCTTTTTTTTAAAAATGGCGTAATTTGTACACTGTAACTCAGATTGAAGGGCAGCAAGAAGGAGAAAAAGAAAGAAAATGTACCTTCAGCATTGGCGGGCAACCAATGGAAACCATCCAAACAGAATCACCTATCCATAATAGTCACAATGCTGGATTGGTCAGAATTTTCTTTTGTATGACAACTCTTGGGATTCTGGGAGTTGCAGTCCAAAAAAGTAGCTACTCCAAGCTCCAAGATTTAGCAAACTGACAGGAGTTTCTAAGAGAGATAATTTTCCAGGAAAAGATTGCATTTATGTTTAAGCACATACAAACCAGGATTGAAATATGATATAGAAAACACAAATACGAGCTACAGTCGAATATTTTACTCTTTTGTTCTCCATCCATCTTCCAAGGAGCATAAGACATTTAATATGAGGAAAATTCTCCTTTCCCCACAGGTAAAGATGGGCTGGCAACAATCACAGAAACAAGATGCTCTTAAAATTATTATTATTTTCACATGTGTCTCCCCTAGTTGTTCCAAAATGCTGAAGGCATCATAGATGTGGGTCAATTCTTTTTATCCACTTTAATGGTAAGTTTCTCTGAAATAAGAGTGATTAGCCCAAGGTCACTTAGTGAACATCACAATTGAACAGGATGTTTGGCCCAAATTTTTTTGCTAAAAGAGAACCTTGTCTGTTGCCTACTGAATATGTGTAGGCTGACACGAGTGCCAGCTGAATGACGTACAGTCCTCTACCATGCTTGATGGCCAGTTTAGGGGATAAGGACAGGACATGTGAGACAGACCTCTGTGTGCTGCAGCAGAAACGAATGGCCAAGGAGCTCAGGAGGGAACGCCATGTGACCGTTGTCTGCTGTTCTCTGACATCTGCGTACTCTTAGACAGTTGTTTCCCTTTGTCTCATATTTGGGCCAGCCTAGCTGAACAGAGCCTGAAAAGAATTGGTCCATTCTTTATCATTTTGCCAATGACCCATGGGAAAAAATCCCCTAGTGACTTTCAAAAAAGGAGGGCTCAGTGTTGGAGGGTATTGGAGGATAATTTTGTTCCTGTTAGTGGTACACTGTATTCTGGATGATCATCAACTAATTTCTATGCTTATGGGGCCATAATGGGGAACCTTTAGCCCTTCAGATGTTTTTGGACTACAGGT